>JAMPIQ010000002.1:10529719-11760861 GCA_024699855.1 Aphelenchoides besseyi | reverse complement strand
CTTTTGCTAAAGTTTTTCTCTTCGTTGGAAGACGCAAAAGCCTAAGCTATAAAGGACAGTAAGCCTGTAAGGCTACTTGGAGCGCCATTAAAACGTTGAGCGACGCAACCCAGCGGAAGAAAGGTCTCAGAATTACTACGTGTATGTCAAAGTCTGTAAGCCTAGCCTTTGCGTTATAGCCGAAGCATTCTCGTAAGGGTGGTGTAATCGTCTGTCTAGTTCTAATGACTTTCGTCCTGTTGGGTGACTGAGCCTCGTTCAAACTGCTAATAACGTCGTTCATGACCAAGTTGCCTCAAACTGACTGTTTATTAAAGACAGAGACTCAACCACAAATTATTGGAACTTGTAACCAAACACGGATTAGACTTGAGGTCTTCGCGCGACGCATCCTTTACGTATAAACCGTCGATAGGAGCGGACTGGTGGTCTTTTGTGATGTGAACAGTTCGGCGTTGGTCGGTTGAATTTTTGCGGTAGAACATTTGACGACAGCGTCATCGTCGTCGTCAACGCCAGCGACTTGAACGATCGTAGGAGCGCTCGACAGCTGCTTCTTTGGTGAATGAAAGTGATTCCACGATTTGATCGGTTGTTGTGATCTCAGTGTATCGCGAATCAAACGGGACACTGCATTGCGTACTGTTTGTGGGCCGCCACAACCACCTGTAAATGTTTACACACTTCTCAATGTTCGCTTACCTTCAAAATCTCCTTGTCCGCATTTCTTTTCCATCATTTCGAGATGATCGCCGACTTCGAAAGGCACTCAGCATTTCGTGGTTCGAGAGAATAACCAAATCTAAAACTCCCGAATTAGGTCTCCAACGACTTCCAACCTGTGTCCGTGTAGATGAGGAGAGCCGGGAGTCTCGTCGATTGCTTTCATGATCGATAGAGCTGGAGCCGAGCACACGAAGTCGGAGAGACGCGTAAACCAAATTCGATGCGGGTCCCGATTTCACGTACTCTGGTCGCTTCGTGTAAATGACCAAGTAGCTGTAGCCATTGCGCAAAGCTTCGGCCAACTCAAACGTTGTGCCTTCGAAAACGAACGATCGTTGGTGTGAGTTGTGTTTGCAGTTGAAAGCCGTCTCCTTGTTCGTCATGGTGATCTGCTCATGAGCACATGTTCGACACAGTGGGAACACGAGAAAATGCCCGACTCTCAACGGAAGAACGGGAAGACGTAGACGTTCGGGGCGGCAAAACGACACACTTGATCATTCCCTTGTATGGAATCTGCTCCGGTTTTTGTCCACGGATTGCTGCTCAAGTCCTCGTCTTTAACCACAATCTCGGGATGATGCAGCGGAAGTTCGGCAGTGAACTGTTGAAAGGAATACCTAGAAATTCGCGAATATTTGCTTCAACTTTTAACTTACATTGATTGAATGTCGTAAAAGACAATCTCCGTATCGGTATCCGCTTTCGCATACATTTCCACAGGTTCACATCGTCCACCTGAAGCCTAGGCTTAAAAAGATTCAAAAATCAAAAACTAACCAAAGAATGCGTTGCGTGGAGTTATTGGACCCTCGTCGAAACAGTTCTCAAAGAACTCACGCATTTCTCGATTCTCTTTCAATTCCCTCTCAATTTCGCATGTCCACACCACTTGAACTTCAAAAGCTTCGGTCAATGTTTTCAACCGTTGCGCCTCAATCTTTTGATTCGCCGCCGCCGTCCAACCATTGGGTAACAAATCCGACTCTTCGTAACAGTCGAGGTGTCCGTGAAAGCTGAATCTACGTGTTTAGAACAAAAAATTCGCCTACTAGCATCCGTTGATTTCCAGAGCCAAAGGCTCTTGTCCATCGCGTTCGATTACCGCGTCCACGCTGTAGCCCATGTACTTGATTTCTCCACCGGCCGAGTCTCGATGGCGAATGGAAAGAGTGGGATTGTTGTGCGCAAACCATTTGATGTATTTTTAACGCAATCGACGACTGACGAGTCTGATCCTCGTATCCGGTCTCCGGCACAACAGCAATCGTATTCTCCTTCAGAACGTTGGTGCGAAAATGCAACATGCAACAGGAAGCAATCGTCGTTGCATTCTCAATCATGTCGATCGAAGTCTCATTCAAAAAGATTTGACGAAACGCCGCCACAGCGTGCATGAGAATGATTATATCGTTTCGACCGTACTCCTCCAATTCTGTCTTCAAATCAAACGGTGTGTTGAGATTTTCCGTGTAGTAGTTCAGGAACTTGGCGTATTTCTTTTCCGTCATGCAATCGACCGAATAGTATTCCATTGGCGGCAAATGAGGCAACGGATTGTTGTAGTTGCATCGTTTATTCCAAAGGTATGGAAACCATTGTTTCTCCTCCACATCCAAATTGAAAGTTGACGGCAAGTCGGAGAGTGGTAGCGGAAAGAGAAGATAGGAGTCTTTGAAGATGAGCGATCCCCCATTCCGATCCGATGCTTCACAACAACTTGGAAAATTTTGTTGCCGTTGGCCACGATTTTCTTGATGTCGATTTTCTGTCGAACCAGTTCGCCAATGATCAGAATCAAATCGAAGCGAGAGGCGTAATGAGCCAACGCATAGACGCGCATCTTCTTCACATTCGACAGTTTGAGTAGCCATTGTACAAACTTCTCCAGTGGCTTTTCACAGCCCGCTCCTTCATTTCAAGTTTTGATTCGTTTGTACGTTCCACAGCACTGGCGGAAACCATCGGTTTTCCATTCACCCGTGTCCAGGCATTTTGTACAGGCGGAGTAGGCAGCCGCAAAATTGACAATGTGTTTAAATGTTGAATCCGGCTGTTGATCTTCTTGACGTGTCTCGAAATCGTAGGACACAATTCGCGGTGGAAGTTCTGTCGTTTTCTTGGGTGCTGTTGTAGTGATGTAACATTTGCCGTCGGCGTGATATTTCTTGCACGTGAAGCAAAATTCAACGTTGCACTTGTGCTCGCGAACTTTTGTGTTGTAACATTTGCCACAATGCAAACAAAAACGGTACATTGCACAAATCCGCCTCTCGATGTGAGATTGAAAACAATCGTAATTGGAGAATGTTTTGTTGCATTCTCCGCACGGGTAACGCATTCGTTTTCCATCTTCATCGTATTCAATGACGCATGGACGATCGATTCCGACTCTCGCACAATACGTACACTTCCGTTTACAAGTTGACGTGTGTCGTTGCGCATCGGCGAACGATGAACAACAATCGATGCAGAAATTCCGAATGTTGAAAAACTTTCGAATGTTCAAAATGACATCACAGTGATCGTCGTGGTAATACAATAGAAGATCGTGAGTCAGATTGCTGATTTTCCCCTGATAAAAGGGTTTGAAGTTTGTTCGCGAGTCGAAAACAGTGATTCGAATTCGACGAATCAAAAGCTCGCCAGTGTCGCGTCGGCTACGTCCATATTTTCGATTATAAAAACTTTCGATGAGTGGCAGCCATTTGGTCAGATCATGAGATTGCTGATCCAGCGGATAACGCAAACCATCGGCACGCAACTCCGCAATCATCTTATCCAAACGAGCCGGATGGTCACGCAGGTATTTGCGCTGGACTTTGGTTGACAAGTCCGTCAAAGCAAAAAAAACGTGCAAATTCCGCCGCTCGAAACAAACATGCTCCGTCGGGAGAGAAAATATGGAAAACGCCAAACTCATCTTCTTTGTGGCCATCGACAGCTCGGTCTCCGCCGTTGCGCGAACCATAGACAGTGATGCTGAGTTCGATTCGTTGTTGATAGATGTTGAGCTCACGGTGGGATTGCTCAATCTAAAACACACGGATTAAGCGGATTAATTTCGACTCTACCTGATCCCATGCGTGCATGAGTGCATCAACATTGTTTTGTTCCAAGGGGCGAAACGGAACAAACAGCGGCTTTTCCAATCCGGTGGTGTTGATACGAAACCCGATTTTCAGCGGATTAATTCCACGATCACGAGCGTTTTGCAGCGCCTTATCCATAACATGAACAACTTGCTGTTTCATGGCGGCGTACGGTGATTCTCCTTGATCCAAATCGTGAATAGTTGCTTCCTCCGTGTATCGTAGAAGCACACCCAATCGAGACGAGTATTCGATTTGACGATTGTGTACGGTAAAATTCGGCATTTTTCAAGCGCGAAATGGACGTCAATCGAGGCCGAGCAAAAATCGTAAAGTGATCGCGATTGTTGCATTTTGGACCACCGGAGTCGAGATTAATTGTTTTTGGCCACCGGGGTCGTGATTAATCGTTTTTGGGCAACAGTCACGGATTTTGAAACAACTGGTGCCGATTTCATTTGTCACTGAGTCTATTCAAACAGTTGGTTGACTTTTTTTTTCCTCTGATATTTGAAATGGTAAGTCGACCCGATAAAAAAACCTGAGTTTGTGTTCAGTCGGGACAAGACGCGCAACGTCCTTTGGACTACGATGCTTCCGAGAGCAGTCATGATTCGTGCTCACCTTCCAACGACAACAGCGCACAATTCATCTTCTCTTCTCCACCTGCAGCCATGGAGATTGGTCCACGTGATAGTGGAATTATGATCAAAATTCCGTCTCATTTGTTCGATCAAAAGCGCAACTTTTGTTGCTACTTTTCGTTTACACGCAAGTAAGAGAGAGAGTTGTTGTCCATTTGTTGGTCATTACCTGTTTACAGCAATAAAATTGTTATTTCTGTATTCTGTGCTTTATTTGGAGTCGAATGATAGTAATTTTGTTCAAATCGGTTCAGTTTCCATTACAAGACGGTCGCTTCGCTCCCGTCTTTTGCCGTTAGTGGCGTTGGGTTTGTAGCGTGGGTTGGAGGGGAGTTGGAGTTCATAAAGTTGACTAGCTGGCGTTTGGGGCCTTCAGCCCGAAAAGTGCAAGACGGTCAACGGACTTTTGAATTGTGTTCGAAACAGTTTGATACGATAAGAATATTGAAGATGAGTTTGGAAGCGAAACATAAAGTTATGAAAATAAACGGTTCGAGCAGAGTCCTAATCGGCTCAAAAATCGTTTGTAATGTAAGCGGATTGACTCTTAGTTGAAAAGCCACTTCACGTACGCCAACGTGATCAATCCATCGAAGTGGTGCTTTCGTTTTGAAGGAAGAAAGCGTAAGAAACCTATTTGTGTCAAAGAATGAACGACAATTAAACATCCATTGAATCGTCGTCATCGGCTGTCGGATTGGCCGGTGGATTGACGGGAGCAGTTGTGGTAACGACATTGGAGTTAACTGCGTTCGCGTCAGCTTCCAATTGTGTCACGAATTTCGTGACTTCCGGATTGACAACATTCAACATGAACTTGCTTTGCTGCTGTTGTGCTTTGGGATCGGTTTTTGCACATTATCCGGGTTGAAAATGTAGATGTCAGATGCGCGACGAACACGCGACAAAGCCACATACAACTGACCGTGCGCAAAGACCGGCGAGTTCAAATACAACCCGATTCGCTCCATTGTTTGGCCCTGGGCTTTGTTGATGGTCATTGCGAATGCCAATTTCAAAGGAAATTGAACACGACGAAAAGCCACCGTTTGGCGTTGATCGTAGTTGACTTTGCGATCGAAAACTCGACGAACAACGTCGATTTCTTCGCCAGTCAAACCATCGGACTCGATGCGGCGAACAGTCACGACGTCCGCTTGCAAATCGGTGACAACTGCCGGAGTGCCGTTGCAGAGTCGGTAGGAGGTGTCGATGTTCGAAATGAACATGACTTTTGCGCCGATCTTCAGCTTCAATTGCTGTTGAGCCAAGCCGGTCTCTTCGATTTGACCCAAATACTCGGTCATCGCGTCGACGGCCGAATCGTCCAACGGATCGATGGCATTCTCGTCTTCGATCGTGTTGATGGCCTTGTAGACAATCGTTTGTCCGGGCAACTTTTTCAACAGATCTTCGTTGATCGAGTTGACGGTCACATTCAACGGTGCAACAATCGCCGAGTTGGACGTAATGTTTCCGCTTTGCAAAAGTGCCGACGGAAACACTCGATCTTGGAGTTCCTGAAGATCGTTGACCAAATTGAAGTCCGACAAAGCAAGTACTGTCGAGTAGTAGTCGTTTTGTCGCACGATCGGTTTGTTGGCAATTCCGACATCGCGCAAAAATGAGCGGAACCGAATCTGATTCGCGTCAGTTCGGTGGTTTTGACGCAGGCACAGGAATTTGATTGTACCTTTGTCATGCTCGGCAATCAGACTTTCGTCGAAGCCGGAAGCCACGTTTCCGTTTCGAACGATCGGCAGAATTTGTCGAAAGTCGCCGCCAAAAACGATCACCAATCGTCGTTTGACGTACGGACCTTGACGAACGTCTTGAATTACACGTTTCATGTAATTGTAGACGTTTTGATGCATTGCCGACGCTTCATCGATCAGAAGTCCCCAGCGGCGAATCGCTTCGGCAGCCCGACAATGTTTGTTCATTCGTGATTCCGAGTCCGAAGCGAGGTCTGTTGGAATCATGAATCGGGAATGAACGGTTTGTCCTTGAAACAGAAGCGACGCGGCGATTCCCGTCGTTGCGCTAGCGGCAAATGGAATGCCGTGCTCATTGCATTGTCGAATCAACTGATTGTACAATGTCGTCTTGCCAGTTCCACCTTCACCGTGTAAGAAGAACATTAACGGTGGCGGAATCGGTTGGCCATTTGGAAGTTCGGACTGTTGAATGGAGTGCCAGATCAGGTCGAAGGCTTGTTGCTGATCGGAACCCAAATTGACGTGCGGAATCTGATTGACGTCATGATAGCGCGTTTGATCGTCGCCGTCCAAAAAATCAACAGCCATTTCGCCGTGAAATTCCGGATTGAATGCAGTGACCGTTCCATCCGGTTGTGGCAAATCGAAATCACTCAAAGTGAAATCTCGATTATTCAAATGCCATTCCAAAATTCGCAGCGCGATTTGTTCGGCTCGTTGTTCGCGCATACTGTCACTCAAATGTGCGAAACGATTTCCGAGTGGTGGTCGCATGAACGGCAGGTAATCAAAGTACAGTTGGCGTGGACTTTGCAACAACTCGGCGCCGTTAATCAAAACTTGCGCGAAAAGGAAAACGAATCGACGAATTGGATGACCGGCACGTTGATCGAGTGCGTTTCTCCAAATCAAATCCGATTCCATTAGACCCATTTGTTGGGCCGCGGTCACGAAGTCTAATTCGCCAAAACCATTTGGATCGAATTGACGGTAAGTGATTCCGTTCACTGTCGCCAACTGTTCGAAGTTTTGAACGCACTTCATTCGTAAAACAATTGTTCGCAGAGCCAACAATTGACGATTTTTGACGTTCACTTCATATATTGCAACTACACGTTTACGTTTCAATTGCAATTTCTTGAATGTACGTTTACGTTTATCGTAGTTGTACTCGTAGTGGAAGTCTTTGTACGTCAAATCGGCCGTCTCATTCGGATTTTCACGGCAGAATTTCATGTATGCTGTGAAACGCGAATGGACTTCGCTTGTCGAGTTGGCGCGACGAACAATGTCTTCGGCCCGATCACCGTTTGCGACAATCAAATACGATTCGTTCGGCAAATGGACTCCAATCATGATCACAACATGAGAGAAGTAGAACGGGCCTTTCGACAGCAGATTCATAACTGCTTCGTAATCACTACAATACATCAACGACATTTGATATCGTGCTTCATTGTAGTTGACCGTTTTATCATCGTTGATTTCGATGAACGGATTGTTTTGAGCGCCTTTGCTCACAACTTCAATGAACGCCGTCGACATCTGTCCTTTCATGATGTATTTGATCGCGTAGCCGGTGGTGTTTCGCGTGACCACCGCTTCCAGATTGGCGTGTCCGTTCCACGTTTTCAATCCATAAGGATTGTAGGGAACGACGTCTTTGTCCGTCAAAACTTTTCCACCCTTTTTCGGGACTGTGAAAGAACCCAAATTGGCGGGCAAACGTGCATACTGAATGAATCCGTAATGCACTTGTGTGGTCAGTGATTCAGGCATCGGAAAACGGCGTTTGCACGGTGTTTTCGTTGGATTGACCGGATCTCGACAAACGCTTTTCTCATTACAATCGTGGAGCATAAATGAAGCTACCAGGTCGTAAAGGCGTTTGTCGATCTTTGGATCGGGAATTCGTGCCGAAATGAATTGATTGACGAATTCGGCGGTTGTTTCCTGTTCGTTCTTATCGATCCAAACCAAAATGTGGGCGTGTGGATTGCCACGCTTTTGGAATTCGATCGAAAGCAGTGAAGCAGCAAACTTCCCGAAGATGCCTTCACTTTGTTGACCGTACTGAGTTTTCCGGTAATTCGTGCCACGAATCTCGTGCATCAACATGTTCAACTTGATGATGAAGATCCGCGTCAAAGTGAAGGAGTCCGTTTCCGGATCGGTGCCAAGCATTCGGCATGAGGCAATATGATCGGGCCAATTTTTGTTTGCGGTGACCGTGTAGAAGAACGTCGGTGCACCGAGTTCGTGGGCCATTGCCATTCCTTTCGCGTAAGCACGCTGATTGTATTGCCACGACAATTTGTGATGGGGCGGGAATCGGTAAATTTTGCCCAATTGATGACCGGGCAATCGTTCGCGCAAAATCTTGTCGTAGTGAGTAATCACGTACTGACACGAAACGATTCGTTGATTTTGTGGAACTTTGAAATTGTACCAATCAACTTCCCGACGAACAACCTCGTGGTGGTTCTTGATCAAAAGAATTCGACCGGGTTTTCCGGTGCTCCAAATTCGATGGATCATTTTGTCCGATTTGCGATGTTGCATTCGATACAACGTTTGTTCGCGGATCGACGCATACATACGTTGACCTTTTCGAGTGACCGGATTGTTGTGGTCGATCTCTTCAGGTTCGATGTCTTTCGCATCCAAATCCTCAGCATCCGACTCACAATCCTCATCAAATCCAATTTCCAGAGCATCGTCCATTGGATTTGGCGAATCGCCGGTATCGGCTTTTTGTGGTGCCGCTTGGAGTTTCAAGTCCATCGTGTACCACAGCTCACCGTATGGAAACACAATCGGGTTCATGATTGCATCGAGTTGAGGCAAATGAGTCATGAACACCGGCGATTTTTTCATTCGCGGATGCAACCAAACACCTTTGGGAATGTCCGGTACTGGCACGTTGCGATCTCGCGGTGTGAACAGAACCGCAACTTCCGGCGCTTCCGGAGCGTTCTGTTGACGTTCGTGCAACTGCGGATCGCGCAAATGATTGGGAGCTTGGCGTTCATCAATGAAGCTCACAATGTAGCGCGGAAACGCAATTCCGTCCGCCATGAGTTCATTGATACGTTCCATGCACATTTTATAGCCCTTTGCTATTTGATTATGGTCGGTTAGGAAAGCAATCCATTTTGTGAGGAATGCGTTCCGATAGCGAATGTCCAGTCGTTTATAGACTGGATTATTGCGCATATTCTCCATGATCATATCCGGAGCTTCGAGCGTGTACTGCTGACCGAAAATTCGAACGGCATCAGCTCGTGACTGAATGTACGAAAGATTATTCTGTACAATGCCGTTGATCAGTTGAACCGGTGCTCCGGCAACTCCACTATCGCGTTTTTGAAACGATCGTGAACCAAATGCGGTCAAATTATTGATTTCGGGAATGTGGGCTTGAAACCATTTTGACATTTCACGCTCATACGCATTGTTTTGGTTCTGATTGAATTTGCCAATGTACAGTAGGCGTTCCATCCAATCCGGATAGCGACGAAACTCGGGCATTTCAATCGTACCATTCGCACAACACTTTGAACTGTTTTCGGCGTGAAACAAAAACGCCCTACAGTACTTGCACTCGTAAACCGGCAATCCGACGTCATAAGTGTTCGTGATTGCTTTACGACAAATCGCCGCAGCACACGCCAATGTCGGTCGACCGCGAGATCGATTGGGCAATGGTGGAAACGAACGTTTCGGCAAATTCTGCATGACTCGCAGTCCACTTCGCAAATTTCTTGATCGACCGACGATTTCGGGATCGAGTCGCGGGCTAGGACCGTCGGGCAACTTTTTCGACTTGTGTGTTATTGATTGAATCAAATTCAACTTTTTGGCCTTTGATTCTTCGTCTGAATCAATTGGATTGCTGATTGAACTCAACGACGCGAACGATTTGTTCAATTCGTCCATTTCTTTATCCTCATCAGCTTGAACAACTCCATCGACTTCCAACTCAGCAAATGTGAGTGGCATTTTTTGTTGACTTGGAGCGCGAGTTTGTTGTTCGATTTCATCATCTTGAAATTGGAAATCCAATAATGCGGCGTCAAAATCGGCTTCTTTGTGATTCCAGTGGTCGACAAAATCAGTTTTATCATTCGCTTCAGTTCCAGACATCGAGTCTTTGTCACTGTGCGAATCACTGTTGACCTCATGAACTACAGGCAACTCGTTGATCGGCGCAGCAAAAGGCGGATTATCAAAGAGAACCAAAAGTTGCTCTTTCAGCCATCGACGACGCTGTTCACCGTCCAGATTAGTGCGCGAAAAAATTTTGGTCTTTGCTTTTTGGTTGTTCAAAAAGTCAATTGTGTTATAGGCGGCGAACGCTGCACAACTGTGACCGTCGGTTTGCGGGTCCGAATATTGACTGATATCGCGGGTGTATGTTCGACAATGTGACGAAACATTTGCGAGTGGACGAAAAACGTTCAGATCAATCAACGCCAAACGGCTTTCGTACTGAGTCGAATCCGATAATTCGGTAAACGAATCGCAATAGAAAAGAACCTCCGTTTGAGAACCGTTGTCGTAATGAAAAATCGTCATAATGAAATGATTTCCGGTAAAAATTGGAGCCACCAAATACTCGAGTGGTTTGTTTCGTGGTGCCGCAATTAGAAAACTGAGTGGATTGTTGCCAGCAGCGCCTAATTGTTGTCGACTTTGCTCGTTCCAAAACGATAAGTCCAAGTAGCCGATTGCTCGACTATCGTTCTTGATATAGTTCAAAACACAAAAAGTAATCACTTCGCCTTGAAGATATTGCGGTAGGTCAATATCATTGACAAAAGCTAACGGCAAAATGGGATTGTATCGACATTTATTGTAATGAAGCTCAATATACTTTTCACGCAAAACATCTTTGACTTCAACAGCAGTTGTTTGATAATCGGTTGTCGTGTAGCGCTCGAAATCTTTGTCAATTGCCTTTTCTGGTTCTTGTTCTTCCGGCAATTCAGAATCATTTGCTGACTCGATTGGGAAGTCAGTTTTCGGTTTTTTCGGTCGTCCTGAACCTCCGCGGCGTTTTTTGGGCGGTCGACCTTTCGGTTTTCCTGTGGGACTATGTGAACGTGGGGTGTCATCTCTCGACCGTTTAACACCCCCACCACCGCCACGCAAACGGTTTCCCTTAAAAGGTACTGCCGTTTGATTTCCCTTAAAAGGTACTCTCGCTTGATTTCCCGCCTGCGGTACTTTCAACACATTCGAATTTTCCTCTAAACATACCTTTTCACTTACCTCCACTATTTCGCACCAAAAATCGTATCCATTTCCTTGCGGTCGTTTCAACGCAAACCATCGCCGCTTGCACCAATGATTGACGTCCTCGGCAATCGAGCCCGGGGCGCTCTTGTCACTTCCTTGTTGCATCATAATCTAAATAGGTTTTTAATCAACCAACAGCTCGTTAGCATAAGTACAAAATGGCTACAAACCAAATGTTTTCGACTCAACGTATAAAATCAAAAAATTATTTTATTCAGTCAAACTTAGGAAACGTAAACATTGACAGACAAATTAATTTGGTTCAATCAAAAAGAAGGTGATCTATTAGGTTGAACAAAATGGTTTCCCATAATCGTCGAAAGTCGATGGCAACATAACTCTTGATGGTACAGGAGGCAAATTAACAGACAGATAAACGGTACGAAGAAAAAAATCGAGTCACGATTGGATATTTGAGTTGTGAGAATTAAAACCAATCACTTCAGTTGGGACTTCTTCAACAGTTAATGGTTTTGTAATCAAAGTTATTTGCTTTATCTGTTCCTTCAGTTGTTGAATCTCCAATTTTTGTTGTCGCAATTCTTTCGCTTGCGCTGCCACCATGATTTCTTGATCGTCCGGCCGCTTGCTGCTCACCGTTTCAACTTCATTCATCATTGTAGTCGAATTTGCAGATGGTCGAGTAGTTGGATTCGTTTTCGACTGGTTTCGAGTTGAATTGGCAGCCGGAACAATCTCGCCGGAACGTTTTAAAGCGTTCGCGATCCGATTTCTAAAAAAACACAGATGCAAACCAAAGAAAAGTCTTCACTTACTCGCGACGACGGTTCTTTTTCAACTCACGATTGGATTTTTTGAAATTCGTATTTTGATTGTTAGAACCCTGATTGCGACCGTTGAAACCCTGATTGCGAAAGCTGCTCTTGCCGGTACCATGGAAATGAATAGCTAAACAGCGCAGTTAATGGGCACAAACTCGATCTTACAACATACCGAGTCTCATTTCTTCGAGAGATGTAGATCAGAATCTAAAACAACGTAACGCGTTAATTACAAACAATTACAAAGCTCATTCGACTGACCAATGAAGAATGCAACCAAACCGGCGACACGAACAACTAATGAATGAAACGACAGCCAACGGAAAACAACACCAATACGATCGACTACAAACTCAAACGACTATCAAACAGAACAGCACTAATAATACAACGAAAAGTATTTGGTGTTGGTGTCGTTTAACTTTAGGACGAATTGGGCGGAGAGAAAAACCGCCGATTCATTGGCAATCGAACGGCACAATTGAAGAAAAGAAACGCAATATGTAGTACTTGAAAACGATAGCGAGATTAAAGGGATGAAAATGAAAGCAAAATGACTCGTAGATTAGGATCAAATCGCCAGACGTTCATAAGTAAGCAAGAAGTGGCGAAATAATTATTGCGCAACATACGAACGACACAACTGTACGAAAAACAAACGCAATTTGTAGTAGTTGAAAACGAACGATAGTGGGGATCAAAGGGATGAAAGTGATGAAAGCAGATAAGAATCAAATCGCCAGACGTTCATAATTGAGCAAGAAGTCACAAAATAATCAACCGCGCAACATACGAAAAAACTCATCAAACAATATCATTTGTGCGTTAAACTATCGAACAGTTTCCGAGTTTCGGAGTATACGAATTTTTAACATAAAAAAAACGATTGAACTCCTATGATTGGGTATAAGGTAATCATAAAATTTGAAAATCAGTACAATCGCATAGTTTTATTTGCTAAAACTACACATTGAACAACAATGAATGATCCACGAATTCGTCGACAAAGAAGAAACGATCAATTTGCAACCTAAAACGAAAACAAACTTATCAGCAACATTATTAGAACTTACAGTGAATCGAAAGTGTTTCACAAAACCATAAAGGAAAAATAACTCTAAACTTTAACATCCGTGCAATTCACGTTTGTCCACAAACTCTTCAACAAAAACCGCAAAAAAAAACGAAATGAATCGTATCTAAAAAAAATATGCCAATTCAAATTATGAACCGTAAAAAGTAGCGATATGTACACCGTAATATGCTGTAAGAATCGAATAAAACCAAACAATCAATTCCCCCACTGTGCACAATCAAATGTTAGCGGGCGGGATCGAACTTTCGACCCCCGGCGCCAAAAATCCGGCGCACTCACCACTCGGCCAAAAAATGTTGAGTTTTGAACGACCGCAAAAGGGGCATTTTTTCGGTATGTTTTTGTAGACGATGATCAGAATTTTATTTGAAATTTGGAATCTGGAAGAATTTTTTGTCTGGGAGAGTTTTTTTTTTCGGAAGCTCATTGTGACGGGAAGTATTTTATTGGGGTGTGGTTTAGTTATAGAGGTGACAAGACGGTCGCGTCGCTCCCGTCTTTTGCCGTTAGTGGCGTTGGGTTGGAGGGGAGTTGGAGTTCATAAAGTTGACTACCTGGCGTTTGGGGCCTTCAGCCCGAAAAGTGCAAGACCAACGACTGCTTTGCCAACAAAAACACTCAAAATCCACAGGCTGTCACTCTCCAAATGGCTTAAAAGACTCCTCCACGATCGCCCTTCGGTCGATCGTTCCCCCGCTTTTTCGTCCCTTTGGATCGCTCCGGGTTTTGAGGATACGATTCCTCGGATTCAGAGGCTGTCATTCACCGAATAGCTCAAAAGACTCCTCCACGTTTTATTGTGGTGTGGTTCAATTATGGGAGTGATCGAAAAAACAGATTATCAATGTACGTCACCGAAGCCGCATTGGAAATACTCCAAACTCAGTGAATTCAGTAGACATATTCGTTTATCATACATTTTATCGAGCGCAAATCACCATCCTGAGTATTAACCAATGAGCTGAAACAACAAAAGAAGTCAATCCAACAACCTACAAAACCACATGAACTCGACTTCCATAGCGAAATCAACACTCACTCCAGGACTATGAACCCGAAATTAAATAGCGACGCCAAATCTTTGCACCCGATGGTAGCAATCTTTAGGAAACAAACGATTAGAACTGATTGTGATAACCTTGCGCGTCAACAACCAATTAATCGAAAATCATATACGCTAAGTTAACAATCAACATTTACGCACTTAAGTAGCGAACCGAAACCTCAGTTCGTTGATCATCACAATACGAATCTTCAATCGACAACCTTTAACACAACAACCTCAAAGTTCAAACTTCACGGCAATTTTAGATATAAAGAAATATGCGAAAGTAGCGATATTCAAATTATGGACCGTAAAGTGGCGACATGTATACTATAATACACTGTAAGAACCGAATATAGGCTGTAAGAATTGAATATACACTGTAAGAATTGAATAGAATCAAAAACTACTCAGCCATACACTCAAACAATCAATTCCCCCACTGCACAATCAAATGTCAGCGAGCGGGATCGAACTTTCGACCCCCGGCGCCAAAAATCCGGCGCACTCACCACTCGGCCAAAAAATGTTGAATTTTGAACGACCGCAAAAGGGGCATTTTTTCGGTATGTTTTTGTAGACGATGATCAGAATTTTATTTGAGATTTGGAATCTGGAAGAATTTTTGGTCAGGGCTTTTTTTTTTCGGAAGCTCATTGTGACGGGAAGTATTTTATTGGGGTGTGGTTTAGTTATAGAGGTGACAAGACGGTCGCGTCGCTCCCGTCTTTTGCCGTTAGTGGCGTTGGGTTGGAGGGGAGTTGGAGTTGATAAAGTTGACTACCTGGCGTTTGGGGCCTTCAGCCCGAAAAGTGCAAGACCAACGACTGCTTTGCTAACAAAAACACTCAAAATCCACAGGCTGTCACTCTCCAAATGGCTCAAAAGAAGTCAGTCCAACAACCTGAAAAAACCACATGAACTCGACTTCCCTAGCGAAATCAACACTCACTCCAGGACGATGAACCCAAAATTAAATAGCGACGCCAAATCTTTGCACCCAATGGTAGCAATCTTTAGGAAACAAACGATTAGAACTGATTGTGATAACCTTGCGCGCCAACAACCAATTAATCGAAAATCATGTGCTAACCTAACGAATCAACATTTAAGCACTTAAGTAGCGAACCGAAACCTCAGTTCGTTGATCATCACAATACGAATCTTCAATCGACAACCTTCAACACAACAACTTCGAAGTTCAAACTTCACGGCAATTTTAGATATAAAGAAATATGCGAAAGTAGCGATATTCAAATTATGGACCGTAAAGTGGCGACATGTATACTATAATACACTTTAAGAATTGAATATACACTGTAAGAATTGAATAGAATCAAAAACTACTCAGCCATACACTCAAACAATCAATTCCCCCACTGTGCACAATCAAATGTCAGCGAGCGGGATCGAACTTTCGACCCCCGGCGCCAAAAATCCGGCGCACTCACCACTCGGCCAAAAAATGTTGACTTTTGAACGACCACAAAAGGTGCATTTTTTCGGTATGTTTTTGTAGACGATGATCAGAATTTTATTTGAAATTTGGAATCTGGAAGAATTTTTGGTCAGGGCTTTTTTTTTTCGGAAGCTCATTGTGACGGGAAGTATTTTATTGGGGTGTGGTTTAGTTATAGAGGTGAAAAGGTGATAAAAATGCTGTTTTGCTGTTTGAAAATTTGCATATGAAACAAGTATAGCTATATAAAAGACGAATTCGCTGTCAAAATTTTTTGTTGCTCGAGCTATCGGTAGTGTGTTGTCAAGTGAATCGAATTGCTGTTGTGGACGAAGAAGTTGTGAGTTTGGTGTCATTTCGTGACTTTTTTGTTGACACGTACTAATTGCTATAGTGGTTTTTTCAGGTCCAATTATCGACGATCGTTTCCGTGTGCGTCAATCGACTGGCTTGCGGGATAACGTTCTTCGGTTGGTTTTCGGTAAGTTTGTTTTCTGTCGACGCGGTAAGGCGTCTATATATTCGAGGTGCCGGTGGCGCAAAACTCGTCTTATTGTAAGTCAATCGGATTCGGCTATTCGGGAGACCGATTGTCGTCTTATTTATCTACACACAATAAACTGTTGGATTTGATTGCTCATTTGTGCCATCATCTTAGTTGTTGAAACGAAATGCCGAAAAGAAAGTCGGTGCGTACGCCTGAGGAAGAGGCTGCGTATCAGCTGGAACGAAAACGTCGAGATGCCGAACGGAAGCGCCGAAAACGCGCTGAAGAGAAGGCCGCTAGTGCCGTTAAAATGAATGACTTCATTTCCCAGATATCCGCGATTGTTTCGGTTGTTGATCTGACGGGTGATGCGGAAAGTGATGAAGTAATCGGTAGGCCGTTGACGCCTCAAAGTTGTTTGCCGCATTCGGCTATTTCTGGAGATGTTCGACAGGAAAATGAGTCAGAAATGATTGCTCTTGGCGCATTTGTGAGTGCACTTGAGGTTCTTGGAAGCAAGTACCTTACTCACTGCCGAATTGAACAGTGTTGTTCGTTGGTTCGAGAGCAGAATTTGGCGCTCGATCATTTGCCGAATTTAAACTACGAAAATGATCCGGCGGACGATGGATACATCGACCAGAACTCGTTGAGCTTCGGGTTGTTGCGTTTTATCGCCGAAAGCCCGTTGAAGATTGGGTTGATTTCTGTTTTGTATTGGTCATTTAATCGACAGAACGAGGAAGATCCCATGAAGTACTATGTCGTGATGCCACAAGTCGGTTCGAATGAACGTGTGTTTTTATTGGTTCCAGTAATGGTCGGTGCGCATTTTGTGCTCGTCATAATGGAAAAGAAAGCGGAATGTCATGACTGTTGGGTTCACTTCTGTGATTCGTTCCGCAATCCGTGTGCAACGAATGTAAAGCCGTGGATTCAGCGAATTTTTACGAGTGTCTTTGCTGAATGGGTTGGAGTTGATCCGACCGTTCAGTATAAATGGAATGATATCAGCGAACAGGGTGATCTACAGGATTCGAGAATTGATACGTTTAACTGCGCTGCATTTGCGTGGTCGAACGCGATCAATTTCTTTGAAAATTGTCATCGCCATGATGAAAACGCCTTTCTGTCGAAGAAAGGTGAAACGGGAAACGAGAAACGTCGAGCGTTATACCAAGTGTTGCGACCGTTGTTTCCGGGAGAGGAGAATGATCAACAAATGAATACGGTTGATGACCAAACCGAAGGGTTAAGTCGTCGACTAATCCGTTTGATGAAGATGAAAGAAAACTCGGCGGCTAAAAGGTCAGTCGAGAATGAAGAACAACGAGCACGTCGGTTAGCTTTGCAACGGTCAATTGCCAAACGTAACCGTGAAGAAGAACCAGAAGCTTTGACGGAAGTTCGATTGAATAAGCAACGCGAGATTAATCGAATTTGTCGTCTTAAGGAATCTGAAGGAAAACGAAAAGATCGATTGAGCCAACAGAAAATTCGACAGAAGAATGTTCGAACGGCGGCAGCACAACGACGATGGCGGTTATGTGCGGCAGCTGATTGGGATAACGTGAATCAACATCAGTTGAGCCGAATGGACATTGAATGTGAAGCGTGTGAGGCTTTGCATTTTGTGGAAGAAAAGGTGAACGGAAAGCGAACATTTGACGATTGTTGTAATCACAATAAAATCCGCTTTGAAGCACCTGAATTTGTTGATATACTGAAGGATTTGTTCACCGGTCGACATCCGAAATCGTGTGAATTCAAAAGAAATATACGTCAATATAATGCGGCTCATTCGTTTGCTGCCTTCAATGCCCAACGGGATAAGAAGCTGCTGAATGTAAAAGGGGGACCGTATTGTTTTCGTATTCAAGGACAGATATACTACGAACTTGATTTGAATTTGAATGTTGGTGACAATTCGGTGCAACGGTACGGACAATTGTACTTTTCCGATCCGAGTGAAGCGGCGAACATTCGTTCGAAGCTGAATACCGGCACGGACAAAGAGTTGATGGAACTGTTGGATCAATTGATGCGTGAGCATAATCCTCACGCTCAATTGTATATACGAATGGCTGAAAAGATGGAAGAGTTGGAGAAGGTTGGACGCCCGATTGAAGACGTTCAGATGGCCTTTCAAATGCGACCGGGCTACAACCCGAAGCGTTTCAATGCGCCAACTGTCGATGAAATCGGTGCGGTGTTTACGATGGATGCTTCCGGTGAAATTCCGGAATGTGCTTTGATTGTGCAAAAGCACGGTGAAACGACGTTGCACAACGTGTCGTCGTTGAGCCCACTAGCGACTGCGTGGTTGTATCCACTGTTCTTTCCAAAGGGTTCTTTTGGATGGTCAGTGGAAATGAAGAAAATGAACACGAAGAAGGACACTCGTGTTTCTCGGATGGCGTATCACTGTGCGAAGCTGGCCGTACGTCGTGATCAATTCAATCCGATTCACTACGGCGGAAAGTTGTTTCAACAGTACGTGGTTGATGCATATGTGCAGGTTGAGACGGACCGCATGAAGTGGATTCGAGCCAATCAGCAAAAGCTGAAGGCGATGAATTACAGCGAGTTGTATGCGGGTTTGGCCCGAAAAGGAACAGCGATCGGGAAGGAACTCGGTCGAATTTGTGTGTTGCCGTCGACCCATTTTGGGTCTCCTCGCTTTATGCGGGAGAATTACCAAGATGCGATGGCGATCGTTTTAAGGAACGGACAACCCGATCTTTTCGTGACGGTTACTTGCAATCCGTATTGGCCGGAAATAGTGGCGACTTTGGCTGAGACGACGGAGAATGGAGTGAAACAGACGGCGAGTGATCGGCCCGATGTTGTAGCTCGTGTTTTCCGTCTGAAAGTCGAAGCTTTGTTGGACGATCTGACGAAGAAGCAGATTTTTGGAGAAGTCAAGTGTTGAGTCTATGTGACGGAGTTCCAGAAGAGGGGACTTCCACATATTCACCTGCTCTTGAGCTTGAAAGATGGACGGAAATTTATGCACGCACAGGAAATCAATAAGTATTTCTCTGCAGAATTGCCGGATCCGGATCAAGATAAAGAATTGAGTGAAATCGTGAAGAAATTCATGATTCATCGAAAATGTGGACCGGCCAATCCTACTTCGCCTTGCATGGTCAAAGGCAAGTGCAGATCGAAGTATCCGAAGAGTTGGTCGGACGAAACGATTGTAAACAAAAAGGGTTATCCAAGCTTGCGGCGACGGAACGATGGCCGCACGGTTTTGGTGGGTAAGGACGAGTACGACAACCGTCGTGTTGTTCCGTACAGTCCTTATTTGTTGAAGCGATACAATTGCCACATCAACGTGGAAATTGTTTCGCTGATTGACAATGTGAAGTACCTTTACAAGTACGCTTATAAAGGACATGATTCTGCACACTTGGAATTCACTGCGAATTCGGGTAATTTGAATCATGATGAAGTCAAGGATTACGTTGATGCCCGTTACGTTGGACCTGTTGAGGCGGCGTACAGGATTTTTGAATTAAAGATGCACGACAAAAGCCATTCGGTTGATCGTCTTCCTATTCATTTGGAAAATCAACAAACGGTATTTGTCGATGAGGAATGCACGAATGATCAAGTGGAACAAGTCATCAACAAGAAAACAAAATTGATGGACTTTTTTGACTTGAACGCTCGTGATATCGATGCTCGCAAACTGACGTATCCGCAGATACCGTCGAGTTATGTGTGGAAGAAAGTTGACTTCGTTGAAAACGGAGAAAAAGTTACGGCTTTTCGTTGGGAAAAAAGAAAGAAGCAATTCAATGTTTTGGGCCGAATGTACGCAGTCAGTCCTTCGCAGGGTGATTTGTGGTATCTTCGGTTATTGCTGCAAAATGTCAGTGGACCCACGAGTTTCGGCGACCTTCGAACAGTCAATGGCCGTATGTTTTCAAGTTTTGCTGAGGCCTGTTTGGCGTTGAAGTTAGTCGAAGATGATCGTGAATACATCAAATGTATGCAAGAGGCTTCACAGGTGTTGACTCCACGGAAATTGCGAACATTGTTTGTGAATATTTTGCTTTATTGCAATCCGAAACAACCTGCAATTTTGTGGGAAATGTTCAAAGAGAAATTGAGCGAGGATTTTGTTTACCGCTTGAAAATGACTCGCCGATCGGCTGTGAATTGTGAGAAAGATGGAATGGCTATGGCCTACAAGCGGATCGACCTGATGCTTCGACGCGACAATCGATCGATTGCTCATTTTCCGTCGATGGCGGCCGTTGAAGATGTCGATTTGAAGGAAGATCACATAGATCACGACCACGAAATGCAAGTGGGCGAAGAGATGTACGAGACGCTAAATGTTGAACAGCGAACCGTGGTTGACAAAGTGCTCTACACTTTGGACTACGGCGGTTTGAATCGGTACTTTTTCGTTGATGGATTGGGTGGCACTGGGAAAACATACGTGTACAAGACCCTCTGCCATTTGATTCGAGGTCGGAAGAAGCAATTCTTGACGTGTGCATACACGGGAATTGCCGCTTTACTGCTGCCGGATGGTCGTACGTGCCACAAGACGTTCGGATTACCCGTACCTCTCGACCACGACTCCAATTCGAGTTTGAATAAGGAAAGTAGGGCTGCGAAGTTGTTGGTCGCTGCGGATGTCATCATTTGGGATGAGGCTCCAATGGCGCCGCGCTACGCAATGGAGATTGCAGACAAAAAGCTGCAAGAGTTGATGAAGAACTGTGAGCCGTTTGGCGGAAAAATCATGATTCTTGGCGGTGATTTTCGACAAATCTTACCAATTTTGAAATTGGGAAATGTCGATGAGACAATCGGTTTGTCCTTTTGTTCTTCGTCTTTGTGGCCTCGTTTTGAGAAGATGCGGTTACACAAAAACATGAGAACAAAAGCGGAAGAACTGGAATTCGCGGAATTCTTAAAGGGGGTGGGAGAAGGAGAATTGAACACTGCAATTGCCGAAGTGCTTCTTCCTGAACAGTGCATTGTTCCCAATCTGAGAACGTGATCTTTGGTGACATGATTCGAAAAAGCAAATTCGATTTCATGGGTGACTGCGCAATTTTGGCTTCGAAGCATATGGGTGTGAATGAATCCAATCGGAAGGTACTGGAGATGTTGAAGGGAGACATCCAGTCGTACATGAGTATCGATTCGGTGACGGATATTCAGGGTTCAACAGATCGAACACTGTTGCTGCCCGAATACCTGAATTCGATTGAAGAAGGCTCGCTTCCACCGCATAGGTTGGAATTGAAGATAAATGCAATCGTCATGCTGCTTCGCAATTTGTGCCAAGAAGATGGGCTTTGCAATGGAACGCGCATGTTGATTGTTGGTCTCAGAGAACACTCAGTTGAGTGTCAAATTCTGACGGGCGTTCATAAGGGAGAGCTGCACACGATTCCCCGAATCAACAATACGATTGATTACAACGGGATGTTCTCTTTCAATCGTAAGCAGTTTCCCTTGAAGTTGGCTTTTGCGATGACAATCAACAAGTCTCAAGGACAGACGTTTGCAAACGTGGGATTGAATTTGGAGCATCAGGTCTTCGAACACGGTCAACTCTATGTTGCGTTGTCTCGGGTTCGCTCTTGGGATTCGCTGAAGGTGTATATTCCCGAAGAAGATGACCCGAATGATTTTGTTCGTCCGGCTAAAGCAAATGCAAATGACCGTTGGGTTAAAAACATCGTTCACAAGCAAGTGTTTGCCAGACTTTAAGAAATGAAATCAAAGGAGAACTTTTGATTTGGACAATGTAACTCCGTTGATAAACGGTTTCGTTGGCTTCATTGACTGTGCTCATATGTAGAAAAGACGACGATTGTTTACGCAACCGTTTATAGTTGGAATGAACTTTGCCGAAACTATTTCTTTTCTCACAACCAAATGTAACCAGCGCGCGAATACGGACGATCAACAACGCTATCAGATAATTGGTATGTTTTGATTCATCGTTATTATACGTTTGAGTTTGTTTCAGATTTGTTTTTCGATCTGCTTTCCGTTCGAGCAATCTGTGCAACGTCCGCTATTGTCGTATTGGCGCAAACTTCGGTAAGAAAGTCGAAGTGAAGTTGTTAGCGATGTTTAAATTGTTTACAGATCTTCTCGACATTCCCTGTGTTTAAGTTGACCGCCGATTTCGGTTTCTTTCGTGTTCTCAAATTCGACGATTACTTTCCCACGCATTTGTTTTGCTTATCTCATCGATAAAAACGGATTTCTAACACTCAACAGAATTGCGTTGTCGACCTGCCTCTTGCCTTTGATTTTCATTGAAATAAAACAGTTAAATGACGATCGGATGGATATTTGCAAGCTTAATTACGCATCGAAATTTGCATACCATTGAATTCGGTATAAAAGCATCGAATTTCGTTTGTCCAACGCCTTTCTGTTTCCGCTTCAATTGTCGTTGTTTGGATCAATTTGTCGATTAGTCGTGTGGTGGGTTTCGTTGAACTGTGCATGATGATCTCGGGCAGTTTTCAGGTAAGAGATGGACAACAAGAACACCCCGCTTTCGTTGAGTGCCGATTTGCAATCCGCAACGAAAGGAAGCATCTTTACGGTCAGCGGTGTTATCATCCGAATGAACTCCGATTTCGGACAAACCGTCACCCACCGTTATACATTGTTGTTACGTACGAAGGATGGGGTGGACGTGCAGCTCACTGCCTGGCGCCAAGCTGCGCGGGAATTGGACAACCTGAAGCCGAAAGAACATCAGGTGAAGATGAAGGATGTGATTTGAAGATACCAAATATTCGTTTGCAGGTCATTCTTGCAAAAAATGTACTCGCGGTCCCAGTGCCAGACTCGAAACGTCATTTCAACTCAGGAGATCTTCCGATTGAGTTGCATGCGAACCCACCATTCGCCGCTTTCCAGTTGATGGAATCCTGTGCTCCGCCGTCGCACAAGTTACCACAAGAATCTTTTGAGCCGTTGGGTATGGATGAACTCGATGGCGTTGGGCTGGAGTCGACGATCAGTAAGTTTTGTTATCATTGTTTTTAGTTGATCTTTGTGTTTCAGAAATCGTTGATTGTTTTATGGGTTCGGTCCCCGTTAACAACAAAAATGATGCTCACGGTTACATGGTGGGAACGATCTTCAAGGCCGACACATCGCTGAAGATCAAGATCAAGGAAGTCGGAGAGTGCACTGGCTTCAAGGAAGGGTCGCCAGTGGCGGTGTCGGGTCGATTGGTGGCCGATAATGGTGAGTTTCCATTTGATGAAAATGCAAAATGTTGTGTTTTAGGCGTTTTGAGCTTGAGTATCGAATCGACGGCACACATCGAAAAACGAGAAGGTGAGGAAAAAGGGTTGGATGCTCTCCTCGCAGCCACAAAATCACCAACGGTCAAGCGCAAAAGTGGAAGCATCGGATCAATTTTGGAGAAGAAGCTCAAGCTATCGAAATGATTTATGTTCGTGTTATATTGTCGATTGTATGAGTTGTTGTCGTGTTTCGGCAAATAAATTTTTTTGTGAGTTATGACGGAAGTTGATTTTGCCAAAAAAAGAAATAAAGGAATTTGCTGAACGTTTAAATAAAATGATATGCATGTGGATAATGAATGGTGATTTAAGTGAGTACGCAAGAGGTGCCCGCCGCGAAGCGGCGGGTACCTACTTGTCCCTAAGTACTAATCCGCAGTGTCTGTCCGTCATCGAATGCAAATTTGTGTTGATTTGTATCATTTTCTCAGTATCACGTGGTATGGTATGTAGTGTTTTGCTTGCCAAGAATTTGCTCTCCTTTAGCTATTTAAGTTTGTTTATAGAGTCGCTGATTGTCGTTTAATTGTTTTCTGTTGGTTAAGAAAAATTTTTGTTTGTTTTCTTTTAGGTTTTTTTTATCACTGATTTAATTGTTGATTTGAAGTCGAAGAATAAAACTCATTGTTTTTATTGAATTTTGGTTGAAATGCCAACGAAAAAAGTTTTGCGTTTGCAGAAGATGAAGAAGAATTTAACAGAAATCAAAGAGCAAGAAATGCTGAATCTCAACGTCCTCGTAGTAGTGCATTGTCAGAAAGTGAAACACAGGAGATGTACTTGCGATAGACTGCCCAGTCAAATTGTAGCGGTCCACTTCAATATGCACATCACGCCATTGACGACGAATTTCATTTATGTTCCGATAGCTAAATCATAAGGGATCAACGTCAGACGAATTGGTGCTGCAACATCTTCCATCGCGACGTGACCAGCGCACCATCCATTCATCATGACTGGAACAGTATTCACGTAAGCAACCGTTTCAAAACGTCCAAGAACAGTGCGCGAATCACGTAGATGCGTAGTGGCCAAATTCACTTTGTTCAAAGCATGAAGACGAACGGACGATGCTTGCGAGTAAAGGTTGAACACCAATTTGAATGGGAGGTTGCCGCTATTAAAGCTAGCATTGACTTCGCCGACTTGTACTCCAGTAAACGTGACGTCGTAACAAAAACGCGCAACCGATAGAAGACGCCCAGCATGTTCACGCCACGCTTCAATCATTACCGAACTGTATGTGTTGTTGGTTCCAACGATAATGGAAACGCAGAGTTAATTCGTTCCGACGATTCAAATTCCAGAAATCACAGTTACATGAAATCTGACTTGCCTATAAAATTTGTAAAACTGTTTTTAATGAAAGGAAACTTACATGTTAAGTCACGTCCAAATGGTTGAATACCATTTCCATTAGGTCGGTCTTCTGCTTGTTGGGCGTCCAATCAAGTTCTCACAGCAAGTGTTGATGCCATGTGCTGGGGCTCTTGTTGGGGATGAAACCATGAAAAATTTCGTGTTGATGCGTTCCATCGGTTCTTCGATGGGACTTAGATCCCGTTGGTGATAGGCGTCATGATCATCACGTCGAGTCCGCTGGTGTTTCGTGCACAGAAGATATGGTTTAGAAAACTTCTGCCGTACCAACTGGCAGAAGTCTGTGAGTGTCAAAGTTCCACAACCTTCCAGTCCTTTCCACAGGATGTTAGCAACCTCCAAAACCGTATTTGAAAAACAGAGCCGTTGTGGCTTACGATTGTATTGAGTAAAATCAAATTAAAACAGTTAATAAACAAAAACAGCAAACGTACATGTCGAAGAAGTTTTCGAAATCGTTAATCCCCGAACTCGGCCATTATGATAGTCGTTATTGGAAGAAGTGATATTTATAGGCAATATCACTAACCCGCGGTCATTACAATCCCGGCCTCCGAACATTATTGTCATAAAACCCGATTAAAACCGCGAGTCATCTTGTTAGTTGAATAGTTTTCAGCGGCATAGTTAGTGTTAAATGCGAGGTTATTTCTTGTTGTGCACAATTTGATTGCTGTGCCGCGGTGAATATGCGACCTTCTAACTGCTTACTTCCTATCCGTTCAAATTGTTCTCTGAGGGTTGGTTGTTTTGTCAAGATGGAGCTCCGTGGCTTGTGATGGCTAATGCCGTTAGCATTGAACAGTGCAAAATCGATCCATAAACACATCAATCAGAACTGATAACCACTGAGTATAATTGATCGTTTTCATTAGTGACAAGTATTGATGTCGTTTAACTCAAGTTTTATTTGGCCTTACTCAAAACAATTTCTAAACGAAAGACTTTGTTTATAAACAATAAGTTAAACCGAATAATCACGTCTACGTTAAGCAACTTTTATTAGCATTTTGGAATATGAAATACAGCTGCTTTGATAGATAACGTCTAATTGGGTGCGTATCTTGTAGTCAATCTGCGAACATGTAAAAACAGCTGATGAAGGAGATGAAGGAACACCAAAAGAACTGTTCTATATCGTTGTTCATTTGCATAGTTGGTCGCTGATGCACATGCAAAGAAAACGAAAAGCTGGAATTAGGAGATAACAAACATGACTTTCAATTGTACATAACCGATAGACAATGCTATGGCCACTAGTCGGAAACTAAAAATGAATCGCACCTGAAAAAGTAGTGCGATCAAAATTAAAGTTGTTTCTTCGATGTAATCTAGTGCTTCATCAATAAAGAGGATGCACTAGTATTGCGGCCCAAAGACCATGGACATGTTGTTTGGATTATCATAATTGCACTGCTGTTTTTAAAAAGTATTTCGAGTAATTCCTCCAATTTTAATTGTTTACAAACGTTTAAAGATCTCCCGATGAACAATATTCTTAACTAAACATCCCGTTGCGCTTTGTTGGTCGTTTGTTGGAACAAAAACTTTAACAGAATCCCACGAATGTGCTCGTGACAAAGCGACCTACAATTGACCATGATCGAAGACTTAGTGTCCGAGATTCAGTCCAACTCGTTCGAATGTTTGGCCTTGACTCTTGTTGATAGTCATTGCAAAGGCCAATTTCAATGGAAATTGTTTCCGGTTCAGTTGGAACATCCTTCGATAATCGATTGTGTTGTTGATTCGTAGAATGATGTGTTGCTCACGGGCATGATGTCCAGTCGGAATTTCGCATTCAATAGAGTCAAATTAGGGTAAAAGAGAAGAGTTGTTGTTTGAAAATAAATGCGCACACGAATCGGTCATTCAGGATACATACAAACTCTACTCGATTCTTTTAATGGGACAAATAAATGGTCGACACCCTTTCGCGTGGGGGGCCTCCTTCTAACTGTTTTACAAAGATTGTCAACGTTACGTTAGTAAAGAAGTTAACAAATTGTTTTCGATTTTTTTAATGGGATTGAACGAAATCAATAGTATCGGAATAGTAAGATCAAGTAATAACCAGTAAGAGCGAAGCCAACGATGAGAAGGAAAACGATCCACGACCACATCATTCGCCATTGACCGGAAGAGTAGTTATCAATCCAACGTTTTTTTTGCTTCTCAATTTTACTCTCTTCTTCTATTTCTAAACTACAAAATGCACTGAAATCAAATTCGAGTAATCACCTTTTTCAGTCTTCGAATCCTCAGTATCCACATGTTTTGTCGCTGTCTCCGTTCTATCGTTAGGAATAAAAATAACGGCCGGCGAAAGTGTTTGTGGAGATTGTCCGGGAGTTGGTGATTCGAGCGAATTTCGTCGTTTCTTTCGTTTTTCAACTGCCACATCTGTTGGCAATTCAATTTCGAGTTTCTTGAACACCTCGTTCATGGTCAGTGGACTCGCAAAAACGACCGTCGAGGTTCAAATGAACGAAAGGCACTCTCTAATTTGCATTCAACAGCTCAAGACTGAACAGTTATTTTGCCGGATAACAATTTTCTTACTAGATGTCTAGACCTGAGGGTGAAAATGAGATTTTTATTGTAAATAGAACATCACAAAGGTCACAATTGCACGGGATCTCTGAGAACCATTGAGTAGTTCAACATCGACCGTGAAATAATCGGACACTCGTTCGAATTCAAATTCTCGCCTATCAAATGCAATTGATCGCAACAACTGGAAAAGAATGGCTATCCGGGTGTCAGAGTCTCGTATTTGATGAAACAAGACGAATTGCTGCTTTCGAATCGAAATTAAAAATCAATCCCTTAACAGACGTTCTATAAACCAAAAAGGCGAAGTTGAAGCACAAAATGGACACTTAATTATCAGATTGCTGTTCAAAAGCGTTTAATTTTTGAGTTCATCGTACAGAGAAAGCATATCAATTGTTGGAGTCTATGAAAAAATTTCTCAAATAAAATCAACAGAAAACAAACAATAATGTGAGCATTGAGGACGTAGTCATCGGTTGGTATCCGAATTGAGTTCATGTCCGGACAAGCAGTTGGATTCAATCGCCTCTGCACATCAACAAGAACATTTGACAATGCAAGTGAGTCATGACAGTAGCTCTAAACCAACGATTCATAGACTTCGTTTTGACTCACATCTTCGACCAAGTCCATGCATCTTATTGCGTTTTTCAGTGACATTTGTTTTCCAATCATCGCCTTTCGATCGACTTTTCGTATCAACCATGTAGCCACGTGATTGATCGAGTTTGGAGTCAGAACTTGACTGCGTGGCAACATTCCACACAACCACAAATCTTATTCCAGCGGCTTGTAAGGACAATCGGCCACTATGTACAGATCTTTATAGAATTCCTGTTTCATCCAATTCATTCGTTGTTTCATGATCAATTCGTCATTTCGAAATCTTCGTAAGTCCAGCTAAAAACTCAAAATCAGATAAAACAAACTTCGAATGCAAGCCAAACTGTACGAACAGCAAAAACCGCAAATGAAAGCGAAACTAACGCAATAAAGTTGTCCACGAGCATTGTGAAACATGGCGCTCTTCACAGCAAAACGTCTAATCGACGGTGAGCTTGAATGTGAAGATTCTACAAAACAAATTGAGTTAACGAAATCACGACAGAAACACACCGACTTTGTCATGTCGAAAAATGAATAAACGAGCTCATTTCTACGAGAGTGTTCGGTTGTTTGCGATGATCAAAAGTGAACGCTTTTACAGCAATTGGACGATGTGCAATAACGTCGAGAGCCCATTCGACAACTGCCAACTGACCGTCGAGTATCATCATGTTCTGCAGTTGGGAGCTTTGATTTTGGTCGGTACTTTTCTTTTGGTTGCTACTTTTTGTCTGCTCTTTCTACTCTCCAGTAGTTCATGCGCCGGATGTTTCTATCTGTGAGTTTCTGTTCACTTTTCGTCTAACTCGATTACAGAGGTGACAAAAACAGTAAAATTCAATCGGATTCCCGTTCAATTGTTCTTAATACTGACGATTTATAATCTCTGATTCAATAAAATCATTTCTACACAATCACATGAGAAAACTGACCACAAAACAACCCAAGGTTTTAGTTTTCTATTTCGTTTAGCCATCGTTCTTAAAACTGAACAGTGAACGATTGTCATTTCTGAGCGTTGTTTCTTTAAAAACTTCGGATCGTTATGACCGAATTTATTATCTATATTGATAGCAAAGAAACTTTTATTTGTTTTGATTGATTCTACTTCTAAAACACTAATCTTTGATTGCATGTCTTTAAGCGTCGCTGTTACCTACGAACATTTTATCCTAAACCTCGTTTCCACTTGCTGTAAATGCTATGCTTTTTACCATCCGTGCTAGTCATTATAGTCCAATTATAATGTCAAATTACTTCGCTAAAACCCAAAAAAACACTTGGAAGGAGGATATTGCTGTTCGTATTAGAAGTCCCAAAAGAGTCATCAACTGCCGACATAAGCATTGAAAATCAAGAAGTCGAATATTGTAAAGACCATCTTGGGCTATGAACTACAAAAACGGTTATATCTTTTACTTTGTTTATTTGGAAACAAACATAAGAAACTATGGAGAAGAGAATCGTCCATTAAAGCGCGGTCTAATTCGTAAGACTAACCGAAGACAAATAGCAACAAAAAAGTGTTTTCGAATAACTGCTTATTGTGATGTACATAGAAACCATACTACGAAACTACCACGCATCATCGACTAGAAACAAACTTAAGATCGAAGAGAAGTTGAAAGCCAAATTTGACAGTTTAATGGTCGTTTTGATTTAAGCAATTCTGAACTGAAAGAACAAGCAAAGAGAACGAAGGTTAGCATAACGTGAATGTTGCAAGTGAGGTACGACCAGAAAAAAGATTATAGAACAAAAACAAGCAAATCGTGTTCAAAGAAAATATGCAAGCAAATTTCAAAAACTTAGTACGTTGACATGCGACGTTGTTTTTGCTTCTTTTGCGTATTTGATGAAAGACCTAACCATCGCATCAAACGATTGCTACTGCTTCCCGATCCATCAGTCGACTTTCCATAATCAGTTGACGGTGAGCGTGTTGGATGCTGATTGAAAATTGCTGTTAATCGCTCGTTCGATTTCGCTTACTGAATTGACGTCGAGTTGCGAGGCATCTCGTGCGCTCAACGGCACAAAGTGATCGTTTAAGGCGGTGGTGTGAAGTGAATGTCGTTGTTTGATGTGGGCGGAACTTGCTGTTGCTTGTTGTGCTGCAAACTCTAACATTGCAGCTTGTGCATCTTCACTGAAAAGAAACAACGTTAATCAGAGTATTATGAGATTTTGATTATTGAACTCACTTGGCGGCCTTCTGAATGCTTTCACGTTGCGTTTGTTCGCGTTCCTTTCTTGCTCTCTGACGTTTCTCTCTTTCTTTCTGTTCGACTTTCTGTAATGACGTTTATAGTCGAGATACAATTCAACAAATTGAAAACATTTGTTGCTTCCCAACACCGAGATTCATTAATTTTATGGATTTTCTTGCTCAAATTTACGCGAAAGAATTGCATTGTAGTTCACTGGTCAATTGCAACGTTTATGGCAAGAAACAGATCTGATTAGTGGTCCACAGAGTTTTCAGTTCGCAATCCTTTTAAGTCCCTACGTTTTGACGTCGTGGCAAACTTCTCTTCAAAGTGCGAACAAATTGCCGTCAAAACGCGTTGGTTTGTTGTGGCGAGCACCGTATTTTGATCCCACTCAAACAATTGTTGCCGGATGACCCTTTCAAGATCAAGGCTTATCGATCAATGTCGACTAAGAAGTGTCATCAAAAGTTGTTTTTTGGCGAATCTTCGGCCGAACTTGTTTTCAAAATAACTCACTTGTTTTGTTCTCAACGCCTGAGCCCCCAGCATACTTGCACGCGACTTGTCGACTAGCACCTTCAAAAATAATCCAATTAAGAAGGAAAACAATAAATCGCGTTGAGTGCTCGAAAAATCAGCTCGTGACAATAATCACCACTTAAAACACTCGTGCTCTAGAACCGCTGCGGACTCTTTGAAGACATGCAGCGATTTAAACGAAATATAAAGAAAACAAAAATAAGTCGAGTTCTCGTCCTTATTGTCGCTGTTTCTTCATCGGGACTTTTGGAATCTGCGGTCTTTCCTTCTTTAGATCCACAAACACACGCGCCGTTAAATCGCACAGTACACCCCGGCTTCGAAATGAAGAACAATTTTGGTCGAAGGATGAAATCCCTGGAGGGACGACTTGGCAGTTGCTGTGCCGCAAAAATATAACTTCGAACGGAAATCAAAGTTTCGCTCTGTAGGCCTGTGGTGTCGTTGAGTGCAAAAGGCGGAGCCGAAATTAACAGAACGCGTCGCTGTCCATGTTATCACAACAAATCCGCCAATCCATTGGGCTAATCCCTGGGTAATGGTAGCAACAAGGACGGTCGATTGTTTTTGAAGAGTCGAATTTATGTACGATTGGCGTTCTTTTAATTCAAAATAAAGGCCGATTAAGTGTCAAACCAAACAGTTTTGGGGCCGTCGGTCTGAGCGATATTCGCCAACGAAAACAGCCGAGTTGGAATATTCGTCTTATAACAATTGACACAAATTGAACCATTGAAGTGCGAGGGCGTTTGCTCCTTCTTTTCTTATAAATATCCTCGGACATTTTAGATGGCAATTATCTTCTTCGTGGAAGCACAGGAGAATCCAAAAGAACAAACTTATTGATTCGTTTAAGGAAGTAAACGTCGAAGTGCCACGAAGACCAAAGGACAAAATGTTGCATTTGAATTCAATTTGCAATTTGCACTCTAAAGTTATTATCTTTAAATTATCGGAATGCACGTCAAAACCATTCGACCACTTTTTACCGAAACATGCCGGGAACGAAGTGCTTTGTGCATACGTTCTTATCAATCGCCGAATCATGCTGTCGGTAGAAGAAATTGTCTGCTTCAAAACAGTTATTGAATCACTGGAAAAGACTGTTTTAAAATGGCTCCACTCATGGAATTGAACGTACCGAATACGTTGCGGTTAGTTCAAGCAAACAGATGTGTAATTGTATTTAGTGATTCAACTTTGAAATGGAATGGTTGGGGATACGCGGACTCGTCGTTTCAACTTAATCAACGAAATGATGCTTTTATGTCTGGTCAAAGGTCAGTAATAATTCATAACGTGTGTGAAAGCTAGGTTGTTTAGATACGACATCAGTGGCAAGATTATACCAAATTTGAGACCTTGGTTTGAAACTCACATGGCTGTTGACTTGAAAAAGAAAACACCATCGATTATGTTCGATCACCTTCGTGTTCCCGATCCAAAAGTCAATGAAAGTTTCGTGAACTTCTTGCAAAATGCTCAGATTTCATTTTCGAATGGAAAAAAGTATCGAGTTAATCGTTCCCACGGTCATACAGTACATGACATGTTCGCTTTACGTTACGATCATTTGGAACGTATTCCCGACATTGTGGTTTGGCCAAAAACGGAAATCGAAGTTCAACACGTTTGTATTCGTCTCGTTTACATTGTTGATTTAATTGTTTTTTAGATTGTAGAAGCGGCAAATAAGCACAATGTTGTTTTGATACCTATCGGAGGTGGAACGTCGGTTACAAACGCGCTAAACTGTCCGCTCGACGAACATCGTTGTATTTGTTCGTTGGATATGTGTCTTATGGACAAAGTACTTTGGATTGACGAAGATAACTTGTTGGCACGTGTTCAAGCGGGAATTATTGGTATTAACTTGGAAAAAGAGTTGAATAGCAAAGGTTATACGTGTGGACATGAACCCGATTCCTTTGAGTTCAGTACGATTGGCGGTTGGGTTTCAACACGTGCTTCTGGAATGAAGAAGAACAAGTACGGAAATATTGAAGATCTGTTAGTTCACGTCAATATGATCACGTCAAAAGGAACAATTAAAAAGCAGTGTCAAGTAGACGACTAGTTGATTATATTAAGACTTAAGCGATTAAGGTACCACGCATTTCTTCTGGACCCGATCTGCATCACGTGATTCTGGGCTCGGAAGGAAGTTACGGAGTGATTACCGAAGCAACAATCAAGATCTTTCCGTTGCCCGAACGACGATTGTTTGGCTCATTTGTGTTTCCGACTTTTAAGCACGGTATCGATTTCTTTCGTGAGGTTGCAAAACAAGTTGGTTGGCCGAATTACGAAACTATTGAAAATTACTGTTGGTTTAGAGATGTCAGCCAGCATCGTTGCGTTTGGTGGATAACGATCAGTTCATTATGGGCCAGTCGATGAAAACCGAATCGAACAGCTGGCTTCATAGCATTTCTTCGGCATTAGCCAGAGCATATATTACGAAGTGGAAAGGATTTAAAGTAATTTATGTAATCATATCACGTTGACTCATTGCTTATAGATTGAGGAAATGGTTGCGGCAACATGTGTTTTTGAAGGAACTGATGAGGAGGTCAGACAATCCGCTAAACATCTTTACGATATTGCTGCGCAATTCGAAGGTGTTGCCGGTGGAGAAGAGAACGGTCGATACGGCTATCGATTGACGTTTGCAATCGCATATTTACGTGATTTGGGCATGGAATACGGGATTATTGGCGAGTCGTTTGAAACGTCTGTTCCATGGGATAAAGTTGAGAATTTATGTCGTAACGTGAAAGAACTATTGAAACGAGAAGCTTTGAATTTGGGTGTCAAAACACCGGTTCTGGCGTCTTGCAGGTGCGTTTAAACAGAAATATTTCTAGTCGTAAACTTTTCAGAGTGACACAAGTATACGACGCCGGTGCCTGTGTTTATTTCTACTTTGGTTTCAACTGTCAAGGATTAGTAAACGCATTGGAAATTTACGATAAAATTGAGGTAAAAACGATTTGACATTTTGTCAAATTGTATGCGAAAACTTTTGCTTATCGATGGAACAAACCACAAATTTGGATTTCAGATTGCGGCGCGAGATGAAGTGATTGCATGTGGTGGAAGCATTTCGCATCATCACGGTGTTGGCAAACTTCGAAAACGCTGGCTATCAGCGACGATCAGTCCCGTTGGAATGGGAGTACTGCGCGCCCTGAAGACCGAACTCGATCCACAGAACATTTTCGCAAGCAATAACTTGCTTGAAGATAACGAACTTCGAAGCAAAATGTGACGTTTAGGCCGTGAACTTATTGCGGAACATTTGTTGTGAAATTCTTCGTTGTTTATTTAATTAAAATCTTATTCATCACTTACGTATAAGAACAAAAACAATGACTGACAATGAGAGGCTTGAAAAGGGTCAAGAAAGTTGGTTTGTTTGTTTCTGCTTTGTTATTCAAGAACCCATTAATGCTACTAGCTTGTTCAGTACGATAGCGCAAAGATGCTTGTTTTTCGGTTATTCCGATCATTTTGGCTCATTTGCGAACTTCTTGTGGAATTACTCGAGATTTTGTCGCAGATCCAATTTTTGTTTTGTGTCGTGAGAGCAAATCGAAATTCGATTGTTTAGTCATATTGCAATCCAAAGTACTTCCAACTTTATTTCATTTATCTCACACGGAAAATGAGCGAGTGAAGAAGGCGCTAACTTGTTGGCATTTCAGTGCAATTAAATTGAGAGACCGAAACAGCCAAGTTCTGTTGGTTCTACGAAGTCCCAGAGCTTTTACATCGATGGTATTCATGGTTTCGTACAGGCAATACGTTGCTTGATTTCGTCCATTTCATTGCCATAACATCCAATGAATGTTTTTGTTCGAAATGTCGAACCGATGTTTTATGTTTTCTCGATTCTTATTACATCGTTCCAGTTCAATTTCTGTCATTAGCACATTTCGAAGTCCACTTTCAAGATTGAAAACTGTTTTAAAGCCGAGAGTTTACAGTTCGAACGCGCTTCGTGTTTTCCGTTATTTTTGTTCTTAAGTTTGCAGGATTTACAGGTTACATTAAACGGCTAAGAACGATGCGGTTTTTCTTGCCGTTCCAATGGTGAACAAGGCCCAACCACAAGATAAGTTGGCAAACGGCGGGAGCCAGAAATTTGGCGTCCAACACGAAACTCCCAACAACTATTGTCCTCGATCAACGTCAACCAACGGTCTCAGTTATCATTTAGTATCGCCAAGAAGTAATGGATATGTTACACACTCGCGATCGTTAACCGGCAGAAAAATGAAAGGTTTCTTTCGTACTATCGGACAAGCCATTCCGGCTCTTGTTACGTGGCTTCTTATACTCGGATGTAGCTGTGCGTTCTTCTACTTACTGGTACCTGCAATCATCAAACAGCTTGGCATACTTGGCGTCGTTCTTTGCTCAATAGACATTGTTATCTTTTTGTTTCTCATCTCCAACTTGTTTATGGCAACCACAATGGATCCCGGTCGACATCCGGCTGGTGAGTTCCATTTTCAAACGAATTTTTTAAACCCAATATTTAGCTATCGCATCTGAAGAGTCCATCGATGATTTTCGTTGTCCGCTTTACAAAAATGTCGAAGTCAATGGAATCACGGTGCGAATGAAATGGTGTGTAACGTGTAAATTCTATCGACCACCAAGATCTTCTCACTGTTCTGTTTGTGACAGGTATTTTATCGATAGTTTTGCTTGTTACGTAGTTGTTTAGGTGCATCGATTCGTTTGATCATCACTGTCCGTGGGTTCATAATTGTGTTGGTCGTCGAAATTATCGTTACTTCTTTTTGTTTCTAGTTTTTCTCACTCTTCACATGATTAGTGTTTTTTCCTTGTCATTGACGTTTACAATAACAACAGGGTAAACTTAATTGCGTTGCTATTAAAATGACTTTTTGTTTTAGTTCGAACTTTCGCGAAGAGTATTTGTCGCCGCCAAATCTTTGTTCCATGATTCTCATTGGTATTTTCATTCTTTTATGCATACCAATCATTGGACTCACGGGTTTTCATATTGTTCTTGTTTTACGAGCACGAACGACAAATGAACAAGTAATCGAAATCTATCTAGTTAATCACCTAATGTCTTAGGTAACGGGCAAATTTCGTTCGGGATACAATCCATTTACTCATGGTTGTTGGCGGAACTTCCTACGTTCTTTGTGTTCATCTCAATATCCACGGTAAGAATGCTTGAAAGAATGCGTTGCTTTATGAAGTACAATTATAATCTTGGATTTGTTTGTAGGTACAAACCAACAGTTAGAAAGGTTGTGAAACAGAGTGAAAGTCTTTCCGTTCTCTATGTTCCTGATTCCAACAACAAGCATGATGGACACATACCGGTACGTGGAGCCGCTTGTTTTTATATTAAATTTTTTGTTTTCAGATGACCAAAACCACCAAAGTCGATATCTTCAACAATCGTTTCAACGGTCGAAAACCGCCAGTAAATGTCTCACTTTGAACATCGTGAACATTTTGAAAATCTTTTACAAATTTCTGATTGCTCAGCCTTTTTGATTATAGCTTTAGTGCTGTAGTTCTTATCGTCGTATAGATTACAATGTTTTTGTAGTGCAAGAAACAGGATCAACTTTATCGCTCTGCCTTATTTCTGTTACAGTTGTGTTGCTGCATTTGTCTTCGAGCAATCTCGTAGTTTTGTTCAACATTGAGCTTCGTTTACTTTGGGTACCTACGTGCATTACTCTATATATCTTTTACATTTGATCTATTGGATTTTTCGTTGTCAATTTCAATCTAAAGATTTCTAATGTATAACTTTACTGCTTCTTATGGGTTCGTTTGTTGAATGCAAGGGAAACGAATTAAAACCCCAACAGTTATCTTTTGCCTTTTATTTGTTGGTTAATTGTGTTTACATTTGCACCACAATGAAACAACAACGTTTGGTTGTCATTGATTTTAATCGTTTTTTGTTCTCATTTTGTCTACACTAACTTTCAACTGTACACCTTCTTCCAAACTTTATTGCCTTCGAATGGTTTGTACAGGTTACGGCTAACTTCATAAATTCAAATACGAAGACGTTGGTTTTGAGCGAACTTTGTAGATCGGAAAGTTTTCGAGTTGTTAGTCCATTGATGTGATCCCTGTGGAGAGGAATCAGATTCAACGTTCTCAGCCGCTACGAAATGGTGTTTACAAATCTACGCCGTTTAATGCAACGTTTTTGATGTTTCTTTTGTCAAATTGGACGAAAGTTTGCTTTCACGAGCTTTAACGAATACCATTGGGAAACATTTGCGGGCCTTTTTGTTTTCTGATTTAGTGGGTTTGTCGAGTAAGACGGTTACGAGTGACAAATAAAAGAAGAGCAAAATTTTAATTCTGCATGGGCATTAAAACGGCGCCAGAAACTGACAAATAATGGAAGAGATTATTTGAGGACGCCGCATTCGTGCAGCTCTTTTGTCGTCTTTGAAAACTCATAACCTCAAAGCAAACGGAGGTCGACATTCGTAAGACGACAATTTGTCTCTGATGCAAATGTCGAAAGCGTTTTGAGTTCAGTTCAGATGTTAAATTAATGATGTTAGCGGAGAAACTTTTGTGTTCGTGACACGACTAGCAGCGTCTGTTCATTAAATCTTTACTGTTATTAGCATACGGTAGATTCCGAAGTTGAACGTGATTGATTCGGAAAGTCATGTTTTGTTGTGTTATTTTGCGTTTGCTACTGCGATACAAGATAATTGAACTAACCGGTTACTATCAATTGTTTTACAGAATGTCGCGTATGAATGATGCCGGTCGTCGTCTACAAGATTGGACGAATAAACACGTTTTTGTGAGCTCCTTCGAGTCCAACGATCTGCCCGCAAATTCTTATCAACTTGATATAGCGCCAATACAGACGCTAAATGAAGATCAAAAGGAAGTTGCTGCAGAAGACGGAAAAAACGAAACAGTGGATCCTCATGCTCCGGATGGAAAACCAATTACTGCACTTCAAGCTGCATGGAACGTGACAAATGCGATTCAGGGAATGTTCATTGTTGGACTGCCATTTGCGGTCAAGGTAAACGAACTATCCGTATATGCAAATACAGATCTTTAACAAGTAGGTTGGTGGTTGGGTGACAGTTATCGCATTAGTCGGTGTATCATACGTTTGCTATCGAACCGGTCTTTCATTAATCGATTGTTTGTATGAAGACGGTAAAAAAGTTCGCCATAGTTATCGTGAAGTAGCCGAAGCAGTACGACCGGGACTTGGCAAACTGGTGCTTTTTGCACAATTGACAGAACTTGCCAGTACCTGTATTTTATACTTGGTTCTTGCTGGTGATTTATTGCAAGGTGCTATGCCAAGTATTGGTATTGATTGCAACATGTATATTCGAATATGATATGTCTTTTTAGACAAACAGGCGTGGATGATGTTGGTTGCTGCAGCTCTACTCGGCACCGCCTTAATCGACGATATTCGACTAGTCAGCCATTTAAGTTTAGCAAACGCAGTTTCGCATCTGATAATTAACGCGATTATGGTACTTTATTGTCTTTCACAGGTAATTTTATATACAAACCGTAGAGATTTATTGTGTTTTATTAGCTTACCAGTTGGCAATTTCGTACGATCACTTTCTTTCCGAGTATTCGACTTCTACCAACAATGATTGGTGTTGTGGTTTTTGGTTACACTTCTCATATTTTTCTCCCGTCTTTGGAAGCATCGATGGAAGTAAATTTCAAAATTCGGCATGCCAATTCAATTCTAATTTCAGAATCCGAAAGAATTTCGTTGGATGTTAAGTCAATCACACATTGCTGCTGCAGTTTTCAAAGCCGTTTTTGGACTAATCGGTTTCTTGACATTTTCCGAATATACGCAAAAGGAGATTTCGAATAGTTTGCCCAATCAGTTCTTCAAAGTCATCATTAATTTGGTGTTGGTTGTTAAAGCTCTACTCTCTTACCCACTACCTTTCTACGCAATTGTACAACTGTTAACCGAAAACTACTTTCGTGGTGTTTCGGTGACTTTATTCTCGAGGTTAGTGTTTGTCGGCAGCGATCGGAACATAGCTTTGATTTTAGTTGTTACGGAACAGACAAGAACTTGCGAGAGTGGGCGTTGTGTCTACGAATTGTTCTCTTGTTATGGACATTGCTGATTGCACTTTCGGTTCCGTATCTTATCGAGTTCATGGGTTTAATTGGCAATATTACCGGAACAATGCTCAGCTTCATTTGGCCGGCGTATTTTCATTTGAAATTACGCGGTGACAAACTGAAACCCGAAGAAGTGCGTTTCAACAAAATTGTCATTGGAATGGGTCTTGGAATTTGCGTGATTGGTGTTTATTACTCGGCCATTGAACTCGTAAATGCGATTCAATACGAAGAAGCATAAGTTGTCTTAGTTTGTGATAATAAAAACGTAATTAGTGTAATTCTTCGATCGAAGACCCTACGAACAGTTGGTTTTTGTACAGAAATGAACTGGTCAAAAAAGATCTTGTTTACTAATCATTGAGCTCTCGATTATCAGTATAGGATGAAATAAACACGTTTGTTCTAAAAACAACAAAACAATCACTAATGAAACAAATCTATGAAATAAACATCAAAACAACAGAAATGTCATCTGGTTTACCACCACTCGTTCGATATCCATGTTCGCCAGCTTTGACTGCAAACGGAGATGCATGTTGTAGATCATGAGAAAGGCGTCGAGCAATCAAGGCGATGGTATTACATTTGGACTGGAGATTTGATGCTTCAACGCCGTTAAGCGCATCGATAATAACCGAATCCGGGACATTGTCCCAAAGACCGTCAGTGGCCAACAAAACAACATCACCAGATTCCATTTCCAATCTCTGCAAGTCGGACTTTTCAGGTGTGTCACGAATGAAACCCTCAAAATCTAAACGATCGATTTAATCCACTATTTCAAAACAATTCAACTCACCCCATTGTTCTGGCAAAAGCGTAAGTTGGAACGGAGCATTGAAGTAGTGTACTTGCTCGGCAGACCGTTGAACTATTTTTCCGTTTCGGTAGACAAGATAGCCGGAATCGCCCAGATTTGCCGCATACAAAGTTCGTTGATGAATAACAACAACACATGCCGTAGAACTTCTGAAGTTTGACATCATTAAAATTCTAAACCCGAAAACAAACCCTATGGGTCGGGGAGAAACGGAAAGTTTGTCGAACGCATTTGCGATAATCAAATCGGGACGATTTGGTTGGAATTCTCCCGATCGAACGATATCAGAGCAATGATTCATGAGATGCGAAGAGAATTGAGATGGATCAACTCCATATTTTCTCCATCCACCAACTCCATCGGCAACACCTTCAAGAACAAAGAAATTGCAAGAATAAAAGTTTTACTTACCCGCAACATAAATTGATTTATATCGAGATATAAAACAGGCGTCTTCTCCGAAAATACCGTGATCAAGCACCGTCGATGGAGCTCCAATGAGATCTTTGGCAAAACCGCAACACGTAGCATCGACTTTCTGTGCTACGTTCTTTGGTTGTGTTGGAGATTCGTTTGTTGATGCGGGACTAGCGGCCACAGCACATAGGGTCTTAATCGACGTTCCACGAATGGTGTTGTTGAGTTCTTTGGCCAAAGCATGAGGTGCGCCAACTCGAATCAGCAGACGTCCACAATTGAGCATAATGGCAATCGCAAACTCATGCACCAGAGAGTGAGGGAAATCAGCGCATGGCGCTAAAGTTCAAACAAAAATTAAAAATAACGATTACAACACACGTTCTCGGTGTTCGTACAACACGAAGGCCAAATCGTATAAAAAGTGTGACAAACGCGACGTTCAAACGTCGGGCGCTCTCTCGAACTCCAATCAATAAACGAGGAGACGCCTGACTCTCATGTGGTCATGTCTACAATGTTTGTTTTCTTATTGCTCACTGGCCGCAATCAACTCTTGGTCAAATTCCGGTGAAATCTTTAAATGCTTTTATTCGATTTGACAAGAAATAAAACAATAAAGCAAGCGAAGTGTTGTATTGGAATACCGGAATCAAAATGGCAAATGGGTTAGAAACGATATGCAATCGAAGGCACCTAATTGGACGCACAATTCACACACAACCGTCTATCATCTTTGACATTAATGCACCGTTGACAATAAACAAGACCACAGGAGTGACAGTGTAAACGATGTTCGTATCGCGAAACAAACTCTCGTTGACAGTCCGTTGAACTGCATTCTTCGCATCCCAACAGCGATTGCCATTGTACGGCCACCTTTTTGGTTGTCGAAAAATACAAAATTAAAGAACCAAATCAAATAAACAACCTCCGGCTCTTTTAACGCTCTTTCCATCAAATCAACGTGCTCTTTCAAAGACAACGGAATGTCGGAGAAATACTCTCGTGTTTGAATACCCGTATCGAAGCGATTGTACATCGAACTCCACACTACGAAGGCGGAATGTGGCATATCAACTTCGCTCAATTTGAAACTGTCCGGCTAAAACACGTGAATTCGAATCCTAATCAAAAGTAAAGACAAACATCATAAAAAGGATTTGTATACGACGATAATCGACTATCAGCTACGCGCCAAAACGATTGAGTTCGTGTTGAAGCTCGTAAATCCTTAAGTTGTTTTCGTTCAGAGGCTTTCAAAGACCATACTGACCTTACGATCTTTGTCGCAATTGCCAACAAACGTTCCGTAAAGACATGAGTACGCGTGTTCATTCAAATCGAATAGAAATCGCTCGTTAAACTCGAAAGCTAACGGTTCTTGACGCATAATCTGATAAACAACGTCGATAAATTGCGTAAAAATTGGTGAGATCTGCAATTCATTAACAATGTAAGACTCTTCCAAGACTTTTTACCTCTTTTAAATATTCGTCATTGGGTGAAGTGATATGTGCACAACGATCGTCTATTTTGAAACCAAACCCAAGCCAATCTTTATCGATTAGAACCTAAAACACACGTCCAACTATAACTGGAATGTTAATCGTTGTTACTTGGAATCCGTGGAATGTCCGATAATAAGAATCCAATAGAAGTTGTGCGATAGAAACCGTTTGAGCCGTTCGATCCCAACCATCAGAGCAATGCACAACACAGGAAGTGCCTTGTGAAATTGCATCGGCAATAAATTTACCGCAGTCAAACAGCGCTTTCAAGTGTTTCAGCCAATTAGACAAATCAACGGCTTTCAAGAACTCGGTTAACGGCATTTGTTTTTGACATGCTGAAATGTTTTTCGTTTTATTTACGAACGATATTCAAACAACCTTCCAAAAGCTTCGTTTGACTGTTTCTCATAACGTGAATGTTCTCAATGTCGAACGAATGAAATTGCATGTTCGTGTAATTGCGCATATCTTCGAATCCTTTTCCTTGCATTTTATTTGCCATCGCATTGATTCTTGGTCGTGTGTCGATGATAAACAAGGACTGAGAAGTGGGATTGGCACAACGAATCGATTCCATAAGACTTTCGTCTTCGACACAACGTGCGCTAAAGCCGGACAACGGCTGCGAACAACTGAAACCAAATTCACAGAACAAGTCGAAGAACTCACCGACAAATTGATGCACCAGTTTGCTTGTGGAAATACGTCAACGATGGAAGTCGTGAGCGACTGCGAAATTTGCACGAACCGATCAGAATTTGACGTGTTGCTCGAGCCGGAAACCACAGCTTTTCTGGATAGGTATCACAGTAAGCGTAGTCCTTGTTAAAGTCCGATAGCTTCCACATTTCATTTAATTCTTGACGTTCAAATTCTTTTTCCCAATCCAGCCGGGCCCAACCATCGGGATTCTTCGTGTCACCATCTTTGTGAACAAACGCAAATGCATCGTTTATGTTATCTAAATCAAATCGATACTTTTAATCGTCTCTCAGCAAACATACACAAACGGCCACAAGTGGAAAGTGCATCGAAAAGATCCGTACAATCTTTGTCTTTGGTAACAAGCAGAGTTAAGACTTGAAAGTTTTTGCATTTGACGGTCAGTCGAGTACCAACGTTTGGCACTGGTGTTCGTTCTACGGTGTTAATTAGAGCATTAGCAATCTGAAAGTCAAAATAAAATTTCGATGGTTTCTTAGACCCCACCCAAATCTCCTTAACTCCTTCATCGGCTCGAAAGACGACGTGAGAAGTCGTGACATGAACTGTGCCATTAATGTTGGAATCAGATCCTAATCGGTCAACTAGTTGGACTCGTTTCATCTGAAGTGTGCAGAAGCAATTTCAATAATCGCGAAAAAATAGCAAACCGTGGGTGTTGATGTGTCGCCAAAGCGTGGAGATTGTGTCTGAGTGGAATAACGTAGCATTATTTCAATGAGATCAATATCCTAGTTAACTAAAAGTGAAAGATGCATTAAAAATTGGTGTAAACCGATACTTGCATCCAACTAATTTTACTAATAATCTGTGAGTGCATTTTTCTTTTCTCAACAAGAATACCTCATTGTTGCGTAGTGTTTACTGTTTGTGGCAATCTCCCAACGCAATAGATTGATGTGCTTATTTGAACTTTAATAACAATCCACGGTTTGTATTTCACCTTTAAACGTAAAGCTACTGCTGTTGCATGTAAGCGAGAAATAACCGTTGACGGCTCATGTTTCAAGTGGATGCTTACGAAACGATGTGACGCAAATCACCGTTGAATCAACACTGAAAGTAATAAAAAGGCGAGAACTTTAAAATAAATTGAAACTGTCACCTTGTTAATGATCAACTTCGTGATGATAAGCCGAAAAAGGTGGCCAACAACGTTTGTTCTACGCTTATTACTTCTCGCTTATCAAGAAGGATGGAAAAGAGTTTTCAGTCTAGTTCTTTGTTCGGCCTTTCGTCCAAAGTAACCATTGAACTGTGAACAATTTTGATTCAAGTTTATTGGATTAGTTAGCAACATTTGTGTTGTAAAGTCTTCGTTTCTCGAATATGGACGAAAACAGTAAACTAGAATTGGAGCAAAAACCATCTGAGATTTTGACTCGCTATGTACGATCACTTTCGCATCAAGATCTAGTGAAGATTTTGACTCCAATTAAAGCTCGACTTCTTAGTGAAGAAACAGTTTTTTGTTTAAACACAATGTAAGTTCACTAATTACCGACTTTATTGCTCACTACGATTAGGAACTTTTCGGTGGAACACATCGAACTTTCTTTTACGGCACGTGAATTTTTGGAATTTCTCGGTCCATCGTGGCAAAAATGGATTCATTCAGGTATTTGAAGGTGTATAATTGACCATACAGTTTGTCAAATTTAGCGGGCTCGGAAGTTGAAACCTATCAGTCGGCGACTATTGATGTTGTAGAGCACGTTCGTTACGGTGGTTTCGAATCCATTGAAATGCCTCCCACGGATTTTGTTAGTAATTTTATCGATCAATTGACTAAGCATCAAAAAAGAGCAGTCTTGATGTGTGCTCGTGATGGACTACTAACTGATGAATCTTTTTTGAATGTGTCCAGTTACGAAGGTCCAGATCGTATTCAGGTCTCAATGAAGAAGGTCGTTGATATCATTCGAGAATGGGAACTTCACAAGATGAGCATTGCAATTGAACGACCGTGGATTGTTCGAATTCTGTGTTGGAGCCACTTTTCATCAGCCGACTTTGAACGATCGAAAAAAGCTGATTTAGATGTTCGACAGTTGTATTCGAGTCGACAAAAGATGTCCGTTTATTTTACCATACTTTTCGCATTTATGACTTTTATGACTTTCTTCTCACATGTTTGGAGCAACATCACGAATTACAAAGACATCGAAGAGAAATCTACGGGACTTTCGATTGCCATTGTAGTTTTAGCAAGTTTACTTATTGGCGCTTTAATGTACTTGGTTACGTACACGACCGGCTTTCTATTTTGTTGTGAATCGAATCTTCAACCGCTGTCGCCCGATCCCCCGCAATTCAGTCGACTGAAAGAGCATTTTGGGTGAGAAGCAGATTTAGGATGTAATTGCACGGTTTACAGTATTATTCATCAATACAAATATCGTATCTACGCAATTCGTATCATTCAGTTTGTTCTTCTTTGGTACACGATGTTACTCGCCGTTTATGCTCATGAATTCGATCTAAACATATATCCAGCACTAACATGTAAGAGTTCTGTAAAAGTATTGTTGTACATGGACGATCTTTTTGACACCCGCCAAAAGGAAATACAACGCCGAATTATTGATCGGTATAAGAATTCAATCGACAAACTAAAGTTTGTTGCTTTCTTGCTGGACACACGTCGAAAGATTGTTCTTGTGCAAAATACGACAATTTTATCCGAATCTTCTAATCGTCCCTTTTTATGTGTTCTAACAAACGGATTTGGTCTCATGTTGTTTATGCGAATTACTCACTTCTTCAACTCCTGTCGAAAAGATACAAACAATCCGACAATACTCTACGCTCGATGATCAAGACACGCTGTTCTATATAAGTTGACGATAAATTTGTGTTTAATTTAACTGAAGAAAATCACGCATAAACTTGTTTTGTATCCCATTTCAAAGCTCAGATAACGGAAATCGTCAAACCGGGCCAAAACGTGGGCGTCTGCTCGTAACGACTCAAACATCGATCACCCACTTCAGCTGACAGCTTTGCATTAGCAGTGAAAATGCTCTTGGCCTTAACGAATCTTTTAAATGTGTGTGTGTGTGTTCTACCTTTATGCCAAACTTCGATTTTTTAACCTTTTGTTTGTGTGTGTTGTTTCACTCATGTGGCTCAAGATATCAAACGAAGAAAACGGCGGATCTTTTGATGATGTGATTCGGCCCATCGTTTGTGCGTTCTTCAACTTCGTGGCCACGGGAATTCAAGGCTCATAATGGAAATAAATGGGCGCCAACTATTCGGAAACTTTTGCTTTTGGCAAAAATGTTTCAGTTGCGATTGACACCTTGGATATCTTTCTCGTGCTTTTCTCTCTGCTGTAACTCTTAGCAGAACTTAAGCATTGTAGCGTGTTTGTATTCTTGTTTTTGAATTCAATGCGATTAGAAATAAGCAAGAATTAGAATCACGTTATTTCACAGAAAATGGCCCCACCAACTATCCACGGAGATCCGAAGATCACGCAGGACGAAAAGAGTGGAAGTGTGTTCTTGGAAGTTAGTGTTGAAGGGGCCGATCCCGCAAACACTCAATGGTTTTTGGGTGACAATGAGTTGGACGCAACGGCGAGTTACAAGTTCAGTCATGCGGATGATAGCGATAATCGCAAGAAGTTGATCTGCGAAATCAAGGTAACTTTCGCGGTTAATGCTTGTAAAACACAAGTTGATTTAGAATTTTGACAAATCTTTGGCGGGAACATACAAAGCCGTTTTCTCGAGTAGTGCCAATGAAGAAAACTATGCGACTTTTACTGTTCAATCGGGCAGTAAGTGATTAATGATAGTGTATTTAAAATAGCAATTCCTAGACGCTCCCGAATTCTACGATAAGCCAAAGATTATTCAACGTGATAATGGCAATGTTATTGCGATTAAAGTTCGTGGAAAGTCGGCTACAGAAGTTAAAGCAGAATGGTTCAAGGTAAGCATTGATTGAATGAAAAGGTTAAAGGAGTTGTTTAGGACGATAAACCGGTAGTTTCGTCTGATCGTATTAAGATTCTTCAAAAACCTGATGACAAAGACAAAGAAGGAACACAATATCTGTTGGAGATTACCGGACCAAAGAAGGAAGACGAAGCAAAGTACAAATGTCGACTGGTCAATTCAGAAGGAAGCAATCAACAAAGTCTTGCTTTGTGTTTTGATTAGAAGCAGTTTCACAGTTGGCATTATAACGATATTTCTAGTGTACTGAGCGATTTAATAAACGAATTCTACCAATGTTTGAAAACTTTCGAAGACTTTTCGTGGCACTGATTTACATTATCATTGATTGATTAAAGCAAAAGTAATGCGTTGTTTACAAATTCAAAAGTCAAAAACTAATTCCAAGATTGTTAAGAAGAAATAAGTGTTCGAATTTACGTCAAAGTGAACGTCTCTTGAAGTCCACGCTTTTGAGGATCAAGTGAAGTGGAGAGATAAAAAGTAGCTGGTTCGAAGAAAAAAGAACAAATAAATTGCACCTGATCTTTTCGTTTTACTCGAGCATCCGCTTTTCTTTTTTCATGCAACCAAGCACTCATGTCGTCTCCGGTCAAAAAACTCTTCACGTTACTTGTTATGACCACAAATTGATCCCGGCAGACGCTTTGGAGGGGTGAATGCCGAACACTGATCTTCTCATTTCGATCGAATATTCACTCGAAAATGAACCGTCTGAACACGTTGCTTCGATGTCCAATCAATTAATGTCGTGAACTGTAAGACTCAAACTTGATTGGGTATTCCGGTGCGTATTCTCGGTCTAATTTGCACACGAACTTTCTATTTTCTTTATTCGCTTATCTTTTGTGTGGCATTGAAGTCTTCAATACGTAATGACGAGTTTACTCTTCCTTCTACTTCTTAGCAACTTCATCATAGCAGCACATAGTGGTAAGCACAAAAAAGAACGAACGTTGATTATTTTCCCCTTACAGTGAAACCTATTATTTTGTTACTTGGCAGCGAAACTAGAAATAACCTGAAACAAACGATTGCACAGCATTTTCTACCGGACGTGGAATTGGATGAGTACTTCAGTAATAGTCGGTTTTTGTTCGCTGATTCAACGATTCTAATCTGACTGTTTTAGATGCAGAATCAATGGCTAGTATTGCAATTCTGGGTCAAGAACGAGACCTCGATTTGTATCAACATATTGTTCAGTCGGATCGTTCTTTTTCGATCTCAATCTCCTCTGTGAATACGATTTCAAAAACGACTGTTATTGTTTGTTTCAAAGGAACAAACGAAATGAGTTTGGACGAACTTCGTGCTTTGCATTCTGTGCTTTACGAGATCAGTGGAGGAATTGCGGCTATTGAAATTGGTATGAAAATTGTGGGATTTGCAAACAAGATTTTTGCACATTTTCAGGTTCAAATGCAATCCAAACTAGCAGTCTGCTTGAACACAGCACGTTTTGTTGGGCATCCGGAAAGTTGAAACCGGAGATGATTGACGCGCCTGCTCAAGTGATCCTTTGCAACGGTGTAAAGCCGTCGGATGTCGAAATGCTCATAGATGTTACGCCGTTCGTCAAAACCGATGCTTCGATAAGTCTTGCCATGATTCCGCAACATCGTTTTTGGCCATCAATGATCGTTTCGGCAGCTTCCGATGTGGAAAACAAAAAAATACGTTCAACCAAACACACTTCTCAACCCCCAAATGCTCGGCATAATCGTGTTTATGGTAAAGAGAAAAAAAAGTTAGAGCCAATTGATGATGCACCGATTCAATCCAGTGTTGACAAGTTGGACAAGTTAGCGTGCAAGTACCGCAGGTCATGTATAGATGGTCTAGAAGCGCCGTCAGTTTCCACTCCTTCGCCTAAAATCCAACCAATCACTTCAAGTCATCCCATAAACGATGATGACGATAACAAAGATTTTGATGAAAAACACGTCAAATTGCTTTGCCGTTACCGCTTCAATTGTTATGCTAAATTTGGAATTCAGTCGAGCGGAAAGAAATATCCAAATGCGAATCAATACCCGACAGAAAAAGAGGAGCCTGTGACCGCTTCTACAGCTTCCGATGTGGAGAACAAAAAGGTACGTTTAAGCAAACATACTTCTCAACCATCAAATGCTCGGAATGATCGTGGTAGAGAGAAAAAGAAGTCGGAGAAATCGATAATGCACCGATTTAGCTCCGTTTGTTGACGAACCGGAATAAGAAGACTGCACTTGAGTATTCTTGCCGGAGCTTTACTTTTCCAAGTTGTTCTCACTACCTTTTGATATCTCCATTTCTTCGGAGTTCAAACCATCTATGTTTGTAAACGTGTAGATAGGCCTAAAACTTTCGAATAAGCACAATGAAAAATAAGGAATTCACAAAAACCCCAAATGAACACCGACTTTTCAACGACCAAAAAACTGTTGAGTTGGCATAAGAAAGCCTCCTTGTATACGTTTTCGATCCACAAGAAAAGTGGTTCTCCGTGTGGCAAATGGCAATTTTAAAGTTGGAATTGTGTTAACGTCGTAAATTTACATCAAAGTCCAATTATCGAAGAAACAATTAAAGTGTTGCATTTCAGACAAGCCGCAAAAGTAGTTACCCCTTAACAGTTGACGAAGAAGATTCTGTTGCCAACAAAATAGTTCAAACTCCAACGATCCATGTAATTCACGACACTGAAGATACAAAGTCGACAGAGAAGGAGGAAACCGAAGCTCGGATTACTGGAAAACGCAATTGCAAGTTTAGGAAGTCATGTTACAAAAGCGGAAAACTCGATCTCGAAGCCATTCAAAACGCTAAATACTCGACACCGGTCTCCGTACAAAAGTCGACTACAAAAGAACCAATCGATGTTAAAGATTTAGAAGGAGATGAACTCAAACTCTTTTGCAAATATCGTCGAAGTTGCTATGAAACAGGCATATTACCATCGTTAAACGTCGAGCCGATCATCAGCACAAAAGAATCGAAGGCAACAGAAGGTAAACCATTAGATGTCAAAGGGATCAAAGAAGATGAACTCAAACTCTTTTGCAAATATCGTCGAAGTTGTTATGAAACAGGCATATTACCATCGTTAAACGTCGAGCCGATCATCAGCACAAAAGAATCGAAGGCAACAGAAGGTAAACCATTAGATGTCAAAGGGATCAAAGAAGATGAACTCAAACTCTTTTGCAAATATCGTCGAAGTTGTTATGAAACAGGCATATTACCATCGTTAAACGTCGAGCCGATCATCAGCACAAAAGAATCGAAGGCAACAGAAGGTAAACCATTAGATGTCAAAGGGATCAAAGAAGATGAACTCAAACTCTTTTGCAAATATCGTCGAAGTTGTTATGAAACGGGCGTATTACCACCGTTAAACGTCAAGCCGATCATCACTACAAAAGAGTCGAAGGCAACAGAAGGTAAACCATTAGATGTCAAAGGGATCAAAGAAGATGAACTCAAACTCTTTTGCAAATATCGTCGAAGTTGTTATAAAACGGGCGTATTACCACCGTTGAACGTCGAGCCGATCATCACCGAGAAAATGAAGACACAAGCAGAAGCAACAGCTAAAAAGCCCAGCAAACTCCTTTGCAAGTACCGTCGCAGCTGTCTTGAAAGACTTGACAAAGAAGATTCTGTTGACGACAAAACAGTTCAAACTTCGACGATCGAAGTAATTGATGAAACGGAAGAAGAATTAACAACACCAACAGAAGAATCAACAATAGAACCGCAAATCGAAGATCAAATGAACGAAGTTCAAGAAGACGATCATCAAGATGAACCCGAGATTATTGAACAACCGAAACCCACAGTTGCACGTGAATCGAAGACAAAAAGATCGAAAGAATCCAAAAAGACAAAGTCTACGGAAACGGTCGCTGACGGAAAAAGACGGGATCCCAATCGATACGTGAACAAATTTAAAACGATTGGAAAGTACGAAAAGGTTCCAAAAACTTTGGCGACGGATATTGATGAGAAGGAAGATGAGCAAGTGCCTGAAACGGACGAGAGTGAGATGATAGTAGTTGAAGAACTACAAGCCGAAGATGTCGAAGAGCCAGAAATCGAAGACGTGATTCCAGTTCCTACAGAAACTATTGAGGATTCGCATGAAGAAGATAAAATTTCTGCTGAAACATCAATTGATGAAAGTGTACCGACTGAAGAAGCTCCCGTTTCAACTGAAGATTTACAGGAACCGGAAGATCAAGCTGAAGAACCGACGCAATTCAGTGACATTGTCGATTCAAAAACAAATCGGCAAATTGATGAAAAAGAACGTTTGCGATGCAAGTACAGGCGATCGTGCCTTCAAACGGGCGTTTTGCCTGATATTAAAGCCGAACAAAAGCGTCCTCCAATCTCACTTCCCAAACCCATCAGCACTTCAGAAGTTAAATCATCTGTACCGTCAGATGACAACAAATTGGCGTGTAAGTATCGTTACAGCTGTTACTCCCACTTATCAACTTCCTCCGATGCACCAAAGGAAGCTTCTAAAGGCGATGAAAAGCCTGTTGAAATTACCGACAAAACAAAGATACTCCCGGAGATCGAGAAAGAAGAATCACATGAGCAACAGAACGCATCGCCAGTCAAAGTCAACATCTCGGAGGTATCACAAGAAGATCGTCAGAAATGTAAATGGCGATACAAATGTTATTCGGAAATTGTGATTGCTCCACCAAAACCACAAAAGACACCGACAGTTGCAAAAGTCAATCGCACAAACTGCAAACGTTTTTACCTGTCATGTCGAGAGGCGTTGGGACTTCCACCAAAAGAACGAGCACCAATCGGACCGAATGGACGTCGACTGTGTCGCAAAAACCGTTCTGCCGGTCATTCAGCTTAGAGACTTTTCATTTGAATATTTTGTTTACGTCCGCTTTTAAATTATGCCATAAACAGAGTATTAGTGCAATTAAATTTCATTTCATGACGTTGTCTTTAAACGCCATAATCACAACACAACCGTTTGCTGTTTAGACGTTTCCCAATGGTCCGATTGACTTCTAAAAAACCCACTTCGACAATCGCAATGTGCTCATATCAATCATTACGTTTAAAAGGACGATAAAGAAACTGGGCTGTTGCTCAAATATTCCCAGTAGATTAAAGTCTTCAACTGCTTGTTTTTTGCTCTTCATCGATATTTCAAAATGACGTTGGTCCGCGGCTCCGAAGAACCTCCGTTTCAAACGTCCAACTGGGAATTGTTTGTTAGTTGCCGTTGGTTAACCTGCTTTAGCGAGAGTAAGGGAAACGAACCGTGTATTTCGTATTTCCGGAAATGATTAATTGAATTCTCGATTCTGCAGAAAAAGACATCGAAGGGCATCCAAGTCGTGAAATAGGGTTTTCATTTACGAAAATTGAAATCATTTGCATGGAAACGATCATTCTTTATGAAACGTTCGGTATTCTGCTTGCATTCGTAGAGACCTCGAATGCCTATTTATGGATCGCAAATATCGGCGTTCTTGGTCCTGTTCAAAGCAATAAATTGGTCTATCGGTCAAACATTTCAGAAATTCCATAACCTCAGCATTAACAATTGGATTCCATTTATTTTACGGAAACAAGAAAGAGATCTTGGACGAGTATACAAATACGAGATTACACCAAGACGACTAGTGGCGTGCTCCTCGGATCAAGAATTTATTGATCGAATTGACAAGAAAATAAGTGCGTAAGCAGTTGTTGAGAATAAGATAATTTACATGCAGTCAATGTCCAAATTAGAAGAAGAACAGTTAGGAGTTTCGGTGTGATCGGTTGTTAATCGCATCCTTAGTGATGTTATCGATGATCAAAAACGAATTACCAATGGAAAGGTGATGGTCGGAAAGCTCGCGATTGTCCGCGGTTTATCTGAAAATAAGCGCATTTACAAGCCATTCAGTAACACAGATATGTGCGATAGAGCAAGAGAAAGGCAGTAGGCAACGAATACGTTCATCAAACACTCTGAAACTGTTCGCCTATAACATCGAATTTTAAAGCGACAGATAAGCCACAATCAGCTGTCAAACATGTTTCAAAGCTCACGATCACCTGCGGCGTCTAATGGATTTTAGATGTGCATTTTGTTGACCAATTTTTCATTTGACTTGTCTATTTCAGGAAATGAGGAGAACGTACGACCGCCTGCCCTCTTCTCCTCGTTTTGCTTCTCGTTAACGTACCAAAATTGATTCTGATCTCTGCCGAATGCCCGAGCGCCACCGCGTTTGTATTCGGACAGGTAGTAGGGGACGTACGCTGCTTTCTTTTCGTAGTAACTCGGAGCGTACAACGACGAGCCGAAATTATAGCCAGCTCCACCTCCATAGAACGCTCTTCCGCCTGCTCTCTTCACTACTGAAGCCAAATCACTGTTGTAGAATCCGAATCCACGACCGCCGGCTCGCTTCCAGTTTTGAGGCAATTGGAACGACCGTGCACCACCACGTTTGTTTGCATCCAAGTCTACAAATGGTCGCGCACCGGCACGTTTTTCGGCGACTTCCGATTCATCGTAGATTTCTACAGATATTCAATGCGATTACTATGCTCATTGCAACTCGTTCTTACCGTCTGTGTTCTCCGCAATTGCACTTTGTGATTCCGTTTCACAATTTCCGTATTCAACGATGACGCCTAAAACAAAGCGAAGTGGTTTGTCAAAAACAGAGTCGCCCATATGATTTTACGTATTTCCCAAGAGTCTCAATATCCGGAAACTGATGCCCTGTTCTTTTTCCGAAATTTGTTCTCGTCATAACAATCTCTCGAACAAACTTTCTATTTTTTGTCTTAAAATCCAAATTGCCTGATTTGGAACGCAGTCCGGAAATTGGATTATTGTTCTGAGCGTAGGCTGTGAACGTACGAGTTAGATGATTGAAGATTACGCAAAACCTCAGACTGTACATCGATTCCTGCACTTTGCACTTGTTTGTGTCAATTTGATTAGCACGCACATTGAAATTGTGCAAACAATTAGTCATAATGATGTTTCAGTTCTGTACGATAATTTCAATAAACTTTACGTTATACACGTAAGTCGGTGGAAGTCATGGACAACCGGTAAATTCAATTTGGAGGTCTCTTTAGGACACTCACTCAAATGGATGACGAGTTCGGTTTCGTGAACAATAAGTTTTTGTTCGTTAGAAACAAAAGAACTCCAAGTCGCTGAGCGTCGAAGTTACAAACATTGAAAAGAGATTAGAGAATTTACTCGGCCTTCTGTACGACCATCAAATTGTTTTCGTCGACCGTTGCCCCCCGAAATGCTGTGTGGCCTACAGAAGAAATTAAATTTTGTTTATCAGCAAATGTATGCCGCTTGGAATAAATCGTGCAGTCGGAGACGAACACAATGACAAGAAGTTCGTCATTCAGCGAACCTCCAAAGATTATTGGATTTGCATCGAGGACTACGAAAGAAAGAGAATTGAGGGCGCGTAGCGCAACATGACGCGAATCCGCTTATTTCCTCTAGAGATCCAAATGCTACTGATAAACGGACAATGCCTTCACACACTAGTGCAATCGAGAAACCATTTTAGGAAACTTGATTGACTTTTGCAATCATTTTTGGATGTTTCTTTTTGACGTAACTTACAGTAATCGCCGAATGTCAACGAATATTCTATTCACAGCTCGTTCGAAAATATCGAACGTGCATATCTAATACGAAGACTCGGTATGTGGATGTTCGAAAAGGCCGGCGACATGTAAACGAAATGTATCAGTTGTGATGGATAGGTATCGGGAAAAACAACCTTATGATAATGGTAATGACGGATAGTCCAAGTCGATTATAATCATTCAATGACTCCGAAAACAACAACAACCGTCTACAGTCACACGCTTTTTAAGTTTCCGTAGAGAATTCAAATTGAGACAAAGAAGTTTCGGCTTATATTGTTTCTATCACACAACCTTTGACTTACCTACGATACAAATAAAACAAAGAAGGCGCATGTAAATTTTAACAGTGGAATTCATGTTAACACTACCGAGCAAAGACACTCGGAAACCGCCGACTGTGAATAATCAGCAGAAGAAGAATGAATGCGAAGAGAATGTAATCGAACAAGTTTTCTCTTAACGTCAACGTGTTCGTACCGTTCCGACTGACTCCGCCTCCGTTTCGGACGACGTCTTTCCTGAACGTCTCTTTAAGACTTCGTCTGCGAATCGTTAAGTCACGCCCCACTGCTGCCGAAGCATACGGTCGGTCGCGTGTTGTTGTCGTGGCCCAAACACGAACATAACGGTCAGTGTGCTTCTAGAGAAATACTCCAGAATTTCCCCAGAGTGAAATTTCTGTCGAATTTAACGTCAGATTTGCCATTGGAACGATGGGAAGCGAGACGTTTGAAAGGCAATGATGCCTAACCACGTCTATTTGGTTCCAATCATCCACTTCGGCGCGTGGGTCGGAAGTCAAACCGCACATCCGCCACGTTGAACTGCGTCGTAAGCACTCCGCTAAAAATTCTTTGGACGTATTTAACATGCTTAATATAAAATGCAACCAAATGAACATGACATACGACTACTGTGACAATAGAATGAAGTGGTTGTTCATCAAAATTTGTGCTAATTGTGAGTATAATCAGTTAATGGTCGGGTATCTGAATAATATATCGATTGTACGATTCATTTGTTAAAAATAAACTAAACCGTGGGTTTCGAATTCGCAGAAAAGTTCGTTCAGTGAAAAAGCAAATTCGATTAATGAACCAAACAACACGTGAGTTTGTTGTGATGGACCAACAATTCTAACAAAATTCAAAATTAATCTTTCAATTTGACTAAATTAGCGTTGCTGTCCGATTAAACAATGCAAATGATTCCATTCGTACGCATAACGAACGACTCAACGTCCACCAACCATTCATCCTCTGTCGTCATTTTTTTTGTTTTATGGACAAGAAATACATTAACAAGAAATTCGAATGGTGTATAAGATGGACCAATATATGACAACAATCGTGGACAGACGCAAAATGATCGTACGTTTTGTTGTGTTCTATCGAACACTTTGAAGTGAGGCTTTGGGCAAGGTGGTTGGTTGGTGTAAAGTGGAACGATCGAATTGAAAATCGATGTTAGTTCCTTGACTTTTCTGTTGTTGCTCTTGAGCAATTTGAGTCTAAACAGTAGGACAGTTACTCATTCGTTGATATCTTGTTTCGTACCTTACGAAGCAGTGTGCCTCGTTTGTTGTTGTATGACGTATCACTTAAAGCTGTATTTGCCAATTCGATTATCGGATATTTGGGCGAAAAACAGTAGTTAGTGAGGACGGCAGAAACTGAATACCACAACAACACTGTAATGAGAATTTGTATAGTCAATTGCATTTGCTTTTAACATACGAGCAGTAACCAGATAGTCACGAAACAGGAAATTGAGCTGCGGAGTTAAATACCACAGGATTCCGTTGATGGCAAACGTATTCAGTGCGAGAAGAACGGCATGAATGTCGCGATTTGTACAACGAAAAAGAGCACAACAAAACATCAGCAAACTAATCACACCAACAAATGCACAAGATCGTATCAGAACGTTTTCACTCTAAAATGTTTCGTTTTTTCCATCTAATACCTCGAACAAACCTGTGCTCCTCCCAAACATCGCCATGCAAATTGCGAGGCGTATTGCGAGAATTCCAGTTGATCTAAAGTCTCGAAAAACGACCATTGGGCCAACAGGAAGACTTGAACACAAATGATTTCAATCGATGACCAAAAATGAAAACTTGGCGGCATCGGCCGATTGTTTCCAACAATTTCGCCTTTCAATGAAACGGCATGAAAATTCCAACTGTTAAATACCTAAACTGTCAAGTAGCAAATTCAAAAACATTATAAACAAACTCGAACGAACACTGGTGCTGTAACAAAAAGCAAACAAAAAGAGTAAGTATTCAATCTCAATGCACATGTTGGTTCGGAAGGAGCCATTACAAACAACGTCGACATCAACGCCGTTAACGCGGCACCAACGAAGCTAACTGAAGAGCACGCCCAAAATGGATCGTTCGTGGAAGAGATCATTTTTTGATAGGTACACATCAAACAAACAAATGTCCAACAAATGGAAACACAAGAGAATACGAATGTATTCACGTTGAATAACGAGTCAATAAAATGTGGAGTGTTTCGTGATGTTCTCTTCACTGCACTCGCACCCCAACAAGATGATCTGAAAAAGAACGTCTCTAATTAAAAAAACACCACAAAGTTGATTACTTTGGACATTGTGAAATGACTTGAATACGACTCCCATCACGATCCTCAACAAATAAGTGCTTATTTGCGGTGTAAGTGAGTCCGCCTTCAGAGTCCCAAACACCCAATTCTTCGTTAACTAACGTGCCCTGATTCATGTAAACGCGATTGAGCATCAGTTCAGCTTTCGCAAAACCATCCGTGCTGTTGATACTAAATTGACCACCCGTTGCGAAAGGATGTGGAAATGAGGCAGTTTGAATCAATTGAACCAGCTTATCATACGGTTCGCTAAGACAGTCGGTAAGAGAACGCACCAATGCTCCTACGTAAAATTGTTGTAACACACGTGAAAACAGAAGATACCTGGACATTTTTGTTCGACAAGTCGACGAAGACTTTGAGCCACAGAATAAACAGCAAATGAAATCGGAGCGACGTTCATATCTGGAGATATAGTGGTAAGGTCGAGATTTTGTTGAGATGGACAAATTCTAAGATCACTACCTTTACTATCAATTGCTCGAAGAAAACTACCGTGAAAACTGTTCGCCGAAAAACTGTTCGCCAATGAAATGGCATTTAAACGCTGTAGTCCAAAATTGTCGCAGCCATTGAACAGGGAACGGTAAGTGAGCAAACTCGGCGTTCAATTTGTTTAAATATGTAATGTTGCGATGCATTTTATATTTGACAGATAAGAGCAGTTGGTCGAATTTGGGCCAAATTTCCGTGTACACACGTGAAGTCTTCCAACGACTCGAGTATAAGCTTGCGAAAATAAAACGACCAGAAATAACCATCTCTTCGTTTAATGCTTTTGCAAAGTCAATCCACGAACGTTCCGTATACAACACGAGAATCACTCGAGCTTCAGACAATAGAAGACTGCGAACAACTCGTTGTTGACCAGCAATACCGTCAGTTGAATTTGCACTCACAACCGTGTCAATACACATGTATCTTTCGAATGCCAATTCCGATAATCCACGAACAAACCTACAAGCATAAAAGTTATTTTTGATTCTTTAAATTAACATACTCAACATAAGATTCGTCGTGAATTACACTCACACACGTACTTTGCGTATATTGAAGAAGATCCAAAATTGCTTCTATCGGCTGCGTAATACTGGGTAGCATCGAAATTGACATTTGCTAAAGATTTAGGTAAAAATTTGAGTAAGACGACGACTTACAGATTGCTGATGAGGAAAAAATGTGCGAACAATTGGCAAATTGAGATGATGCAAATACTGATTAGTGATTGGAAAGTAGTTATCGTCGTCGAGAATTACGGACACAATATCAGATCTATAAACTTAAATATTTACAGTCCTTATCTTTATCTGCTTACTTGTCAATGTTCGTGCCGGTAAAAAGTTCGTAGAGATTAGCCAATGTTCTTAGATCCGATGAACAAGTGTCGATAACAACAACACCAAGGTTTAAATCCGGCTCCAATACCCGTTGATTAATTTCGTCTAACGCTGTCAAAAAGGCACCTAATCTGACCATAGCATTCACATCTATTTGTCCGCATTCATAACCCTACGAAAATTAGAAATGGAAGCAAGACGTAACATACGTTCGTATTCAACGATTCATGAACGGGAATCAAAGCCAAAATGTACAAACGTCGCGAAGATCGAACAACGAGAATATCATTGAGCAGACGTTGACTCGGAACAGTTACTCGTGAGTGTGCGGTGGTTTCTGTTTCCGTAGATTTATCCATTGAACTGTCCGACTTTTCAGCGGCGGTTTGTTCACTTGAATTATTGACCGCAGAACTTCGATATAACGGTTTGCCAACACGATATATCGCTTCATTTGGCCAACTTGATCGAATTCCATTAGAAGAATTGAGATGCGACTGACCGTCCAATACACGATTCAGCAGACCAGTGACATTACCAACGGATTGAGCGCGTGAACTCAAGGCTTTAGCCAACTGATCGATCACGCGATGATAATCGCCGCCTGTTGAAATGGGCGACACGAATTGCTGACCACATACTTTGAAGGAAAATATGAAGATAAGAAGGAAAATAATATGCATTAATTAGAACGACTCTTAATTTTCGACTAATCGTCACCAATGAACTAAACCTTGCGATGTTGCTCGCGCAGCATTTCAAATTCAGTACATCGATACCATTCGAGACCACTAAATTGAACGAGACTCGAAGCGGCTGATTAGGACAACGATCTTCCCGCTCGATGCACAGAACCCGAAGAGTCGACGGACAGCCGAAGTTGACCGATACTGCGGAACAAAACATGTGGTCCGACCGCTAATTCCGCGATCGGATTAACACGCTCAAACTGATTGTTGTCAAAATTGTGGGCGAAAAAAGAACTCGTCAATTCGTTGTCTACCGACAATTAGTCGAGGTATCCAAACTGTTTCTTCTCGTCTAAGAATACCCTTCGGTTTTGATGACTACTCGCTTTTAACAATAAATTTATGTTCAATTTCGTAAAACACTGTAAATGTCGGCATTGTCAAACAAGCTCCTTTGCCAACATCTCTATACAAAATGGCATGCAAACATAAATAGACTAGTCAATAAAACCGTACCGGATAGACTTATCATCAGAATGATGAAAAAAGACTCGTGAACATTACATTAGTCGAATTGGAAAGAATGACAATTAATGTAGAAAGCAAAGATCGGAATCGTGTTCTTTTTTCTAGGAGCCGTTTAGAGAACAAAGTCAATTAAAGAGGAAAAGAAGTGTAAAACTGATTAATCGATCTACAAAGTCAACGCCCGCCATAGAATCAACTATATTGAAGCACCTGAAAGGCCACAAGAAATAGGTTATTGGAAAGGATGTCAAAATGATTGAAACGACTATTTGGTCGTAACTGCAATCACGTAACCTTGACTCTCTAATATACGCAAACGTGTCTCGACAGCATTTTTGTATCTTTCCAAAACGGTACGATCTTTTTCGCTTTGTACCTTAAATACACGTTATGAGTTTATTCTCTTATTTCACACTTACCTGTTGAGAAAGTGTGTGGAGCATCATGTAAGCGGTTTTGTATCGTTTTGGACACAACTGCGGATTCCCAACCAACTCGTCCATAGCAGCGGATTGACACAAATCAATGGCATGTCGATACATGATTCTTTCAGCCGAAACAATTGCTGTTGTCGGATCCGTACTACTTGGAACACCTAACGAAGCCAATTCCTGGGAGCGTGCCTAAAAATTACACACAAGTTAGAAACGAAATAAACGACTTGAATTACCAAGCACTGATGATAAGTATCGTTTAGTTGGTTGAGAACATGCTGTACGGCATGAGATGGTTGTAGGGTTGCCGAATCGCGGTGTCGTTGGGCCATAACTAACGAAGAAGAAATAATGTGCATGACTTTTACGTATAAAATCAATTGCTCAGACCGGCGATAGGCATCAGTTGATTGTTCTTTCTGAATTGAAACCAGTTAGCAAACGTTTTCATTTTTTCAACAAACCGATCGACGTGTGTTGTTTTCCATTAACATAGCGATAGCGTTCGTATTGTTTTCCGCAACTCCAATTAACATTTCTGTTAGTTCGAGAACAAAGCGCAATTTGGCCAACACTTGACGATGTTCTTCGTCCATTAGAGTTTCGTCTTCTAGTTCTGGTGGAGCTTCTAGCGTGTTCAGCGGTACAGGAGCGATTAGTGGTGAAGCATCCGCATTTGGCGGTTGGGAATTGACTGATCCCGAAAGTTTATGAGATGACTTAACTGCAAGGTTTGCCGATGTTGGTTGATCAACTGCGTTAGCCGGTTTTGCTGTGCTATAAACACCGGAGCTCGTGGTCGTGCCCGTATCGTCGCCGGACACGCTGTCCATCATTTGAGATCCCGAGGATTCTGTAATTTCGTTCAGGTTATTAACAAGATCACGAATTTACTTACCAACAGATAAACCGGCTGCAAACGGTACATTACCGGTGAACTCATTCAATACGTCGTCTACATCCTCTTCATCACCGCTTACACTTCTAAAAAAGGATAATTATTAAACAAAACAATTACGTTGATTACAATTCAAGTTTCTTGGAGGAACTTGGAGGATTTTGCGTTTCCGTTTTGCTTGGTGTCGCACTCAAATATCGAATGTTATCAACAGCAGGCTTCATTTTCTTTGCTCCATTTGTACTCGCGTTTGTTTCCTGTTTTGTAGTCGAAGAACGAGAAGGTGAATGCAATGGTTTGGTTGGTTCCGCGTTCTCAACGTCGTCTTCCATGGTGGGTCTTCGGAAGACGGTAGTTCGTGCCGGCAATTTGCTTTTTGGAACCTCGCGAATAAGGAATTTAGCTAAATTAAGATTGAACAACTTCGATCGAGCGTATATCTTACTTTTAGGAGGATTCAACTCTTCGACATGCGGTCGCATTTCATCGAAGTTTGGTTCTTCAGAAACAGTTTCGGCTATTGGACGATTATTGGAGTTCGTATTTAGGCGTTCTTGTTCCATCTTTGCAAACGCTAATCGTTGACTGGGTACCGGAACAGCGCGAGCATTGAATGCTGCGGATGTTGGATTTGCAGAACTATTCTTTGAGCTGTGAACTTGAACTTGTTTAACCACCGTTTCCGTGGCTTGTTGTTGACCATGGCGGGCGGATTGAGGTGATGGCATTCCAGAAGAATTGGACGAAGTCGGTTGATTGAGAGGTGGAAGAAAAGTAAACTCTTCTGAGTCAGTCATCGCTTGATTGGGTGGTGCCGATTTTTGAGGACGTAAATGCGAATCGTAGTGGTTTCGTTGTGAGGATTCGGGTTGTGAATGTTCGGGAATCATTGTAGTTGTGGCGCTTGCACCGCGCACCAAAGTTCGTGGAGCGCTCATGTTGTTGTCAGAACGACGTCGCATCGGATTCGAGTAAGTGGACGGTACTGCGCGATTTATTACCGGCGAATGTGGAATACTGTGTGGAATCTGATGTGATTGTTCTGAACCAACACGATGAATGTTTTGAGGATATGGATGAGTGTTTGCGGGAACGGGTGGTTCAACGGCTGATGTTGGTCGCACGTGACTTGATGGCACTTTGTGTTGTTCCAAAATTCTTCTGGCCGGCGATGCATTAACGGGCTGATGCAGGAACTTGTGAGTGAAGAAATCATCTAAAATTTGTTTCGATAAAAGAAATCTCATTTCTATTCACTTACTAAAATCAATTCGATCTTTTGCGTTCCTTTTCATTAATTTCAACAACAAATCTGCGAGATTTTGGGAACAGTAAGGTGGAATAGACGGTTGTAGTTCACGATTTCGTTCGTAAAAGTTCCTTAGAGCTTGTGGAGTTTGTGCCTATAAATTACAAAGTAAAACATAAAGAGAACTATAAACGAATACCACAAACGGAGCTTTTCCCGTAAGACATTGATACATAATTGTTCCAATTGACCACAAATCAGCTTTTGCATCGTACTGAAGCGACATGATAACTTCTGGTGCCATATACATTGGAGATCCGCACAACGTTCCGGCCATAACACCATCGTTCAGAAAGCGAGCAAACCCGAAATCTGCCAACTTGACCACGACTTCTTGTATTCGTGGGTTGGTTTTGCCTGGTGGATTACACAGAAGAATGTTTTGAGGTTTTAAATCACGATGTACGATACCGCGTTTGTTGATTGCTTCAAGAGCTTGTGCTAAAAACAAGATAGCAAACAAAAGAAGATTATAAACCAACCAATTTGTTTGAAGAAATGTTGAATAGTAGGTTCGTTTATGGCCCCTTTTGTGTGCAGATATTCAGCCAAGTCTCCTCCATTACAAAACTCCATAACCAGAAACACGTGAGTCGGTGTTTGAACGCATTTGAGCAACGAAACAAGGTTTTCATGCTTCAGACTCTTCAAATCGGTCAGAATGTTGATTTCTTTTTGTAGCAAATTTTTTCCTTTTGACAAGTTCTTTTTAGCTACCGCCTTAATCGCGACTTCAACGTTCTTCTGAAAGAAAACACTAAAAAACAACAAATTTCGGAAACCCACCGTTTTGTGTCGTCCGCGATACACGATGGCAAATGCGCCATGACCAATATGATCCTTTTTGTTATACGAAAATTCGTCGAACTCCTCCATGTTACATCTGCAAACGTCGGGATTGTTGAAACAAAAGATCGACCATTTTCGCGTTATCGGTTAACATAAAAATTGGCGGAAATGAGCGAGAAAAGCTTGTTGGAGAAATAACATGTTTTTTGGTTGGAGACTCAACGAAACGATTGGCATTCGCGGACGTACAAACGCGGACTACTCTAATGGATACGCTTGTCCCGCGAGAATAAACGTCGACTGCAACGTTTTCTCCAATCGATAACACCGCACACGAGAACTCCCCAAGACCAAACAACGGCATTTGGTACAAGAGAAGAAAAAGACGGCACACATGTCGTCGAGAAGCCTCGGCAGTTCGGACTCGAGTGTGGACGCAAAAACGCGGACATCTGCGCGTCCATTTTTCGCGCATTTTAATTGAAAACAAGTTCGTAACAAACCAACTAACAAGAAATATAAGTGAGTGAGAACACTTTCAAGTTGTGATTAGAGGACGCGTTTTTGAATTTTCTTCAAACCTCGCGGGTTGTTGGTTAACCGAAAATCTCCCACATCGCATGGCCACAAAATACACGGACACATTCCGTCAGTTGGTGCTTGTCATTGAACGTCTTATTTCTCTTTCGGTTGCCTTTCACTGAACTCGTGCTTCGCTCTCCCGCCTTCCGGCACTGCCATGAGGTCGTAGACATCGAAGACTGACGACGACGCTCTTTGTTTTACGCCATAGAGTGAATGCAAAACAGCCGGGCGAGCAGCTCACGATGCGTGTGTCAATTGAACGTGCGCACATTCTCGATTGCACTCGTTTCCGAGTATTAAAAATCGGTTTAAAGTGGCAGTTTGCCCATCGGTTTATTTGCCCTCATAACCAAATATTTTTGGCGACAACCGAAATCACTAGAACCGAAAAAGTGAACTTACGAGGTGCAACATTTTCACGTTAATCGATCCAAAAAAACAACGAAATCTTCTTCAAATTGTGGGAAAAGTCGTTGGAACGTTTCAGTGAGCAGTTCGCTGCCAATTTGGATTTCAATCTTTTTGGTTGAAAGAGAAATTGGCAAAAGAAATTTCGATAAACTTTTGCAAAAAGTAAGAAGTTTCTGCAAACTCTGTTGCCTCAAAAACAAGTCCCGGGTTTGTCGGAAATTTATTTCTTTTCTGATCAGCTGATAAATTCAGTTCGTCGTTTCGTCCAACTCATTGAGAAGGTTCAATGAAATTCGAAGTTTTGCGATCGAAAAACTTGGATGCTCTTAAACGGAAACAAGCGAAGAGTTTTGTCAGATGGCAGTTTATTTCATCAGTTTGATCTCAACAGAACATTGAAGTAAAGGCTTTTAATTGGCAGTCAAACAGGAAACTGGATATGAAATTTGAGGTCTAAATCTCGAGTTTCATATAAACGTTCGACCAGTTGAACTGGAGAGAAGTAGATTCGATTGGTAAACTGGTGCTAGTTGATTAATGTTCCATAGCGATGATTGACTATTCCGACAAAAGCGAATACCAAGCTCAAAGCTTCGACAAGAATAATCGCAAGCAAAACGAATCCACTGATCATCAACGTGAAGTCCAGTCGATTCCAAACGGCACTGGGACAGTCGCGCTAAATTTTGAGATTAAAAAGCGAAATCTTTCGTTTTAGCAGATTTACTTACCTGATAAAAACCCAATTGATAACATCGCTGGTTGTACAAACTTTGTGTTCCATCACCACCTAAACATTGGTTTTTACTTTCTCACTCTGTTATTAAGCTTACAGCATTGATATCTGTCAACCAACGCTGAAGCATCGGCCGTATTGTATTGGAATGCAAGACTGAAATGAAAATAACATGATTTGCTGTACGTTTATCGTTTACCTGCAATAACGATCTGTAACGGCGCGCATCTAAAAGACAATTCAGTTGCGATTATCGATGATTACAAACAGTTGGTCTATAGATTATGATGAAAATACCAATACCAACTTGAATTATTATCAATAGAATGATAACAACCACGTAAAGAAGATGCAAACTTCGTTTCATTGTAATCGATCCGACGATCCCAACAAGACTGATAATCGAAGTAACAATTGATATTCCAAGAATAACCCAAAAAGCAATGGTTATCTTAAATACCAACTTGTTAACCATCAAAATGATGCAAATTACCGCATTCCGCAGATTTTCTTTGGTTTCTGCTAAATCGTAGGGACTTGGTGTAGTGTTCAAAATGTTCGCTCGAAGTGATCGTTCAAAGTTGGCGTCAAATCGAATCCATAACGTCAATGCGAGAACGGCAATTGCTACAACAGCAACGACTAGACTGATAAAAATGAAAATAAAGCGACTAAGTTTCGTGCACGTTTGTCGGAAGCTCATTTTGCGAGAAATAATGTTTTCTAAAAATACAAGCAATTAGTCGTTGTACTTCACATGTTTAATGTGAACTGAAGGGTTTCAGCAACGTTTTAAGCTGTCAAATGACAAATTATTCCCACGGTAGCCATTGGTCATTTGACTGCCGAGATTAACGGCTCTCTAGTTTGCTTGAGGAAACGTGAGTCTATGACATAGCAACGAATTAAACAACAACAGATGTCAATCGGATTGAAAGTAAATATTTGAACAACGAAACTTAAGATGATAGACACGTATGAGAAGATGCAGTTGATGATTGTTCACAAATCAATCGATGTCTACGTATCCAGTGATTACGTAAACTTTGCAGAAAGGCACGGGCAAAGTAGTTTGCATAAAGAACTCGACTTTTGTCACCACGAGATGCAATACCGTCAAAACAGCTCAAATTCCTGCTTCTGTAAATATGAAACGTGGGAAATTGGTCAAAAATCGGGTATCTCTGTACAAATAGATACCAATTGCGTCAGCCTTCGAAATTGAAGTTCTTTGGTGTTTGTAAAGACGCATTTCAGAGCTGTGATGTTGTAACAGCTCATAAGAACATGATTCTACCAATCACTTGAAAATAACCCGTCAATGAGGCTCTTAATCAAAAGTACCGGAACTCAAAAGTCTCACGTGGACGTTGAAGAACATACGTAAACAATGCAGCGAAAAAAAGCTAAACAAACGGGTCGCTTCTTAGTCTTGTTCACACCCGAATCAACTTGTTTGTTATGACTTTCAAGTGTAATTACTCTATTTGACTTCAAATTAACAACTGTTGGAAAATCTGCGCTTATTTGTAATTGATTTATTCAATGGAAAAGGAATTGAACAGTAATTACGGTACCCGAGAACTAGAAGTTCAGATAGTAAACTAACGCGTCTTGGAATATTTAGGACGATGGTTACAAACTGTAACAGAAAGTGCGAGCTTCGAAGAGTTTAAATACACCGGTACTTCAGTTTTATGCAATTGGCGACAGAGGAGTGAAGTTGTTCAAAGAAGAGTCGACGGGAAGCGTGAGAAGAGATCAATCGAATAAGTTAAGGGTAGAATAATGTGAGTTAATTCTATCGAATAAAAACACTTAGTATTTAAGAGATACGATGCTAAGTGATTCTAATTGCAGAACAATAGGAAGTACGGTTTGTGCGCTTAATTAACGATGATCCAATTGTACAGTGATTGCTGGTGCTGATTGTCGTCTTTTCTTCAGTCGATCGAATTTCTTCGACGAGTTGTTGCTGAAGTTCGCTTCTTGCTGATCAAAAGCGGGAGAATTACGTCTACTCCACGGTCTTGTATGCAACATAAGTGAATGAGAGTATTTGGAAATCGACATTCTGGCTTTTCGGGATGCCTAAAATGATTATAGGATGCTTGAAGTGTTACTGTGGTTCTTACTTCGAACGCTCTCACACGAATTTTCTCTTGTAAAATAAAGTAGCACATACTGAATAAGACCACACCTAAATTTGTTTTTATTTACTTATTTGAGTGCATAAAACAAACCGATCAAAATGAAGGGCATGTTCAATACCAAAATAGACGAATTCTTTGGATAGACATCTCCAAAGCCGATCAACGCAACGCTACTGAACGTGAAGTAAAACGATGTAAAATAGTCCCATTGAGCCATTGCTGTAACAGATTGAACCATACAGATAAGGTTATAATGCAAATTCCACCTACCCGAGAAAACATACGAAGCAGCCAACAGATAAATAATGAACAGTATGATGCTTGCGTAAAAAATACGCTGTTGATCTGATGGACTGAAACCCTGATCTGCAATTTCAGTGTTTTTTGATTCCAAGTTTTTATTGTTACCATGCGCTGCTGTCATTGAATGACTCGGATAGAACGGTTGTCTATGACCCATTTCGATAACAGCTGCTTTAACTGTCAATGATTCCGTGTCACTTCCACGTTTGCCATTTTGACGTTTTCCTGAAAATCTACATTGAACGTTCGAGTAAAAAGGCAGCTTACGAAAATAACATCGTCTTCGATTCATTCGTTTGAGTGCATTGTAAATACGAATGAACCTGAAAATTTCGTTTTTAGTTGGAATCCGAAGGTTCTGTGCATTGGTTAGCCCGGTTATAAGCTCTTCAACTAAGCAAAACCATACACTTACAGCCAACGACACTGATTTCCTTCTTCTTTTACAAATGCAAAGAACAAAGGAATTCCTACAAATGTACGGTTAAAACGATTCAAAAGTTGCTGAAATACCGAAGGCAGCGTAAATTACAGTCGCTACACGAGCGCCAGTTGTGCTCGCCGAAACAGTTCCGTAGCCAATAGACGTATAAACACTAAAAAATTTTGTTTATACTAGTTCAAGAAGGTTACCTGAATGCATAGACGATTGCATTTGTGAAGTCAGACATTGAATGAAATGGCACATCCCGTGCACCTTCCCAATTTCGATAGCAGTAATCCAAATCGTCGATAAAAAGACGAAACTTTTGAAAACACTCAACACCAGCGTTTTGACACAAGTTTTCAAAGTCTCGTAGTTTTTCGGTGCGATTGCTCATGCAGCGCGATTGATGCTCGGCTAGCACTTTATCGTCAAACTCACCATCCAACAACTAAACGATTGGTCTTTAAGTAAGAATGTGATTATGTTTTTGTACTTGAAATATTAATGCACCAATGATTGTGTAGACGGGTAGTGAAACCAAGTAGAAAGCATGTAGCAGTCTCGTTCGTTTTAAACTCGCTCGAGTTTCCTGAATTTTACGTCCCACATTTTGAAGTGAAAGAAAGTTGCGATGGGATTCCGATTGATTGGAATTGATTGAAACCCGACGATCACATTGCTCCATCATGAGTCGATCGGCGCTACCACGAAGAAGTTGAACATTTCCGTCAAACGAAATCAAACTTCCGTTCGACACATGCGACATGTGGATGGGATCGCCGTTGGGTACCGTTAATTCATTGCGAGAGTTGTGGGAATTCGTTCTCTCCATTGAGATTGAGTTGGCATTTTCGGCAGACGAGCCAACGGATGAATGGCGTTGAGAAGCGAGAAAAACTGTGTCGAGATTGGTTTGACATTCCGGCAAAGATCGCTTCGAAAAAGCAGTCAGAGCATTGATCAAGTCGGGCGTTGAAAGTGAACGGTTCATCGCAGCAAACGGCAACATTGGCGAATGTTGATGATCGTGCATTTGGGTCTCAAAAGACGAAGAGCAAAAAGTCAAAAAATGCCGAGGTTCGCAGCGTTCCGTCTTCTTAAATTGCAAACAAATTGATGTTTTGGACTAAACGGTGTGAATGTATTGGCACAATCGGGCTTCTCGTCAATGTTTGGCCAAAACCGCTGATGAATTGATGCTGTTAAGCTGTTGCAAAGAAATGAGGCTGACGGATGTCGTTCGAGTTTTACGAGCTTTTTCTCGAATTTGTGTTCTAAGACGTCAAACACAATGATACCAACTGTTGCGCAACGCTAAACGTGTGGGCGATGCAGATTTCAACAAGTGGACTGACAGAAACTATGCACATTGGCGTCACCAACCAAATGCCAACGAAACGATGATCGGGGGCGGAAGTTTAGCGAGTAAAAAGCCTCACGTACTGTGGAGCTGGTCATTTCAACGAACCAGTCAACGTAATATCTTCGTTTAATAACATGAATCGTTTGGCGAGAATCAAAAACGAATGGTTATAATTAATGCCGATGGTGTGCTACCTAAAACTGCTCATTGGCCGAGATTAAAGTAATTACACGTCGCGGAAAATCGAAAGCTATCAACTTGGAATGATGATACAATAGAACTAGAAAGCCAACAGACAACTCGCCCTTTCAAATATGAAAACAATAGTCAAAGAACACACTCAATGGACTGTTCGAAGGCAAATTAAAGTCAGAGAAAGGAAATCAGTTGGAAAAATGGGAAGAGTCGGTTGGAGAAAACAAGAGTGTAGGATTTTATTCCTCATTTGGTCAAATTATCTGTCGAACAGAGTGCATGACTAAGAACGAATTCAGCGACCAACGAAATCTCAGCGATGTTAACGGAAGTGGTGTGTTTGTTTGTCGAGTAATTAAAAACAAAGGAAGATGTCGACCAATGGCAAAGAGAAAGGATTTTGAGTGGGACTCTCAGTGGCACGTCCAAAATTTGTCTTTTACGCGTAGTGGTAACTGGAGCGTGTACCCGGTTCTTGATTTCTTTTCTATTTATCACCGTTGCGAAAATCTATAAAGCAAAAACCACAAGCTAAAAACTATTGGGAATTTTTTAGGTCGTGTCTTTTGGCATTTAATCGCCAATGGGTTGTGGTGACTAGCGGCGTGTAAGCGATCGGCCCCACGAACTTCCTGCCACCAATCGAGAAGACTTCGGCTTTCTTATATTGAACTGCTGGTGTGAACAATGAGCTCACTAATGGACCGACTGCTCATCAGTCGCTTTATTGGCTCGCACTTCCTGGTCAACTTTTATACCTCAAGGCAATGCTCGAGAGTTTCGACAAGGTACCGCTTCCTTTCCACTCGACAGAAATGAAAACAAACCGTGCCTAAAAAGGCTATTCAAATCTTCGCTTGTTGGTCGAAATCTTTTCTTTGAACGATTATTAAGTTACTCGACGTAAAGATTTTTGTTGGACACGAACAACACACGGATCGAAAACTGCATTTTTGAATTGATAGCATCTATTTAAATAGCGCAAAAAGAGCAATTATGTGCAATTAAAGGAGAAGCTGCGAATGTTTTTGGAGAAAAACTTTCCAACCGAAATGGCAAAAAGAACGAAAAGCAAACGGAACCAAATGATTTCCGCTTCTTAATCAAATGCCCGGATTTGAAGTTAAAGTCAACGTATTCGCACGCTTCTCTCTTGGTTTGGATAACTTTTGAAGCAAAATATGCTAATCGACGCACACGAACAGTTGTTACTCATTCAAAAAGGACTTCCAGTTTGGATAAAAGGATACAATACACGACCATTAACATACATTTTCAATCCGCACAGAACCTAGAATATTCAAAAACAATACTCGTATTACAACAATGAACGTGAATACCAAGTGTACTTTGTTGGTCGGTCATCACAGAAAACATCCAACAAATGCAGTCTGCTTTGCTATTAAGCCGTAAGACGTCTTTTAGCATTTGATGTTCTTCGACCGACTGCATAAACCCATATGGACTAATTTAAGTCCCACCATACATCAGTGAACGTTTCAAGAACTTCAAGATCCTCTGTAAGGTGATATCCACCTAATGAACTAATGGATGATGCAACGGATGCGAACGACCCGAAGTTACAGACTCAAAAGCAAATGGCAACGTGAAGAAAAACACGACTCATCTCCGCGAACACGCTCAATAATAAAATGATGAATGAGCCGGGAATGTGGTGCCACTAAGAATGCAACCGGCAAGATTTCGTCACAGACCAAAAGGTAAGAGATTTGCCAAGTTTTATGCAAAGAAATTCGATGGTCTAATGGCCGTCGCCGTTGAGCTTTCGCCATTAGAACGTCACAAAGATAGTAATGCCCTTAGGCCGTTGCGCATCATTGAGAATGGACATAAACAACGTCCATTAAAATTCATCGGCTAGACGAATAAAAATGAAGTAGTTGAATGGCACGATAATGTTTTTGTACACGAAATACGATTTAAGGTAAATTCAAAAGCGTAATCTCATTGATTGTCAACATACAATCTCAATATGGTCACTGACATCAATGTTCAACTTACATTCTTTCATGTTATTCTGTTTGATTTGCCATTGTTGTCTACTTCCTTCTAAAGCGTGAGGTTCAACGAATTAAAGCAAAAGTACAATGTTTTTGTGCATCTTCGAACGCGTCCAACATCATCAGTTCAAGCGGAAACGCGGATGTGAAGAGAAAAAATTGAAATTTCAAACAATCAAACTGCCGTCCAAATGTGCAGAGCGCAGCTGCCGACGAATCGCACTGTTCATCAATCTGATGTCTGCCATAAAAACAACTCGCAATGTCTAATGATCGCGTGGGTGAAAGGATCGGTAGTTAAATTTGTTAGGTTCCGAGCAGTTCAATCGATCGAACACACAATTCGCATGGACAACCAGTGGGCGGTAATTAGGCTTCGACGGCAGTCAAAATAGAAAAAGACGTCATTCCAGCTCACCTTTGTATGTTGGCCAAACATCACCGGTATTTTTAAGGAAACTTTTGTTCCGAAAATAAACCGCGAGAACAAATTACTCAGGCCATAGATTAGTTCTAAGGGAAAACATATGACGAGTTATAGCTTTTGCAGCGCTAATTCGTGATGATAAGCAGTGCAGTAATCCAAAACGTAGCTGAAACACGCGGTGCTGTTTCGAGTAGTAGAGTTGGAATCTAATGCCGCCTTCTACTTTAACTCGAATCTCTGGCAATTGAAAGGAAATGACAATCGAATTTTCTATTTCTACGAATGGGTTTATTCGGATTGAAATCAAATTAGTTCCAAACGCGTTTCTGAATCAACGATTGCAAAGTAGCCATTAAGTTAGGAATAAAGAGAGCATTTGAACGAACGTCTTCATGTGCTCGCCACTTAGAACGAAGTTCGTCGCGTGTACCAATTTGCCGAAATGAACCGCTGGCTCTTCTGTCCTAAGAAATTTCCGTCCAAATTGAGGCTACAAATTTAAGGAAATTCATTTCAAACACCCGTGCTTTACAATTGCTATTGTCAGCAAGCATTTTTATTGACCAGACATGAGACAATCACATGTTAAATAGAACAATCCACTTTCTAAGAACACTGAACCTATAAGATTATGTGAATAGAAGTTTGTACAATCTAACAGACAACTAAGATTTTCAAAACCAGCGGGGTTTTTCGGTTGTCGAACCGGTTTTGATTAATGAAGGTCGTGAAGCCGTTGAAACTGAGTTTTGTTTGAACAAAGATCGCTTTTCAGTAGCCGACATCGTTGTTCGAGAAGTTGTTGGACGAGAACTTGTCGTGCCATTCCGTCCCGATGATATTGGAGTTCGAGGTGATGTAACAGAGTTCTTGGAGATCGGTGGTTTTTCGGACGAAACTTTTCGGGCGGTCAACGGAGTGCTTGAAGTTGAAGAACGTCCATTTGGTGTTGGAGGAGTTGAAGAAGTTGGTTTTTTAGGTAAAGTTGAAGTTCTCGTAGGACTTAATGGAGAACTTGAGGCAACGGATGAATGAGAGTTAGGCGTAGTTCGAACGTCGGAACCGATACGCGATTGTGCAGCTCGAATTTGCGATGGTCGAAGTGGTGGTGTTGTTGGAGTGGCAGGCTTGAAAGGCAAATTGTTTGTAGAATTGGATTCGTTCGACTGTCGAGCTCGAACACGTCCAAGAACATTTTTACGTAAGGGAGATGCAATACTTTCTGTTAGATTTGTGCTTCCTACTAATGGTTTTTGTAATGGAGCCGGCACTTTTCTCAGCGCTGCCGTTGAAGTGGGTGTCGTATTATTGACATCAGATTTTGATGCTGTAGAGCCCAATTTGTAATTAGAGCTTGTAGATGGTGGAGTTCGCGCAGTAGTTTCAGTTTTACGCGATGACAATGACGAGATTTTAACGTTCGAATTACTTGCCACCTTTTTGTTGTTAGTTGCTAGTCGACTGCTTGCTGGAGTTGAGCGAGGACCTATCGGTTCACTAATTTTCCGAACGATCTTAGATTCCCTGTTCTCTTCGGCCGTCAATGGTCGTCGACTCGTTTCTTTGATTGTTTCGCTTGAAACGCAAACACTCGATGGCACATCGACAAGTCGACTGTCCAACGTTGGAACCGGCACTCGAACTTCTTCGGTCTCACGATTTTCCGTATCACGAAATTCAACCACAGAAGGCAATATGGCGTTAGTGGACATGCGAGATGAACGCTAAATCGACTCAATCAAACTTGTGATCGTCGATCACTTACTCGTCTGTTAAATTCCAACGCCCGATCAACGAACGAACTAAGATCTCCATTTGTTTGCGTTTTTCCATCAGTTTCAATACACGACAAATTGTCGAAGATTGCTGATTCTCGACGTGCAGACGATTTTCGGCGCAATCCAATAACCTGCGGCAAGGAGTTTCGATCACGATCCTGTTCAATCACAACCGAAGAATGTCGAACTGCTCCAGGAGATAAACTGGAAACCGAACCTGCCGGACTTCTGAATACTCGAAAGTTAGTTGTACAAACAAAATGTGAATTGAAACCTTGGAGATGATGACGCTTGAACTGTTGAAGCGGGAAGAATGGCGTTTCGTTCTTGACTACGTTTTTCTCGTTCTTCACGTTGATGATTTTCCTGCAAATAACTCACTTGTTATTAAGCCGATCGTTTGCTCTACCGTTGATGCAATAGTGAAACGTGAACGAAAGTTACTGAAAATTTTAAAACATTCTTCCAAACTGAATGTTTTTTCGTTTTCACAAAAGTAAACGGCCAAACGACGTCGTTCTTCGTCCAACTCAGCTAACAGTTTGTTCGAGTCGTTCATTTTTTGATTGGCATCCTGAAAACACGTGATTGGTTTCCGTTATCTTCAAAAACCAACGTTTAGAAATGTGCATATTTCGGCGAAGAAGGTGTCTAATGTCTTTTGTTTTATTTGTTCGCTCAATCGTTTCACTCGTTCAGTTGAAGTCTTAACTTCGGTTTTCAACGATTCAAATGGTACTCTGAAATTGTTTCTTTCAAACAAAAAGACTCTGTTCAGCTCACTTAGCAGCCTCGTCTACATGAGCGACATCGTCCAAATTCACTCCGGTTTGTTCGCTTTGCTGTAATCAGGATGTTCGAAAAACGGATGAAGATATTGCTAACCTGAGCAACCAAATGCAGAAGCGTACGTCCACCTTTGATTGCGCGAAGCTCATCGATCTTCCACAAAGAACTTAGTTTGAATGCAACCGCATTGCCCAAACCGCCGCCATGATTCAGATAGTTTCCCATATGCAAGAGAATAAGCAGAATAGTACGTAGATTTTTGCTTTGTCTCAATTCTAAGCACAAAACCTTTTTTTATTATAACTTCTTAACAAACCTTTGCATGCGACAATCAATGTTCGTAAATCGGGTTCAATTGTTCGAACCAATGCAGAGAATTCTTCACGTAAAATAATCGACTCAATCCTCAACGAGTAATCAGGCACTCCAAGCAGCAACAACAGGAATTGTTCGGCAGTTCCCAATTCTGCACGATTACCGGTATAGTTGCGCAACGTTTGGCATTCTTCTTCAGTCGGCAGTAAGGGAACCAGCATCCTCAAGCGTTCCAATCCGCCTTCTTCGTCTGAATTGCCTTGTCGAATGTAGCAGATAAGTTCATCTACTCCTTTAAATGACTTGAGGAAAACATTAACACTGAGACTTCGTTTGGCACATAACAAGCTCACAGTTTGTTGTTTGCTTTCTTTCTCAGTTGCAACAGCACTCTGAACTTCAGTTTGTGCTTCACATGCAAAATGATTGTCTAAAACTGAGAAATCAAGTTTACCAACTAAAGTAAAATAATTTAGTTGCCATTTAACTTCGATTTACATACCGAATTCACCACCCAAACTATCCATTTGTAGCCAAATGTTTGATGAATCTATAGCATTTGCGGAAGCCAAACTATTGAGCGGAATCTTTGTCCATTGTAGTTGACGGAGTTTTTTGCCATCTGGTGGCAGGACTTTGGGTTTTAGTGCCGTAGGTATTTCGGTTTTAATTTTCGGACGTACTGTCAAAGGCCCAAAACTTGGAGGTGGTGGTGGCTTTTGACCAGGAGGCTGCAGAGGAGGTGCTTTCGGAGCGATGCTAATTAACGGTGGTGGTGGTGGAGCAGCGGGTGGATTAACAGGTTTCGGGCTGCTCGTTGTTGATTTCTGAGTCCAACGATTGAATTCACTGTTCAGTTGTTTCAGCAACTTTGTAGGTGAGTCTTGTGTGTTTCGCAGTTCACGAAGCAAATCCACCAACAAAGATAAGGCATCAGGAGAAGCGATTTCAGAAATAAGCTTGTTGACTTCATTGAATGCTTCCAAGTTTTCGAACTGCGTTTTTGAGCTCTGCTTTCCATTGATTTGACCATTTTCAACGGCGCTTGGCATCGGATCGTCTTCTTCGGATGAGAATGTGCCCGAGTCGGCGTCTGTAGCGCGACGATGAATGTCCACAACTGGAATATGGGTGACTAACGGAACTGTCGATTTGCGCGATAACAACGTGAACTTTTCAATGCAATCGGAAACTTGTGCAGAAGGAAATCGTGTACTAAAAACAAAAAGTACAGTGGGAATAAAACGTCGATAAGTTTTGCAGTTATGACAATAGAAAATTTTAAAGAAAGGAAATGGAAAACAATCAAAAACGAGGCAAATCGACGTAGCGGAACGTCGAGTGAATCAGCGTCGCTGCCCGGCCTACTACTCCACGGACTTGTGGCAACTGGTGAGGAAAAATGAGCAACCGCAATGAGAAGTCAAATAACGGCAGAAATTCTGCACGGTCAACCGGATTTCAGACGCATAAACCATCGATACTTCGAACAAAAGTATTCAATTGGTTGCACGTGTGCTCGGCACGTTAACGACAACGTTAACGTGTGTAAAGATTGATTGCAAAGACGTCGACTTACCGCTGATCTCGTAAGTGCTCTTCGAAACGTATCTCTAAAAATACAAACGCATAAATTAAACGACAATAGAGCAATGAAAACGATAAGCCGAAAAAATGGCGTCAAATGTTGGCGTGACCTTTTGTATCCTCAGGTTCATGAGGCGCTTGTGAATGTGTTGAGATTTATGCAAATTGCTGATCAAGTTGTTTTAACGCGACAAAAGAATGAATAGAATGGCAATATTTTTGTAACTTTCGCTAAAGACCCAACATCACTGTGGTCAACGTCGAAAACTCAAGGACCTTCTAGTTTTCTTGGCAAACGCTGCAGCTTGAAAAGTGATCTTACCGTCAAGTTCTCGTAGCATCCTTATTTTAATCAAATTATCTGGTGAGTAGTTCAGCAATCGGTTCACCAACTCCAAACATAGTTTGAAAGTGTCCACAGACTCCGCGTTTTTGATCTCTTCGAGAATGGACGAAAATGCAAATTCGTAACCTTGCAAGTCCTGCCATACACATAAACAGCGAATTGTTGCGGAATGACCGCCATCGGGATGAAGAACAAGATCGGCCAAAGTCTCAATGGAGGCTATAGGCGACAACTCTGAAGCCAAATTCATTGGTTAGTGAGGAAGAAACAAACCGAAGAGCAATCGTGTAAAGTTTCGTTCTGGATTTGCAATCAAACTTGGTATAAGATCGGGGTCCTCGTTGACTGTGCCCATTTCAACGCAACGAATCCTAAAAGAAGGAAAACACAACAAATCTAATCGGCAAAACATCACGCGACGAATTTTGTTTGATCATTTAAAATACAACATAAAAAGAGAAATGAAAGCGAGCAAAAGTTTCATCACCTTTGAGGCCATGAATTACTCATTTCCATTCTCGTCCATAACAATGTTGGAATGTGATAATCGTCGAGTCGCGAACACATTCAAACCAAAACTGTTTGCACAATTTCGAATAAAACATTCGTTTTCTTGGCTTCATCCTTGTAAAGTTGAGGACGAGAGAAAGGTGTGACATACTTTTAAACGGATCTTCCACACACCCGTTCATTTCAATTATTCTTCCGGGACGATTACGGATTCTCACAATGACATTTCTCATCAAACCACATGTTTACGTGATGGCTGACGAATGACCCAATGGGAACGTAACCGCAACTCATTTTCGCTGCCGACCGCTCACAACCAAAAACAAGCACCTTGAACCTCTTAACGACGAGAAAAACTAAACGCGCAAACTTTTCTATGAGATTCAAATGAAAATCGTCAAAATTGAAGTTCTGCACATTGCTGTCATCTTCAATCTCTCTACAATATGATTCAAATATACCTCAGTAGCATGTTGCATTTTAGTGGGATTATTAAAAGATCCAAAAAGCGCTAATGAGGTTAATTGATTGCCCATAACTTTGTTGATATTTCAGTTTAATATTTGAAATGCCCGTAGAATTATGTCTTAGTGCCGCTTAAGTCATCTATAGATAACAAACAACTAAAGGGCGAGAAGCGTTCGTTGCAAATCGACGACATTTTGCAAGAAATTCAAAGCTCACGAGTTAAAAGGGAAACACGCGAATAGACAAACGATCTTCAACAAGCTGAAATACTCGAGAGTTTGATGTTCGAAACGACAAGAATTGAAATGGTCGTTACGATGTCAGTCGTGGGCTATCACTTTTCAATGATACATGATAATTCTAGCAAACAAACATAGAGACGTCCAATGAATGAATTGTTCACAGCAGATGGACACTCAAGAGGAGGTGGTGATAAAAAAAGTGGTCGTAATAGCGAACTTTAGCGCATAGCACTTGGAATCTAAGATCCGGATCTCTAATATCAGCGGAATGGTGTGCGGAGAGTGATTGTTTCCGGACAAACAAAAAGATCAATTCAGTCCCGGAAGAGAACGCGCGGTTCGCTCACGATCGTAAGATCCAATGGTTATTTACATTGTTGATTGGTCATCACATAACGTTCAAACAAACTGACAAACAAAATCGAGAAACAACGTTCAACAGTAAAGTTTAGGATTCGCTATTCTAACGGGTGTAACGGGGCAATTTTCAATCCATAGAAATTACACGCTTGGATTATGCAATTCAAGTTCCGACTATCACTTCAAGCCGATTCTCCAATAATCATCATTTATCCATTCAATCGCATTTGAGGTATGCGCCCACTCGAATCGCCGTCCTTCTATTTCAGATACGATCAGAGACCGTCGATGACCCTTTTAATTCGAAATCCCGATTTACCTTCGAATTGAGCGCAGTTTTTCGTTAATTCGTATGCCGCTTAAGATCGTAATCTTTGTCCGTTTGAAAGTTTACTTTAAAAGAGAAATCGGTTGGCGATCTTGTTTTACCTTCGAAGTGGAGTTACACGATTGTAAGGATCAAAAATTCCGTGAAATCGGTTGTCTACCTAAATGCACTTCATACAAACCAACGAGCAAACTAAAACGGAGTTTATTGACAAAGAAGGTGCTTTTGAATTCAGACGAACAACGAGAAGGACGACAAGATTGAGGTTAAATTGCACGAAGCAAAATGGCCAAATCCGGTGGTCATTCTGATTGGTCTTCTACAAGAAGTCTTGATTCTTACGGTTTGCGCGTTAATCTCCTTCTTAATGAACTTATTTTATGTGCAATAAACTACAGAGAATATGAGATCAGAAATAGTCGACTGATTAAGTTAGAAAAAGTGCAGACGAACAAATTAAACATGAAAGGCTATTAAAGACTAGTAGACAAACTCGTAATTTGTATTTGTTAGATTATCGAAAATCGTTCATAATGAAGCGCTAAGTGATCAGTAAATGTGCATTTGGGAAAAAGGCTCCGATGGCTCCGCTGGCAAAAGACGTCTCGGCGAACGTGGAGAATTTTGACTGCTCGCATGGAAACTGTCCGATAGGCTCTGATTTGGACTAACTGAAGTTTGTAGATCTTGCCAATCAAACGGTGAAGCGGGAGAACCTAGAATAAGATCATAATTCAATCTATAAATGATCACCCACGTGGATAAATTCCTTTCGATTTCATATAACTTGTAAGTTGACCAGGAACTTCGTAGAGAACTTCTTTCGCCAGCTTAGCTTTTGCTATCTCTAGGTCGTGATCACTGAGCTCGCGATGTGGTGGTAGATACTTGCGTAATTGAACAAACTACAATTATAAACTGTAGATTTTCATAGTAATCAACGAACCTGAACGATATCCCTTTTCGCATATTCACGTTTTCCATGACGTGTTACGGATAACATTTGATGATCGGAATCGAGGATTTTCATTTCGTCGAATGAGTCATAACCAACACCCACTACGATGATAGACAACGGCAAAGTCGAGGCTTTGATTATCTCTTCTTTTGTTGCTTCGATATCAGTAATAACTCCGTCTGTTAGGATCAAAAGTACGTTGTACTTGGATCCATCTTCAGGCGTAGCAGCTGCTTGACGAGCAACAAATCGTATAAGCGGAGCGAAATCTGTCGGTCCGGAAAGTTCTACTCGTGATTGTGCAATAAGATACGCTTCCAATAGACCTTGAACGCCGCGGCATTTTGGATCGTTCGTTTCCAGATTCTTCAATTATTGCTTTCATTGTTCTGACCAGACGATCACTAACCAATGGGAAGTTATAACGAACTTTTGTGTCGGGTGGTACACGCGCTCCGAAACCGTATCCTTTAAATATCTTACTAGAGTTGTAATGTTGACAGATATCAGCAACAGCCGCAATCCCAATTTCGTATTGATTGGCTTTTGACTCATCCAAATGATGCAAAGACGACTTCTCGTCCATTGGTAAATTGGATTTTGTGAAATCAATCTAAACGAAACTTGTTCGATAAGCAACTGAATCGTTGCTTCACTTACAGCAACTGTAAAATCCAATTCGGTGCTGTAAATAAACACAATTATTTAAATGTTTTCAACCAGCAAATACTCGTTCTTTTGGTTTTAGACGAATTACATCTTAAACATCTCAGACATCTACGTCATTCTTCTCTTAATCCTTCCAATATAAACACGTGTACACATCGACTCTCATTTCTATGAACTTATTTCTTGAGTGATAAAAAAAACTGAGTCAGGATATAATGACGGAACCAAGCGTACATGAAAGCGACGAGGAGACTTAAGATTCGATGAGATTGTTGTTCGTATTTTTCTGTTGATTAAGTTGTTATGTTTATGGAATGAACGTTGTTTTTTTCGTATTTCAAATTGCGTATTCTTTTTATTTAATCGAAAAGTAGAATGAAATTCATATCAAACAACAAAACACAATAGATTGCAACGAATGGTGGACGTATTGGTAAAACGAATGCAAACTAGTGCTTACTATTCGATCACCGACGAAGTAAATTGTGTTTTGAAAGCGCGCTAACAGTCGATTGTTTTGTTCGCCAGATTGGAGTCTTAGGGCGAACGTTCAGTCGGTCGGTTGTTTACGAATGTTTGTAGGATGTTTGTCGGTTGGTTTTGCTTTCGTCGCAATTACACGTGGTTGTTCGCGTTTTAAGTCCATTACGTAAATGAGATAACGCAATAATCTGATTATTACAGCCAAAGTCGAGGTCAATGAGCAAACGATCGAAAAAACCGTTGAATCCTATTCGAACGCCGAAAGATGGGGACGATTTTGGTGACCCACCGTTTGCAAAACGAGTCAAGCCGTGAGTTTCAGATTGTGATTGTATGTAATTGTTGTTGGGTTACAGATTGGTGATCACTTACTCATCTGACAGCGAGTCTGAAGAGGAGAAGGAGAATAAACCGCAAATGTAAGAATTCGATTATTTTTGATTGTTTAATAGAAGTATAGGATCAAAATCGTGGACTCGACACCCATCCGAGAACACGAACAATCATGTTCGTCAATGGCGTTCGAACCAAAGTCGTGAGTTTGATTGTTGTTGGGTTGAATGATCGTAGATGTTTGTAGGAGCGATTATGATGATATGGAATATGATCAAGAGTCTGATTATGAAGATGACGAAGGTGCACAGAACGTTGACGATTTTAAAGGTGTCGAATTGGAAGATGATGAAGAACAATTGGACGATGATTTGCTCAATTTTCTCCATGCATCATATTGTATGCCAAAGGTTAGAAAATTTGTACGAGTTTATCATTGATTTGATGTTTAGAAAAGACCTACAACGTATGTCCAGAAAACTCTTGGATCCTCGAACTATTTGATCGTGAATTTGAAACAATTGGAAGAGGCGAAGAAGTTGAAGAGTCATAATCGAATTCGTGCGATGTTCAAATCAGTCTACAATGATGGGACAGTTGCCTTTCGACCCATTGAGAAGCGTGCATACGAATACAAACGGCCCCTTTATGCTCGCGAATCCGATTCTGGTGTATATCTGAAGTCAAACCGCGATGTGTTATCGATGATCAAACTCGCGAACTTTACCGATGGACATTGGCGAGAGATGATGTATAAGAGTTTCCGTATCGAATACATCTTACACGATCAAAACCGCATCTTTACAACCGATGGCTATTCGAGAAGGGCCGGTAATCCTAGGTCGGACTTATATAGACATTTGCCGGGATATTTGGAATATACGAGGGAAGAAGCCGATGAAGTATTCAAAGTCGTGATGGAAGCGTTGGAATCTCCGGTGGTTGTCCATCCTAGTCGAATAAGTCAAATTGGAAGTGAAGTTTATTGAACTGGTTGCGGGCTTGGAGTTGTCATCTTTGCGTTTGGAAGTCATTTAACTCGACGCATTGGCTTGAACATTTGAAAGACAAACACGATGAAGTGATTGACATCCAATTCGAGACGAAACTCCTGCCACACACAGGCAGTGATGTAGACGAGAAACGGCGAAAACAACTGGACGGTTTTATTAACAGATGGGTGACTGTTGATGGAAAACCCCGTGCAATTTGGGTGCGAAAGGAAATGGATCCAAAATCGGGACAATTGCGTTGGCACGAATATCTCCGAAGAGATGCTTCCGGAAATGGTGTTAAGATTCCTGTTAGCGACGCGGTGCACGATCGGATGGAAATTAACGCAGCGAAAGACGCGGAACGAAACAAGATGGACCTGAATACCGACGATTCGCGGCGGTAGAAGTTGATGACTCGGATGAAGACGAAGCGGCACTTTCTACGAATAGACAACAAAAACGAAAATTGCGCAAGAGTGGTTTTATCAACCAAAGAGGTGTAATCGATGGAGAGAATATTTACTACATTGGTCGAAAGGAAACTGATCCAAAGTCGGGAAAGGTCCAACGGTGGAAGTTTGTTCGATTTGAAAAAGACACTGGTGAATACGTCGCGAAGCCTGTGGAGCCGGAAGTTCAAGCTTATCACGATAAAGCCGCTGCGAGAAAGGAGGCAATGAAGTCTGATGGATTGACAAACGGGCAACGATATGAAAAGAAATTCAAAGACGCGGGTTTTCGTTGGCGAGGTCCTCGGTGCGCTGGAAAACGTGTACAATGGCGGGCACGCCAGCGTCCTCATCCGGTCACGGGAGAACTTGTTTGGCACAAATTCGTTAGGTTTGATAAGGTCACTAACGAATTCATTACCGAACTCGAGTAACTCAGAGGTAAAAGTTTTCAAAGTAAAAATTACTCGGTTTGGGTTTCAGTTGGTTTCTAATTCGTGTCCAAATTCATTTCAACGTTCCAATTCAACTTCTCGTTTTGCTCATTTAATGTCGATTTTGTATTTTTCTCTATTGGCTCAGTTACTCACGAGCATTCAACTCAATTTCTTTTAATTCCCAAAACTTTCAATTAATCTCATTATTTTTCTCACAATTTTTTCATTAATTCAATGCAATTGTAATTTCATTTTCTTGATTTAAAATCTTCTCATGGTTTCACATAAACTCATTTTTGCAATCCGATCGTATTTGAGGGCCCGCACAAACCAACAACTACAAAATCGGGTTTGAATGTTTCGTCAGCAACTAATGTGCATGGTCGTGAATTCGTGACACCGCTACTGAACCCCATACCGCGAATGAGTACTGATCGAGAAGATTATCGTATGGGTAAGTACGCAAATATGCGAGGAAATTTGTTGTTAAATTTAAGGCTCGAAATTTGCGAATATCAAACGGAACGATCTTTCTGCAATGATAGACCAAATTCGAAAGCAGGCCGAAAGTTGTGGATTGACTAGCAGTCAACTGGACAGTAAGGATCAAATAAGCGAAGTGATTTACAAAAACTTACCCCCCGCTGATAAACTCGAAAAAACTCCAATCCATCCAACAGTAACATTTGTGAAAGTGAAGTTTTCCGGAATCCACGTATTTCTTCGTCTTTCGAGCTTTTTTCTCGTTAATTAGCTACAGCAAGTTGTATACGATCTAAGTGTGCGCAGACTTACGGGCAACGTTTTGTCGACTCCCGAAAGCAGCCGATTAACCGTGGTATTGCACGCACCAACAAGATCGTGCTCGCCATCGGCATCCCAATCATAGCATTCAATTAGAAATTCACGATCCTTATCACCGTAACACAACTGATTGATGTGAATCTCGAATGGCTTCCAGCGCGGTTGGTACGTCTGCGCATGATATCGTGTACGATAGGCAAGTTGTAGCGTTTGATCTTCGTTGTACCGAAAAATCTTCAGAAATGGATCGCATTTTCCCAAGAAATCTTTTCGATCCAAATCGCTAGCTGATACAACGAAATACACGGACTCTTGACGTCCTTCGCTCAATTCCTCGGCACTTACGGTGATCACACCATGATGTTTTCCTTCTTCCCTAAACATAACGAGCTTTTGTTGGTTAATGAGATTACAAACATACAATAAGTCCTTACTTAATCGATTATATTTCGCTCCAACGATCTCATGTAACAACCTAAAAGAAGACAAACAAGTAGACTGTGTACAATTCTATAATGCAAACGTTTCAGTTGTTTTTGAAAACGTAACTTTTTGAACAAAATAAGCGTAATTTTAAACGATCCTCTATTTAATACAAAGAACTTACATGCTCGCATTACCCACACGTTTCTTGTGAATTCCGGTTTTGTCGAAAATTTCAAATTGCAATCGTTGTTGCTCTTCGAAGTAATAAGTGATAATGATTTTGGTTGCCCATTCCGGTTCAATCGTATTCGTAAGAGTTTCTGTTCGTCCAATTTCTTCCCAATGTCTTTGGCGAACCATCGAAGCATCACTAACACTCACCACACAATAAGGATCGGTTCCCGAGTCCGGATCAACGTCTTTGATGTCACTAAATTGTAACTATCGTTTCTGTACGGTTTTCAATCATACCTGGCAGATATTGTTAACATCACCTGTGCAGATTTACGCTCATTGTACTCATCAACAAGTGGTGCCGGATGTGGAAATGTACTGCCGCCCAGTACGATTTCCGTATCAAACGCACCGTCCATTGCGTACGAACGACTGAAACACAAACTTAACACTGTCGTTAAAATTACAATAACTACAACGCAACGAAAGTTAACTGCGAAGTATTGAAATGACCGGTTTAAGTCTTCAGAGACACGAGCTGTCGAATACAACGAGGGAGAAAATTCAGATGGTTTTTTGTCGAAGTCTGATAATAAAACCGCGTTTACTTCCGTTTCACTAAAGCAGCTTTGTATCTTGTCTTTTAATTCCGCTGGGTGGAGTTCTGTAATAGCATTGCTGTAAGTACGGGATTTTCGGTGTTAACTTCGACATTAAAACAAGAAAATGAAACACAAAATGAACGAGGGCAATTGGCCAAAACGCGTGCCAAGGGCGCGCTTCTGCGGTCGAGTTGTGCCGCTTCTTTTGCTCGCTTCAATGGCGTTGTAATGTGCGCGGTTGTTTTCGCGTGTGGGAAGTAAGACATTGAGGAGATTTTTCACATAATGCGACCGTCGGGAGTACATGGCCGGTCTTCGGAATTTGATTTGAGCACCGACAACAGCTCTCCATTTCAACATTCGCGTAATTAATTTGCTAATGAATAACAGAAACTGGAGAGCCACAATCGGATCAACAAATTCTGTCGCTTATGCTCGCTGGTCCTAATGTCAAATTAAGCGGAAGTGCTCTTCGAAACTGACAGACTAGAAACAAAAGAGACAATTTGCGTAGTGCCAGGTTTGTACCCGTTTTCCTGATGTTCACACGATTTCTGCGAAAAGCTACAGCCGAACGACAGACGGACGAAATTACGATCAAATTGGCAGCATTAGTCGAACAACTTGTAAACGCTCAGCAAAAGTAGTCAGTGAAGAGAAAACTGAAGGGAACGTAAGGGAAATTTAGCGGGTCGTAGGGCACGCAATTCTTCCCTTACTACGATCATCTCACAGAACGGTCTCATTTTCCATCATTAACTCCAAAAACAAATACTCGAGTCGGAAATGCAAACGACAACCGCCGCTTCAGGACAAATTTGAATGAGCAAAGAAAATGGTCCATAGAGATTTTGGAATTGGATGAGGTCTTATTTCGCCAAAGAACGACCTTATTCTATTTGCCAGAACGGTAATTATTTAAATTTGCCAGTGAAATGAAATTTGGTCTTCTTTTTGGGATCTTCGAACTGAAACAGCGGTCTGTCGACGAGTATCCATTTCAACTAGACGCCCTAATGAATAATTGAGCACGAACTTTGCAAAAGAGTGACCACTAGAAACCAGCAAAATGGACACAACGACAACGATGTTCAACTAGAGAAGCACAACAACTTGACACTTTTGTGAGCGACAAACAAAAACGTATTCGAGACATAGACCGAAAACAATCCAAACAACATGGCCACATCGTATTCGGTTTTTTTTTGGTCTGCGGTCAGTAAACGGCAAATTTTCTTTTGCAACGTCGGCGGCGACAAAAAATGCCAGCAAACGCGGGGCCTTAAGATTTAAAAGGACCACCGCTCATTCAACCAAACTAAAGAAAGAGCGTCCAAGTTCGCAAACCCAAAATGCTGAGCCTTTTTCCAATGCTCGCAGCCGGTCACGTTTTTTGATTGTCTAATCATCGTGTAAAAAACAACAAATTGATTGATGGATGTTTGTGTTCGAATGAGCCACTTGTCCGGGAAGTTGCGAAATTCGACCTGGAATCTGAAGTAGTTTGAACTCTACGATCGACCCACTTTTATTGGCAATTCAAAACACATGGCAAACTCAAGGTTGACGCATGTGTCCAACCGATCCCCAACGTTTTCTTATAAATGACAAAGAAAAGAGTGTGGTCGAAATTTGAAAGATACCGAGAACACCATCTGCTACGTTCTAAACCAAAAGGTTGTGACACGGAAACTCGCCTTGTAAAATAGGAAATGTTATTCAATCAGAAAATACGATATTCACTGAAATTGAATCAATAGAACAATCGCTATTTCAATATCCCTTTTAGAGCAATTCATGTATTCGTTGACATGAAATTTAATTTCACTTCGAGTTGTCCGAATAGTCACGAGTAACGTCTTCAAAATAGCCATCAATCAGAGAATTCTTTTCGAACGGATTTCCGTAAAGAAATCGTCGACTGTTGACCTGCTCAGTGTCTTTGAATAAAACAAACACTAATTGAAGGCGCTTAATCAGAAAACAACTGCACTCAATTCAACTCATAGGGAAATAGAATGTTTATTTGATCGCAATGTTTGAGCGCCGAAAGAACAAGTAACATGATTTAACCTCTCAAGTACCGAATCTCGTGGGCGAATTTAGTATGTTACGTGGCTTTTGCTCCCCAAATACAACTTTGCTCATTCGAGTGTGTTTTCATAAAAACGCGTCATTCGCCCCGCATTAAATTCAGTACAACATCATCTATCGCGCGGACTTTCATTTTCAAAACAAACTCAGATCTTCGCTTAAGATCTTCAGTCGCGTGGTTGTGGACATCATTGAAAATACAAGATTGAAATCTCCAGAATTTTCCAATTCAACAACAAATATGTAAATTAGAACACATTAATAAACTTCACCTCACAAATAACTTTCTATATGAGAATGAACATTGGGGTTACTTGGATTTAACGTCCCAAATTGATTACGTAATCTCTAGATATCCATGTGATCTCAGTTTCAATCCAACGAATAACGAATAGTTATTCGAGGTAGTTAAATAGCCATGGAGTCCAAATAAATAAACTCTTTTATTCATCTTCTGTTAAACTTAAGATTAGCGTGTGTTAATAGCAACGTTTGTGAACAAAAACCTTTCACAACAATAGATCACCGATTAACCGCCAAATGACCTTAAAACGTATTTGTTCAATTCTACAGTAATCCTATATGCCGATTAGGAAACCCTTACTTGTTTGGAGACTTCGAACAAACTATCGATGTAATTTAAGTGACTATTAGGCAAAATTTGAAGCATCGCGGTTGTTAGTCTTCACGCACAGTGACAAGCTAATTCAACAATAGCACGTTGTTCCTGAGATAGTCGGGTAACTCTAGTGGCATTTTTGGAATTCTTATAATCAAAAATAACGTTAAAACTCTTTCATCTAATTATCATTAAATCTAAGAAGCGAAATGAGCTGTTTAGTTATCCAGAGACAAAAATTACAAGGACAAGTTGGACATCGATTCCTGTCTCACAACTAGCAATAAACAATCGTCAGGTGCTGAGAACCTCGACATAATCATTGATAATGTTCGTGGCGTTCAAATAGCCATTGTAATGTTCGTTTTATAAGATCGAAACGTTATTTCTGCCTCTGGGCTAATTCATTTGAGTTGTCAATTCAATTTAACTTTTCGGTAAACGCGATTTTTACGATAGCATTTAGATTGCTATTCTTGTAGACCTCAAATCACTGATCCACAAGTCTTATTAACCGAATGCCTTTGTATCGTTGTGAATAGAAATTTCGGCAAACAAGAAGGTTTTTTGTACTAATACACTCAATTGTTGCTGTTCCGTCGACAATGGGTGGAATCGGATAAACGGATTGTGTTTGGTTTGTGATTGTTTGAACTGATTACTATCGTTTGAAATCTTGTCGTCAAAGCCTTCGTCCGGTCGCGCCGAAGCGATGAATGAGTGAATTGGTAAACGGAAATGTTGGAAGATGGCAAAATGGTCTTGCTCTCATTTTGCCGCAAAGTCGCGTACCGTTTTCTCGCTTTGCCCCACAAATTTGGGCTCATTCAAAGAAAATCAGGACGAGGAGGGACAACGTGTGAAGCACAAGCACAAACAAATTAACAACGCTCTCAGCGCGTCCAACTACGCGAAATGCCGCGTCTGACTTTACGAGCAGTTGAAGCGTTTTACTTCAACTTCACGCCCCCTCAACTCTCAAAAACTCGTCGATTGAAATGGCAACTGAACCGCATCTGCTATTTTAACAGTTTTTTTTGTGTGTGTTAGCTCTTAAATGGTAGAAAGTGAAATTCGTTAACGTAGATTGGGAATCGAATGCAACGCTCTGTACCTCGTAGTTTGGGTTTTTGGCTCGTATCCAAAGGTGCGGTTATTAGTCATTTCGCTTTTGTTGCAAACACGACACGCAATAGCGGGTGTAATTATTCGCTGGCAATCGTTTTTTCGGACTGCTATTTAAGCAGTTGAAGTTAATTGAATGGTTGCTATTGCTCTGCGTTCTATTTTTTGAAACTCAAGAGATCGGTTGAAAGTTCGTCAAACGTTGCAACAATGCGACAGAACGAAACGACCGCCCATTGAGGTGCCATGAAGCACTTTCACAAAGCGCTCCACGACAGCAAAAGGAAGTACATTGGAAAAACGAAAAGATAAAGAAAACTCTCTGTCGGTTCGTCGAGGGTCCGAAATCGACCGTGCCAAAAGCGCAACGACGTTTTTTCGGTCGAGACAACTAAAAAAGCGACAGCAGCCAACGCTTTTCCACGCTCAACTGCCGTGTATACTGGCCAGTCATAGACGTCGTATGTGCCGCGGTATTACTTTTTTCTATTTTTCACTCCTGGTGTCCGCAAAGGGCATCAATGCTACTGACGAATTGAAGGCGAGAATTCCTTGCTTGGCCAAGAATAACAGCAAGTTCGGCATTCATTTTACATTATTCGGGATTTCTGTTGTTTTCCGTTCGGCTTCCGTAATGTCGCGCACTTTTGCGTTTCTTATTTCTTCCCACTTTAGCTCTAATTACCGCTTATGTCTTTATCGACGCTAATTTCGGGTTCTCTCAAACCGTACCGTTCATACCCGTTTGTTAGTTCTGTTGACAAGCTTCTTTTTGCAACATACGACCAAGTTGTGATTGTTTGCTTTGGAGATTAATTAGCTATATTTCTACGTACTTTCGATTCGGTCTCAGTAAACGTTTTTTGACGTTGTTATACGAGAACATTTCGCGTCGAAGGTTATTGAATTAACGTTTGCAATCATTTTAGCAGCATTCTTATCGACTTGAAGTGACTTCAATGTTTTGGTTACAGACTTCAAGATTGCGTTAAAAAAACCAGCGCGCTTTTTGTTTGGTATCTGGGCTTCGGCCTACGTGCCGTTGTGTTGTTTGTTTGAGAATCAACTGAACACGAATCGGTGTGACAATATCTTCGATACTCACCACTACTTCGCGGAAAAACGCTAAGGGCGCGCTTACCGTCCATTTTCGACGGTAGACGCGCCCACAAAACGTGGCAAAGTGGCCAACTGGTGAATTGAACGTTAAAACCGTCAAGTCGCTTCATTCTGGCTATCTATCAACCACATTCACTTACATCAACGTCATCGGTTGCCGTCAATTTCAATCACATCTTGTCGCTTAATTGATCGACAAACTGCCGTTACTTAAACGACTGTTGGTTGTGTGGAATGTCCTACGGTCATACGAACAGCCCGGCCGCAACCCTCAAACGTTCACATCACAACGTCAATTATGTTTATTCGTCCGAAGATGACAACGAATATATTGGATTGTCACCACATCAGCGTGCATCAACGGCCCAGAATATTGTTCAAAAATGCACCGTTGGAACGTCAACTAGCAATGAGGAAGCGGGAAATATTGGTTATCGCGATGTTGGTCTTTCAGCACCTTTGTCTTCTCGTCAACTCGCTGAACAAAACGATCCACTACGTTTTCAACACAATTCGCCATTGAGTGACGCGTTGCTTCTTGCTCTTCGTCGAAGTCGTCCGAATACTCGGTAATTAGTTTGATCAAAATTAACAATATAAACGAATGAAAGTGCGTTGCACCCTCAAATACAATCGAGTTTGAAGCATTGCTCGCTGTTTCCCAAGGGAATTCGACGTTGTGTGCCCATTTTAACTGTTAGTCCAAAAATGTCTTAACCCAATGCTCAAAAAGCAAAACTCTGCAAGCGAACAAACACAATGGACACCCGGTTCTGTACATTCTAATGCATTAAATTACAGAATGCATCGGAAATGGGTCTTAACTTCTGCTCTTTGTAATTCAAATTAAGCCAATAAGCTGTTGAGAAATTTGCCAAAGTTAATTTTTGTCTTCGCTCACGATCTCAAACCTCTCAACGACCTTCAACTTGTTAGCGTTTCATAATTTCATTTTCAACATCTGCAAATGCGCCATCTTTCGCGTTCTTCGATTTATCGTCGTGGTTCCTCGACCCGTCCGCTCTGAAGAAGTTGTCGCAGTAGTCTTCGAGGGAGTTGGCCGAAGTCCAAATCCCAAGCGCTTGTTCATCTAATTTTGTAACAGCGAGCCACATAAAAACTCCTTACGGATTAAACGCAGTGCATTCTGTGGACACGTCCGTTGACCGAACAACACGTTCGTTATGTGATCAAAAAGGAGTTACTTTTACTCGGACTGTGAACTTGAAAGAGCTAATTCGTTGGCTTAAAGATCAGTGTTAAAGTCGAACAAGTTTTAATTAATCGCATTTCACTCTGATGTAAAAACACTTTGCTTTTTGTCTTAACACTTCTGAAGCACGACAATCCTTAACTTACCAACAAGATCTGTGATTTTGGTTGGAAATTACTAAGTACTTGACGAGTACATTTGACTTATTTGTTTGTTGATTGGACTGCTTTCACAGGATTTACCACGCCCACTTTTCAACTGGTAATCTTCAAAATTACTTTGCCAAATAGCCGGCTGTGTGGTTTTCAGTAAATTTCCCAAAAACTCCAATAGAACCGAGCTCTTGTGTGCTTATAAATTTCTTCGATTTTAGCTCAATTTGCGAATGACTGTATTACTCCAGTTGCTAAAGACTGTTTAACGCTAAGTAACCACTCAAAAATCAAGATTACCAGTCGACATTTACAAAACAATGGTTTAGAAAGCGTGGATTTTATTGAAATTACCATCTTTTTAGGTTTCAAATTACTCGCTTTTAGTTTATTCTAGGTCCCTTTTGACTCATCTACTCGCCTTAAATTTGTTTCGTAGTCGTTATTGTTTTTGCGTATTTTTGCTCGGATAATTGGCTACATGCACGCATTAATGTTTGAAACTCTCAACTTTTATTGTTTGCGTGTCAAAATTTTGTTGCGATTAGAGTGCAATTCGATTTCTATGAGTCCTTTGAAGCGTCGTTGCTCGATGTTGTTACCTTTGAACAATCGAACTCGTGTCTACGTTTGATGGCTTTCTTATACGACAGAGGTTCTCAGACATGCGATTGTTCAGCTAAAATGCCCTTGTAGAAACGAAGCATGAAAGCACGTCCGTCAATTAGTTACCAATGCCAAACGGTAACAAGTTGATCTTATCAAGTTTGTTCATTTAGAAATCAAACAAACGATTGACGTGATTATCCTTATACGAAAATAAAGAGCGCAGCCTTTGAGGTTTCAGAATCAGAACACTAATTTGGCTAATTTGTGTAAGCAGTCACTCGAATAGTTCAATTGACTGCAATGCATTCTACTTGGTGCTTAAGACATTTTTTGTTACTGTAAAGTTTGCGTATTTCAATATAGAAAATAGAATCCTTATGATGTAGAAAGTTGTAGTCGAAAATGAAGTTTTGTGCAAATGAAATTGGGACGAGTAGTGAGCTAATGAAAATTGAGATTACTGGTGGGTTCCGCGTAAACTGATGATCCGGTCGGATTCTATGACTTCATTAGTAAAATTAAGCTCAGCAAATGTCTTGCTGTACATGTAATTCAGTATGTGATTATGTTCCTACATCAGTGCAATATGATAGCAGTTGATAGTCAAATATATGGGTTTTTGGTGCAGATGTGGTAGCCGTGTAATTGCGCATGTATGACGAAGGACAAGAAATTTCTGCATATGTTTGCTTGTCCATGTGCAAACCACAAAAAAGTCGCCGGCGAAAGATGGACGGGGTCGTCTGTCCAGCCGGTAGAGGCTATTGGTGGAATGTTTGGAATAGAAAAAGAATGGAAAATGTAGGCGTTACGAGCACTGTTGTTACCAATGTCCATGGGAGTTATTTCGATGAGTGTACTGCTTTGCAGCCGAAAAAAACTATAAAAAAATGCCAAAAGAAAAGGAACCAAGTGCATGGCTTTGAAGGCGCGGAAACTCCGAGGGCAAGAGACAAGAGAGCATGGAAAATGGCCAAGTTTGGCTCATATTTTTAGAGACCTTAACTCATCCTCTTTTTTCTGATACCATCGCGGTTTCTTTTACAATGCTGTTGGGCGGGAATTGTGACATACTTTCTCATGTAAAAGTAGAAATCGTTATTGCAATCATTCACATTCAATCCTGCGCAATTAGACCGTTTGATTCCAAACTGATATTGCTAATAAGATTCCATTGGAACATGAGCTAATCGTTGAATTTTAGCCTTTTTCGCGCACTTTTCCAATATATTCCTTTACGTGACTCACCGAACGAAAATCCTCATTTGGAACTGCCATTACATGCTGGCGATTACGTTTTGGTCCACGGTCAAATGGATGAAGATCAATTTTATTTTGGCGAAACACTATCCGGTCGAACGGGTAAGTGCATTAAACGGTTACTTGAAGTCCGTTCACATCAAACCGTTAACCTCATTTCTATGAACATCTTTTAAAGATTATGATTGACAGAGTTTTAATCGCTAGACTTCTAGGTCTTGTACCCTCTAATTATGTGGAACGAATACCTGATTATGTGCTTCTTCAAAACGCCTCAAGAGCACCGAGTCCGTCAGCCGCTGGTCAGTCGTGCAGTCAATGGAACGCTACCGGTTGTTCAACAGTCGGATCGTCGTCACGAAAACCGACCGCACAGCGATGTTGTCCGGTGGCCTCGTCTTCTAATCAGCTTTATTATGGCAATGGCATTGCGCCTTTACCAAAATCGACCAGTGCTATACCGCAAAATACGTTACGTTCGATGTCCGCTCAACATAGTCCGGTGCAAACGATAACCGACACACTTCTGGCAAACGGTGTTGCACTGCCGGCAGTGCACAATCATTCTGTCAACGCTTCTTCACGCCCCGCTAGTCCGTCCTTCACGCTCAATATTCAACCCCATCATACACAAATCACTCATGATTTCACAGACCTCGACAACAAAAATGTACCCTTGCCCGATTCTATTTGCCCATATCCGATGGTTGATATTTCCAAAGTCACGGTTCAAGAGATTCGAAATCCCGACAAACCACGTGGTAAGTTTAATTTTGCGATATTCGTATTCCCACAAACTCCGACAATCTGCGCTCTCAAAACAAGTAAACCTCGGCCAATTTACTACGCGATTTTCTGTTGTCGACTATTCAGCGGGGATTAATTTGTCCGCATCGACGGCATTGGAACGTCCGTAGAGCCGAGAACGTTGGATTGCTTGAGCAAATGTGATCCATTTGTTTGAAATTTTAGAAAGTTTCCTTACAAAAACAGTTTGAGTTCCCTGAAAGTTTTATAGCATATCATATGCAAAAGATTGAGGGAGAAACACAAGATTTCCACTTGCAAGTTGAAAGCATTTTTAGTTACGGAACTTTTGTCTACGGCCATCAAAGGGCATGAATCCCTAAAGAGTGTCAAAGAACTGCGGCAACACTAACGGCCGTACGAACAAGTTTATGTTGGAAACAAACTTTTCAGACGAAAGCCGTTCGTATGTCCGTCGAGCGAAACCGCGCCTTCAACAACCAAAAACTTCTTTTAACAAAACTCGCACTTTTTTAAACCTATTTCTTATCGTGTTATACCTGAAACAATAGCTATCTTTCAAGATTTACAACGCAAAATAGAAATTTAAAGTGAGGAGATTACAACAAAATGAATATTTTCAGTCGCTTTTCCACGTGAATTAACCGTAGAGAAGAGGTTCAGTAGAGGTGCTCTTGTTTCATGGCTTCCGCCAGACGATCAACTCACAGCCATTTCACAATATCATGTATGTGTGGACGGCGTTGTTAAAGCTGTTGTTCCTGGCACCTGCAAATGCTCAGCGCTGATAGAAGATCTTGCATTGGACAAATTCGTTAACATCTCGATTCGCTCAATAACTGAAAATGGTCAAAGCGCTGATGCAGCGTGCACATTAGCAATTGGTTCGGGTGAGCTTCCATTCTTTGATTGTTGATTACGAGAATTTAGAAGCTCCCGTTGCTCCACAACACGTAAGGGTCACGAATATAACGCCCATTTCTGCGTGTGTTAGTTGGTATCCATCGAATTCTAACGCTGAACATGTGGTACTTTTAAATGCATTAAAGATCGGAGTCTGCCCACCAGCAGTCTTCCAGGTGGGCTTATTTGACTTATTCTAAGATCAAATTGCGAAATTTGTAATCCTCTACTCACGTTTCCATATTCTCTTAACAAGCAGAATGTTTGACTAATCGCGAAATTTAGGTCCAATTGCGTGGTTTAACACCATCGACCATTTACCGTGTTTCCGTGCGAACGAAGCACCCGAAAGCAGTACTGGAGCAACGAGCTGTTGAAAGGGCATTAGACTTCAAAACATTGGCTAAAAGTTGGTTTTTTCATCATCATCTATAGCCGCATTTTTGCCGCTTCTTCGCGTTGCTCTTTGCCACTACCATTTTAATTCTTGACATCGTGTTCCCGCATTTCGCACTTTAGATTTCCGCTTGAACGCACGTAAAATTTCTTACAATTTTCAACGCCATTTATGTTTTTCTTATTGAATCGAGCCCACACTACCTCAGACGCTGTTTCTGCTAATTAACCCGAGGGTCCTCAGTTCGAAACTCTCTAATGAACACCAAAAAGTGGATTCCACATAATCTTCTTGTTTTTTTACACATGACTCTCTTCTAACATCCACAGTACTTTCTTCATTTATGTCTTTTGTTCAGCTAATCTAAATGTGCCGTCGATTCAGGCGCCATGACTTATCATCTAACCTTCGTCTTTCGCGGAAAATTGGCACATTTAATTCGTCGACCAAAAGTTGTGCGGTCCCAAAGGGCAGCAATGCGCCTTCTTATTAACGAAATGGAGTGCCGGAACGTCGAAAATGAGATACAGTTGGGATGTCTATAGAGCAAAATATTTACCCTAAAATTTTTTTCATTACTCCATGAAAAAGGCGACCAACTGCTGACGCACGTACATTCACGATTAAACATTAGCCAAATTGTTGTCTTCGAGAGAATGCTCGGTACATGTTTTCGTTTGATATGATTCTTCTGGCAAGCTTCGTTTATTCTTCTCAGCACTCGTTTCATGCTTCAAGAAGATTTTTGTAGCCATCGGTGTGTCATTTTGAGCGGTTGAACGAACTCTCCAGGTCTCTTTCCATTTCGTTCGCGTTTTTTCACACGCGTTTTGCGGACCAACGGTTTCTTTCGCCGCCCGGATATTACTCGACCGTATCTAATAAGTACCTTCTTTTTCTCTGAACCTCTTGGTACTTTTTGCTGTTGTTAGCAGCTTACAAATTTCGTCATCATGATTTGTGCTACTACTCTAATATCTTGCTGATGTCTTCTATGTCTTTTATTATTATTATAATACTATAATTTCAGTCGGCTTACCTGATCCTCCATCAAATGTAAGTCCAGAAAGTTCAAAAAACACATAATCGGTATTCATAACCTTTAGGTTCAAGTGGAAATTGGGCCACAACCCGGTACCTTGTTAATATCTTGGCGACCAGTAACCACTCAACCGCGACCACCCTCACGTGCCGCTGTCCATTCTTATTTGGTGTATGCAGACGGTCGTAACATTGCTCAAGTGCCTTCAGCTACAGGTGGGTTAAAGAATTCGATTCAAAGTTTGTCACTTGAAATTCAATACAAGGTCGTTTTTGTGAGATTGTTGTTTTATTTACTCATTAATTCAGTCTAATCGTTTTTGTATCCATTTTAGCCGATCACGTCTTACTGCGACTTGCTGACTTCGCCGACGATCCTCCAATTTTTATTACCGTACGAACAAGGACAAAAGAAGGAGTCATCTCAGCCGATTCGAATGTGGTCCGCGTTCCTCGTAGCTCGGCTCTAACCAACACGATCACCGGTGTATCAACGTCGGCGTTGAACAGCTTAACGGATCCATTTAAGTACGGTGTAATTGCGAATACAGTTCCAAATGCACCGTTGACTACGAACTCGTTGCCTGCTGCCTTTATTGGTACGTAAATTTGAAGGCTCATGGACTTCTTTTTCTATTCAAAAAACTGTTTGGAAACAAACGGAATGCTCAATCGTGAGAATTTGGTTTTATCCAATCAAATCGTTTGTATTGATATGGGAACTCGAGATGTGCATTTGGAGTGTTCTATAAACTTTTTTATTTTTAGGAAGTGCTTTGCCGGGCGTTGATTTTAGTGCTGGTCAGATACCCGCTATTTCCGCACCGTTAAACGTAATGCAACCTCCCGGTCTTTTAACTACTCTGCCGCAGTCTACAGCTCAACAAACTGCCAATCCACTCAACACTGCCTATGCCTTCGATCAACCAGCTCTTTATCTCACACAAACTGGAGTGAACCCGCTGGCGGGACAATTAAACGCATCGGATCCCACCACTGCATACATGCTCACTGCCCAACCAGCTCAAGCGAACATCATGACGATGCAACGCGGCGACAATCCGAATCAATGGTCAGTAGCTAACAATCGACGAATTTCGGAGTCACTCTTTGGACAACATCCACTTCATAGCGCTCATCAAGTTCATGCAACTCAACATCCGCATAAATTTCTTGGTCGTTCTAGCACAAGTGCATTACTACACAACTCTGCAACGCCGCTGCCAAAATATGCGTCAGTTCTCGACGTAATTCAAACTTTGTTTTCGTATTAATAATCGAAATTTCAGTGGAAACAAACACAACAACCGCTCAATCAGTATTACACTTTTCATCCGCGCACATTGTACAAAGAACTCGGAACAACGGACGAAAAGCCGAGTGTGCTGGAAATGGAGAACAACTATCTACTGAAACATCGACAACAACAACAACATAGTTTTGAAGCAGCTCCAGCTTACGATCATTACGGACGACCGTTACCTTCTCGAGCCTCTACCGCACGAGTGTTTCCGGGAAATCGACGAACAATAAGCGGCAGTGGGACGATGAGTATGTCTCAAATGGCGCCGAAACTGTCGCGTGTTCGTTCTGACGAATTTCTCGGTACACGAAGTGAACCTGATCTTAGACCAATGCCCATTTATGCAGATGAGGAGAATTGTCGTTGGTTTGTCGCTCTTTACGATTACAACCATCACATGTCACCGAATCCAAATGCTCAACAAGAGGAACTCTCGTTTTTTAAACACCAATTAATCAAAGTAATATAAAACAAACTGTGTGTCAATTGAATACGTATTTCAGGTTTACGGTGATGTTGATCAAGACGGTTTTTATCACGGAGCTATTGGACGTCGTCGCGGATTGGTACCATCGAATATGGTCATTGAAATAGCTAAAGATGATTTGTTCTCTGGTACTCGTCGATTGCCGCCAAATGAACCTGACTATCATGCTCCAACCGGCAGTTCAATAGCTGACTCAGCGGCTCGTCGAATGCGTTGGGGATCAACAAAATCACGAAGTTACGACAACGCTGAACGTAGACCACCGCCTCATCATGTTCCCGGTCCATCGTCCAATGGCTACTCGTCTTTGGGCCGACGCGAAACCAATTACTACAACTCAAATTCCAGTCGTTATTACGATTTTGCTGACTCGCACGCTCCATCTTCATCGATTCGTGCTGGTGCTTTGGCGCCTCGTTATCCATCTCGTGATTATCGCGGTTCATACGAACGATCGTCAAGTTATGATCCGCGTGGTTCGCAATCCCGCGAACACTATGCAAATCGAAGAGATTCACGACGACCAGAACAAGGATGGGACTATCCGAATGATCATCGAGATACACGTGACATCAGGGAAGGTGCAGCAACGGTTCGCAGTGGAGAACGTTATGATTATACCGAAGGTCAACAACGTTATGCTCCAGGTCAGAGAACTGCATTGGCAGATTATGCATCACGAAATTATGATCGTTCGATTGCGCCCGTTGCACCCAGAGATCAATGGACTAATGATCTGACAGCTTCAACTACAGCTGGACAGCAATCTTCTTCTCAACAACTGCAATCTTCTGGTAATCAACAAAATATCGGCGGCACACCCGTTCAATCACAACCACAATATATTTCCGGGCAACTGACAAATCTAGCGACTCGAGGACCTCAACAAAGTCAATCAACTAGCCAACCAATGCAATCCCAACAACAACCTCAAAACCCGTCACAACAACAGTATCCTTCAGCTGCTTATTCAACTCAACTTCAAAAAGCCCAAACAAATACGCAACAATTTGTTGATGAACGGTATTTTTGCTTTTCTTCGAAGTTTTGCAACATAAATTTTTCAGTTTCAATAGATTGGATGTTCTACCAACGAAACGAATGCGTGCTAAATATGACTACGACACAAGCCATCTAAGTCCAAATGTTGATGCTGAACAGGTTCGTTGATTACACACTAAGCTCAACTATTTTCGAACTATAGGTTGAATTGAGTTTCCGATTAGACGATGTTATCACAGTGTTTGGAGAAATGGACGAAGACGGTTTTTACGTTGGTGAACTGAACGGAGTGCGTGGTTTAGTGCCTTCAAATTTCTTGGAAGAAATGACTGGCAACTCATTAACTGCATCAAATGCAATGCCTGCTACGGGTGCTCAAGGCACACCACCAAGCTCTTTGAAGGCCGGTAATGCGGTGGGTATAATGGCCGGACCGACTGGAGCTTACGGACCTGTCGGTGATCAACAAGCTCGACCGAAAGGAGTGATGTTTAGCGATACAGCCAATCGCAAACCCACACCCGTCCGCCAAACATCTCAGACTTCGGGAAAGACCTCACTAACCGGCGTAATTGCTCCAAGTGCACCATCAATGGCTACAAAACAAAAACCGTCGTCCGCCTCAACCAGTTCAAGCAAACCAACGGGAAAGAAAAGTGATGCGACAAGTAAAACCAACTCCAACGCCGCTCGAAAATCCTCACAAGCCGCTAAAAAAGATGCGCCAAAGGTTTGTACGATCATTTCTAATCAATAAAAAACGATTTTTGTTTCAGAAAAAGACCTAAAATAGCGCTTCAATTGTTATTTCTGCTTAAACAACTTGCTCATTAACAAAGAATCCTATTTCGTAGTCATATTCATTGTTTAACATACATTGTATTGTTTTTGAAAATCTCTCAATATGGTAGCTTCAAAAGGTGACGGCAAAAACATCCGGTTGTTTTATTTTGTTTTTCAACTCGTTTTCCGTAGACTTTCCGACCACGGCGATTGTTCCCCGTTTTCTCGATATAACGAATTTTGCAATAAATTGAATGCCAATCTCATCAAAACTTTGATCTCGCTCCCTTCGAATTGCCCATCGTTCACGTCACTGCCCGATTGTCTTTGGCGCAAATTGCAACGCCAGTTGTTGTTTTTAACATTAGGAATTAGCATAAATTCTATTGATAACTCTCGGATCAAGAACGCTGCTTATAGTAAGTTTTTTATTAGGTCGTAAAGCGATGTGGATAATTAGCGAAATATCGACGGTACTGGATAAGTTCTGAGTATTGAACCCGTGTAGGATTGCGAGAGAAAGATACGTGAATAACAAACAATTGGGGGACAACGAAAAACCGCAAAAGCTCAACGCATTCAGAGGTGAAGCCAAAATGAGAACCTGATTGTTCATCGTTGGCCAGAAATCGAAGGACGAGAGATGGTAAACAAGAGAAAGCACGTACTTCCGTTGAGTGCTTGGTTAGTTTAAAGCAATTACGAAGATTAAAACGAACTAACCGGGAGTTTGAAAGAATGAAAGCAGTGAACAGAAGAGTTGACATTGTTGCACGAATCTTTTGGCTGATACAAGAAGGAATTTAAAGAATCGGAATAAAGTAATTCTAATGAACGAGAGTGCCAATTAAGACAAATACATAGAAACGAACTTATAAATGGGAATTGGATCAGATCAAGTGGATTCAGATGAAGTTGAGGAAATCAGAAGGTCTTTGAACATCAGTAATCATTACTAGCAAAAACTGGAAGAATTGCATCGTTACAATAATATGTTGGAAATGAGCTCGAACAAGAAGAATGTTTACAATCATTTATTGAACGTGATTTCCGTACACTTCGACATTGCTGATGACAAGTGCATGATTCTTCTGCTACAGTCAAATGGTGGCTTTTGGAATCAGTAATTCAGTTGAGAACTGATTAATCACAAAAAAGAATCATTCTAAAAACACTTCTGTTAGGATTTGATGTTAACTGGTGGCACGACAATCACTAGATTTTCAATAAATTTTACGTACGCATCTTTCCGCGAATGTCCACCAATTCAAGCGACAAAAATACCTTTGAAAGAAGAATCGAACACGTCCGGCAATTGAAGAATGTACACAAAGCACGAAAGGATGTAAATAAGAACAAAAGATGGGATTTTAGGCCTGAAAATATACGTGTAATCGAAAGGAATGCTTCAATCAATTTAAAACCATCAGACTCACCTTCTTTTTGAAGAAACGAGAAAAGAAACCCGACTTAGAACTTGTAGAATTGCTCGTATTCGAAAGACCGTCATCAGGTCTCAGATCCGAAACGATCTGACCATTGACGTAAAACACATTTAACTCTTGAAAACACTCGGTTTCGAGCATCTAAATGACAACGTCTAATTTTCCTTTATGAACGTTTTGTTACCTCGTTTTGCCATGGAATCGACACCGAACCGGTGTTGAACTTGTCGTAAAACGAATTGTCACTTGAATCCAATCTCACTCCTTTCACTGTGCTAAACTGTTCGATGTCCAAAACGTCTTTCGCATACACAGAATGGGGATCTGGACAAAATGGTGGGCTCAGCTAGAACCTGATGACTACTTGTATTTTTATGTGAACATACTCTTCCAGCTTCCATTTTCTTCCACGGCACAGGCTCACGGCCGGTGTTGGAATCGCCTTGCATAAAAAATGGATGAGCTTTTAACTCTTCGGCTCCTTCTTCTAATTTATGAACACGACGACATCCGAGACGAAATCCCGGTTCTTTATGTAATAAACCTCTTAAATTTGTCGCGTTATGACGATTATAGTTATCGGTCGTCTTACCGGCACAGTGTTCGTGCTGCTTCACTAAACTTTTCTGTGTATTTTTCTTGATCTTCTCTTACACGTCGTTCCACTTCCTCTCGTTTGACTTTTTCTTTTCTTTGTCGAAAAGGAGCCTAAATCGATATACGATGGTTTTGTTTGCGCGGTTACCTTTCCCTCAATCATTTCGAATATTAGACAACCGAGACCCCACCAATCAACTCCATATGAATAACGTTCATTTTTGACAATTTCAGGAGCTAAATTTCTATATTGGTGGTAAACGTCCATCTTTTTCTTACCCATATAACCGACGGTCCCCACTCGTCCTTTTATTGGTTCATTGTCTTTAAGCTCAACCGCAAGTCCAAGGTCGGAGATTCGAACGTGTCCTAAAATTAGAGCATCACTATACCAATGTATTTACTGTTGTTACCATAATCGTCCAATAGAATGTTCTCAGGTTTCATGTCTCGATACAGAATTCGTTCACGATGCAGATGCTGCAGTCCAAGTGTGATTTCTGCTGCGTAAAACTGAACACGTTTTTCATCGAAACCACCGGGTGAAAGGGTGTAAAGATGGAATTTTAGATCTCCTGAATTCACTCGATTTTAGTTTTTAACTTCGAGTTACCTCCATTCATCAGAGTTAATACTAAACATAGAGCATCTTTTGTTTCGTAGGCATACGCAAGACTGACAACAAAGGGCGAATTGATACGTTGCAAGATTTGCTTTTCGTTCAAACTCAACGTCTCAGCATGTCGTTTTTTCACTCGTTTCTTTTCCAACTTTTTCAATGCGTACATTTTCCCGGATGCTCGTACCTATAAAATCAAGAATTCGAATACGAACGAGATAGAATACTAACTTGACAAGCGCACACTTCGCCGAATCCACCTTTACCCAACACACGGTACAATCGGAAGGTGTGTTTATCTACCGGCCTTTTTTCCAGCCATTTCCACTGTAAATATCGATGAAAGTACATGGTTTCGAGGAATTCTTTGAACGGCTTATCAGAAAGAAAGTTTCTCGTTTGTCTGAACATTAGAGTTGTTGATTATTCAACTTCCAGTTCACTTACTTATACGCTTCGGAGAAAATGTCACTCGACGGCTCATTGTCGTGTGTTGCATCGTTTGCTACTTGAATACAATCGTCAATAATGTTTTGTGGTAAGAACGAGCACCAATGTTCGTTGTTTTGTGAGGTCTAAAACGATTGATATTAGCGAATAAAACGAGTTACTACGAATGTTTTTTATTGGCTCACTCACCGACGGCTGATTTTCGTCTTCGGTCGCATTTTCGTTTGCAAAAAGTCCCGCAATTGAGTTGGCTAATAAGCGTCGACTTTTACCGTCGTCGTCACTTGTTTCGTATTCTTCAACTCTTTGCAGAAAATTACAACAGTGATTGTACTGATCGTTGTTGGCGCAATAGAGATGAAACAAACACTTTCCAATCGGTTGTCTTTCTACTATGAATGAATATCTAAATGGAAATTTTGATGGTTTGAGTTTCAATGCTTTTTAGGTCAGTTTTCTTCGATGCAAATCATTTTGATCGATCTAAGCGCAAGTTTTCGATGCATCAAAGATCACAACTTACGTGAGTTCACACTCGTTTCGAAGATACATGCATTGAAGATAGTGCGGAAATTGCAAGTACGTTTTCCACTTTTTGCTTTTGCCTTTCTTCTGACCTCCACCTACAAGTAGAACGCAGAATGAATACCGGTTACACACAACTCTTTCACTCTTATGTTTCCGGTTTGGTTCGTGCAATTTCAGACATTTTTAGGGAAAGTGGACAATAGACTTTCATATTGTTGTTTCGAATATCCCAGTTTCAATTTAAATCAATTTGTGAATTAAATGTCGGAAATGGGGCGGACGTCACGGACAACACGCAAACAACTACACGCGACTTACTTTCTCGGGCTTTGATGTACACCGTATTGGCGACAATGTTTTCAATCTCCATTGCCAAGCGGGTGCCTTTAGGGCGATAAAGTTGAGGCAAAGTTGTCGTTTCGATGACAATACGAAGGTAAAAGTGAGAAGACTTTGTGTGTTGACAGTGTGCTTTCGAATCAAGATCGATCAGTATTTCACGTTGAATTCCAATTGAACAGTGACGTTGATTGGCGATAAGATAATCGGAGAATGACCTGAGCGGCCAAAAGCTAACGAACAAGTTCGAATCAAAGTGTCGTTTCTACCAATAATGGCGCGAATTGCGTCACAAAAAAGCCCGTAAATTTGGCAGTGACGGCGGTGAGTGTATCCGCCGAGCACATTTCGTGCTAAATTAACATAAATTATCCGAAGTATAATAAAAATAATCACGAGAATGAAACGAGTAAACGTGTTCGGCAAACATTGATGTATAACTCGTAAATGGTGTCAAACAAATTCGAAGTACAACTCTTAAACAAACAATCTCGCTTGGGTTGACATTAAAGATACGAACACAATTATCCATTGAAATCGACAGTCGACTGGGAACCCAAAATCAACTTCCTCAGAACTTATTCCGTAAAAAGCGCGGCTGCAAACTTTTCATGACGGGCGAGAGAGCAACAGTCGCGTTCCAATCGGGTTGATTCAGGACGCTCAGAAGGCGGGCCGACGGACAATCAAGCTGCTGATGATATGGCAGTCCGCGTGCTGTGAACGAATTGGGAGTATGAGGGAATAGGTGTGGATCAAAAGAAAAAAGAACGACGACAAAAAGAACTGATACAAATTTCTTATAGACCGGAAATTGTTCTTTCTCATGTCTGTCGCTTTTTTCTATGGTTGCCTCCAGCGCATCGTCTTTTTGCACTGCCGACAGCCTCCGGGCGCGACTGCATGTTGGGTGCGTGAAGAGGGTCAAGTTAGTTGAGGAACAAGACAAATTCTGTTTTGTTTGCATATTCGTTCTAAGCGTCTAGAAATTGCTCTTTTGATTTGAACTCGAAAAAGAATTGCAAGAATGGTCAAGTTGTTCGATTTTGTTTTTTACGTCATGCAGTGACCTTACCGAGAATGATCAGGTACAAAATGAAGCGTCACTAATTTGTCTTATTTGAGCGTGAAAAGTTTACGTACCGGAACTTGGAGATGAAAAGGAAATGAAGAAAACGTTGCAGTGTATCCGAGATGAATATTCTCAAGTTTTGGTCGATGCACTTTGAATCTTTTTCAAGTCACGCGTGCTCAATGATCATCATGATTGCATTGCGTTTATGACGTAACTTGCTTCTTTCCGCATTCATTGGGAAACTTAAGGAAGATAGAAACGTCAACGTCGCGGATGATTCGGCGGTTTTAAATTCGAAGAGTCGCATGAATCCACCATCTATGCTGCTACTTGTTTAATTCAAACTATTGACTCTAAGGATTGGTCTTCGTTATGAATCATATTCAACAACGTTCGACGTGACGATCATTCATGAAACAATGCGAAGAAAGTGCGATCAATTTAGTTCAATGTGCCGAAGAAAAATGCAAATAAAACGATTCGAGAAAACAACCGAATAAACACACAAACGTTGAAGAACATCTTTGCATGAAAATTACAAAGAATAATGCCAGGGAAGCTTCGTTTTACATTCTCAAGCACGTTGATTACAAGGACATCCGAAAATGAAAGACGAAAAGAACGAACAAGCAAAATGTGTGCGGACTGCGTATTAGTAGCTAAAATATGGAAAGTGGTGTGAAAGAGATTAGTGATAGAGAAGCGACGAGCGTGCGAAACGTAGTGGTTGAAATTTAAGGACAAGAGTTGCGTGGTCGAAGAACCCACTTGGTTAGTCACTAGTTCCAGACGAGTGCTCTGACCACCGACTACGAAAGTACGGAAGATTAAGATAAGCGATCAGATTGAATCTTAAAAACAGTCTGAATTTCTACTTTTTAGACTCCAAAAAAACTGAACGAATGCCCAATCTGAATAACTTGCCGTTGCAACGACTTTATTGAAATGCATCACCAATCAAATTGTTTAAGTAACTGTTGGAAGATAAAACGTAGCTAAAAGACTTTTCGTTGTCAGTAGTCTAACACTTTAGGTAAAGTAGTTCACCAAACCGGTGGTTTTCATGACATTGAAATCGACATAGAAAGAAACTACTTTCTTGTAAGTGCCGAGTTTGACACCGCGACAAACATCAACGTTGTATTCCAAAAAACAACTGTTGATGTGAAATAGTTAGAGGATAGACGAAATGAGAATTCTCTATCTTTACGTTCATTTAATGAATAGTTTCTTAAAATCATGAGACAAAAAAGTTCACAAGGTTGTGAACGGTTAACGTCATTAGAAATCTAACAAAACTTTAATATGAAAATAATGATTCTAAATAAAATAATGAAAACAGAATGTTGCAGTTTGAATAACAGAAGAACTAACGTAACCACGAATCAGAAGGAAATCTTTGGCTCAAAAGCTTTTATGCCATCGTCCCGCACTTTTTTGTGAACGTCTTTGGCCGAGAGCCTAGAAGAGCTTGTGAAGACGTCGTTTTTTTACTTTCGATGTAAAAGAATACAATGCAAAGATGAGAAAATGAGCGGGATCGTGCGCCGACGTTAAGAAGTAAGAAAGCGTTGGAAGGTCAGCATTCAAGAGGAGCATGAACGAGTCCCGACTGGCCACACGAGTTTATTTTTTCAGTGGCTAAAAAGAACCGCTGGCTAGCGCTCCATTGACTCTGCTGGTGGATAAAAGACAAACTCACACTCGTTTACGCCTTCTTCTTCCCCGAGGAAAGTGAGGAACGATGCTGTAAACGAGCGATGTTTTAGGTTTCGTGTGCAGTCATGAGCTCATGTTTCTCAAATTGTCACATGTGAAAGGTTTGAAATAATGTTAAACGTACTCAAAGTCACGTTTTATATTTCAATAGACTTTGAGTAAACCCTGTAGTTTTTTATTGCAAATATAATTGTTAGCCAAATGCTCAGAAAACTAAACCTCGGAATCTTTCGCTGATCTCTCTTATGCTTGATACTCGTCGTATAGCTGGCCAAATGAATTTCAAGCAATAAACATACAAAACATAAGTGAAATATCAGAAAAACGAAAGCTTTGACTACAATTGATATTTGCTTCACACGTACATTATTAGTGAACTATTGCAGGAAACGGATAGGAAGTCAAATAAGACAATTAAGTCAAATGTAATGTTACGACTTCTGTCTACATCCTTCACAACACAAAAGAAAATGAATAGTTTATAAAAGAGGAAGTAAAGCTTTTTAGTCGAATTCAACCTATAAACTAGCTCATTGCACAGTCTGATGGCGACATTTTTATTATGGTATAAAAACTAACTCGAAGATTATAAGGCCTACGGAGACCACTGGCACTTTTACGAGTGGAGATATCAATTTTGTCCAACACTTAGCCATGTGCTTGAACGGATGAAAGCTCTCGATAATTCAAAGTCCACGGCTTTTGTGGCTTATCTAATCGCCCAGCTAAGAAAACTACGTTCCTTTGAAGCGCCCAGAAGTGGAAATAGCAATCAAATACGTTTGCGAGTTTCAATTCACAGCTCTAATTGAGAAGTAGAAAACAAATTCAAACACTACAAAAAGGTTGTTCAAATACAAAACATGATGTCTATTCAAGGTCTTTTAGATGAAGAAACGCACGTAATTAGTTGTTCTTTCGCATTTTCAAAAAAACAAAAATAACCTCTAAGTATTCGTGAAGTATGAACGCAACTAAACAGCTGTTGAGAATTAGACGAGAGACTTTAAAACCAACACTGGTCGATCATTGTGCCAAAGAATTTGGTCTCTTAATTTTTGAGGCAGAAGCTAAGAAACGCATAGAAAGATTAGGCGGCTTACGGATACGCCATGCAACAACATATCGAAAGACGAGTGATTTGTTGATCTGACGACCTCGTTTCGCACGCTTTTCGATTTTCGCTGAAAACCATTGGAACAAGCGGACGAGGAAGTTCAACCAAGTTCGAGAATTAGTTCTTTGTTAACCGGATTTTGCACAATAAACGAAATGCGTTTATTTTGCATATGTCTGGTTATCGGCTGTTTTGTATTGCCGTCTTCGTTACGTGCTCAACGAGCTCATTCCACGGAAATTCATGCTCCAAAAGGGCGTTTCATGGTCCACATGTTACACTCGGCGTATTTCTTTAAAAATACCGGTATTTTGCTTGGCCTTTAACTTAACTTTCTTGGGATTTCTAGTTAACGTCAAATGGACAGCGACAACAAAAGGGAAACCTGATTTACCACTTTGGTTGCACCTGTTTCCATCTCGACATCGCGGGATTTCCTATTTGGTAACAACAAATTCTTTACCTTATTACAACTTCTATAGGTTGGAACACCAGTTACGCCGTTGCAACAAGTTACCGTTCATGTCATTGCACGAAGTTTGGACACGTACGAAAAGGCTGATCAATACGTCACCTTCATTCTTGGAGATGATGGTAACGTTTGAAGAAATTAAATGAAATTTCCATTTCAGCACGCTTCAACACTACAACTCAGCAAATTGTGGAATTACGAATAAAGAATGTGGAAGCCGAGGATTTCATTAACTTGAGGAATGATCAATTGAAGCGTTTGGAGCATACGATTCATGAGACATTTCGAGGCAAAGGTGTGAATCCCTACGTTTACAATATTTTCCCCGAATACATCCCTGATCCAAACAAAGAAATTACCTATTATCGACCAGCAATAAAATCTGGGTACATGGTTACTCAGTTCTTGGCTAATTTACTAATAAGTTAACTGTAGATCAGTAGTACAAATTGGCACACAAGCACATTTCCACCCGAATGTCTTGAATTTGGTCAACGGACTACGCAGCAATCCCGATTATTGCAGTCAAAGTGCTATCATACCGTTGAACAAACATTTCCGAAACACTTTCAAGATAGATTGGTGTCAATTTTCTGTGGTCAGTTTGCGGAACGTATTGTTGATTAATGTATAAGAACAATTTCAGAAGAATGTTACACTTCTCAAAGGTTTCATCCAAAGTCCATCAACCACTACCGCACCATCAACCAGATCTCATGGTGAAAATGGCGAGATACCTATAGAAATGGACAAAATGACTGGTCAAGAAAAGAAGTTGAGTGAAAAGCGAATTGAAACTGAGAGAATCTACGATTTTTCACATCCAAATGACTTTTGGACCAACTACCTTGTAAAAGGATGAACAACGTGGTTTAACCATTCAAATGTTTTAGATAATACTGTTTCTAGCGGCGTTCATTATTTGCCTTGTGTTAATTTTGTGTTACATTTTCTTTGGAAGACGAGAAGGACAGCAATGGAGAGATTACAAAACCCCGAAGTAAGTAGATTGGGTAGATTCAAAGTGTATTTCATTATTATAGAGAACAACTGCACGAGTATTTGAACGTACGCGAAAGTCAACGGCATTTACGTGAACTGTCTGTTCAACGGCAAATTCTGTTAATGGATGGCGATCGTTCCAAGTCGACCACACCGTTAGGCGTTCAAGCGTTTTTACAACCACGAGGAAGCAGTCAGACACCAGCTACACAAAAAAGAAACCCCATAAGCAGCAGTCAACCACGCCTTCAACCATCAACTCCAACAGCATTTCGAAATGAACCTCGTGCTGCAAGTACAAAACGTGAGTTTCCAATTAATTTTTTGTTCTCATATTTTTTAGCCGAGGACGGGAATAATGAGCGTTTTCCACTTATTACTCCTCGTTCTTCCGTCGGAAAACAAACAGTTGGTGAAGCAGCGATTGCCACAGGCTCCTCACTGAATCTTTATCGCAATCCGCTAATCGAAGACGAAGCTGATGAACGAATGAATTATGGCTAAATCGTAAAGTTGCATTTGATTTACTGCTCATTCCAATTCACAACTGCGTTTGATTAAAATTTCTACTTTGTACGTATTTGTGCTTCTAGACGTTGTGTCATATTTTCATTCATATATTAAAGTTCTTGGCCGATACAATTGCTACTAACTAGGTTGTAAATCTAACAGTTTTGAATCACAAAAAGATTAGTTCCGTTCATAAAATGTTATTCAATTATTAAGTAAACACAAGATCAATTAACAAACTATTGGTTTGTAACGAAAATAAACAACGCGCAACATACGAACAGCACAAATGAACAAAACAAACGCAATGTGCGGTACTACAAAACGATAGTGAGATCAAAGGTATGGAAGTGAAAGCAAGACGACCCGAAGATAAGGATTGAATCGTCCGGCATTCAAAAGTGAGCGTGAAGTCACCAAATAATCATTGTGCAACATACGAACGGCACAAATGAACAAAACAAACGCAATGTGCGGTACCACAAAACGATAGTGAGATCAAAGGTATGGAAGTGAAAGCAAGACGACCCGAAGATAAGGATTGAATCACCCGGCATTCAAAAGTGAGCGATTCCAACTCTCGAAGAACGTGCGAACGAGTAGAATTCTCAGAGAAACATTGAGGACTATATGATTCATCAATGACTAATCATCGTCGGGCTACAGGACGACTCACGTCTATGTGGACGAACGAAGACTTTAGGGACAATTCTTTTCGGTCATCGGCAAATATGCACCTCCCACAATCATCGCTGTCCACGCTCCACCCGTTTCTGCCCAACTTTGAACCATATAAGCTCCCTCACAATTTCTAAGACCAGTTTTTGTCTCCTTGCACTGGGAACTCTTCTACTCATTCTTTAGCGAAATGCTGTTTTTAAGCGATCAGATACAGAACTCCATTTACCCAAATCTCTTTGCTTTTACTTTTATGCTTTAATTCGATTTCGTTCGAATAAAAGCTATTTACACCTTTTTATTGAAATGTTCTTCTCGTTTTTGACATTACAGAAAGCACATTTTACCACTTGTTTAGCGTCATCGTTGTCGTGTTATACAGTGTCCCAGCTGAAACTCTTGATTAGAAACGCGCCGCAAAATTCGAATTCTTAACCAATTTTGATGCGGCTTTCTGTAATGGATAGGAAATTTTGTTTTCTTTCAAAAGATTTTCAGAAATTCATTCAAAATCATATGAAATGTTCATTTTGGTGAAGTATTCGGTTTGCGCGGAAAAACCGCGTGCAAATGCGCTGCGTGCGGTCTTTCTCTCCACTGCGTTTAACAAAAACGTCTTGGTCACCAGTTGAGAAAGCGTTCTGCGTGATCGAGTACGGTAATTCAAACAGTCCGATTTCCGTTCAACGTGCCTTCCGTCGACAGTTCAATCTTCCTCCACGTGCTCCCGTTTCGAATTTCTCGACTTGGTTCGACAACTTTCTGCGACGAAGCGATTTCCACAAGAGACGTGGAGCTAAGGAAAGGTTGGGAATTGCGTCTGATTTTCAATTCGTTTTCTTAAGAACGGCCAGAACTCCGGAAATGATGGCGGAAATTCTCCGTTTGATTCGTGAAGACCCAAATCAATCAGTTCGCGCGCTTGCAAATCTTGAGGGAATCCCATCAAAAACAACCGTTCGATCGAAGAGTACGCCCATCGACTCCAAAAAGTCATCCAAAAGGACGGAAGATCTGCTGAGATTTGAACGATAAACACTTGAAAAACAGTCAAAGGTCTGTTCTGAAAAGTGGAAAAAGACCACACGCAGCGCATTTACACGCGCTTTTGCGCTCAAAACCGAACACTTCACCAAAATGAACATTTCGTATGATTTTGAATGAAATTCTGAAAATCTTTTGAAAGAAAACAAAATTTCCTACCCATTACAGAAAACCGCATCAAAATTGGTTAAGAAATCGAATTTTGCGGCGCGTTTCAAATCAAGCGTTTCAGCTGGGACACCCTGTAATAAAAGTTGTTGTTTAAACAAACTTGTTTTAGTTTTTTTCACAAATGTCAGCTTCCCGTTGCCGAGATCAATTCAATGGGTCGTCTCGTGCGGACAACAACGACAGAATCTTGATCAAATTTGATCAGGAACGAACAAAACGCGACCAGACGTTGCTCCAAAAAGCTTCAGCTCATCAATTGGATCGGAAATTATGTCGGGTGAGTTATTCAAATTGCATTAACATTGTCAAATTTGTATTGTTTAGCCATTTGCATTTGAAACAATTTTTGGAACAAAACATATTGACGAATTTGCTCCTAGCCTCTGTAATGACAAGGTTATCAGTGAATTCGCTAATTTTGTTTTGGTAGGTTTTAAGTATGATCTCATTTGTTGTAATGATAAACTTCAGGATAAAATGGAGCTTCACACCAGTCAAGCTTTTCGATGGATTGCAAAGCTGCAACTTTACAAACACTCACGCACTTTCTCCATCAAGAATCTTGTTTACTGCGCCATCACAAAACGAGAGACTGGAAGTTTGTTGGAGGTCTGCAAAAGTGATACTAAGAAGGTGATTGCTGAGCACGTCGTGTTGTTCCTCGATTCGATCGCTGGCACATTTTTCAATGACATTGATCCCGAAAATGTGCATCTCAACTTCGATTCGAAGATCATCAGCGTTCGCAGTCACAAAAAAGAAGTCGTGCGATTGGCTTTCAACTACGTGAAGATTTTTCAACTGGACAAGAGCATGGTCAACAACTGTGTTTTCGTGCGTCGTATGAATGCATTTATCAAAAACTTCAAAGACTATCAACAAATAGATCGGACACCGGCGTTCTATCAAAAGGCGATTCACACGATGGGGCCCAGCCGACGTGGACGTATTGCTGGATTATCGTTTTTGGCTCAGAATTCCGCACACGAAACAGCATTGATGCTCGCAGCCCAGATGGATTTTCCACCGGAAAAATGGCCATCAAATTTGTTCTACAACAACGTGGAATTCGAACAAATAAGAAAGAAGGTCATAAAAGAGTAAGCAATGAGAATTTTACTGTTTAACTGTTTGTTTCCAGACGTGAGATTGAGCATAACGAATTTGAGAAGTACAAAAATGGATTCGACATACGCTTGAAAACGTCAGCTCACTGGGTTAAAATGATCGACAACGAGGATTCTGTGAACACGATTTTGCGTCCTTTCATCGAAGATCCAAAAAATACGTGTTTCGGTTTTGATGCCGAATTTGATCAATCGTGGTGTGGAGAAATGGGAACGCTATCACTTATCCAATTGTCTGGTCACGCTCAAACATTGCTGATCGACATCCACGTGTTAAAAGAAGAACATCAATGGAGCGATGAGAAGTTTTTGTGGTTATTTAAACTCATTTTTAGTCACGAGAAAAGAATTTACGGTTAGTTGCTTATTTGGGACGGAAATCAAAGTTCTTTTCTAGGGTACGGTTTTGAAAACGATCTGAAAGTCATTGTGCAAAACTTTCCATCAACGAACGCAAACATTTTTTCCAATTCAAAGAATCTGATTTGTTTGTTGAATTCAATTAAGATTGTACGTTTATAATCCTTTATTGTTCTCATTTTGGCATTTAGATACGAGATGATCCAGAGCTTTGTCCAAAGATTCTGGGACCTAATTCAACCACTCAACTGAAACTCGCCGTTATAGCTGAACTTATTCTCGGCTGGCATTTAGACAAAGGAGAACAAGCATCAGTTTGGGGCGGTTTTCGTCCATTGAGACGATTGCAACAACGTTACGCAGCTCAAGATGCGTTCGCTGTCGTTGAATTAGGGAAGAAGCTTGAGCATAAGATCAAACTGGATTTTCCTCACAAACTGCAAATCGTATTTGGACCGTTTGTTTGGCAGAAAGATCGTGGTGTTGTACCGAACTTTTTGAAGGAAGTCAGCAATTCACGAAAAACCAAATGCAGTCAATTCACCGATCAAGAGTTGTGGACAGTCGTTCGAGTAAGTGTATTTTCGGCCGAATATTTTATTAGGCATGACATTTAGAATGTGAATGCAACCTTGGTGGAGCGTCAACAACAAGTGATACGTTCGGCTCAAGCGATTTACATCGTCGATCAAAACTGCGCTCAAATCGGATTCACTTTACGTCGAATTGGAATCAATGTGACTGTTGGAGAAAATCCAGAACAAATTGCGAAGTTCATGGACATGCATTTAAGCGCAAAAATTCTTTCTACCGGAAAAGCTTGTAAACGAGTATGTTATTTCGATTGTACAAAATAATAACCTTTTGTTCAGTATTCATACGACAATCGAGTCCTCAATGTTCCCACTTCGCATTCTTTGGACGTTCAACTGAGTTGGATCTTAACAGAGGAGAAACTTTACATCGTTTCGAACGAAATTCGACCACGTTGCATCAGCTGCAACGGTCAAAAGATGGTTTATATTCCACATTGTGTGATGAAATATCTGCACAATCAATTGGCCGTTGAGAAGTCGCTCAACTGGAATGTCTCGATTGAGGAAATTGTGCACGTCGAAAAGGAGATGAGTGCTATCGACTCTTTTGCATCGCCAAACCAATTCGTTGCGTTAGCTCGTGGAGATTTTGGACTTACAATCACAATCAACAAAACGCTTGTTTTTTTGGAGTAAGTTTTTTCGCAGACTTAGAGCTTTAACACTGAAGTTTTAGTACCGTGATGATGTGCCCGCCGAGAGCTCGTCCATCCGACCCGGAGCGTATGATTAAATTGCGTTTGGCACTCCATCGAAATATCTTCAAAGAACCAAACAAAACTGCTCGACCCTCAGCAGTTTGTTTAACATGTGGAAGCGAGAACCATTACACTTCTTCTGCATAATCGTCTGTAACTTATTAGTGGTGCCCAAATGGTCATGCTATATTTTTTGCAAATTGTCAACATAACCTCAGAGTTTTAAAAGCCCCAACTCTATAATTTTACGTATTTCAATACTTCTAAACTCTCTCGTCCTCCTATCATCTCATTCCTCTAACTTTTGCAATTTTGTTTATCTGTTATTAATCTCCATGTTTGCATGACGTGCTTATACGTTTCAGCTTTAACTAACCTGTGAATTTGTTTGAAGAGGTATGTATAATAAAAGCATCATGGAGAGTTTCTGTCTTCGTGTTGTTTATTGTACAAAATTTCCCAGTGTTCTCATGTGATATACGGTCATAGATGGCATCTCAAACAATCGCACCTTTTAATAACACAAATCTAGCGTTTCACAAACGATTAGAAGGAATGAAAAGCGGTTAAATTAGTCAGAACAAGAGGGAAATGATTCGAATAATCAAGAGATTGAAAACGAGCTTGATCGGCCATAGCACCAACCAGCAACGCGAAAGCTTTGAGTGGGCGTTTAAGCGACCATTCCACGAACGATACAAGATTTTCGAGCCTAAAATAACAGAGATTAAGTTCTTCTAAGCTTTTACATACCTCATCTAATTTCTGTTGCGCCAATCGCTCTAATTCTCGAATATCCACCATCGTCAATCCCTACGAACGGTCAATCCAACAGAAGACTTTGCGATGAAACTTGGAGAAAAGACCTGGATATTGCTAAGGTAAACTAATAATCGAATTGAACGATAGAAAAACGTACTTTGTGAGCAAAAGTTTCGACCATATTCTGCAAACCGAACCATTTGAAGTAAACGGTTACGAGCTTGTACGCGCACATCACCGGCTCGTAGTCTTGTCTTCAAGTTGCCGGATCCAGTCGACCACGTCCCGTACGTTCGGAGTAAAAGAGTCGAGGCAATGCTTCTCGTTTAACATTCTATTGAACAAAAAAGACAGAAAACTCCAGAATCCAGCTCACTTCACGATTCAAAAACTCGTTATCATTGGCGATGTTGATGTCCACAACGTCTCGTTTAGCCAACACACATCAGGTTTGAGACTGTGTGCCTAAAACGAACAGCAATGAAGTTTCGTAGCGGGATATCCGTCTATATTGGCAGTTGTAACGCGATCATTTAAGTGCATCGTTTCGATACGCACAAAGAAGTTATCGCCCATGTAATCGGGATTTTGAAAACGCGGTGATAATTGAAGTTCAATGAGACTTGCAGATAGTCCCTTTTGACAGTACGGATACGCATTCCACGCTTTTTCGTGTATCGCAAACGATCCACGAGAAGCAACTTTACGCAAAAGTGCGGGGACTTTATTGAAAATCCAAGGATTATATTGAACCTACAAAAAGAGTTTACGATTGCAACTGATATACTTTATGCGTATATTGGCCACTATCGAAAACTCCATTCAACAAAGAAAAGTTGTTGAAGGGTTAATTTTTCACCACTTCAACACCTTCACCGCCGCCAGTCTCGTTTTTGGACGCTTCTATCACGGGAAAAGCTGCCCGACCTGATGCTTTTCGACAGACATCGGAAGAACGACTCAACTGAAAATCAGCATAATCGCAAAACACCCAAAAGCAAACTCACTATTCTTTGATAATCATCGTGGATCGAACCCCGATAGTTACTGGAATTGTACGACGGCAAAAAACCAATCGATCTTTACTCAACCGAATGAATTGCCGAGTTTTCTCGGCATATTGTTTGCTGAGGCAAATTGGTCACTTCAGTATTGCCGCTGACAGTGATCTTTTGTGTTACAAGGCAGTGAACAACCAGAGCTATCATTGCGCTTTAGATGGGATCCAAATTCGTCACTCAAAAACTGAGTTCTCGCGTTTTCTCTTTTGATTTGTGTTGTTTCAGGTGCAATTCTATTGCGTACGATCCCAAAAAACACTTTAAATGTTGTGCTGAATTCAACGTTCATGCTACCGATGTTTACGGGCAACAATTGGATGTAACTCGCTGGTGAGTTTTCGCTAAAACAGAGGATTTCAGATTGGCGTTCATTTGCTTACTATACATACGTCAATATCAGCGAACGATCTGTCATGTTTTTATCGGGTTTGCTCCAAAAGTTTCGCTGATTATATGGCATTTCTTTTAGGGATTAACGGGACATAAAGTGTGGCGTTCTTTCCGTCCCGTTCGTTGGATCGATGGTGCGTTGCAGTTCTTATTGAACACAAAACCGTTCAGAATTAAAGTCAATTACTATTTTGTTGAAGTTTTTACCAAAAATAAACAATTAAATCTTTGCGTTGTGTTGCTTTTGATTGTCAAATTAAATCTTTGAGTCAATCATCGGGTATTTTCGTACGTAGAGTCAACAGTGTCCGTAATGATAGTCAATGTTACGCGTAACTTTTATCTCTCGATGTTCAATAGTCGTTTAACTTTTCTTTTTAGATGAACAATGTTCGAACGAGGAAAGGTGGTTCGGCCTCAACCGAATCCCGTTTGCGGTGGCGAAAACAATGCCGCAGATGGCGTAAGCGATTGCAGCAAAAAGGTAAGTTGTTCGAACGCATGTTGAAGACAATGCCGTTTCTTCGGATGTTTGGTGTTGTATTCGTACGATGTATGTTGTTGTGGTTCTTTCTGTTTAAAAGACTAGATGTTAAGTACCGTCTATGGGAAAAGCAAACACGACAGAAAAGTCGTGGGTTGAAATGAGTGAAAGCCATTTCATAAACACCCGGCAAGTATCTTGGGGAAAGTTGGATGAGGGCAAGTACCTAAAATGGAAAAGCTCGCATCAGGAAGAACCAACACATTTGGATGCCCTGAAGATCCGTTCCATTACGGATAAGTCAACTGCTCACTTACCAATCTCAAGAACCGAAATATGTTTCGTGGCTAAAGTCGAGAAAGTTGACAATAGTTCGTGTATTGAGATGGTAAACCCAACAAACAGACATTTGTAAATTCCAACAAATGTTGTTGAACTGGTGCAACACGAGAAGAGCATCGAGGAAATCAAAGCAAGCGAAATTCTTCAAAGCATCAAATTCACAAAAAAACATCCGATCAAACCCTTTGCGAGTGTCGGTGAAGCAGTTGAAAACATCAAAGAAGCAAAAAAAAACAACGAAAACCGCATTTAAAGCACAACTCAAACACAAAATCGTTTGTTTAGCTGTTTTGGTGGTAGTAGCCAATCTGACAGCGGTCCACAACGTTCTAATCGCTCCACTGGTAAACGAAAAGGTCGACCAGTCAAAAAAACGTCGCGAAGGTCTCGGAAGACCGAAAAAAGCAAAAAACCGACTTTCCACTCAGTCAGGAAACGAATCGGAAATAAACGAGATCGCTGAAGAAGTCGAATTGTTGCAATATGATTTAAATAACTATTTCACAACAAATTTCCAAACCAATCAATTGCATGTCAAAGACGTTCTTCGAGAACGTTTCGTGGAACTTCACTCACCGCCCAATCGGTGCAATTCACTTCTCCCGATGATATTTGTGGAAAAACTGGACAACCCTGAGTATCTTCAGGGCGAAATGATCACTTTCAGCGTTCTCGACTACATTCGAAAGGATAACCGAGCAATTGGTTATTTAGACCTTTTGTATTGGAATGCCGTAAGTCGTCGGGTCAATGGATGACGATGGAAACAATCCATTCAACTTTTTGATCGTGGCACCGCAATTTCGGCACCTCGAATATCTGATTGCGCCGATTTTCACGGGCAATCACTTTATCATGACTATTTTCCATTATGATACGAAGATGAAGACTTTAGTGATGTATTACTGTGATTCGTTTACAGCAACTTCCGATTCAACTCCATGTCATTCGGGTTTGTCGATAATTGATTTGAATGTTTTTCGATCTTTGGCTCATGTTTCATTCGGTTATCAAACACATTTAGAGGACATCAGCATTCATTCGGAAGCGCAAGATGACGAGCACAGTTGTGCAGCTTTTGTGTCTTAAAATATCGTCGATTTTATGAATTGTCAGAGAACAAAATCAGAGTTCTTTTCGAAGAACGAAATGAACGCTCATAAACGTTGTCAATGGCTCAAAGATTTACTTCTAAGTCTTTTCGAGAATCCGCCATTCGTTGTGCCAAATAACTCAAATGTCAATCAATCCAATCGATCAACAACCAACAGTCGTCTATGATGTCGAAAGCAGTGATTCGGAAAGTGAAAACGCATTTGCAAGTGATTAGTATCACAATGAAACCGATTTTGACGCTGCGTTATTGGATTTCCAATTTCAAGATGATGTAATCAAACAATAAACTCGAGCTCTGAGTCAACAAAGAATGCCACTCACATTTGCTGAGTTAGAAGTCGATGGAATTGTACAAGCTGAGGGTAAAGAAATGGACGAATTAAACAAATCGTTCAAGTCATTGAGTTGAATCAGCAATCCATTCGACTTTTTCAATCGCACTTCTGTTGATTCAGGAGAAGAATCAAAGGCCAAAAAGTTGAATTTAGCTCAATCAATAACACATAAGTCAAAAAAGTTGCCCGACGGTCCCGCGACCCGATCCCGAAATCGTCGGCCGATCAAGGAGTTTGCGAAGTTGACTGCGAGTCATGCAGAATTTGCCGAAACGTTCGTTTACGCCATTGTCCAATAGATCTCGAAGTCGACTGCCATTGAAGTGTGCTGCTGCGATTTGCCGTACAGCAATCGTAGACGCTTATGACGTCGGATTGCCCGTTTAAGAGTGCAAATACTGTAAAGCGTTTTTGTTTCACGCTGAGAACAGTTCCAAGTCTTGTGCCAATGGTACGATCGAAATGCCCGAATTTCATCGCTACCCGGATTTGGATGAAACGCCTACTGTAATTGTCAAATTCAATCAAAACCAAAACAACGCTTACAATCGGGAAGTATCGAAATGGTTTCAAGCTCACATTCCGGAGCTTAGCAATCTTACGGCCTTTGCTTCACGACAGTTTCAAAAACGAGATAGTGGAGTTGCCGAAGCACCGGTTCAACTGATCAACGGCATTGTACAGAATGATCTCTCGTACATTCAGTCACGAGCTGATGTTGTTCGAATTTTCGGTCAACAGTACACTCTCGAAGCTCCCGATTTGATGTTCTAGCGTTCTTGAACGTGCCGTTGAGCAGAAACAGAAATCACCTTTTAATAACAACTTTTCAGCGCGCATCAAATGAGCCATAACACGTCTCGAAACTCCAGCTTAAATTCGTGAACTTCTCTTGTGAGTCGATTGTCTAGAACTATAGTAGTCGGAAAAGAAACACGGCACTTTTCGGGAGTTCAATGGTATTCCATTTTTCTGCTCGCTCAGACAATACTCAACCGAATCCAAGATCCCTCGTTCGACGAAGAAATCAAAAGTCGTGCAACATCACGTTTCAATTGAATTTCGATCCGTTTTTGTTCTTCTTCATCCTTTTCCTCTACAAATTGGTGTTTTAAGACGTGCTAACTTTGCCGACAACTTAATGAAATTTTCTGTTCATTGATTCGTATAAAAAAGACAAAATACGATTTTGAAATTTGAATAAAAAAAGATGAATTCCCATAAAATCGCATACCCAGAATTCTGCATGGAAGATGAAAAAGTGTATACCCAGAATCCGGTTGAATATCACAATGTCTGAATAAGACACTACTGTTAACAGCTACTGAGCTGTTGGCCCCAAGTCATATTCTTACATGAAATTGGACAGTAGATTGTTGGCCAATTCGAATTTTATTGGACAAATTTTCAGTTTATTTGGTTTTATTTTGGACTCGGACTATCAACTATGTCTTCCATCACTTCAACGGGATTATCATCTCGTACACAAGGGAAATTATAATGGATTTCAGTTAAATGGCAGATTTCACGTTTATCGTCGCAGTCAAGTGCAAGATCATGAGTAGATGTCGATCACTTCGTTCATTTGCTTGTAGATTTCTGTTTTGCTGTCCTTTCACGTTCTCACGCTAATCTGCAACTTTAAATTTGAGGGCACGATGTTGACCATACAATGATAGCACTTTGCTTCTACAGCTGTCAGATGCATTAACTCTTATTCATAATGTGGATGAGTCGAAACAACAACAAACAACGATGTCGACCTTCAGATTTTAGCCCGAAAGTGAATGTCCAAAATTCGAACTTGCATCGACTGTAAGTCAAGAATCAGTGACTGGAGAAGCTTTTAATTAACAAAACTATAATAACTACTACTGAACTCTAAACCATGTTGTTCGTAGATTCCACAAAAATCCGCGGGCGGCTTACTAGCCGACGAGCTAATGGACACCCCCGCGTCCCGATTGGTATAAAAAAAAACGAACGACGGAACATCCCCCATCGCTTATTCCCAATAAACCTACATATTTTAAACACTTGAACGCGGAAAGCGGTCTGGAGTGTTTGATGAGTCGTCGTATGTTGCGCAATGATTATTTTGTGACTTCTGGCTCACTTATAAACGTCTGGCGATTTGGTCCTTATCTTCGAGTCATCTTGCCTTCACTTCCATCCGTTTAATCTTATTATCGTTCTGAAGTACCGCACTTGTCGTTTGTTGATTGCTTTTGATCTGTTGTGCCGTTCGTATGTTGCGCGTTGTTTATTTCGTGACTTCTGGTCCACTTTTGAATGCCGGGCGATTTGGTCCTTATCTTCGGGTCATCTTGCTTTCGCTCCCATCCCTTTGATCTCACTATCGTTTTGAAGTACTGCACTCATCGTTTGTTTTTGTTCAGCTGTGCCGTTTGATTGCCAACGAATCGGCGGGTTTCTCTCCGCCCAATTCGCCCTAAAGTAAATCGTGATCATCTATATAACTAAGCGACACCAATACTGTTCGTTGCATTAGTGCTTTTCTGTTTGACAGTCGTATGAGTTTTTGGTGGATCGTATTGGTGGCTAGTGGTGTCTTCCGTTGGCTGATCAAATTTTTGATTGATCTCAACGTTCGTATTCATTTCAAACGTTCGACGGTTTCAGTTTTTTTTAAATTTCTGTTTTTATTACTTGCAAGCAGACAAAGTGATTTCTTACCGACTATCTTTATTGCGATATACTTGGTCGTCGTGCGCGTTCTTTTTGGCAATTGAATTGCGCAGGTGCTCGTCTTCTTTCTACAGCATCGAATGTCAAAAACCCATAACACAAATCTAATGGTTATTGCTAACATCAAAACAGCGACTTTGGATTCTTGCAATTCCGATATCATTTCGTTTTAGCCAACCAAAAACAACGTCCAGAACAGTGTGCTAGCTTTCAATCACATTTGCTAATGAACGTTGATCAAAACCAATTGCACTTCTTCATCTCCGATTAAGTTCCAACTTTGAATCTAAGCTTCATTCCGTAACTTATTGCAAAGTCGAACTTCAAAATCGATAGCTCGAAACTAATGGCTGTTGATGATATCAAAACTGCGGCTTGAACATTTTCTCGATCATTTCACTTCGACAATTGCCAGCACAGAACCAAACATCAAATTAACATAAGTGAAGAAGAAGAGTGCTTATTTCAAAAAAATGTGCGCAAATCGCTCGCACACAGACAAACAGACAGACGGTACTCACTTTCTTTAATGGGATGAGGTGCTTGTGATTTCGTAAATTCGGGTGTTGAGGCTTGATTTAAATTCACAAAGTTTTTTACGCGTGTACACTTTCTTAGTCGTGATGAAGATAACGCGGACTAACACGTTAACCTGTAATTTTCAATTAATCAAATCGTATTATTTAGTCGCTATGGCCCCGACAGGCAATCTTGAATGCTCAAAAAATTCAAATGCTATTTGCCAATACGAATTGTGTCCATTTACGAACAAATTAATCACCCAGGTAAACTACTAAATTGAAACTTGCGTAAATTTGTTTTAGCCGATTCGAGTTCGATCAGGAACTTGGTTTCACCGAACTTTTTGGTCAGTCTATTGTACTTTCACGATAATGTTAAATTATTTCAGGCACGTCGTTTGCTGGGAATCCAAATATGGACCGGTGAGCATTCCACCAAGTTTACAAGGACTTTACGATGAAGTCAAAGGTTTGCGCAATTCAGACCAATACAACAATTAAAAATAATTTAGCCGCTGAGAAGCCTACAATTGACTCCGAACAATTGAAGAAAGACAACACTTTTGAGGTTAGTTTTTCAAGGGTTATATTTACCAAATTCAAATGCATCAATCTAATTTTAATGCCAACGTTGACAAATTTTTTTGTCTACCAGCAACTCCGTGGCTGCGGCGCTCCGGTGCTTTGCGAGACTTATAAAACCTCTCATCAACGCAACAAAATTGAAGCAAGATCAAAAAGTTGATTTTTGCTCGAGAAAACCGACTGGAGATCGGTCACAAAGAAGATTACTTAAGCTTTCTCCTGGCCTGTAATTTCCTGGGAATTTTACTATAGTTTCTGTCATCAGTAGGGCTATAGGCATGAGCTTTTTGGGCTGATGTGCAGGCCAAGACAATGGCCAATGGAGTCAATTAGTGCCAGAAGTTTCAAAAATTGACAAACTTGCGTCGGCATCCAGACAATTGTCTGACACTGAAACTCAAAAAACTGGTCATTCCAGGTTGTTTAGAACATAAAAGTAGGTGTCAAATATATAAATTCGAGGGTGAGGGCACACAAAACCCTGACTGACATTGCAAAATGAGTTATGTAATGCTTGCAGTAAACTAAACGTTTTGCAAATCAGTGTGTGTGCATTATTCCATCTGTAGACATCGAACTGCGCGTAAACTTAATCTGAGTCTTTTCGCGAAAACAGCTTGTTTTCCCAGTTGTGGCGTGTTGTCCAGGAATTTTTCGGCAAATAGATTGAGTTAGTAAATTGAGGGTGTTCGGTCAGTTTAAATCCAATTTTTGTACGGATGGCTACTTGGTTTTTAGAGCTTAAATTTATTGAATTATAGGGAAGTTGAGAAGTTTTTGCGCGATTTGCCGTTCTTATTTTCAATGGTTTGCTGTTTTAATTTAAAGCGAAAAGCTTCTAGTTCATCGTATAAGTTATCGAAATCTAAACGCTAGCATTTTCAGAATTAAAAGATAGAAATTGGCTTAGTTGAGTCGGTTTTTGGATAACCTCAAGAAATTGCCGTTTTTACGACATAAATTAAATTCTGTTTGCAAGCTCCTTATTTTTTCGAGCTTCCATATTGTTTCTTTTGTTTGATTATAGCTGAATTCCCAATATTTTGACACTTTCTTAACATTGCAAATTCATTCGTTAAATTTTAGAGTTTATCGACAATGCGTTTGTATCTCCAGTTACAAGACCATGAAGGTAATGTGAATAGGCCGGTGATCTGCTCTCTTGGCAATAAGGTTTGTTTCGAAACATAATTCAGCCGAAAATTAAGTGCATTTCTTTAGGCAACCGATGAAGAATTGCAAAAGCGGGTGAAGGAGGTCTTTAACATCGATCCCAAACATCAACTCATCCAAATCAATGACGAAGACCTTAAGATTGGTGCTTTGTCGGCGGCCGGAGTTCAGAATGGGGATACGATCTTCGTGGTAAGTTGATTCTTTTACAAATTATGCAAGGTTTTCGGGTTTCCAATTATTTTATAGTTATAGCATATTAACATTTATGTCAACATCAAAGATCACATCATTATTTTTGTTAATACTTTACATCCTTTTGGGCATAATGTCCGACATCACCCTGTTAAATTAACTTTTATGGCTGGGCGAATTTGCTAAAAAGTTTTGATAATAGGCGCGGAAATTGCTTTTGAAATGCTACTCATTAATCAAGACAAAATTCTGTATGTTTTAGAAGCACTCAAATGTTGTTCAATGGGAAAGAATTATCAGATCTCTGAACGAAATTGCTCGAACAAGAGACATAGAAGAGCAAATCAGCAATGCCAACATCTTACGCGATTTAATTCACTTAATTACCGAGCACAAATTTTTCCATTGCTACGATCACTTGCTCGGCGAAAAGCTACGTATTTCTTCTGAATTGCGTGAGTATCTTGGGGGCTCCAAGGCTACAAGGGAAGCGGGTACCAAATTGTATTTCTTTAATTGGCTGAAAGAAACGGGAAAAATGAAGGATCTGGGGTCATTCGACGTTCATTTTGGACCAAAAGTTGGTGGTGTACACTCTGGATGCACGGCCACGATTGTCTTCGATGGAATGGACGAAAAGTATTACATAAAAACGCACCATGATGGGCCGACAGGTACATCATCAAGACCGTATCGTGTACCCAGTAAGTAACTATCAGTCTATTTATTTAACCGACGATTTCAGATATGAGGGAAGTGTTCGCTTACGTATTGTTAGAAATTATTGGTCTTTGCCCAGAAACACATTTTTATGGGCCCCTTCCTGGAGAAGGCAGAGGAACTCTATTCATTGCCACAAAGAGCATTTCCGAACTTGAGCTCATGAAGGTAATTTAAATCGTCTGTAGTTTGTTTCAAAATTCGTTGTTTAGACAGCAACACCCAAGTCCTCCAACATCAAAGATGTTATTCTTCAAATTCACATTGCTAGCTCTATTCTTTGCTTGAAAGATGTCCATGACGAGAATTGCGGTTTTTCCAATAATAGAGCGTGGATATTTGACTTTGCTGTACCCCAAGGTTTGATTTTTCACAAACATCCAACAATTCCGATTTTAAGGCTACTACAACATGGAAATGCAATTGTTCAAAAATCACAAACCTCAATGTGCCGAACCTAATATGCGAACACCAAATAAAATAAGTGCCTTTGCTCAAACGATAACGGCAAACGAACGTATGGAATTCGGAAAGGAAATCGTGGAAACATGGAACCTTTTGGAAAATGTCGACAAGGCGGTGGAAAAAGTCACTTCAGTGAAAGAAAAAATTCGGTCAAGTGGCGGTATCATTGAACGCACTGATGATTTCGATACGTATATCCAAGGTGTCAAGAGCAACATTTTGTTGTTTACGAAATAATTTTCAACTTTGTTTAATGTGAAGACGAAAATAAATTATTACAGTTTGAGTTGATTGTTTTGGTAAATATGGAGAATCAGACGAGCAGACAATCAAACCTGAATGAATAGGCTACCTATCCACCAACAAGAAAAATAAATGATAATTGACTGTTTGCACCGTGAATCGTCTTTGCACCAACTCGGTGACCTAAATTTGGAATGAAAGAAATTGACCGGTCGGTTGGAAGTGTGTGAACGAAGTTTGGCTGTCCAGCTGCCTACTGTCCTAAGTATGGTTGCCGTTGTAGATTAGAATTCTTTATTATCTGTTAACCGAGCATCAAAAATAGTCACCGTGTGCGTTGATAGTTCGCCGCCACCGTTCGTGCAATTGGGCGATTCCGCGGGAGTAGAATGAGTGATGACGGGAGGCGAAGAACGAGTTCAGGAGCCGATGTCCTCGTCGATGCCGGAGACCTAAACGAGAGTGACCATTAGTGATTGTAGACATAAAGAATTGCTTGACCGCTCGTCTCAATGTCCTCCATACGGCCATTACAAAACAACCAATGGCCAATTCACGAGTTTATTGTGCAGGTCGATTAGCCACAGCGTTGAGAATCGTCGCTTGATGAATCGTTGACGGACGTCCTGTTCGTGGTTGACCGGCCAAATCCTCGAGTCCATCGTCGAACTTTCTGAACCATCGACATGCTGTCCCTCGGTGGTCATTCGCCCTCCATGTGCCGAGTTGATGATGGCTTTGGCGAGCGATTGATGGAAACGATATTTGTTGAGAAGCAGAAATCGCATTTGTTCACGAGTGAGGCCCATTTGACGAAATTAGTCAAGGAAACAGGAGTAGCGATGTCAAAAACAGCAGATCCAATAAATCGAATTTGACACTTCGTTTAATTTCCAATCGACCGGTCAATTTCTTTCGTTCCAATTTTAGAAAATGCATTGCGCAATCAGACAAAATTTTCATTACAAACCAATATTAAAACCGGGATTGAAATGTTTAAAAGCTCGTAAATTAAAGGAACATCGCATTAGTGCAATAATCAAGTCACAAACAGAAGTCAATACCAGAACCCCAACCCGAATACTATGAGCAAACGAAATGAAAGACATTAAAAGGCTGAAGGTGATCGTTGAGTTTCAGGCGGTGGTTGTTGAAGACGCTAAAAGCGACTTGTCTTTTTCGGTTTCACAGAACTCGGCAGGTACTTTGGACGAAATACAAGAGTCGTAGTAGTGATCCAGAGAGTACGTGTAGTCGGAGTCCCAATCACGCATGAACACATTCCTCATTTTCACAACAAACGGTCGATCGATGGTCGTGTTCTGACTCACCACAATTGCAACTCCCGTCCCGATACCCTCGAAGTAGTCGCCGCTCCAATTCGAAGTTCCTGAACATCACCGTCCATGTTGACTCCAATACGACTTACCGATAACAACCGCCGTGTCGGTTACCAGAAACTTTTTGTGAGTTCGTCTTTCTCGCTGCATCAAGTGTTTCATGTGTTTTGGAGTGGGAACTTTGAATATCCTCTTAAACAAATCGACATCCGATCTCCTGGAGCAGTCAACTTACAACGTCAATTGAGCCGCGCGTGGGCACTTCGTTGAGCTGTTCGAGCGATTTCAGAAAGTTGAGCCCAATCTTCGGATAGTGCAATGCCGCGCAAATGATCTTCACATGAACCCCACGTAGAACGGCGGCGCGAATGGAGTTGTCGATGCGCGGCCAAAACTCGTGTTTCTCGGCGTACAGAAACATCGGAAAATAGTCCATGACATGAATCAAAGCGACCGTTTTTGCGTTGTCGATCTCTTCGACTATAGCATCTAGATCCCACGTTTGTTCGGGAGCTTCTTCCACCTTCGGCGAGGTCTGAAAACAACGAGTTGTGGGAACCGGGCGAACGTCAGTTACCGCAATGTAGACGTTCGTTTCGACTCCTTGATACTGGATGCGCAGCGGATTGTGCGTGTTGAATGAAAGCGGTGAACTGTGCGCAATCAGCTCTTCCATTTCCTCTGCATCCCTCACAGTCGCTGCCTTCCAATACAAACCGAAGACCTTCTCCAGCTCGCGCGCCAAACACGGACAGTCGCGGACCAAAACGCCCAACTCCAACTTCTGAACAGACCTTATAGGCGGCTCTCTCAACGCCACACCAACCTGATTCAGCGATCTCCAGTCCAGGTTTGCTGAACCCAAATAGAAATGGCTTTCGTCGGAGATTATGAACTTCGAGTGCATGATTCCCGTGTTGTAGATTCTCTGCAGATTCAACGAGCGTCGATCGATTGCTCCTTGTTCGTGAAGACTTCGAGCATCCGCGTTGTCTCCCCGGTCCTTGGACGGACTGTTTTCGACCACGCGAATCCGAACATTTCGATTCAGACCCGCACTCTGCAGCTCGTCGTAGATCATTTCGCCCTAAACCAGCGTTCAAGCCTCTCATCAACTGCTTACTTGGACGGAAAAGTCTTGTTGCATGGAACCCAGAACGTGCATGCCCCTCAGACTCGACTTGTAGGCCGCAACATCGATTTTGTGTCGAGCGGTGGAGATCAGAAACTGCCACGCCTCAAAAGTCGATGGAATCGGGTACTTTGTTATGGTCAAGTTCTGCGGTACACTTTCGACGAGCGAGATTCTAAAATCGGGTTCGTGTTTGGAGTACTATCGAGGTATTCGACCTGCACGTTTGATAGCAAGTTTCCAGCGTATGAGAGTCGGTTGTTGTGATGACTTCGCGTGTAATCGAACTAATATAGTGGGTAGAGGAGCAGGCGACGAAAACACATACGATCGTGAGTAGACTGGTGATCACCTAAAGCCTCGTCAATGACTGCCATCTACTGTTCGAAAGTTACCCAAAGAATCGGACTCTGTCCACTCAAGTCGTGGACGAACGTACGCGGTTTGCTTGGCTTCTCCATTCGAACTGCAATTGGGTAAGCCAATGAAATGTCAGAGGAGTAAAGAAATGCGAAAAAGAAGTGATCGAAATTGATAAGTGCATTTTATTGTTGAACAGAATTGCGAGTAACGATAAGAACACCACCCTGACGTCAACGACTACCGTGCAAGTGATGTTCGAGAACAATGAGCTGTTGGCGCACGTGTTGATTGTTTACGTCGTGGGTTTCGATCGATCGGAACGACTTAGCCAACTCGGCTTGGATCCCTTATCTTCTGCTTTTCTTATCAAACTGTTGGGGGGAAACGCGTGAAATTTTGGGTCATTTGATTTTGTACAAATTTTGCAATAGATTTTAAGAAAATTCCACAATCTGCGATTTGGGTATTTGTTGATAACTTGACAATAGAATTTTTGTTGTGTACAAATGAGTTTTAATGCTAAATGACAGATTAGCGATCTCATTCACTAAACAACCTTTGTAAAGGATTCCACATGAGCAGTAGACTCAACTCCACAATTTTAGCGCTCTCTATGACATATCTAAGGACACTCTATGGGCTGTCTTTAATGCAGGAGTGATGATTCAATCAGTCGTTATTAGCGAAACAAACTGCTCTTGTTACGTTTATTTAAAACTGTTAGATTAGTGCTGACTATTGTTTCAATTAGTGGATAGTAAGTGTACGAACAGTGAACTCCTAAGAACTCAATAATCGAATGACATTTAAAGCTTAATTTACGAAATGTCTGAAGAGGTAGGTGACTGTACGGTTTTTTAGCATTGAAAACACAAAAAGCATTCTTTTTATATCATTTTTCCTATAATTCAATTGTTTTTGATTGAAGTAATTTAAACTTCAGTGAAACTAAGTTCCTTAAGAACTAATCGCAATCTTATTACAAGTGCATTGAGCAGACTACTTTTACTCTAAAATCAAAATGTATATGTTGACTCAGGGACATATGTTCTTCCGTTAATGCTCCAGTTAATGCTCGCAGTGAACAAAATGATTTGAAAAACTTCTCGGATTATTGTGTTTTCTTTTCGATTTGTTTGTCGATTTTGCGGACACGAGTTTGGCGCACAGTCAAACAGCAATCTGCTCTCGCGTTATGTTGGAAGATTGATTGGAAACGAAGAATGAAGCTCAATTTTATGGTTTTAGGTTTCTGAGCGGAGAAACTTTTATGCTTGGAACATACCATTTTTGCCTTCTCCTGTACAGAGTAAGTGACGTCGATAGTTGGCTTTTATTTTGTATGTTTAGATATGTTGCAATTGATTGAGTCCGCTAATTTGCACGATACAACAACCACGTCGTTGGCCGAACAAAATATTGCTCCACTCATCAATGAAATCTTCGGCACAGTTGAAAGCGGCCAAGTGCCAAGCATTCCACCGCTCATTGCTCCAAGTATTATGCGAAATCAAGATGGTGAAACACTTTTGATTGTCGCTTCTCGATGTGGTCATGCAGCAGTGATTGATCGATTCCGCAATGAAATCGATGTTGATGAAACAGATAATGATGGATGGACTGCCTTGTTATGTGCCGCTCATCAAGGACATGCAGATTGTGTTCGCCTACTACTCGAAGCTAATGCCAGCATCGACCAATCCGACATTATGGGGTGGACATCGTTGATGTGGGCTTGTTACAAAAATCGCTTAGATGCTGTGAAGGTACTACTTGAATACCATGCTCATGTCAATATTGTTGGTGAAGAAGATGGTCTCACACCGTTGATTATTGCTGCTGGTCGAGGTTACGCCGATGTTGTTCACGTTTTACTGAATTCCGGCGCTGAAGTCAACTCTAGTGACAAGTTCGGAAGCACAGCATTGATATGGGCAGCTCGAAAAGGTTACACAGAGATTGTGGAAGAATTGCTAAATGCTGGTGCTGAAGTAGATGCCATTGGAATGTACTCTTCCACCGCACTAATGTTGGCAGCTCGTGGATGTCATCGAAAAGTTGTAGAGTTACTTTTGTCACGCGAACCGAATGTCAACGTCGTTGATTACAATGGACTCTCGGCGTTGGGAATTGCTGCACGTGAGGGATATACTGAAATAGCACAAGCTCTTATTCATTCTGGTGCTTATGTTAACACAGTTGATCGATTTGGCAATTCGATTTTGGCAAGTGCCGTTCGAAGTGGAAACATTCATCTAATTCGAATGTTGTTGGAGAAGCATGCCGATGTGAACGCCAAAGACTCCGAAAATCGAACGCCTCTTCATCTCGCTATTGACAAATCGTATACCGACATTGTTTTGGCTTTGTTGGAGAAGAAACCGAATTTGGAACAAAAGAACAAAGACGGTGATACAGCTCTACTTCGAGCAGTCAAGAATCGAGATATTGCTCTGTGCCAATTACTTGTTCATTCCGGTGCCAAGATTAGTGCTGTGGATAATGCCGGTGATAACGCTCTACATTTGGCTTTACGTGCACGATCAAAACGTTTGGCTCAAATTCTGCTCGTAAATCCTGGTGACTCAAAACTCTTGTATCGTCCGAATAAAGTTGGCGAAACTCCATATTCGATTGATCAGGAAAGTGCAACTCCTATTCTGCCTACAATTTTTGGACCAATTGGAATTGATGCTGATTTGAAAAACTTGCTTGGTTTCGAAGCGTACAGTGACGTGTTGGCCGATATCGTTTGTGAACCGAATCTTTCGCTACCGCTGAGCATTGGTCTATACGCAAAATGGGGCTCAGGCAAATCGTTTTTGTTACCCAAAATGCGGGAATCGATGAAGAGTTTTTCGCGAAGTTGGTTGGATGGTCTCGAGTTATATTGGTCATGGACGCTGATTCTAATATGCTTCGTCATATGTTCTGTATTGTCTCTACTTATTGTTTCGTTATTCACACTAATTCAAGCATCATTGAGTATTCTGTATCCGTTAGTTATTGGAGCTATTGGTTTCATTTTACTACTTTCTACCTACAGTTTTATTTACTATGGCAGTGAGATTCGTCTTTGGAACAGTTCTATCGCGTTAGCTCGTCTAATTGCTCGTTCATTAGCTCGTCTGAAGTTAGTGATTAGTGTGGCGACGTTGAATGCTCCGATTCGCACGGACAAAGAGCTTATTGTTAGTCCAGTCAGTTTCCTTTTCTCCGACGATCATCGGCTTTCATTCGTCGGTGGTGATCAAGCGCTCACGAATATCGTTCTTTCACTGTTTACGGCGGCTGAAGAACATTACGGTCCGGTTGCTGTTCGTCTATTCGCTGCTTTCAAGGGACACACTCAAACCGAATCCAAACTACGAACATTATGTGGTATTCCGGTATTATTCTTCTTTATTTTAACATTCGTTTCGTTTTTTATTGCACTAATTCTACTTATCAAGTACGTTACTGGAACCGAAGAAATGGCCAGCGTGTTTATTGGATTTATTGCTTTCACATCGCTATTCCTATTCTGTGCGACAGTTCCGTTGTATTTGTTTGTGGTCAAGATGTTGATCAATATTCCGCAACGACGAATCAAACGTATTTCTCATCGACTACACTCTATTCCATTCGAACGACTTGTCCAAAAACTACAAAAAGAAGTCGATTTATTGACGTCGCTTATTCATGCTTTGGATGCGTTTACAAACTCTCAGACGCGTCTTGTGATTATGGTTGATGGATTGGATAGTTGCGAACAAAACTCGATGGTTCAACTCTTGGATGCAATTTCTTTATTTTTTGGTTCGCGACAAAACGTTCCGTATATTGTCATTATTGCTGCTGATCCGCACATCATAGTTTCGGCTCTTCAGAACAATTTACGCGGTACGAATGTTAACTACGAAATTACGGGTCATGATTACATCAAGAACATTATCAGTATGCCATTTTATCTCCATCACACAGCACTTCAACAACTTCAACGACGTCAAAACATCACAACTCAAACTTCCAACGGTGGATGGTTGGAACGTCGACGATCTCAATCGCTTCGTGGCTCTCGACTTTCACTACGCGAAAAAGAAGGACTAAATGTTGCGTCAAATCAAGCAGCCGCAAAAGACAATCTTGTAAACTCGTTGATGTCAAGTGAATTCAGCCAACTTTTTCCATCACACGACTACTTTGTTAACATGAATCCGCGTCTGATGCGTCGAATTGTCAACTCTATTGCACTTACTGGTCGTTTACTGCGCTCGTTCGAAGTTGAATTCTCGTGGTTTCTGCTTTACATGTGGATTAGTTTACTTGAACAGTGGCCGTTTCGAATGACATTTCTGGTGGACTGCGGCTTAGACAACGTTGATGATTCGATGCCAATAGCCGAATTGTACGAACGATCCAAATCTCTTTTACCGACCAAAAGCACTCTTACCGACTTGGATCGCAATCCTGCTGAATTCGAACAAATCATGAAGCGACTTTCAACTGCAAAAACCGAACAACTTACAATCGGTCATTTGAAGTCGTTCTCGCCGTGTACATCAAATTTGGATCCCTATCTGAAGAAGTTGATTCGTGAGCAAATCATCGAAGAACACGGTCAAACGAATTTGAACGATGAACGTGAACTTTTCTCGTTCTCTCAATTCGAACAACATCAACTTCAAAACGCGCAGTTTTTGTTCGATGATTCTGATGTCTGGTCAACCATCACTCGTCCATTGCCAAAGATGTCTATTGGTGAGATTTGCAAGTTGGTTGAACGATTGAATATTGCGAATGAAAAAATTTCAATTATCACGAACAGTTTGGTTGAAAACAACTTGAATGGATTGGCACTACAGTCCTGTGAATTGGATGATCTTCGCCAAATTTTACAAGTAAGCAAAATTTTATAGTAGTGAAAACAGTTTGTATTTTCAGTTGCCACTTGGTGATTGGACGCTCTTCAAACTGTTTATTGAAGCGTTACGTGTATGGCGTCCAGCCTTGAATCGACCGATGGATACGACATCACTTAAAACTCGAACATCGAAACCATTAAGTGAAATTCGTGGCAGTACAAACTTGATCAGCATCCACGAAGAACAACCAAACGGCGGATCAACGATGCACGACAATATTGAAGATCACAAACGCGACACACCTTCACCACAAGGCAAATTGGATACTCCCGAGTTGGAAGAGAACGCATACGGAGACGAAGATGAGGACAGCATAAGGTCATTAGCGGGTTCTCGACAAAGTTTACTGAACAGAAGTCCAGAACGTAGGCCAAAGTCTTAATCAGCAATTCTGATGTTTCTCTCTTTTTAATCTTTCATATTCTTGACCTTAATTATTGCAATCTTAACTTTTATCTTTTAATTTGGCTACTTTCACAACTTCTTCGTGCAATAAGCTTTTCTTTGATAATCAAAAACATGATTCTTCTGTGCAATAACTAACAGATTTTCTTCTAGCTTGTTTATCTGATAGTTTAGTCCCGAGAATAATCAGTTCATAGCAATTGTTCATATTCCTATTAGCTTCCTATAACTTCTGATCTAACAAACTTACACGGTCTAAAAGTGTGCAATCTTTGCTCAGAATCCGTTTTTAATCAACTTCACTTACGGTTTAGTTTCCATTCCGGTTATTGTAATTTGCTTGGTTTGTAATAAAGACGATTTAGACGCAATAAGCTACACGTTTATTCGACGTAATTATTAAAAGCTCACACATTTTATGCTTAAACAAAATACGTTAACAAAATTGGCACCATAACTAATTCTTATGTTTTAAACCTTTTCAAGAAATGTTCGCTCTTATGTACAATAAACCGGTAGTTATAATACCTTGGCAGAAGTTGAGGTAATTACGTAGTAGAAGAAGTTTCCTCGTTGTCCAGAATCTTTCGCAACTCCGTGCTCGACGAACCGGATTTGAGTTGTGGAGGTTCAAGATCGTTGTTGATCATCATTGGCTCTTTCGACTCCACGTTGGCCGGAGTCACAGTTGTTAGCGAACTTTCACGTTCCAGGAACTCGACAAATTGTTGATAGAGCTCTCGAAAGTTTTGCGGATGTTGAGCAGCTGACTGTTTTTGGCCGCCAAAGAATGATCCCCAACCAGATTTTGGTCGATAGGACTGTTCAATTCGTTGTTTCTCCTACAAAGTAAGCGTAAGTATCAAACAAATTTACCAACCTCAGCAGTGCAGCCAATCAAATTAGCCAACAAAAGCGCTCCATCGGCTCGTTGTTGTTCTTCGCATGTAACTGCCGATATAATGAATTGTCTTAGAATTGGCGGTACAGAGAACGTCGATGCGCTAGTAGCTTTAATGTCAACTGAACTTCCTTCTTGGACGGTTGTTGGTGAGTTTGTGGAGGGCTTTCGATTTTCCAACAACTCAACCTCAGCTTGTAGATCCTGGATACGATTCTCAGCAACTTGAAGCTGTGCAATTACTTTTTCATAATTCTTATCTGTCGCTTCCTTTTCCGTTTGAAGTTCCTAAAATTAATAAAACTCATTTTTCCGGCATTTCAATACCAAACACTTACGCTAATCAACTCCGATAGATCGGAGATTTGTTTGGCAGAAACTTCCTCCGTAACTCGAAGTTGGTTTTGACACTCCACGTATGTGGACTGCAAATCTTTTACCGTCATGCTGATACCGTTGACTTTCTTTTGAAGTTGTTCATTTTCCATTTGTTGTTTTTCCAAATTGAGACGATAACTGTAAGTAATAAGGCTAATAGTAAAGTCAAGCAAAGTAACTGACTATTCGTTTTCCGTTTCTTTCTGCTGAATTCGAGCATTTGCCTCGTCCAGTTCCTGTTGTTTCTTCTCAATTTTGTCTTGTGTATAACGCCGGTAGATCTCCGCTTCTGCCGTGCCTTCAACCAAGTTTTTTCGTTCGGATATCAGCTCGTGCAATTTCTCTTCAGTCGCAACGGTTTCCGCTTTCAATCGATCATTCTCGGTTTGAATTGACTCGATACGCTGTTCGTTACTCACGTTGCAGCCTTGAAGATATTCGTTCTCGTGTTTCAAGCGATCAATTGTGCTGTTCAATTCAGTGAGTTGCTAGAATTTTATACTGATTCTAATCTTATTGTTTCAAATACCTTCTGAAGATCTGCAATCGTTTTGTCTCCATGATTCTTTATCTCCGTGATTTTTTGGTTTATGTCAACTGACAGTTGATGGAGAGCTTCTTTCAAATCGGTGGTATGCTCAGGTTGAATAGACAAACCGCTTTGAGCACGTATACTTTCCACGAAGAAACAACATTCGCTAACAAGGTTTTGGTAGTGATTTGCATTCTAAATCGAAATCACGCAACAATACGTAATAGACCACTTACTTGATTGCTTGCTTCTTTTGCTGACTCGTAGAATTGAATTAATTTATTTCGATCGGTTTCGTATTCTTCGAGTTGTTTGTTGGCAACATCCAAACGCTAAATGTAAAAATAATGAGCTTTAATCGAATTAAATTTGGCATACGTGCATGAACTCTTCAGTAACTGCTTGACGTATTGCTACGCGTTCGGTCTCAAATGCTTGTGCTTGTTCTTGAAGTTGATTGGTGTAGCGTTTGATTGTCTCGTTCGCGTCATTGACTTTGGCTTCCAACTAAACTTAAGCGTATAAACAGAACATGACCACTGCATACTTCTTCTTTTTCAGCCTTATGAACAGAAACGTATTCTTCGGCTTGAGCGGCGACACATTGAAGTTCAGTTTCCAGACGTTGATGTTCTTTTTGAAGTGCTTGATTCTCTGCGCACATGTTCTCCAGTTCTTGAGCGCTGTTCGTAACCTCGCCCTAAAATGAATATACAAAAACAGTGATCAGCTAATAAATTGTTTTATATATGAAGTTTACAAGGTTACTATCTTAACATACTTCTTGCTTGCCAGCTTGATTTAGTTGTTCGGTCATTTCATTCAATTGGGAGCTTAAATCGTCTACTTTTCTCGAAAGCAGTTGAGCCTCATCCACAGCAAGACGCTTATCTGCGAGAATTTGTGCTAACTGCTCACTTGCATCTATCAACTGTTGTTTTAACTAAATGTCTCAGTGAAACTCGACTTCATCACCTATCGTTCCTACCGTTTCATTTTGATTTTTTAAGTCAAACTCCATCTTTTCGGAATTTGTAATGGTTTCGCTATTATGTTGTTTTATGGTCTCCGACAGTTGCTTATTAAGTACTTTACATTGGTCACGATAAATTTTGGCTTGCTGGACACATGATTTTACAAGCAGAGGAATGGGCTGAATTTAAAAACCAAGTTTAACACGTTTTTTGAAATAAATGAGATTTTAGCGATAAAGAGCAAAAAGAGTTGACTTACATTGTCTGATTCAAATTCATTCCAACTTTCTGTTGACAAAGGACCATCGATATTTGAAGTTTCAGTCGAGTTTTCATCATTAAGGCACTAGTAAGTAGAAGAAATTATCGAAATAAACTGTAGACTTACACTTTTAGCTAACTGTCTTAAATGACGATATTCAGCGAGTTCTTTCTGCGCTACGGCAAGTTTCTTGTGAACCTAGAATTGAGGTTTTTGTTAATCGGAACAATAAATTAATAGCCGGTAGAACATACTTCATTATCGGATTGAGAATTCGATTTCAATTCTTTCATGTTCAGTAAAGAGGTTTGCACAAGCGATTGAGTTCTTAACATTTCTTTCGCTAGCAACTCAACGTATTCAAGACCTTCGTTGACTTGTGCTGGTGAACTGTGTGCCTTCAGTAGCTGCTGATTTTGCTGAATAACGTCGTCTAATTGCTGTCGTATTTTCCGGTTCTCGTCTTCGTACTTTGCGATTTGAGAACGCAGATTGTCCAATTCAGCCGAATGAGCCTGCAAATAGAATTTTGACCGAAATCTTTTGCTTTACTTACTGTTGCATTCATCGTTTGAATGGCTGTAAGTTGATGTTCAAGACGTTGACAGACCTCTTGTCGCTCCGAACACTCAGACAACAATGCTTGATTCTATAGTACAATAGTTAAGAAAAACTTCGATCATCACTATTGTTCTTGATAGTAAGAACCACAGAGTAGGAGAATTGATTGGAGTTCAATGGGGTTCAACGTGAAATAATTTACCTTTTCGATAAGTCTCGACATCTCTTGTCGAAGCGATTCCGTTCGTTCATTGCTGTTGTTGAGCTCCGCTTTAAGCTCATCGATCTCGTCGGACGAAACCATTGGATTGCTCCACGAATCGAAATTGTCGGTTTGTTTACGTTTTGTTTCTTCCAACTGTTTTGTTAGAGATGTTAGCTAAAAAATAAGGAAAGTCACATGAATACACTTCTGAATACCTGGTCGGAAAGAGCAGCTTTCTCAGCTCGAACAACTTCGAGTTCCAATTCAATTTGACTGCTATCGTGTCCGTTCTCCGACCAATCGGAAAAGTTATGAGCATCGCGCATCTTCTCGATTTCATGCTGAACAAAACCAGTTAAACAATTGCCGAGTGTTTACCTGTGCTTTTTCCAACTCCAATTCTTTAGCAGCAATTCGATTCAAAAATGTTTGTCGCGTTAATTCCACCTCTTCATGCGCTTCTTGAACACTATGAGTGAGTGTTTCAATTTCCTTGTTTCGCTCGGCCAACTCAGATTGACATTTAATGAAATCACGCTCCAATTTCATTGCCTGGTCTTTGTGGTACTAAATCGAAAAGAAGTGGACACGATTGAAACGTTTACAAACCTGAAGTTCAGTAGCCGGGTCGATTTCTGATTCGGTGGCCAACTCATTGGAAATTCGTTGAACGAAGTCGAACGCATTCGATCCAACGGCGTTCAGTTGATCGCGCCAACGAGACATCGGATTTAGTCCATAAAATCCACAAACAATTAAACAACGAAAAGTTACAACAAGACAAAGTAAAACTCGTTTCGCTGCAACGATTCACCAACGTTTCATTTTTGAGTCCCAAGCGGATTCATTGCGTTTTGTCGATCTAAGTCAACGGTTATGTAATTCGGTTTATAAACTTAATATAACTGTAGATATTAATGGAGATGGCTATTACAACTGTTTCACGTTGAAAGGTTTGTTGACGAGCGTACTGAACTTTCTGCACATCCACTTAACTGGAGATCATTGTCCTCGTCCAACTTTTCAATCTGATTTTATTTGAATTTCGTTGTTCAGATGCTTTGAGTGTGATTTAAAGGTTCGTATGAAACAAGCAGAGTAAACGGTTATGGACGAGTGGTTTGTCGAAAATCCTCATGTTTTACTATAGATGGTTATTGCAGTGGTAGAGTTTAAGTGACGGACATGCGGGAAAAGAGAGCAACAGTGTAATTACAATCGACACCCTCGCAACCCGCATTTCAGAACGGACAGTTGGTTTGAAATGAAATAATTGAGGGCATTGTATCGAGAAGGTCACAAGAGCGATTGGAATTCGACGATGCGCGGATTGAATGCACCACAGAATATGAGTGACCGATTTCGTATTCGGCCTTACGAAAAGAAGAAATTTGTCATTGATGTCGTGTAATTGAATACAAATTTCTTCGGCGTTGTATTACTTTTGCGAATACTCTGGTGATTGAATATACGCTTTAAGTTGTGACAACATTCAATCGTTTGTAGCACTCTTGCACTATTATTGTACTGTTTTAGAATGTTAATGACTGTTGATTGAACAGTTTCGATATGTCACGATTGTTACAAGTCGTTTACTTCGTCTTCTCTTTAACGGTTGTTTCTGGACAGAATTATGGAGATCTCGGTGGTTCGAACAGCCCACAAGTCAAAAGTATTTGGGAAAATCTTTTGTCTATTAATCTTCTTTTAGTTGTCAATGCAATGTGCACTGCAAGTGGTATAACCGCATCAATCGCATTTGATCGCCCATTCTCGGGAATCATCTATTCGATGGGTTACGGCAATGTACACGAATGTGTCTACTACAATGCCATACTCACCGAAAACATTTTGTTTTCCATTCCAAACGACCGTTGTGGCACTCATGTTACGCAAAATATTCACGAAGTTGCTTGCTTTTAGAATCTTACCTTCACATTAACGTTTCAGTTGGTTGAGACAATAGAAAACCGTGTTTATGTTCAAATGGATAAACTTACTCAGACTGTTGCTGACAAGCAATACGCGTTCGTTTGTCAACAACCTTATTCGCCAAACACGATTACGAATCGAATTGGAAATGAAATTCGTCGACATCCACTTTCATTATCCAAACCGATCATTCCGATTGTTGGTATGAGCATTTCGTTAATTGACACTTCATATCCGATTTAGATAACCGTCCTGCAAACGGATGGAATCTTCCGAATTCACCGTTTTATGCACCAAATCAACCACCTGGTTTGTATCCGTTTCAAGCGTCTCGAAACTCGCCATCGGATACATTTTACATCCACACGACACTTCCGGTTCACTTACTTTCTTGAACTTTAATTGATTCCTTAATTTTAGACCACGAAACGTTTATATTCATCAGAAGAAAAAGAGAATTCGCTTGCAGATGCCAAAAGCGAACTGTTGTCCAAAGCTGCCACAACTCGAGCCTACGGAAATCGAAGTTCGTGGTCAATTGTCAATACAAATACACCCGAAGTGATCGACGATTTTAATCCTGTCTCCTCGTCACAGGCAACCACCAATAGCGATGCCGATTTACTTGTGGTTTCTGGTGAAGAAAGAATGAAAACAACTCCATCTGGCACATCTACTACCATGATTCGTGATCATGAATCGACTTCCAATCCGGTTATTGCCCCGAAATCGGCAAACAGTATCGACACGTATGTTGTAGTTTTCTTGTGAATAGCATACTTGAAATTCAGATCAGCAATGGAGCCAGAGACAAAATTATACGCCAATCAACATTTTGAGAAATTGACCGAAAGTGTTCAACTGGAGATACAGAAGGGCGAGGGACCATTTAATCATTCAATTAACAGCGCAGTAAAAATTGGCGATATGATAACTTTGACTGTCAAAGGAAAAGCTGCATCCAAGGGTCAGTAAAAAGCGAAAATAATTACGACCAAAATACCTTTAGATCAACAGCAATTCAACATGTTTGTTCACTCATGTTATGCCACCGATGACAACAACACTGTAAGAGTGAATTTGATTGATAGTTCCGGGTTTGTGTGATATTCTTAATTCGGTGGTTATTCAAACTTTTAGATGTTCAATTCATTCGCAAGTTCTTCGACCTATGCAACGTCTGCGTGTTAACGACGATATAATATATTTCTTTCCTTTAAAAGCCTTCAAATTCCCCGGACCAAGTGAAGTCTTCTTCTACTGCTCAATTGATATCTCTCCTGATTACAACTTCCCCGAACTCTGCACCAAAATGCCCGTACGAACTGCTCGTTCCGCATCAAAAGATCAGTATTTTGAATTGTCTCTGTCCAAAAACGTTACAATTCAAATGCCCAGCAGTGCGTTGGCTGAGAAAATTGAAGGTAAGATACAATTGATTTGTATCGTAAAGTTCTTTATGAGTTGCATTCTAACACCAAAATTTAGGAGTTCCGGAAGAGCCTCAATCCAACAGCACATTTCTACTTACGAGCAGCTTTTTAGGAGTTTCTGCGTTGTTCTTAGCTTTAAGTCTGATCGCTTACTTCAGATACAAAAAATAAACGAAAGAATACTATACACAGATGCTTATAGAAACCCAGTTTATGTACACTAAAACAATACAAACATATTATGTCTATACAACTATAATCAATTATAATCCCCGTTTTCATTAATCATCCCCGTATTTGTGCGTAGCACAACAAAGTTCGATGATTACGAAGCACATGAAAAGGTATTTACATAATCATTTTTTGGAAGTCTTCTAATTAGCTAATAGTTACGAGTGCTCGGTTGGGTGACAAATGAAACGTTGGAGTCCATCTTGGCGGTGAAATTATTAAGTTGTTGAGACTGTACATCATAAGGATAAGAACAGTTAAGAGAAGAGTAACCGGTTGTCGTTGAGCACTGCGGTTGGAATGTCATGTTATTCTAAAAACAATTTTGAACACCGAATTTTGAAAGCTAAGAACCTGATAGCCAGAATAAACATTAGCGCCCGGAAACCACGGTATTTGAGGCATTGCTTGATAGGTTTCGTACTTGCCAGATTGATTACTTGGAATTTGCATCAACGAGCAAAGTGGTTGCTGGAAATAAGCAAAACTAAGCAACTGTTTCAAATCAACTACCTGCGGTGGATTGAAAACCATTGGAAATGGTTGCCACGTATAGTACATATTTTGATTCCCGCGTTGTCTTGAAGAACCTGCAGTCATTGCAGCCATAGAACAACTGGTAGGTGTCGAGCCAAAAGAAGAACGAGATTTCAACGTCGACCGACCAGTCTCTACGTCAGTGTACGGTTTTCCAGCAATAATAAGCGATTTGAAATCACGTTCAGGACTAAAATTCAATTATATGATTAAGAAATGCAATAGAAATAACGAACATCTTTGCTTTGTCTGTTTTAGAAGCCACAATATTCTTGCCACTCTGTGATACATTGTGATCCAAACCGAACCAAGCGGCTACACGATGAACAATCATTCGTTCATAGCTTGTCATTTCCTCAAATGTAACAGATTGACGGTGCTCATCGTTGAGAAGCTTGATCAAAGTTTCTTCGGTCCGCAGAATCAGTTTCCTGTCCTTTTCGTTTTTATGCAGTGTTTTGACAATGAAAGAATGCAAATCCGTGTCCGTGGCATCGGTAAAACAGGTAGAATCTGCGTGAAAAAGTCAAAAAACGTCTACCACTACATTTTACCTTTAGAAGCAGAAGAAGATAGTGCAGGCTTAGTTTGTGAACTGACTAAACGAACTGGTTGATCAGTGGAACGTAAGTTCGTGTCGTCATCATCACAAGTGGCATTCGAACGAACCAAAGTCTTTCGCAAATGACCAATCTAAAAATAAACGATGAAAAAGAAACTATGGGATAAACCTACTTCGTCATCAATCATCTTGTCTGTCGTGGTCATGTCCAATGCAAATTTTCAGTCAAACATAAGGGTTCTGCAAATCAAAGAAATTAACTCGTGAACGTGAATTTTTTCACGCGATTCCTAACATAAAAATCTCGCTAATAAGAAAATATCAACAGGTCGTAAATAGTTTAAACCTTAAGCTAACGATAATCATACATGTTTTCAAGTTAGTTTATTTAACGTCCAATAAATTAAGCGCGATTATTTTGGTGGATTGATGACGCCACGTTCAACCAACGACGGCACTTCCACCGCCAACCACGGACTCAGACCAAGTGTTAAAACGTGAGCAATCCCAAATTTAGGAGCATTTCGAGCCCAAAGTGGTTTGAAGTGGTCGCTCAAACAGATTTTACCTCCACGATACATCTTCGCCGTTTTCCCATCTAGTGATGGAATTGCAATCTCCGGTGCGGTCTTCGGATACGTAATTGGAATATCGAATTCGATCTCAAATTCGTATCTAAAAGCGTTGAAACAATGAAAAGAACTCGACAAACTACTTACTTTACCATATTGTGATAATACCAACATTTGCCAAACCAACGAGTTCCATCTTCGTTTGCCTCAATTCGAAACCAATCAGCGTCCTTTTCTTTGTTTGACTCGATCAGTTTGATGAGTGTTTGAAATTCTTCTTGAAGTCGATCCAACCACATATCGCCGTCGCGAGGTCCCGCATTCTTTTTCATCAATGGAATGCTCTTCAACGTCTGTTTTGCACTTTCGTCCATCTCGACAAATCAAAACACCTGGAAATAATCGGAGATTATTGACAAATTCATCAGTCCCCTATTTTTTGTTATCGTCCCACGATGTAAAAGCCGTTTTGCAAAATGTTCGGGAGAAGGAAAACAAGACAACAAACTGCAAGAGAACTCGAGAGTACTATGAAAACAGACAGAAGAGCAAAACTCCAGTCGGCTGAAACAATCCGCTCTCGACAAAACCATCGACATTGATACTGAATTTCTTTTAGATTAAGACACAAAACAACGTAAGAGCTTGTCGCAACGACCAATCGACGACCATACGAACACCAGGCTTCCTTAGACGCATGGTTATAGCTAAGCTTTGTTGTAATTTAAGGCTACAGTATCAGTAAACTCATTTTTGGATCTCCAAGAAACTGAATGTCAAACATTTAAATTAAACAAAACTCGTACATTCCAGAAACAACTGACGAACATTTCATTCATCGACTTCGTTACTGGATCCTTAATAATAATCTTGAGTTTATGGTAAGTCTGACTAAGTCATTCGTTGCCTAATAGCAGTTTTCTGAATCTTTTGAACGAGGATTCATGCTTGTTTGTTTTGTTCAGACTGTTGATAAACTATTCTATAATTAAAGGTTTCGAGTAGTTCCGCAATGAAATTCAAGTGGACTTAATTACTGAAGATACTTATTGTTTGTGATCTGCTTTTAGCCGGACGTTCCGCGATCATTTCGATCGATGTGGTTTACGGTCGAATAAGAGGCGGAGCAGATGACAACAATAAGCGATTGTCGCAAATTAAAAGTTACAGGAAATCGACTGGCGATTTGAAGTTTTCGAAACAACGGTTGATGATCAGGCCGATCGTCTTCTAATTTCGTTTCATTAACCACAAGTGGCCATTGAGTCAAACATATTGCTCGTCATTCCCGCACTTATTGAATCACTTAAACCCGCTCCGCCTCATCACGGTTTTCTTAGCCTCAACTGATCGTCGTGCAGTTTAAGCGCGTGCGCAACTTATTTGTAATTTTATGTGGTGCTCTGTTGCGCAAATAGTCTCTTTTACCATGTCGGTCATTAGTTCGCATTACTAGTGGGTGGGGATGTAGGAACGAGTTAAAAATGCGAAAGAAGTTTAGACGGGCGGATTTGAAAACGGTCTGAATGGTAAAATGTTGATGAATAAGACGAGAAGGAATTAGGCTAGGACGGTAAACGCGCGCTGAAGTGCAACCGCATCGAACGCGATCGACCGATGTGGTCCACTGCTTCGTTTTTCTTCATTACCGCATACCAACAAACGAATCGGTTACCGAACCAAACGGTTTTGTTCTCCGCGCTTTCTGCCACTGACCATTGTCATTCGCATGTTTCAGTTTTGTTTAAACTTGCTAATTACTTTCAATGGCAACTTCCATTCCATTTTCAATTGCTCCTTTCAATTCACAAGTGTATTCCAATGTAAACATCTCGACTGTTACCATTTGATAATACACAACTTTGTGTTTAATGACCAGACAAGATTTGTTGACTAAATACAATAAGTTAATAGCTCTTTGACATTCAAGCATTCGAAATGATCCGACAGTTCTTGTTGCTTCTTGAACCTAACGATTGTTTCAAGCTCCGCTTCTTATTAGCAATGTATTCCTCAATTCTTCAATCTCATTTCTATTTTAACGTGAGTATTCGGACGTCAATTCAAATTCTGTAACCAATCCGTTTTTGACGTTTGATCGCTTTTTATTGCACGGCCATTGAACTCAAGTTCCTTAGACTCTAAATCAGCAATCCATTTAAATAAAACACTTCAATCTTCTTCGGAGTAATACATGAATTGCGACAATAATCGATCTACAAATTGCAGATTAAAAAGGCCAACACCCTAAATGATGGCCCTCCACACCGGACTTCATTCCTGGTTAAGAATACTTCTGTTTGTCACTCTCTTGTGTAAGTTTTTTCTTTGCGAGCAGCAAGCAATGACGTTTTGTGAAGCGCATTGACATCGTCAACATGTTCACTTATTGTTGACTAGTTGAACAGAAACTGCTGTAGTGATTTAACCGATAGTAATTTTCAGACAATGTCCATTCTTCTGCTGGTCAATCGACACCGGTCATTGGAGGCCCGTGCAAGATGGGTTCTGCTGATGTTAATATCGGCGGCAAACAAACCAAGTTCTTTTTGCATTGCGAAGCAAGCGAGTAAGTAAACTTAAGCCGCTTTGTTCGAGCCCGATCGTCCATCGCTTGTCCATTGTGATTGACGCAAGGCGTGACTATCACTCCCGTGCGAACATTTAGCTGTTTGCGCAATTAATCACACGAAATAGAATTGAAAGTTTTCAAAAAAACGATTTCAGTCCATCTAATCCCGATGGAGTTTGGGTTGTGAAGTCCCATTCAAACACAAATACGATTTCATCAAATCAAGAAGCTCACAATCAACAAGCTCCACATGTCGATGCAACATCTCAAATTTCGTTGAAATCTTTTGGCCCAATGGGTTATCAATTTCCCGACAGTAACGATGCTCAACAACATCCAAAAAAATCGGCTAAAATGCCCACTGGTCCGATCATTTGCGGTAAAACCTCGATTATAATAAACAAAAAACTTTCGGGTTTAGAGCAAAATCTTCAAGCACGAGAACAAGGGAGTTGCAACGTGCCCGAAGCGTGTCTTCAACCAAATGTCGCTGACGCCGGTTCTTATTTACAATGCAATCCATTGTAAGTCATTTAATTGATTTCAAACAACATGAAGTTTATCAAAAATGCAAAGGAAGTCAACGTATCATTCATGATGATAACATTTCAGAACGCATAAATGGATAAAGAAACATTGTCAACAGGGTTTTGCTTTTAATTTCGAACATCAAGCATGTATTGGACATCCGAAAACATTCCGACAACATGTCGCTAGTGAGTACCATACAAATCAATCGCAACTAAGCCGCCAGTTTAGGACAACCGGCCAATACAGGCGGCGGTGTAGTTTGTACTTACTCGCAATGTTCGCAATCAAATCCTTGTTCAACGGGAACATGTAACAACGGTTACTGTTGTTCATCCTCGCCGTCAATTGCTAGAACAATTCCGTCAAGTAAGTATTCTAAAATCTGTTTTTTCTTTCTTGTATCCTAATCATTTTGCTGTGTGTTAACTTTTCCAGATGCTAAACCCACTAACAAAACTTTAACCCTGTCAAATTTTTTAACTATTGCTGATGATTGGTCTCCTTCACTTCCTGCTGCATCTCCGTTGGATATCAACAAATTGGACGCTATGGTAGCCAAAGCAACACAAGATGCATGTACGTTGTCTTTACTCTTCAATTCATTTTGAACCTTCCGCAAGGCGGTTGATCTTTTACAGCAAGTTGCGCCGCTGGATTCACGTCAAATTTACGATGTTTGAGTTTCATTCAATGTCCACCGGGACTGTTTTGTGATACTCACGCCAAACTTTGTTGTCCGCTTTTGTTGCCGTTAAGCGAAGTAACAATAAGTCCGCCCACCACATCGCCACCGTCTGCCGCAATTGCACATCAACACTTCCAACATTCTCATCACTTTCCCGCTCGTTATTCGAGCAGTAAAATTCCGCCGGGCAGCCGATTTGCTCCTCCTTCAACACATCACTCAACACATTCCGACGAAACGATGAGCGGAATTGCACAGACATTTAAACAACGTCGTGCAAGTTAGTTTCGATAACAAACTCAATCCTTTTGCTGTGACGACTAACAGATTATCGTAAAGAAGATGAAAATTAACAACTTCGTTTCAGTGCATCAATTCCCGTGTCCACGTTGCAATCAATTTTTCAATTATGGTAAGTGATGTAAAGTTCAACAAAACTTGTATTCGAATAGATAACAGTTTTGCTGTTTGTAAAAAACTAGTTAACAGCTTTTGCAACAAAAAAGTTTATATGCACCAGTTAACAAACTTTTTTACGCACTTGCACACCCACCACTAATTTAGTTTGTCCGAATGGTTTGATGCCTTATGGACGTTGTAGTGGAAACACCTGTGCCACCGGCTACCAGTGCATGCCAACAACTAATCTCTGCTGTCCGAACAATAACCAACAACCGTTGTGTTTGTTACTATTTCACAATTTTCTTTTCTTTACTTTTTGCACAAATTGGAATATTTTGGCACCATTTTTGAATGCTACATAGATATAAGATCTCCAACACGTCTAATATTTCAGATTCTACATGCCCAGGCGGTGGTGCGGCTAGTGGATCGTGTGTTTCTGGTCAATGCGGTCCTGGTTATTCGTGCAACAGTGGAAGCAATGTTTGCTGTGCTCAAGTTGTTCCGGCAACGGTTTGTCCCGATGGTACGCAAGCGGCAGGAGCATGTGTGAATAACCAGTGCGGTGTTGGATTTACCTGCAATCAAGGACTTTGCTGCACGAATTCATCGCAAACGCCGAGATGTTTGGATGGGTCACAAGCGATTGGTGCATGCATGCAAGGACGATGCGGTACTGGCTATACGTGCACAACCGGTAATATTTGTTGTCCATCAACATTAAACTGTAAGCTTATAATCTTTCTATACCATCTTTCATTCGATTACTTTAGCTTGTCCCAATGGTCAAACTTCAATTGGTACATGTGTGAATGGTCGTTGTCCTGATGGTTACACTTGCATTAACAACCAATGCTGTGGTCCTCCAGTTAGCAATACCAGCTCGCTCGTAACTTGTGATCGTATCGATTCAAACGGTCCTTGTTTACTTGACGGTTCATGTCCCGAGCCTGGCTATGCTTGCGACACAGGAAACAATTGGTGTTGTCCGCAAATTCTCGGCAATCCAGTCGGTCCATGTATTACAGGCGCAGCAGGAACACGACTTTGTCCTGAAGGTATAAACAAAAGAAATAAAAAGGAATAAGTTTTTTGTTTGAAGGTTACGCTTGCACCGGCTCTGGCGTCGGACAATGCTTCCGAATCAATACGGGAACATGTGCACCAGAAGATCAGCTGCCAATGCCAGCAAATGGCGGTCCTTGTCCGCCGGGATTCTCGCCGTACGGCGGTATGTGTTGTCGAGATGGATCGTTCCGACGTCGAAAACGGTCGCTATTATTGGACTTTAATTAAACATTTTTAATTGCATTTGCAGCTTCGTTTGTATTCTATATACTTCCTTTAACCTCTACATACTTTTCTGAACACATGCTTTACAACCCTTGTCCATCACTTAGATAAAAGTTGATTTCTGAACATTTCGATTAAAATCGAGTACACACACTTTGGTGCCCATTGCTTTTAAATTCAAATCTGAAAATTACTTGTTTTAAGTTGTTTATTAATCTGTGAAGTTTTCTTATTAAACTGAAAACTGTTGAAGTTCTTTAACGCACATTTCGTTCGTCCCGTAATAGTAACTTGTCGATTGTTTGTTCAATTTGAAGATTGCAATGTCTTTCAGTTTGATCATTAGCCAACACTTCCCAACTGTTTCTCCATCAGTTTAAACATCTCACTTTCATTCTTGCTAGCGAATATCGTTTAACTATTTGTTCGTTCATTTGTGTCTGTACAACAAAGAGTATTGTTACATAAATCGGGATTCGAAGTAGATTCTAGGCATAGAAAAGCGGGAATCTGAAAGTAAGTAAATAGGTTAAGATTTTGAGCATAAATTTTCTCGTAATCAACAATCTTCTGTTTTTTTTTCTCTAAGACGATTTGTGCCGCCGGTTGGGGCGTGCAAGTGCCGTGTAGGCAGTCGGAAATGCTGATGATTATCAGTCGAGGAGGAACCACTCGACTCAATTCATCAACTGAGTCAAAGGTAAAATTCATTTTTCGACCATCTTAACGAATTCGTCGAAAACGTGGCACTCGTTTTTACGGCTATCAATAAGCACCTTGATGTTGTTCGAGGTTATCGAAAATGAGTGACAGCGGTTGTTGTTTACATTTATTCGTCGAATTTACAAACACTAATCTGTTTAAGTTTCGATGTTCATGGTGTATTGTATTTGCAATGCTTTTGTAGCTGTTCACTTTTCATTCTAAGATTTTCAGGGTTTCAAATGCAAAGAAGTTTCGAGCATCAACAAGTTTTACGCTTCTCGCCATCTGATTCAACCACCGACTCCTACGAATATCCGCATCGTCCGTTGCCAATCTCGAACATGATGTCCACACAACTGTACACGGATTTAGGACTTGATACATTGTCTGGATTCGTTCAATCCAACCAAGTTGGTTTCTGAGTTGGTTTCGTAATTCGAATATTCAGAATTGCACAAATTTATACGGCCAATTGATAAGCGCCAAGAATGAGCTTCTTATGCGTCAAGATGAAATGCACGCTCTGAACAAAAAATTTCGAGGTGAATAACTGTCCATGGTATAATCTTTATATCTTTAGATGCAAATAATCAAGGACTGATGACAAGCGAAGATGAAGTTCGTCAATTGCATGGATATATGTTTGAGTTGGAAGCCAAAATTGAGAAACTCAAATTGGTATGTTGCGAATATAAATCACAAGAATTGGTTGTTTCTTAAGCATGTTAGCGCACAAATTGAAACTTCGTGTCATATGATGTCTCAGGCAATGCACAGTCTCGTAGCGGACAAACTCGTTGCGTGGTTGGTCAAACAGAAAGAAATCAGTTGTGGAGCACGTTCAATTATTCGAAAACATTACGACGAGCTCAACAACATTGATATTCAGTTGGATACGCTAACACACTTGTAAACGACCGAAATATTTTAGGTTCGAAGAATGTGGACGACAAATTGTCATTTTGATGGGTCTACTGGTCAGCGTCGAACAAACATTAGGTAGCGAAGATGTGGCAGTTGCAAATCGAATCTGCAAATTGCGAACCGACCTTATTCAAGGCAGCCGACAATTCATTTGGCAATCGTTAATTGTCTCGGTGCAACCGCCATCGGTACTTGTTAAATGTCGAGGCAGCGAGAGTTATCGAAGCACTCGATTTCCATGCAAAACTGAAATTCGTTTGCTTGGCGGCGAAGCTTTGGGTGTTCGCAACTCGGCAACAACCGTTCGAGTTGATTTGATAAGGTTGGATTGAAAAAGTTGGTTGTTATGCATTCAAGTTATTTAGCGAAAATATGGCACGTCAGATTCAACAAGATCCATGTCAAAAAGCTATTATCGATCAATCGTTTCATCTCATTTACAACGAGGCCAATTTTCGTTTGGAGGCTCCGACAGTCGAATCTGGAATGCCAATGTATCGAGCGACATTCGATCGAATCGTAATGAGCTTTATTTTGAACAACTATGATTTCATTTTCAGCGTCTCGTTGAAAACCTAAGCGGACAAAAGAGAAGTGCCGTTGATGCGGGATTAGATGAGAAACGTGGAACTCGTCGTTCTAAAGTTTCTTCTCTTCGTTATTATCTCGCCTATCAAGTTCAAACGGGACCTTTTCTGAATAATTTCGGCAACTACAGTCGATTGGATGAGAGAACGTACATTGAAGTTAGTGGTTACAAGTTGAGTTTACCTGTTGCTGCTCTTGTACATTCATCGTTGGAAGCCGACGCGTCATTATTTTGGAATCGTTCATTTGCGGAAGGCGTATGTGAACATTGTAATGCAATACTTTTGTTGTTTGTCGTTTAGACTGGTATCTTATCGGCTGTACCCGACGCAGTTTCGTGGGAACAAGCGAAAGTTGCCATCAACCTTAAATGGGGCGCATTGATTCAAGAACCACAGGATGTTCGCGATCTGATTACCGAGTTGCCTGAACCGCGTCCGCTTTCCGTTGACAATCTCGAGCATCTAGCACGACGTCTCGGTGTGGTTGATGGGATTTTGCATAAGAAAAACTTTTTCAATCGTACTGTTTCACACAAAGACAAGGTATTGCTAATGAAGACTGTAGATTTATTATCAAATTTAGGATGGAGCTCCAATGCCCTGCGTTTTTTTCGAGTGGTATTATAAATGCGCTTCCGTAATCAATAAGTACATGCAGGAACAGTGGAATGACGGGTAAACTTATCAAAAGAGTCAAACACAAGTTTTGTAGAATAATAATCGGATTTTGCTCGAAAGAACAATCGGAACGAATCTTACGATCGACGCTTCGACCAACGATGCTAATTCGATTTTCCGATATGGTCATTGGTTACCTGAAAATCAGTTGCAAACTACCGGATCATCGTGTCGTTCACTATGAAACCGAAGCCGAAAAAATGCCCATTGGCACGTCGATCGCCGATGCAATTCGATCGAATCCAACTTTCGCTTACATTCAATACATCTATCCTAACAGAGTACGTTCACTATTCACGTTCACTAGTTCTTTTGTAGCTGCTGTCCTCGCTTTGGCAACATCGTGAAACACAGGGCGAGAAACGCACGGCGAGTTGGAGTTCGGCTGCACCACCCGGATATTTTAGTACCTGCTATGCACTCGAAAACAAGCCCGTTGCGGCAATTAATTGAACTACTTTCACATAACATCTTCCCGGTAGTTAGATCTCGTATGTGTTTAGAATAATTATTGCGCTTGAACTTTTGCAACTATGAAGCTACTTATAATAAACTTAAATTTTTGTCGTCTTATTACACGTGGCGATTCACGTTTGGAGTTGTTCGTAGATCCTGGTTGTAAATCGCAATAACTCGGAATAACTGTCGCGTACAGTTTCGCAGAATTCGGCTTGTCCACTTGACGCTGCTTTTCCGTCATTCCGCTTTTCGCGCGGTTTCTTTGAGCCAAGTTCAATATTATCGACTTGTTGCGTTATGACTTCAGTATTGACCCGCGTTTACCAAAGACGAAATTGACCGCAGTTATCGTCCGAACCACTTAACAAAAAGATACACACATACATATGTTAACCACTGTTCACATGATTCAGACTTTTTCATCTTCTGCGGTAACAACTCAAGAGGGTCGAAATCTCTTCAGGTGAATCGGACGAAACATATCTCGGGACAAGCCAAAGTTGGTTTAGGAGTTGGGTTGGATCTTCAAACCGATCACATAGCATGTCGTCGCTTGTTCATTTTGCTAAACGCACAACGTAGAGATTCAGAGATTTGCAGAGGACGAGACCTACGTACATGTCCATAGCACGTTGTAATTTTTGTTCTGATCAAACGTATGGGAAACGAAACCCAAAAAGCCTTACACTTTCTGCCTTCAATCCCAACTTCTTCATCCGTTTATTGTACAAGGAAATAAAATCCGATTTGTAAATCGTATCTCATCGCGTAAATTCGCTAGTAAGTGGTCGACGTGATTGTTGATGATCCTCGTCCATTAGTGAATTGATCGGAAGTTGATTTGAACGCAACGATTCCATTTGATTCATCGCGCGCCAACAGTCACATGTTACGCGAATTTTTTCCGAATTGTTACACCAATATCCGAACTTACGATAACTCTTACGACGTGTATTTACTTCGACTATTTGCATACTATCTGCTTTAGATTATTTCGCTAGCCGTGTGCCTGAGTGAACAAGTAAGCCGTTCACATGGCACCACTCAAACTGGAACCTCTTCTGATATTCATTCATCTTTTGTTATACACCACAGGTTGTCGATTCGATTAAGACGACGAGTTAAATTTGGATTTTAGTGATCGTGTTTTCCGCTGAATTAAGTTGCACATACAGTCGTTGTTCTCTAACTAATCCGTGTATTACGGGCACTTGTAACAATGGTTATTGTTGTACTACCATCAATACAAATCCTACGATTGAACTATCATCACGACGTATGTTATTTTCCAATCATTCCAAAATTCCTTGTAGTCAACTCATCGGTAAAACACGTACCTCGCTCATTGTATTCTGATGATTGGTCCGAACCGGGATACGTTGGCTCAAACAATGCAATCAACAACGCCGGAGTCTCAGCCTTAGATGCCATTAAACCCATCGATCCACGTGAGTTTGACTGTTTACTCTCGAGCATATACAGTTTCTGACTAATTGCGCAAAGAATAAACAATGGCTTTGAAGCTATTGAAAATCATTTTACGTTGTTTATCAAGTTTCATTACTACTTTTGAAAGCTCTGATTCTTTCTTTTTGTATAAAATCCCGCAATTTCGTGGTTTTATTGCAATTGTTATAATAGTCTTGTACCTATCTAACTAATATTCTTGAAGTTTCGATAATTTTGATTTTAAGAGCTTTGTACCGGTGGCTTTTCTTCAACGATAAAATGCGGTTATTACGGCGGTTGCCCGCCTGGATTGGTTTGTGACTACAAAACGAGTCTTTGTTGTCCGATGTTGATGTCAATCGGCGAACCGAAACATCACCACCACTCACCTTCTCGTCGCAATTACCATCATCATCCCGCTCGTTTCCATCAATTTTCTAGTTACAACAACTACATGCCAAACAACAACTATTATCAGCGAATGCAAATGATGCAACGTTATCCCAACTACATAACCGACGATATGTCTCAACAAATGAGATCACGACGACCAAGTAAGTTCGAAATCAAGCTCGATTCACTCGACTGCGCATTACAGTGGGAGCCTATCCGTGTTCGAATTGCGATGATCGACAGCAATACTATCCGATGAATTCGATGTCATCGTTAAACTCCGTTAATAGCAATATGGGTAAGAATTTCTTTCAACATAACAACACGCTTTCTTTAACAATAAAAGCTCTTTCTGAGAAAATCTATCACGGGCTTTAAAAGCTATTACTGACTGAATGCCGCATATCTTGTAAAAGTCTTTTAATATTGTACATTCATTTTCTATAACGAACATTCTTGTGTATCAATTCGTTTGTTTAAAATGGTTTTGTTTTCGTATCTAATACGCCCAATCATTTACGTACTACAAAGCTGCTGTACAATAAGTGAAAGTTTTGTTTACAACCAAAAAATTGACCCAAAAGATATTTGACCACAGAGTGACTTGAACACCCAACCTTTCGATCTGGAGTCGAACGCTACTACCAATTGAGCTATGCGGCCGACAAATAACTGCACTTATTTCTGGGTTTTAAATTAATGACCAATAACCTAAAAACAGTTGACGATCGAAGACAAATGAACAGATTTTTGCTCTCGTTGTACCTCTTCAATTTCACTTTTCATCTTATTAAGTTTCTGTTTGTAGGATGTCCAGATGGCGAGAACGGAGGCGGAAATTGCATTGGTGGCAGGTGTGGTAGTGGCTATGCTTGTAGTCGAAACAATTTATGTTGTGAACGTGTGGTTCCGGCAACAGGTAATTTGAATTCTATGCTATGAGTTCTAAGTTTTTAACAGTATGTCCGGATGGTACGCAAGCAGCAGGAGGTTGTGTTAACGGGCAATGTGGCTTTGGTTTTATGTGCAATCAAGGACTTTGTTGCACGAATTCATCGCAAACGCCGAGATGTTTGGATGGGTCACAAGCGATTGGTGCGTGTATTGGTGGAAAATGTGGTGAAGGTTACACATGCACCACTGGCAATATTTGTTGTCCATCAACATTATCGAGTAAAAACACCGTTTTCAATTATACGTTGATTACTCTTGAATTTAGTGTGTCCGATCGGCACATCTGCAATCGGTCCGTGTGTTAACGGCGTTTGTCCGGTTGGATATGCATGCATCAACAATCAATGTTGTGGTCCACCGTCTGCCGCCAACAGTACCAATCTCCTTACAACGTGCAGTCAAGTCGACTCAAATGGACCTTGTTTATCCGATAATACGTGTCCGGATCCAGGCTTCAATTGTGACATTACGAATCAATGGTGTTGTCCGAATATTGCTGGTGATCCAGTCGGTCCATGTATTCGCGGCGAAGGAGGAACTCGTTTGTGTCCAGACGGTTGGTTGTTTTTGTTTATTTCGATGAATTTTTGTTTAGGTTACGCATGTTCGGGCCCTGATGGTGGTCAGTGTTATCGTCTCGAAACGGGTACCTGTGCTCCACAAGATCAATTCGGACCGTGCAATCCAACCGACCCGAAATGTCCTTCAGGTAGTTGATTATAACGAATACGATTAACGTTTTGAAATTTAGGTTATACGTGCATTAATGGCTTTTGTTGTTCCGATAACGCCACGTACAGAAGACGAAAACGTTCGATTCTTTTACTATAATGCCTCTTTGTATCTCAATCGTTTCTTGATTGCATGTTAAATATGCACATGTGTTTATGAAATTTTGCGCAATAGCTAACATTTCTTCGTATGCGTTTGCCATTTTACGAGTATTTTTCTTAATTAAATTTCTGAAGAGGTAGTCAAAAGTGTGCAGAATCTTTCATTTCAATTAGTTTCATGGATGTTTTCGTATTCTTATGCGTCTATTCCGTTTCAACAGTCTCCCATTTCCACCCACCGCTTGTAGCTAATAAACTCTCCTGTTGATATTAAATTTAACTTAAAAGACCTGTGGACAGTCGAGTTGTCTTCCTTTCACAATGATCGAACGGTGTTCGAAAGCAAAAGTTTATTTACACAAAATTCAGATTGTTCACGATGAAGAGCGGACATTTTCAAGTCATAATTACCGTAACAAAGCACTTGAAGGCCACTACAATAATGAATATGTTTAAGAAAAAAGAGATAGCTCGTGAATTCCCAAATTTGCAAAGAACTTTTATGTGCAACTGATAAACAAGAGATCAAAAGAAGGCAAATCTTAAAGCACACTTGACGGCAAATGGGAAAAAGTTTGCGAATGACGAGCGGAAAGCGAATCTTCGTTGCGAACATCGGACGTGTTCGGATCATCAATACGATTGAAGCCTGAAGTCAATGTCGCTTGAACTGGAATGTTATTGTTCGAGAGTGACAGATCGTCGGAACTAGAAGGTCGAATATCGGAAAGTAGTTGCGAATTAACAGCCGAGTTTTTCATTGCATAATCCAACGCGGTCTTGCCGTTTGCATCTTTCTTTGTTAGGTTTGCCTGATTCTGAACTCGAACAATAAGAATGATAACAGAAGTCAAACCTACCCATGAAAGCAGAAGTAAAAATTCAGGAAGCGACGCTAAAGCTGCATAGTGAGCGGAATTACGACCGCTATCATCCACAGAATCAAAATCGTTTTTAGTGCAACACGGTAAGATTCGAGCGAATTGATCAAAATCTTTGCGATGAATGGCGTCGAGAAGTGTGATCTTCGGTGGTGGGTGTGACGGACCAACGTAAGCTTTTCGAACGTATTTGTTTTCAATGAAATTTGCGCGATCTGATCTACAAATTGACCCATTAACAATGGATATACGAAGGCAAGCTGGTTTGAAGGAGCTTTCAATAACCTACGTAGAAGCGTTGGGTTCAATTTTTAAGTGAGCAGGAAGAGTTTTCTCCCACACAGCGTTGGCTTTGCGATTACCGATTCGTTTCATGATGTCAATGTACTCGTGACTAAAATCGTTATCGTCGCTTGTTTGTCCAAAACTTACGGCCATTGATCTAATTCCAATGAACGGACTTTTGACACATGAGTACCTAATTTGCGATGAACTCCAGAACATTCGATGCAAATCGTTATTCCGTGATTATAAGCAGCCCATACGGGAGTTGTGTTGCCGCAGTCTGCACATTCCTCGTTACCCGGAATCCGAAAAATATCTTCAGTTTCATTTTTGCTAGCCATCATTCGTCCGTCACGCGATTCTGCCAATTGCAAACTGAGAGACTTGGAGATTTGTTGGCCAATCAGACCGACCCACTCGTCCCTTTCTTGATTTGATGATGCTGAAAACTCCAAACGTCGCTGATCGCTAGTCACTACTTCAAACTCATTGTCTTCATCTAAAAGACGTGAAATAGAAGAAAAAACAACGACAAGAAACTTACCGTCATCATTCGGACGAACACCAAAACTCGCCAAACGTCTATGCTGTTTCTTTTTCTTTCGCTTTGTTTCGTTGACTGTCGATGGCATCGGTTCATTCGGCATGTTGCCGAGTTCCAAATCGCTAATTCCACCAGTGGAAGAGTCTTCACCGGGCGTCGAAGTAGCGCCGCCGTTTGTATCACTTGCAATTGAAACTCGATCGGTTGCAGAAGCAGGTGGTATCGATGAAACGGAATTGGTCAACGTGTTCGATGGACCAACGTTCTCTTTGCCCGTTTTAAAAACATTCAATAACGATGATCGTCGGTTTCGAGCTTGTGAATTCGGTACACGAACGGTCGCCAAACCCAAGAACACTTCTTTTACTTGACTGGATTGCTCTTGGAACGCTTTCATGTTCTCGTAGTAGCAGAGACGTTCAGCAAACAAACACACATACTTTTTTTTCCAAGTGATACGAGCGTTACCGCGTTTGTACAAATATCCCTGTTTTAGAGGGATTTCACGACCATGTCCATCAGGTAACGGTATCTTATCTTTTCGCTAAAAAATTCGATAGTTGATTAGAACCAAAGGAAAAATTACCCATATATTTGAAATACGATATTTACGACTATTCGTTGGTGTAGAGTTTGGAGTCGGCAGTTGGGGGTGCAATTTAGGCATCGATTTCTTCTCTGATCCATTGAAATAAGTGACAGAACGCGTAGCCGGAATAGCTGAAGAGTTTCGTTCAATTTAAAGAGCTCAAGTATCTTCAACAAACCAAAACTCGGTTCTTGAAAACGATCGGATGATGGACGAGGTGTCGAAAACATTCGATTACGCATGTTGTAAACGTCGTCAGATGGGAATTTCGTGTGGTAATCCGGTTTAGTGGGCATATCAGATCGTTGACGATAAGAACCAAAATTTGAGTCGTGCATATAGTCCGCGGAACTGTGAAAGTGATTATTGAACTGTGCTGGATCGTCCAAATTTCGCAGTTGATGAGCGGCGTAGACTGGTGCAGCAGACATTGAACGTGTGTGCGAAATATGACCACCGACATCACAATTAGCACGTTGGGATCGTTTCGACTTAACAAAAATGATTAGTTTTTAAGAGAAGCTTGAACAGGTACTTTGCTAGTTACTCCAAGATCCACTTCGGCTGGAATGCGGTTACGTTGTTTTGTACTGCCGCCATTTCCACTTGTTGTCGACATTCCAGCAGCCCGATAGTTTCGTCTATAAGCAATAGCAGCGTCCATTTGAGCGTTTATTATCGATTTGCAAACTAAATTCAGAAATTTTGTTAGTCATCGAGAGTCGTTTAACCCACTTGTTCGAAACACATGTTCGATGTTACTTCCACTGATCGAATCAACTTCGATGTATCCACAATTACGTTCCAACGAGTAGCGTTTGGCTTCTTCTTCGGTTACACATCGTTGGCTTATTTGCGAGACTGATTCCTGAATAAGATTGTAATTTATTGTCGTATGCGTTCACTAACCAATGTAGCGATGACAATTATTGGATAATCTTGGTGTCGTCTATAATCGGCCATAACTTGTAGATAGTGTTTGGCAACATTGAAACTTCCTCGATTGGCCACACTGAACACAATCAATGCGCCGTCAAACCAATGGGTAAACTAAAATTCGTTCAAGAAATTTTCCACATAAACAAACATACGAGTAAATCCGGCGGTTGAGCACCTTCATCTCGAATGAGCAGCAAATGGCAATTGCCATCTATACACACTTCTTTTTTAAATCGTCCGCCTTCCGTCGACTCTGGTGTTCGATATTTCCCGGTCAAATAGCGATGAATTAACGGCGTTTTCCCACTGTCCATAGATCCGACAACGCCCTGCAATTTGTACAATAAAAACAACAGAAAAAGCGATTACCAAATGAATACTTGGGACGTTTCTTGTCAAAGTCCATTCTTGAGAACGAATAAAAGCATCTAAAGAACATAAATGATTTCAGCCAAATAGACGGTTACCTTCGATCAAAACGACCTCTTTCTCCAACTGTTCTCGCAATGAAATATTTTCGATTGTATTGATGAGGTTGTAGGCGCGATAAATGTACGGATGAACGCTTTCAAATCGTTGAATCTCGTCATTCACTTGTTTCGACACATCGAGCATATGAGCTTCGGAAGCTCCACGCATAGACATGATGTTTATGGGACGTTAAGAATAACGAAGACCAGGAACTTGCATAGCTGTAGAATTCAACAAAAAATCTGCAAGTAGGGATTTACAAAACCGACAATTAATTTTGAAAGGACGCGCTAATTTCTGTTAACATCAATACGTCCTAATCGACGACAAATGTCGAACTTGTTGTTCGAATCGAACGGTGAAATGAGCGCATAGAGCGTGAATCAAGCACTCAATAAAAAATCAAGTGGTTAAACCACCCGCGACTACGAGCAACGGGACAGTGGTTGTTGGTATTAGTTAGAACTGGGTTGTTTGCTCTGACCGCCTGCTCATGGGCGCAGTCGGACGATCACCCAAAAGTGACCATCCACTTATCGAGCTGCGTGGTCAGTCGCAAAACTTGGCGGGATCTTCGGATCTGCAGCATACCGAAATCAATCAATACTCTCATCTTTGGCTTGTCCGTTTCGTCATAGTGTTTAATGTTCGCATTCGGACGTTCAACATCGCAAGTTGAAATACTTTTGAGTGTTCTAAAATAAGAAGCTTCAGGCTTAACAACTGCAGTTGAAATCTCTAGACATGTTTGTGGATTACAAGTTGGTCAAAAGCAGGGCTTTGCGTCGGCTTTTATTTAACACTGAAAATTGAACGTTTTGTTTTTCTACGGAAGTTCTTTGCATCAAATGGCTTTTAAACACAAGTTACCAACATTGAATGTACATGAATTAAATGTTAATAGCAATCAGTCAAATGACCCAAAATTTCACGCGTTTCCCCCCAACAGTTTGATAAGAAAAGCAGAAGATAAGGGATCCAAGCCGAGTTGGCTAAGTCGTTCCGATCGATCGAAACCCACGACGTAAACAATCAACACGTGCGCCAACAGCTCATTGTTCTCGAACATCACTTGCACGGTAGTCGTTGACGTCAGGGTGGTGTTCTTATCGTTACTCGCAATTCTGTTCAACAATAAAATGCACTTATCAATTTCGATCACTTCTTTTTCGCATTTCTTTACTCCTCTGACATTTCATTGGCTTACCCAATTGCAGTTCGAATGGAGAAGCCAAGCAAACCGCGTACGTTCGTCCACGACTCGAGTGGACAGAGTCCGATTCTTTGGGTAACTTTCGAACAGTAGATGGCAGTCATTGACGAGGCTTTAGGTGATCACCAGTCTACTCACGATCGTATGTGTTTTCGTCGCCTGCTCCTCTACCCACTATATTAGTTCGATTACACGCGAAGTCATCACAACAACCGACTCTCATACGCTGGAAACTTGCTATCAAACGTGCAGGTCGAATACCTCGATAGTACTTCAAACACGAACCCGATTTTAGAATCTCGCTCGTCGAAAGTGTACCGCAGAACTTGACCATAACAAAGTACCCGATTCCATCGACTTTTGAGGCGTGGCAGTTTCTGATCTCCACCGCTCGACACAAAATCGATGTTGCGGCCTACAAGTCGAGTCTGAGGGGCATGCACGTTCTGGGTTCCATGCAACAAGACTTTTCCGTCCAAGTAAGCAGTTGATGAGAGGCTTGAACGCTGGTTTAGGGCGAAATGATCTACGACGAGCTGCAGAGTGCGGGTCTGAATCGAAATGTTCGGATTCGCGTGGTCGAAAACAGTCCGTCCAAGGACCGGGGAGACAACGCGGATGCTCGAAGTCTTCACGAACAAGGAGCAATCGATCGACGCTCGTTGAATCTGCAGAGAATCTACAACACGGGAATCATGCACTCGAAGTTCATAATCTCCGACGAAAGCCATTTCTATTTGGGTTCAGCAAACCTGGACTGGAGATCGCTGAATCAGGTTGGTGTGGCGTTGAGAGAGCCGCCTATAAGGTCTGTTCAGAAGTTGGAGTTGGGCGTTTTGGTCCGCGACTGTCCGTGTTTGGCGCGCGAGCTGGAGAAGGTCTTCGGTTTGTATTGGAAGGCAGCGACTGTGAGGGATGCAGAGGAAATGGAAGAGCTGATTGTGCACAGTTCACCGCTTTCATTCAACACGCACAATCCGCTGCGCATCCAGTATCAAGGAGTCGAAACGAACGTCTACATTGCGGTAACTGACGTTCGCCCGGTTCCCACAACTCGTTGTTTTCAGACCTCGCCGAAGGTGGAAGAAGCTCCCGAACAAACGTGGGATCTAGATGCTATAGTCGAAGAGATCGACAACGCAAAAACGGTCGCTTTGATTCATGTCATGGACTATTTTCCGATGTTTCTGTACGCCGAGAAACACGAGTTTTGGCCGCGCATCGACAACTCTATTCGCGCCGCCGTTCTACGTGGGGTTCATGTGAAGATCATTTGCGCGGCATTGCACTATCCGAAGATTGGGCTCAACTTTCTGAAGTCGCTCGAACAGCTCAACGAAGTGCCCACGCGCGGCTCAATTGACGTTGTAAGTTGACTGCTCCAGGAGATCGGATGTCGATTTGTTTAAGAGGATATTCAAAGTTCCCACTCCAAAACACATGAAACACTTGATGCAACGAGAAAGACGAACTCACAAAAAGTTTCTGGTAACCGACACGGCGGTTGTTATCGGTAAGTCGTATTGGAGTCAACATGGACGGTGATGTTCAGGAACTTCGAATTGGAGCGGCGACTACTTCGAGGGTATCGGGACGGGAGTTGCAATTGTGGTGAGTCAGAACACGACCATCGATCGACCGTTTGTTGTGAAAATGAGGAATGTGTTCATGCGTGATTGGGACTCCGACTACACGTACTCTCTGGATCACTACTACGACTCTTGTATTTCGTCCAAAGTACCTGCCGAGTTCTGTGAAACCGAAAAAGACAAGTCGCTTTTAGCGTCTTCAACAACCACCGCCTGAAACTCAACGATCACCTTCAGCCTTTTAATGTCTTTCATTTCGTTTGCTCATAGTATTCGGGTTGGGGTTCTGGTATTGACTTCTGTTTGTGACTTGATTATTGCACTAATGCGATGTTCCTTTAATTTACGAGCTTTTAAACATTTCAATCCCGGTTTTAATATTGGTTTGTAATGAAAATTTTGTCTGATTGCGCAATGCATTTTCTAAAATTGGAACGAAAGAAATTGACCGGTCGATTGGAAATTAAACGAAGTGTCAAATTCGATTTATTGGATCTGCTGTTTTTGACATCGCTACTCCTGTTTCCTTGACTAATTTCGTCAAATGGGCCTCACTCGTGAACAAATGCGATTTCTGCTTCTCAACAAATATCGTCTCCATCAATCGCTCGCCAAAGCCACTGCCATCATCAACTCGGCACATGGAGCGCGAATGACCACCGAGAGGACGGCATGTCGATGGTTCAGAAAGTTCGACGATGGACTCGAGGATTTGGCCGGTCAACCACGAACAGGACGTCCGTCAACGATTCATCAAGCGACGATTCTCAACGCTGTGGCTAATCGACCTGCGCAATAAACTCGTGAATTGGCCATTGGTTGTTTTGTAATGGCCGTATGGAGGACATTGAGACGAGCGGTCAAGCAATTCTTTATGTCTACAATCATTAATGGTCACTCTCGTCTAGGTCTCCGGCATCGACGAGGACGCCGATTCAACGACATCGATCATGTCCGCCGGCCCCTGAACTCGTTCTTCGCCTCCCGTCATCACTCATTCTACTCCCGCGAAATCGCCCAATTGCCCGAAGGGTGGCGGCGAACTATCAACGCACCCGGTGACTATGTTTAATGCTCGGTTAACAGATAATAAAGAATTCTAATCTACAACGGCAACCATACTTAGGACAGTAGGCAGCTGGACAGCCAAACTTCGTTCACACACTTCCGACCGACCGGTCAATTTCTTTCATTCGAAATTTAGGTCACCCATGACGCAATCAGGCAAAATTTTCGTTACAAACCAATAAAATTCGATCTAATAGTAAACGTCTCGTTTTTCAAACCATCCAAAACCTGGTCGGTTTTAAGGCGACCCCTTGAGACGGCGGCTGAGTTGTGAATAATGATGAGTTGGTGCAAAGACGATTCACGGTGCAAACAGTCAATTATCATTTATTTTTCTTGTTGGTGGATAGGTAGCCTATTCATTCAGGTTTGATTGTCTGCTCGTCTGATTCTCCATATTTACCAAAACAATCAACTCAAACTGTAATAATTTATTTTCGTCTTCACATTAAACAAAGTTGAAAATTATTTGGTAAACAATAAAATGTTGCTCTTGACACCTTGGATATACGTATCGAAATCATCAGTGCGTTCAATGATACCGCCACTTGACCGAATTTTTTCTTTCACTGAAGTGACTTTTTCCACCGCCTTGTCGACATTTTCCAAAAGGTTCCATGTTTCCACGATTTCCTTTCCGAATTCCATACGTTCGTTTGCCGTTATCGTTTGAGCAAAGGCACTTATTTTATTTGGTGTTCGCATATTAGGTTCGGCACATTGAGGTTTGTGATTTTTGAACAATTGCATTTCCATGTTGTAGTAGCCTTAAAATCGGAATTGTTGGATGTTTGTGAAAAATCAAACCTTGGGGTACAGCAAAGTCAAATATCCACGCTCTATTATTGGAAAAACCGCAATTCTCGTCATGGACATCTTTCAAGCAAAGAATAGAGCTAGCAATGTGAATTTGAAGGATAACATCTTTGATGTTGGAGGACTTGGGTGTTGCTGTCTAAACAACGAATTTTGAAACAAACTACAGACGATTTAAATTACGTTCATGAGTTCAAGTTCGGAAATGCTCTTTGTGGCAATGAATAGAGTTCCTCTGCCTTCTCCAGGAATAGGCCCATAAAAATGTGTTTCTGGGCAAAGACCAATAATTTCTAACAATACGTAAGCGAACACTTCCCTCAGATCTGAAACCGTCGGTTAAATAAATAAATAGATTGATAGTTACGTACTGGGTGCACGATACGGTATTGATGATGTACCTGTCGACCCATCATGGTGCGTTTTTATGTAATACTTTTCGTCCATTCCATCGAAGACAATCGTGGCCGTGCATCCAGAGTGTACACCACCAACTTTTGGTCCAAAATGAACGTTGAATGACCTCAGATCCTTCATTTTTCCCGTTTCTTTAAGCCAATTAAAGAAATACAATTTGGTACCCGCTTCCCTTGTAGCCTTGGAGCCCCCAAGATACTCACGCAATTCAGAAGAAATACGTAGCTTTTCGCCGAGCAAGTGACCGTAGCGATGGAAAAATTTTTGCTCGGTAATTAAGTGAATTAAATCGCGTAAGATGTTGGCAGTGCTGATTTGCTCTTCTATGTCTCTTGTTCGAGCAATTTCGTTCAGAGATCTGATAATTCTTTCCCATTGAACAACATTTGAGTGCTTCTAAAACATACAGAATTTTGTCTTGATTAATGAGTAGCATTTCAAAAGCAATTTCCGCGCCTATTACCAAAACTTTTTAGCAAATTCGCCCAGCCATAAAAGTTAATCTAACAGGGTGATGTCGGACATTATGCCCAAAAGGATGTAAAGTATTAACAAAAATAATGATGTGATCTTTGATGTTGACATAAAAGTTGATATGCTATAGCTATAAAATAATTGGAAACCCGAAAACCTTGCATAAGTTGTAAAAGAATCAACTTACCACGAAGATCGTATCCCCATTCTGAACTCCGGCCGCCGACAAAGCACCAATCTTAAGGTTTTCGTCATTGACTTTGATGAGTTGATGTTTGGGATCGATGTTAAATACCTCCTTCACTTCTTCTTGCAATTGCTTATGTGTTGCCTAGAAAAATGCGTTTAATTTTCGGCTGAATTATGTTTCGAAACAAACCTTATTGCCAAGAGAGCAGATCACCGGCCTATTCACATTACCTTCATGGTCTTGTAACTGGAGATAGACGTCCATTGTCGGAGAGCTCTAAAATTTAACGAATGAATTTGCAATGTTAGGAAAGTGTCAAAATATTGGGAATTCAGCTATAATCAAACAAAAGAAACAATATGGAAGCTCGAAAAAATAAGGAGCTTGCAAACAGAATTTAATTTATGTCATAAAAACGGCTATTTCTTGAGGTTATCCAAAAACCGACTCAACTAAGCCAATTTCTATCTTTTAATTCTGAAAATGCTAGCGTTTAGATCTCGGTAACTTATACGATCAATTAGAAGCTTTTCGCTTTAAATTAAAACAGCAAACCATTGAAAATAAGAACGGCAAATCGCGCAAAAACTTCTCGACTTCCCTATAATTCAATAAATTTAAGCTCTAAAAACCAAGTAGCCATCCGTACAAAAATCGGATTTAAACTGACCGAACACCCTCAATTTACGAACTGAATCTATTTGCCGAAAAATTCCTGAACAACACGCCACAACTGGGAAAACAAGCTGTTTTTGCGAAAAGACTCAGATTAAGTTTACGCGCAGTTCGATGTCTACGGATGGAATAATGCCCACACACTGATTTGCAAAACGTTTAGTTTACTGCAAGCATTACATAACTCATTTTGCAATGTCAGTCAGGGTTTTGTGTGCCCTCACCCTCGAATTTATATATTTGACACCTACTTTTATGTTCTAAACAACCTGGAATGACCAGTTTTTTGAGTTTCAGTGTCAGACAATTGTCTGGATGCCGACGCAAGTTTGTCAATTTTTGAAACTTCTGGCACTAATTGACTCCATTGGCCATTGTCTTGGCCTGCACATCAGCCCAAAAAGCTCATGCCTATAGCCCTACTGATGACAGAAACTATAGTAAAATTCCCAGGAAATTACAGGCCAGGAGAAAGCTTAAGTAATCTTCTTTGTGACCGATCTCCAGTCGGTTTTCTCGAGCAAAAATCAACTTTTTGATCTTGCTTCAATTTTGTTGCGTTGATGAGAGGTTTTATAAGTCTCGCAAAGCACCGGAGCGCCGCAGCCACGGAGTTGCTGGTAGACAAAAAAATTTGTCAACGTTGGCATTAAAATTAGATTGATGCATTTGAATTTGGTAAATATAACCCTTGAAAAACTAACCTCAAAAGTGTTGTCTTTCTTCAATTGTTCGGAGTCAATTGTAGGCTTCTCAGCGGCTAAATTATTTTTAATTGTTGTATTGGTCTGAATTGCGCAAACCTTTGACTTCATCGTAAAGTCCTTGTAAACTTGGTGGAATGCTCACCGGTCCATATTTGGATTCCCAGCAAACGACGTGCCTGAAATAATTTAACATTATCGTGAAAGTACAATAGACTGACCAAAAAGTTCGGTGAAACCAAGTTCCTGATCGAACTCGAATCGGCTAAAACAAATTTACGCAAGTTTCAATTTAGTAGTTTACCTGGGTGATTAATTTGTTCGTAAATGGACACAATTCGTATTGGCAAATAGCATTTGAATTTTTTGAGCATTCAAGATTGCCTGTCGGGGCCATAGCGACTAAATAATACGATTTGATTAATTGAAAATTACAGGTTAACGTGTTAGTCCGCGTTATCTTCATCACGACTAAGAAAGTGTACACGCGTAAAAAACTTTGTGAATTTAAATCAAGCCTCAACACCCGAATTTACGAAATCACAAGCACCTCATCCCATTAAAGAAAGTGAGTACCGTCTGTCTGTTTGTCTGTGTGTGCGAGCGATTTGCGCACATTTTTTTGAAATAAGCACTCTTCTTCTTCACTTATGTTAATTTGATGTTTGGTTCTGTGCTGGCAATTGTCGAAGTGAAATGATCGAGAAAATGTTCAAGCCGCAGTTTTGATATCATCAACAGCCATTAGTTTCGAGCTATCGATTTTGAAGTTCGACTTTGCAATAAGTTACGGAATGAAGCTTAGATTCAAAGTTGGAACTTAATCGGAGATGAAGAAGTGCAATTGGTTTTGATCAACGTTCATTAGCAAATGTGATTGAAAGCTAGCACACTGTTCTGGACGTTGTTTTTGGTTGGCTAAAACGAAATGATATCGGAATTGCAAGAATCCAAAGTCGCTGTTTTGATGTTAGCAATAACCATTAGATTTGTGTTATGGGTTTTGACATTCGATGCTGTAGAAAGAAGACGAGCACCTGCGCAATTCAATTGCCAAAAAGAACGCGCACGACGACCAAGTATATCGCAATAAAGATAGTCGGTAAGAAATCACTTTGTCTGCTTGCAAGTAATAAAAACAGAAATTTAAAAAAACTGAAACCGTCGAACGTTTGAAATGAATACGAACGTTGAGATCAATCAAAAATTTGATCAGCCAACGGAAGACACCACTAGCCACCAATACGATCCACCAAAAACTCATACGACTGTCAAACAGAAAAGCACTAATGCAACGAACAGTATTGGTGTCGCTTAGTTATATAGATGATCACGATTTACTTTAGGGCGAATTGGGCGGAGAGAAACCCGCCGATTCGTTGGCAATCAAACGGCACAGCTGAACAAAAACAAACGATGAGTGCAGTACTTCAAAACGATAGTGAGATCAAAGGGATGGGAGCGAAAGCAAGATGACCCGAAGATAAGGACCAAATCGCCCGGCATTCAAAAGTGGACCAGAAGTCACGAAATAAACAACGCGCAACATACGAACGGCACAACAGATCAAAAGCAATCAACAAACGACAAGTGCGGTACTTCAGAACGATAATAAGATTAAACGGATGGAAGTGAAGGCAAGATGACTCGAAGATAAGGACCAAATCGCCAGACGTTTATAAGTGAGCCAGAAGTCACAAAATAATCATTGCGCAACATACGACGACTCATCAAACACTCCAGACCGCTTTCCGCGTTCAAGTGTTTAAAATATGTAGGTTTATTGGGAATAAGCGATGGGGGATGTTCCGTCGTTCGTTTTTTATACCAATCGGGACGCGGGGGTGTCCATTAGCTCGTCGGCTAGTAAGCCGCCCGCGGATTTTTGTGGAATCTACGAACAACATGGTTTAGAGTTCAGTAGTAGTTATTATAGTTTTGTTAATTAAAAGCTTCTCCAGTCACTGATTCTTGACTTACAGTCGATGCAAGTTCGAATTTTGGACATTCACTTTCGGGCTAAAATCTGAAGGTCGACATCGTTGTTTGTTGTTGTTTCGACTCATCCACATTATGAATAAGAGTTAATGCATCTGACAGCTGTAGAAGCAAAGTGCTATCATTGTATGGTCAACATCGTGCCCTCAAATTTAAAGTTGCAGATTAGCGTGAGAACGTGAAAGGACAGCAAAACAGAAATCTACAAGCAAATGAACGAAGTGATCGACATCTACTCATGATCTTGCACTTGACTGCGACGATAAACGTGAAATCTGCCATTTAACTGAAATCCATTATAATTTCCCTTGTGTACGAGATGATAATCCCGTTGAAGTGATGGAAGACATAGTTGATAGTCCGAGTCCAAAATAAAACCAAATAAACTGAAAATTTGTCCAATAAAATTCGAATTGGCCAACAATCTACTGTCCAATTTCATGTAAGAATATGACTTGGGGCCAACAGCTCAGTAGCTGTTAACAGTAGTGTCTTATTCAGACATTGTGATATTCAACCGGATTCTGGGTATACACTTTTTCATCTTCCATGCAGAATTCTGGGTATGCGATTTTATGGGAATTCATCTTTTTTTATTCAAATTTCAAAATCGTATTTTGTCTTTTTTATACGAATCAATGAACAGAAAATTTCATTAAGTTGTCGGCAAAGTTAGCACGTCTTAAAACACCAATTTGTAGAGGAAAAGGATGAAGAAGAACAAAAACGGATCGAAATTCAATTGAAACGTGATGTTGCACGACTTTTGATTTCTTCGTCGAACGAGGGATCTTGGATTCGGTTGAGTATTGTCTGAGCGAGCAGAAAAATGGAATACCATTGAACTCCCGAAAAGTGCCGTGTTTCTTTTCCGACTACTATAGTTCTAGACAATCGACTCACAAGAGAAGTTCACGAATTTAAGCTGGAGTTTCGAGACGTGTTATGGCTCATTTGATGCGCGCTGAAAAGTTGTTATTAAAAGGTGATTTCTGTTTCTGCTCAACGGCACGTTCAAGAACGCTAGAACATCAAATCGGGAGCTTCGAGAGTGTACTGTTGACCGAAAATTCGAACAACATCAGCTCGTGACTGAATGTACGAGAGATCATTCTGTACAATGCCGTTGATCAGTTGAACCGGTGCTTCGGCAACTCCACTATCTCGTTTTTGAAACTGTCGTGAAGCAAAGGCCGTAAGATTGCTAAGCTCCGGAATGTGAGCTTGAAACCATTTCGATACTTCCCGATTGTAAGCGTTGTTTTGGTTTTGATTGAATTTGACAATTACAGTAGGCGTTTCATCCAATCCGGGTAGCGATGAAATTCGGGCATTTCGATCGTACCATTGGCACAAGACTTGGAACTGTTCTCAGCGTGAAACAAAAACGCTTTACAGTATTTGCACTCTTAAACGGGCAATCCGACGTCATAAGCGTCTACGATTGCTGTACGGCAAATCGCAGCAGCACACTTCAATGGCAGTCGACTTCGAGATCTATTGGACAATGGCGTAAACGAACGTTTCGGCAAATTCTGCATGACTCGCAGTCAACTTCGCAAACTCCTTGATCGGCCGACGATTTCGGGATCGGGTCGCGGGACCGTCGGGCAACTTTTTTGACTTATGTGTTATTGATTGAGCTAAATTCAACTTTTTGGCCTTTGATTCTTCTCCTGAATCAACAGAAGTGCGATTGAAAAAGTCGAATGGATTGCTGATTCAACTCAATGACTTGAACGATTTGTTTAATTCGTCCATTTCTTTACCCTCAGCTTGTACAATTCCATCGACTTCTAACTCAGCAAATGTGAGTGGCATTCTTTGTTGACTCAGAGCTCGAGTTTATTGTTTGATTACATCATCTTGAAATTGGAAATCCAATAACGCAGCGTCAAAATCGGTTTCATTGTGATACTAATCACTTGCAAATGCGTTTTCACTTTCCGAATCACTGCTTTCGACATCATAGACGACTGTTGGTTGTTGATCGATTGGATTGACATTTGAGTTATTTGGCACAACGAATGGCGGATTCTCGAAAAGACTTAGAAGTAAATCTTTGAGCCATTGACAACGTTTATGAGCGTTCATTTCGTTCTTCGAAAAGAACTCTGATTTTGTTCTCTGACAATTCATAAAATCGACGATATTTTAAGACACAAAAGCTGCACAACTGTGCTCGTCATCTTGCGCTTCCGAATGAATGCTGATGTCCTCTAAATGTGTTTGATAACCGAATGAAACATGAGCCAAAGATCGAAAAACATTCAAATCAATTATCGACAAACCCGAATGACATGGAGTTGAATCGGAAGTTGCTGTAAACGAATCACAGTAATACATCACTAAAGTCTTCATCTTCGTATCATAATGGAAAATAGTCATGATAAAGTGATTGCCCGTGAAAATCGGCGCAATCAGATATTCGAGGTGCCGAAATTGCGGTGCCACGATCAAAAAGTTGAATGGATTGTTTCCATCGTCATCCATTGACCCGACTTACGGCATTCCAATACAAAAGGTCTAAATAACCAATTGCTCGGTTATCCTTTCGAATGTAGTCGAGAACGCTGAAAGTGATCATTTCGCCCTGAAGATACTCAGGGTTGTCCAGTTTTTCCACAAATATCATCGGGAGAAGTGAATTGCACCGATTGGGCGGTGAGTGAAGTTCCACGAAACGTTCTCGAAGAACGTCTTTGACATGCAATTGATTGGTTTGGAAATTTGTTGTGAAATAGTTATTTAAATCATATTGCAACAATTCGACTTCTTCAGCGATCTCGTTTATTTCCGATTCGTTTCCTGACTGAGTGGAAAGTCGGTTTTTGCTTTTTTCGGTCTTCCGAGACCTTCGCGACGTTTTTTGACTGGTCGACCTTTTCGTTTACCAGTGGAGCGATTAGAACGTTGTGGACCGCTGTCAGATTGGCTACTACCACCAAAACAGCTAAACAAACGATTTTGTGTTTGAGTTGTGCTTTAAATGCGGTTTTCGTTGTTTTTGCTTCTTTGATGTTTTCAACTGCTTCACCGACACTCGCAAAGGGTTTGATCGGATGTTTTTTTGTGAATTTGATGCTTTGAAGAATTTCGCTTGCTTTGATTTCCTCGATGCTCTTCTCGTGTTGCACCAGTTCAACAACATTTGTTGGAATTTACAAATGTCTGTTTGTTGGGTTTACCATCTCAATACACGAACTATTGTCAACTTTCTCGACTTTAGCCACGAAACATATTTCGGTTCTTGAGATTGGTAAGTGAGCAGTTGACTTATCCGTAATGGAACGGATCTTCAGGGCATCCAAATGTGTTGGTTCTTCCTGATGCGAGCTTTTCCATTTTAGGTACTTGCCCTCATCCAACTTTCCCCAAGATACTTGCCGGGTGTTTATGAAATGGCTTTCACTCATTTCAACCCACGACTTTTCTGTCGTGTTTGCTTTTCCCATAGACGGTACTTAACATCTAGTCTTTTAAACAGAAAGAACCACAACAACATACATCGTACGAATACAACACCAAACATCCGAAGAAACGGCATTGTCTTCAACATGCGTTCGAAACAACTTACCTTTTTGCTGCAATCGCTTACGCCATCTGCGGCATTGTTTTCGCCACCGCAAACGGGATTCGGTTGAGGCCGAACCACCTTTCCTCGTTCGAACATTGTTCATCTAAAAAGAAAAGTTAAACGACTATTGAACATCGAGAGATAAAAGTTACGCGTAACATTGACTATCATTACGGACACTGTTGACTCTACGTACGAAAATACCCGATGATTGACTCAAAGATTTAATTTGACAATCAAAAGCAACACAACGCAAAGATTTAATTGTTTATTTTTGGTAAAAACTTCAACAAAATAGTAATTGACTTTAATTCTGAACGGTTTTGTGTTCAATAAGAACTGCAACGCACCATCGATCCAACGAACGGGACGGAAAGAACGCCACACTTTATGTCCCGTTAATCCCTAAAAGAAATGCCATATAATCAGCGAAACTTTTGGAGCAAACCCGATAAAAACATGACAGATCGTTCGCTGATATTGACGTATGTATAGTAAGCAAATGAACGCCAATCTGAAATCCTCTGTTTTAGCGAAAACTCACCAGCGAGTTACATCCAATTGTTGCCCGTAAACATCGGTAGCATGAACGTTGAATTCAGCACAACATTTAAAGTGTTTTTTTGGGATCGTACGCAATAGAATTGCACCTGAAACAACACAAATCAAAAGAGAAAACGCGAGAACTCAGTTTTTGAGTGACGAATTTGGATCCCATCTAAAGCGCAATGATAGCTCTGGTTGTTCACTGCCTTGTAACACAAAAGATCACTGTCAGCGGCAATACTGAAGTGACCAATTTGCCTCAGCAAACAATATGCCGAGAAAACTCGGCAATTCATTCGGTTGAGTAAAGATCGATTGGTTTTTTGCCGTCGTACAATTCCAGTAACTATCGGGGTTCGATCCACGATGATTATCAAAGAATAGTGAGTTTGCTTTTGGGTGTTTTGCGATTATGCTGATTTTCAGTTGAGTCGTTCTTCCGATGTCTGTCGAAAAGCATCAGGTCGGGCAGCTTTTCCCGTGATAGAAGCGTCCAAAAACGAGACTGGCGGCGGTGAAGGTGTTGAAGTGGTGAAAAATTAACCCTTCAACAACTTTTCTTTGTTGAATGGAGTTTTCGATAGTGGCCAATATACGCATAAAGTATATCAGTTGCAATCGTAAACTCTTTTTGTAGGTTCAATATAATCCTTGGATTTTCAATAAAGTCCCCGCACTTTTGCGTAAAGTTGCTTCTCGTGGATCGTTTGCGATACACGAAAAAGCGTGGAATGCGTATCCGTACTGTCAAAAGGGACTATCTGCAAGTCTCATTGAACTTCAATTATCACCGCGTTTTCAAAATCCCGATTACATGGGCGATAACTTCTTTGTGCGTATCGAAACGATGCACTTAAATGATCGCGTTACAACTGCCAATATAGACGGATATCCCGCTACGAAACTTCATTGCTGTTCGTTTTAGGCACACAGTCTCAAACCTGATGTGTGTTGGCTAAACGAGACGTTTGTGGACATCAACATCGCCAATGATAACGAGTTTTTGAATCGTGAAGTGAGCTGGATTCTGGAGTTTTCTGTCTTTTTTGTTCAATAGAATGTTAAACGAGAAGCATTGCCTCGACTCTTTTACTCCGAACGTACGGGACGTGGTCGACTGGATCCGGCAACTTGAAGACAAGACTACGAGCCGGTGATGTGCGCGTACAAGCTCGTAACCGTTTACTTCAAATGGTTCGGTTTGCAGAATATGGTCGAAACTTTTGCTCACAAAGTACGTTTTTCTATCGTTCAATTCGATTATTAGTTTACCTTAGCAATATCCAGGTCTTTTCTCCAAGTTTCATCGCAAAGTCTTCTGTTGGATTGACCGTTCGTAGGGATTGACGATGGTGGATATTCGAGAATTAGAGCGATTGGCGCAACAGAAATTAGATGAGGTATGTAAAAGCTTAGAAGAACTTAATCTCTGTTATTTTAGGCTCGAAAATCTTGTATCGTTCGTGGAATGGTCGCTTAAACGCCCACTCAAAGCTTTCGCGTTGCTGGTTGGTGCTATGGCCGATCAAGCTCGTTTTCAATCTCTTGATTATTCGAATCATTTCCCTCTTGTTCTGACTAATTTAACCGCTTTTCATTCCTTCTAATCGTTTGTGAAACGCTAGATTTGTGTTATTAAAAGGTGCGATTGTTTGAGATGCCATCTATGACCGTATATCACATGAGAACACTGGGAAATTTTGTACAATAAACAACACGAAGACAGAAACTCCATGATGCTTTTATTATACATACCTCTTCAAACAAATTCACAGGTTAGTTAAAGCTGAAACGTATAAGCACGTCATGCAAACATGGAGATTAATAACAGATAAACAAAATTGCAAAAGTTAGAGGAATGAGATGATAGGAGGACGAGAGAGTTTAGAAGTATTGAAATACGTAAAATTATAGAGTTGGGGCTTTTAAAACTCTGAGGTTATGTTGACAATTTGCAAAAATATAGCATGACCATTTGGGCACCACTAATAAGTTACAGACGATTATGCAGAAGAAGTGTAATGGTTCTCGCTTCCACATGTTAAACAAACTGCTGAGGGTCGAGCAGTTTTGTTTGGTTCTTTGAAGATATTTCGATGGAGTGCCAAACGCAATTTAATCATACGCTCCGGGTCGGATGGACGAGCTCTCGGCGGGCACATCATCACGGTACTAAAACTTCAGTGTTAAAGCTCTAAGTCTGCGAAAAAACTTACTCCAAAAAAAACAAGCGTTTTGTTGATTGTGATTGTAAGTCCAAAATCTCCACGAGCTAACGCAACGAATTGGTTTGGCGATGCAAAAGAGTCGATAGCACTCATCTCCTTTTCGACGTGCACAATTTCCTCAATCGAGACATTCCAGTTGAGCGACTTCTCAACGGCCAATTGATTGTGCAGATATTTCATCACACAATGTGGAATATAAACCATCTTTTGACCGTTGCAGCTGATGCAACGTGGTCGAATTTCGTTCGAAACGATGTAAAGTTTCTCCTCTGTTAAGATCCAACTCAGTTGAACGTCCAAAGAATGCGAAGTGGGAACATTGAGGACTCGATTGTCGTATGAATACTGAACAAAAGGTTATTATTTTGTACAATCGAAATAACATACTCGTTTACAAGCTTTTCCGGTAGAAAGAATTTTTGCGCTTAAATGCATGTCCATGAACTTCGCAATTTGTTCTGGATTTTCTCCAACAGTCACATTGATTCCAATTCGACGTAAAGTGAATCCGATTTGAGCGCAGTTTTGATCGACGATGTAAATCGCTTGAGCCGAACGTATCACTTGTTGTTGACGCTCCACCAAGGTTGCATTCACATTCTAAATGTCATGCCTAATAAAATATTCGGCCGAAAATACACTTACTCGAACGACTGTCCACAACTCTTGATCGGTGAATTGACTGCATTTGGTTTTTCGTGAATTGCTGACTTCCTTCAAAAAGTTCGGTACAACACCACGATCTTTCTGCCAAACAAACGGTCCAAATACGATTTGCAGTTTGTGAGGAAAATCCAGTTTGATCTTATGCTCAAGCTTCTTCCCTAATTCAACGACAGCGAACGCATCTTGAGCTGCGTAACGTTGTTGCAATCGTCTCAATGGACGAAAACCGCCCCAAACTGATGCTTGTTCTCCTTTGTCTAAATGCCAGCCGAGAATAAGTTCAGCTATAACGGCGAGTTTCAGTTGAGTGGTTGAATTAGGTCCCAGAATCTTTGGACAAAGCTCTGGATCATCTCGTATCTAAATGCCAAAATGAGAACAATAAAGGATTATAAACGTACAATCTTAATTGAATTCAACAAACAAATCAGATTCTTTGAATTGGGAAAAAATGTTTGCGTTCGTTGATGGGAAAGTTTTGCACAATGACTTTCAGATCGTTTTTCAAAACCGTACCCTAGAAAAGAACTTTGATTTCCGTCCCAAATAAGCAACTAACCGTAAATTCTTTTCTCGTGACTAAAAATGAGTTTAAATAACCACAAAAACTTCTCATCGCTCCATTGATGTTCTTCTTTTAACACGTGGATGTCGATCAGCAATGTTTGAGCGTGACCAGACAATTGGATAAGTGATAGCGTTCCCATTTCTCCACACCACGATTGATCAAATTCGGCATCAAAACCGAAACACGTATTTTTTGGATCTTCGATGAAAGGACGCAAAATCGTGTTCACAGAATCCTCGTTGTCGATCATTTTAACCCAGTGAGCTGACGTTTTCAAGCGTATGTCGAATCCATTTTTGTACTTCTCAAATTCGTTATGCTCAATCTCACGTCTGGAAACAAACAGTTAAACAGTAAAATTCTCATTGCTTACTCTTTTATGACCTTCTTTCTTATTTGTTCGAATTCCACGTTGTTGTAGAACAAATTTGATGGCCATTTTTCCGGTGGAAAATCCATCTGGGCTGCGAGCATCAATGCTGTTTCGTGTGCGGAATTCTGAGCCAAAAACGATAATCCAGCAATACGTCCACGTCGGCTGGGCCCCATCGTGTGAATCGCCTTTTGATAGAACGCCGGTGTCCGATCTATTTGTTGATAGTCTTTGAAGTTTTTGATAAATGCATTCATACGACGCACGAAAACACAGTTGTTGACCATGCTCTTGTCCAGTTGAAAAATCTTCACGTAGTTGAAAGCCAATCGCACGACTTCTTTTTTGTGACTGCGAACGCTGATGATCTTCGAATCGAAGTTGAGATGCACATTTTCGGGATCAATGTCATTGAAAAATGTGCCAGCGATCGAATCGAGGAACAACACGACGTGCTCAGCAATCACCTTCTTACTATCACTTTTGCAGACCTCCAACAAACTTCCAGTCTCTCGTTTTGTGATGGCGCAGTAAACAAGATTCTTGATGGAGAAAGTGCGTGAGTGCTTGTAAAGTTGCAACTTTGCAATCCATCGAAAAGCTTGACTAGTGTGAAGCTCCATTTTATCCTGAAGTTTATAATTACAACAAATGAGATCATACTCAAAAACCTACCAAAACAAAATTAGCGAATTCACTGATAACCTTGTCATTACAGAGGCTAGGAGCAAACTCGTCAATATGTTTTGTTCCGAAAATTGTTTCAAATGCAAATGGCTAAACAATACAAATTCGACAATGTTAATGCAATTTAAATAACTCACCCGACATGAGTTCCGAGTCAATTGGTGAGTTGACATTTGTGGAAAGAACTAAAACAAGTTTGTTTAAACAACAACTTCTATTACAGGGTATCCCAACTAAACTCTTGATTTGAAACGCGCCGCAAAATTCGATTTCTTAACCAATTTTGATGCGGTTTTCTGTAATGGATAGGAAATTTTGTTTTCTTTCAAAAGATTTTCAGAATTTTATTCAAAATCATACGAAATGTTCATTTTGGTGAAGTGTTCGGTTTTGAGCGCAAAAGCGCGTGTAAATGCGCTGCGTGCGGTCTTTCTCTCCACTTTTCAGAACAGACCTTTGACTGTTTTTCAAGTGTTTATCGTTCAAATCTCAACAAATCTTCCGTCCTTTTGGATGACTTTTTGGAGTCGATGGGCGTACTCTTCGATCAAACAGTCGTTTTTGATGGCATTCCCTCAAGATTTGCAAGCGCGCGAACTGATTGATTTGGGTCTTCACGAATCAAACGGAGAATTTCCGCCATCACTTCCGGAGTTCTGGCCGTTCTTAAAAAAACGAATTGAAAATCAGACGCAATTCCCAACCTTTCCTTAGCTCCACGTCTCTTGTGGAAATCGCTTCGTCGCAGAAAGTTGTCGAACCAAGTCGAGAAATTCGAAGCATTCGAAACGGGAGCACGTGGAGGAAGATTGAACTGTCGACGGAAGGCACGTTGAACGGAAATCGGACTGTTTGAATTACCGTACTCGATCACGCAGAACGCTTTCTCAACTGGTGAACAAGACGTTTTTGTTAAGCGCAGTGGAGAGAAAGACCGCACGCAGCGCATTTACACGCGCTTTTGCGCTCAAAACCGAACACTTCACCAAAATGAACATTTCGTATGATTTTGAATGAATTTCTGAAAATCTTTTGAAAGAAAACAAAATTTCCTATCCATTACAGAAAACCGCATCAAAATTGGTTAAGAATTCGAATTTTGCGGCGCGTTTCAAATCAAGAGTTTCAGCTGGGACACTGTATAACACGACAACGATGACGTTAAACAAGTGGTAAAATGTGCTTTCTGTAATGTCAAAAACGAGAAGAACATTTCAATAAAAAGGTGTAAATAGCTTTTATTCGAACGAAATCGAATTAAAGCATAAAAGTAAAAGCAAAGAGATTTGGGTAAATGGAGTTCTGTATCTGATCGCTTAAAAACAGCATTTCGCTAAAGAATGAGTAGAAGAGTTCCCAGTGCAAGGAGACAAACTGCTCTTAGAAATTGTGAGGGTGTTTATATGGTTCAAAGTTGGGCAGAAACGGGTGGAGCGTGGACAGCGATGATTGTGGGAGGTGCATATTTGCCGATGACCGAAAAGAATTGTCCCTAAAGTCTTCGTTCGTCCACATAGACGTGAGTCGTCCTGTAGCCCTACGATGATTAGTCATTGATGAATCATATAGTCCTCAATGTTTCTCTGAGAATTCTACTCGTTCGCACGTTCTTCGAGAGTTGGAATCGCTCACTTATGAATGCCGGACGATTCAATCCTTATCTTCGGGTCGTCTTGCTTTCACTTCCATACCTTTGATCTCACTATCCTTTTGTAGTACCGCACATTGCGTTTGTTTTGTTCATTTGTGCTGTTCGTATGTTGCACAATGATTATTTGGTGACTTCACGCTCACTTTTGAATGCCGGACGATTCAATCCTTATCTTCGGTCGTCTTGCTTTCACTTCCATACCTTTGATCTCACTATCCTTTTGTAGTACCGCACATTGCGTTTGTTTTGTTCATTTGTGCTGTTCGTATGTTGCACAATGATTATTTGGTGACTTCACGCTCACTTTTGAATGCCGGACGATTCAATCCTTATCTTCGGGTCGTCTTGCTTTCACTTCCATACCTTTGATCTCACTATCGTTTTGTAGTACCGCACATTGCGTTTGTTTTTTTCATTTGTGCTGTTCGTATGTTGCGCGTTGTTTATTTTCGTTACAAACCAATAGTTTGTTAATTGATCTTGTGTTTACTTAATAATTGAATAACATTTTATGAACGGAACTAATCTTTTTGTGATTCAAAACTGTTAGATTTACAACCTAGTTAGTAGCAATTGTATCGGCCAAGAACTTTAATATATGAATGAAAATATGACACAAGGTCTAGAAGCACAAATACGTACAAAGTAGAAATTTTAATCAAACGCAGTTGTGAATTGGAATGAGCAGTAAATCAAATGCAACTTTACGATTTAGCCATAATTCATTCGTTCATCAGCTTCGTCTTCGATTAGCGGATTGCGATAAAGATTCAGTGAGGAGCCTGTGGCAATCGCTGCTTCACCAACTGTTTGTTTTCCGACGGAAGAACGAGGAGTAATAAGTGGAAAACGCTCATTATTCCCGTCCTCGGCTAAAAAATATGAGAACAAAAAATTAATTGGAAACTCACGTTTTGTACTTGCAGCACGAGGTTCATTTCGAAATGCTGTTGGAGTTGATGGTTGAAGGCGTGGTTGACTGCTGCTTATGGGGTTTCTTTTTTGTGTAGCTGGTGTCTGACTGCTTCCTCGTGGTTGTAAAAACGCTTGAACGCCTAACGGTGTGGTCGACTTGGAACGATCGCCATCCATTAACAAAATTTGCCGTTGAACAGACAGTTCACGTAAATGCCGTTGACTTTCGCGTACGTTCAAATACTCGTGCAGTTGTTCTCTATAATAATGAAATACACTTTGAATCTACCCAATCTACTTACTTCGGGGTTTTGTAATCTCTCCATTGCTGTCCTTCTCGTCTTCCAAAGAAAATGTAACACAAAATTAACACAAGGCAAATAATGAACGCCGCTAGAAACAGTATTATCTAAAACATTTGAATGGTTAAACCACGTTGTTCATCCTTTTACAAGGTAGTTGGTCCAAAAGTCATTTGGATGTGAAAAATCGTAGATTCTCTCAGTTTCAATTCGCTTTTCATTCAACTTCTTTTCTTGACCAGTCATTTTGTCCATTTCTATAGGTATCTCGCCATTTTCACCATGAGATCTGGTTGATGGTGCGGTAGTGGTTGATGGACTTTGGATGAAACCTTTGAGAAGTGTAACATTCTTCTGAAATTGTTCTTATACATTAATCAACAATACGTTCCGCAAACTGACCACAGAAAATTGACACCAATCTATCTTGAAAGTGTTTCGGAAATGTTTGTTCAACGGTATGATAGCACTTTGACTGCAATAATCGGGATTGCTGCGTAGTCCGTTGACCAAATTCAAGACATTCGGGTGGAAATGTGCTTGTGTGCCAATTTGTACTACTGATCTACAGTTAACTTATTAGTAAATTAGCCAAGAACTGAGTAACCATGTACCCAGATTTTATTGCTGGTCGATAATAGGTAATTTCTTTGTTTGGATCAGGGATGTATTCGGGGAAAATATTGTAAACGTAGGGATTCACACCTTTGCCTCGAAATGTCTCATGAATCGTATGCTCCAAACGCTTCAATTGATCATTCCTCAAGTTAATGAAATCCTCGGCTTCCACATTCTTTATTCGTAATTCCACAATTTGCTGAGTTGTAGTGTTGAAGCGTGCTGAAATGGAAATTTCATTTAATTTCTTCAAACGTTACCATCATCTCCAAGAATGAAGGTGACGTATTGATCAGCCTTTTCGTACGTGTCCAAACTTCGTGCAATGACATGAACGGTAACTTGTTGCAACGGCCTCTCTGGATCACTACTACGACTCTTGTATTTCGTCCAAAGTACCTGCCGAGTTCTGTGAAACCGAAAAAGACAAGTCGCTTTTAGCGTCTTCAACAACCACCGCCTGAAACTCAACGATCACCTTCAGCCTTTTAATGTCTTTCATTTCGTTTGCTCATAGTATTCGGGTTGGGGTTCTGGTATCGACTTCTACTTCGTAGTACCTCTATAGTTTTGTTGACAATAGCTTGTATTTGTTTGCATTAACATCCATCATTTTGTATATTTTGTAAATAATGTTATTACCATATTCTGATCGATTGCACTTTTGAGATTCCTTTTGTTAAGAGTAAACACGTCCAAATAGACAAAACCAAATTTATTTTCTAAACACGTAAATACAAAATAGAACGGTCCTAGGTCACATTCAATCGAACTTTCGATAAGTCGCACGACGCGGATACCACGGAGTAAGAATGTTGGAGTACGGTCGACCGTAAACTAAAATCGAACAATCAATGTTATGTTTATACGATTAAATACACTTACTGTCATTCAAACGTTCGAAATCAGATGGATGCTCTTTGACGTAGTGGTCAACAACCGCGTCACGAGTTCGATTGTGATGTTCGCGAAGCTTTCCAACTCCATAACCCATAGCACCAATTACAAGTAAGCCACCAAGTCGTGGATATAGAGCTACAATAACACATGAAGATGTAAAGTGAATACAAACCGACCAAAATACCACGGTTTTTGTGTGTACAAGTTATGGAAATGTATTCCGAGAACTGAAACCAAAAGAGTTGCACCAGTGGCTCTCCATCGATATGACCACGTAAACGGATCCACCAAACTGCGTTCGCGTTGGTTGGCACGAATATAATCTTCGCGTCGTTTGAGTTCTTCCGGCGATGCGTGAGTAATCTCGGCCATCACCCTAAAAGCAACAATAACCAGAAATCTGTCTAATAAACAATACACGTAGAAATATGTTTGTAAACGAAAATGAACAATCTAAGGAATAGAGAGGCCGCAATTTTAGCGGAGTTTTCATTGGATACACGGTTAAAATGACTTTAATTTACATCGAGAAACAAAGACGTCAATCAGTGTAGTGATCTCAGTTTACGACCAAAGGCAACCAATCGCAGTCAAGGCGTAAGTAAACGGAATGTAAAGTACGTTTGTGCAAACGAAGAATCCCACTTTGTTAGACGCGGTGTGTGGGCCTTGAAAGATTCCGAGTAAGATTGTGATAAAAGAAAAAGATTACGTGCAAACTAACATCTTCTTAAATGTAACCATTTTCATCTTAAAATTCGCATCACGAAAGTTCTTAAGAATAACTTCTGTTCAATCACTTCTTACTCAAAATGGTTCTTGAATTCATCATTAAGGTTTATCATATTGTTACTTAGTACTCGTTAAGATTAACAAGTATGCAACTACACAACTTTTGGTACTTGGATTCACAAGCCTCTGGAACATCAAGCATTTTGATTATCACATTTATCTGCACAAAACCCTATGACAACAAAAAAAGCAGTGTAGCTATAGAAACGTACAATCAGAACGATTCGAAAAAATAGCAAAATGGCTACACGGTGAGCTAATCCTCGGTTCATTAACGATCGAATTTAGCAGGAAAACGTCCCTCGTCGACGAGCTCATTCCATTTCTCGACCCAAAACTTCGGGCAGAAATCTTTGTAGACGTTTTGGAAGAATTTGCACGGCTTGTAGTCCTCGCCCATGAGCTCTTTGCAACGATGGTAGTCGACATAATAGGCGAAGCATTGACGTTGCTTTCGAACCTGTGGAAAACGAGCATCGTACGGCGCAGCCCAGGCGAGTTCGTCACGCACTTTCTCGTGATGCTCACGATCGTACAAATTGGGCGATTCGGGATTGGGCAACGGCGCACCCTTGACCTTCTCCAAACGTTCACCGAAAGTGTCCGGAACTTGAATATCAGCCATTTCAATCAAATCGACTCTGAAACAAAAAGTTGAAATAAAATTGATAGGTGGCAGAAATCTAAGTCACCAGTTATTTTTCTAACAATAACGGACAACCAAGTAATACGAAAATAGAAAAGTTTCTTGATGGAACTTACTTTTACAAGCAGATGAAAGAGCGACAACAGCTACGACGTATGAGACGACAGCAGACACCCGTCTATTCGACTTGTGGTCTTGGGCAGAAAATCGATGGTCGAACAGTTTGCTTCGCTGTTCCTTAAAACGCGCCACGTACTTTTCGCCGAAGCAGATTGCGGTTTGCACGTGGATTGTTGGTGTTAAGTTCTAGGTGTGACTGTACATACTTTCTCTTCCAATGGCGCGCGGGCGAAAGCGACGCGATCAAAACGCTACAGCGGCCGAAACGCCGAAACGTCGATCGGGCAAAACCTCGGACGGGAATCAGAGCTCATCGTCCTTCAATGAGCAGAACGGACATACAAGTACAAAAACCGTCAGGTGTGTTTGTTTATCAGCTGCTGCAGAGGATTATTATTATTTCTCACTTTAGTGTAAAGCAGAACGGGACTATGAATCGGCAACCAAGCAATTCGCACTCGGAACGTTTAGAACGCGAGAAAATCGTCCTGTGGCGAAAACCGATAATCACGATTTATTATGCACTTCTGCAGTTGCTTTGTAAAATATGGGAATTTTGTTTGTTACCGTGAGTTCTTCTGACTATCGATTTACGTTTAATATACTTGAGGCTTTTCAGACTCACACGAAATAAAAAACTCGTAACTCTTTCCTTATGTCTCGCTATTATTTCGTATTACGGTTACACCGCTCCGGGTCCACACCAACGACAGATTCAAAGTTTAGAGAAGACGATTCTCTGGTCTGCTTACTGGGTTATGCTCGGGGTCTGTTCTTCGATTGGTCTGGGAACCGGACTTCACACTTTCCTAATCTATCTCGGCCCACACATTGCACGCGTTACATTGGCAGCTTTTGAGTGCAATTCACTGGACTTTCCTGAACCTCCTTATCCAGAAGAGTATGTTTGATTTGTTGCAATTAACTTATAGTTCAATTAATTAGAGTAACTTGTCCGGTCGAAGCAGCGTCTGGAGCCATTTCTTTGTGGTCGATTATTAACAAGGTCCGATTAGAGTGTTTCATGTGGGGAGCTGGAACAGCTCTGGGCGAGTTACCGCCTTATTTCATGGCTCGTGCAGCTCGTTTGTCGGGACAAGAACCCGATAACGAGGAGTATGCCGAAGTCATTACACAGTTGGAACGTGAAAAAGCAGGAAAACCAGAAGATACTGTAAGTGAATACTTTAGTCACCGTTCTCACACTGCCTTTTAGACTCTTCTTGATCGTTTAAAGTTGTGGGTTGAGAAAAAGGTTGTTCAAGCCGGTTTCTTCGGAATTTTACTTTGCGCATCGATACCAAATCCACTTTTTGATTTGGCAGGAATCGTTTGTGGTCATTCTCTAATTTCATTTTGGACTTTCTTCGGTGCAACTCTTATTGGAAAAGCGATAATCAAAGCGCATCTACAGGTTTGTACTATTAGCTGCAGGTCTATAAATCTGATTGTTTAGATGGTTTTTGTGATCTTTGCGTTCAGCGAACAACATGTCGACGATTTGATTAATGTGGTGAAGACCGTGCCAAAGATTGGCGCCACAATTGAACGTGTGTTTCGTGGGGTTCTCAACGAACAAAAACGTAAACTTCATCGAAACCCGAACGATACGTTTACAGAGCCGGTAAGTTATACGATCAATGGACAACGAGCAATACTGCCAATAAACTTATAATCGTTATTTGTTTTCAGGCAATTTCACTTATTCAACAGTTTATTTCGTGGATGGTGTTTTTGATGATTGTTGGATTTGTCGTCTCGATTATTAACTCACTTGCTCAAGCTTATCACAAACGTGTATGCAAAGAAAAAGCCAAATCCAGCAAACGATTAGAATAAGCTCCGATTGTTCAACTCATATGTTTAGTCAAAGCATTTTGTATGATCGATAATGCTTGTTGGTTTGTGTAGGACTTTTCTCTGACATTAAGGGCCTTAAATCTCAAATAAAAAAAGGCCAAATTCATTTCGGGCTCTCAATCTTTTCACTTTCTTTCGAGTTTCTAGACAAATAAGTCCAATGTGTCGAACAACTTACCATTGACGATTGTTTTGTGGAATATGTATTTATTATTTATTCATAAATACCTAATAATCAATGTTCGTACTTTCAAGTTCATTGAATCACGAAAGGAGGAATAGTCGTTGGTCAAGCTCAGTGAAGTGTACGGCGGTTGGAGATACTGACAGCAGCAATGCTGGAACGATGTTTCCATTAAACTCGAAGGCATAATCAACGAATCGTATTCGTTAGAGTTTATACACAATTATGATCAGATTTAGCGTTGCAGGACACGTCATTATTCTTATGAATTGTTTAAAGTTCATGACGTTATAGTAACCATAGGGCTTTTGAAAGTTTGGGGCATTAATCGACGTCATTTTTTTATTGTTCGTCTGAAGCACATCTTGATTCGTGGATGGGTGACGGCAGGACGCGTGAAGAATCGGACGACTTTCATTGCTTGTCATTATTTGCGCGTTTTGCTCTCAACGACATGTTTCGGAATTGGCACACAATTCTGAATAGAAAAACTTCAATATTTTTGGTGGGATTTGCCTCTTCTGACCGCGCTAAGTCCCCACGAAGTGTCTTCTGTTTGCCGAATTCGGGACGTCTATTCGACATGCGTTTACCGTAATCATTCAAAACGTTTGTTTTTTAAGCTTTTACGTATTTGCAATCGTAAACGACAGAAAGCGGGCGGAGCGAACTGAACAATAAGTAAATTTAAGGAGCCCACAATGACCGTGGACACAAACTTATTCGCTATAGCGAGTTGAGGTCGAGATCGAACGTTAGAACCACTTTCTGCTACAACAACTATGGTCAACAAACAGGAGCCAAATGAGCAATTGAAGAAGCTGATTGCTTCAGGTTGTTATGATTGCCTTGTCGAGACTTAATTTCTTGTTTAGATATCTTACCACAACATCCGGAACGATGGAATGAAACGGTGTTGTTTCTGGAAGAGGTTGTTAATGTGCTTATTGAGTACATTAAAGAGCAGAATGACCGTTCAAGTAAGATATTGGAGTTTCATCATCCTGAGGAAATGAAAAAACTGATCGACTTGTCGATTCCCGACAAACCTCTACCATTGGACAGTTTGATCAAAGTGAGTGTTGATTGCAAATTTCTTTGCATAATCGATCTCTTTAGTCGTGTCAAGAAGTTTTGAAATTGGGAGTGAAAACTGGTCATCCACGTTTTTTCAACCAAATTTCTTGTGGTCTCGATTTGGTTTCAATGGCCGGCGAGTGGTTGACGGCAACGGCAAATACGAACATGCAAGTTTTTCAATAAGCAACAAAGTTATTTATCATTTTGTAAGGTTCACCTACGAAATTTCTCCGGTTTATATTTTGATGGAAAAAGAGATAATGCGCAAAATGATGGATTTAATCGGTTGGCCATCAGACAAAGGCGATGGCACATTTACTCCAGGTCGCCACTTCAAGCTTAATGCTTTTATACTAAGGCTTTTTAGGTGGAGCAATTGCCAACATGTATGCTATGAACGCTGCGCGACATCAATGGTATCCACGAATTAAATCGCTGGGAATGAATAGTGCCAAGACGTTGTGTTGTTTCACATCCGAAAATGCAAGTTTTTTGCTCTCAACCAACAATGACAAATGAGACGTGTTTAGAGTCACTACTCAATTAAAGGTTCAGCCGCTACTTTGGGTATTGGAGCTGACAATTGTTTTTGTATCGAATCCGACAAAATCGGACGTATGATTCCGGAAGCATTAGAAAAGAAGATTATTGAGTGTAAGAGAGAAGGATTGGTGCCATTTTTTGTTGTTGCAACTGCCGGAACTACGGTTTACGGCGCTTTCGACCCGTTGCCTCAAATCGCTGATATCTGTGATCGTCACAAATTGTGGTTTCATGTTGATGTATGACGAATAATCGTAGGCAGCATAACATTGTTGTTTAGGCAGCGTGGGGTGGTGGTTTGTTGTTGAGCCCCGAACACCGACACAAATTAAACGGAATCGAACGAGCAAGCTCCGTTGTTTGGAATCCACACAAACTGATGGGATGTCTACTACAATGCAGCATTTGTTTTATAAAACAAGATGTTAATTAACATTGAGTTCAAAATATAAAACTTTTCTAGGGTCTTCTTTTTCAATGTAATCAAATGTCAGCGGATTATCTGTTTCAACAAGACAAACCGTACGATGTGAGTTATGATACTGGTGACAAAGTGATTCAATGCGGTCGTCATAATGATATTTTCAAGTTTTGGTTGATGTGGCGTTCAAAGGTAGGACTTATAACTACTTTGATTGTAAACTGCAGAATATTTAGGGTATGGATGGGTATCGCAACCAAATTAACCGTCTAATGGATTTGACTGCCTATTTCACCAATCGCATTAAACACACTCCCGGTTACGAAATGGTCATTGAAAAGGTCTGGAATGCGAAATTAAACCTAAATATTATCTTATTTCAGCCTGCATTCTTGAACATCTGCTTTTGGTACGTTCCGCCAAGTTTACGTCATTTGGACCAAAAAGAAAAGAATGCACGATTGGAAAAGGTTGGTTGCAAATATATCTGTTTGAACATGTTAAGGAAGAGAATATTTTAAAAATATTCCATATTTCACTACTTGGTTTAGCATAAACATTGCCACTGGCTATTTCCCAGACGAATTTAAGAAGTAGACGTAAGACTAAAATTTAGATTGCACCAAAGATCAAGGCCCGAATGATGGAACGCGGAACAACGATGGTCGGCTATCAGCCGGACAAACAACGACCGAACTTTTTTCGAATGATCATTTCCAATCAAGCAATAACCGAAGAGGATTTGGATTTTCTGGTCGATGAAATCGTCGAGATTGGACATAACTTGTAATGCTCACTATGCACATTAAATCGCACACTGAATAGATTTCCTCTAGCCATTACTTACCTACATACACAGAACAAATAGTTTTCAATACAAAGACTTTTTTGTTAGCACACTGAATCTCCTATAAAACTCAATCCCTTTGTGTTATATGAATAATAAAAATTTTACGTATTTCGGCTACTTTGTTCGTTCTAGCTATTGAAGAATTGTTTAAGATTGATCATAAGTCTTAGGATCAGTGTTGATGGAGTTCGTTCATTTAATCGCAATTGTTACATTGACGGTGTTGGTGAGCTCTCAAACTTGCCCAGACAATTTTCCAGCCGTCTTCAGTATTTTCAATAAGATTTTATTCGAATATAAATCGAATTTTTACAGAATGTGTACCGTCTAACAGCCACAAGAGCAAATACGTGTGCAAAGGAGATCCGAGTTTAGGTTGCGAGTTCATTAACGGAATTCCGTACTGTTGTGAGCACGAGAAAGATGATGAAGATCGCAATTCTACGAAAGTAATCTCTGCAATCAACTCGACAACTGATTCTACGGTGACCACTATTAATGCTCATCGTACCACATCAACATATCGACCGAATTCAAGTGAACACCGAAAAACTTCAAGTCGCGAAGAAAATGAGAAAAAAGGTCGAAAAACGGATCGTTCCAATTGTCGAGATCGCGGTCCGGACTGCACGAGACTATCGCATTTGTGCACTAATCCAATCTATGAACCATTAATGAGGGTTGAGTGTCAGGTTAGTAACAAGATCACGGACGTTACAATGCGCTCTCTGATAAGAGGATAAAAGAGATCGGAACGCCAGTTGGACCCAAGTTTTTCATTCTCGAATTCTGAATAACAAACAGTAAACACAACGATTTCAGGTTTCATGTGGCCACTGCGAACGTCCAATTCGACATGTTGATAGCTTTGAGAACGAAGATAAGGACGTTCGAAATGGTCGTGGTTCGTTTATAAACTATAAACGTGAAATAATCTTAAGTTTTGAAATAGACGACTGCGAAGACAGAGGTCCCGATTGTCTTCGATATTCGTTTTTGTGCTCTCATCCGGTAAAGCGAATTTGATTGAAATTTTAATCATAAATTTCTAGGCATACTCGACATTTATGCGCAATACTGAATGCAAAAAGACTTGCGGTTTATGTTAGTAAACAAGACGCAGTAACCACACAAGCAAACATTCTATCGAGTTAAATTCCAACTTGTATAATCGCTTTAATGAAATATATTCAAACAGTGCAAATCGATTGCTTGATTGTGTTCAAGAGTGGAAAGGCGCCGTTGCCACAGTTGTTTTGAAAGTCGTCTCTGTTCAATGGAACCAAACCAACACCACCGAGATGTTCGCGAATTGCATAATTGACTTTGTATTCGAGAATGGACGGTGTCTCGTACGTAATCCACTGATTCTCCGGAGTAGTCGCGTAGGCAGCAATCATGTCGTAAAATGTATGTTGGTGAACATTAGGACGTTGAAGCAAAGTACAAATCTAAAGTTGAAAGTAGTAACGAACTGAAAAACCGCTGAACTTACATCTCGTTGTGCAATCATCGTGTAGTTACTTTGAACACCGGCACCAAACGCTTTAACCGTAGTGCTGAAGTTTTGAACGATACCATAAGAAGGAATATGCACAATAATTTTTTTGGCTTGAACACCGCTATCTACCCAATTGCTCACAGTTGAGTGCTGAAATTATCCAGATTTACAGACGAATGTAACTACTTACAATCGCATGAGATTCATTTGATTTGTCCAATGCAAACAAAGGACTAATCAGTTTGGCATGCTGCGGATTGATTTCGAATGGTTCAAGAATAACGTGGCGAACCGAATTCAACAATTGAATGTCGTATTTCTCAGTCAAGTTGTTGTTCGAAACGGGAATACTAAATTCGAACTTGTCAATCGTCGACCTATCGTCGGAAACCAACCGAATGCTCATTGTAGCAGCACATTCGCCGTGATGATGGTAACCTTTCAACTGTTCAATTAATAGCAAATTGAAATGCAAAAAGGTGTCGCGGGTCTTTTCAGTCAACGTATGATCACAACGCAACTCGACACCGTCAAAGTTGTACCGATGAAGATGTTCGAGAATTGACGCGGTTAGATTACGATCACTACTTAACATTTCTTCCATCTTCTCGGGTAACATTCCACACTTGATGGCAGCAATTAGACGAGTTTGTTTGGCCAATTGATTTGTTTCGCGCAGTTCTGTCAACGCGATCAATTGATCTCTGGACTTTTGATCACGAAAACGCAAATGTCCATCAGCACTCCAAAGCAAATCCTCGACCACAACTTCCGAACAATTCTCAAACGGAATAGCTGCTGGCCACATCGGTTGTTGATCTTTTTCGTCGGGAAGACGATAACTGCAAATCACACTGAACGGATCTGGATCGCATTTGCCTTGTTCTTCAAACTTCAATTGAACACATTGTTGACAAGTCTGAAATACAAAAACCCCTAGAATTAACTCATTTTGATAGATCTACCTGAGTATCGGCCATCTTTCGCAACAAACTAAACGGTTGACCAGAAGGACATTTACCTTCCGCATTGTCACCTTCAATTGCATGAAAAGCAACACCGCCAAATCCATTCATAGACGACCAAATCGTTTTTGTTTGAATTGAACGAACATCGTCATAGGCAAAGAACTCGTCGTTCTTCTTCGCCACAGGAATTCCCAACTCAGCGATGTATTGATGAATAGTTGACGAACCGACCAATTCTTCACACAACTTAAACCAAAATAGATTACTTAAATAGATTGTTTATCTACCTCGCTTTGAGTAATAACTCCCGAGCCACTTGAGCGGTCAGTTTGACTCATATCAGTTGGAAGTCCCAAAAATGTATCTCCGTCTGATCGTTGTTCTTGATGAGCAGCTCCAACCGGCAATGATATACGAGTTCCGAGTGACGAGAATCCGATAAGAATACGATCTTTGGGATAGCTAGTCCATACATTGGCCATTGATTCGATTGACATGTTCGAATTTGCGAGAAGCTTGCCGTCAGAGAATAGTGGTGAATGATGTCCGGTAAACGTGGGAGATGGATGGAATCGATGACCTTCCAAAATAATGAAGTCAGTATTTCGGTTCAACATGTCGACACTGTATGCGTTGGCAAACGTCAAGAAAGGTGTCACTGTGACGAAAATCAATGCACTCTTTGGCATTTCCTTGCGCAATTCTTCAAGCAAATTACTGAAGTCAGTTTGTACTTTTTGAGTGATTTCTGCGGAGACTTCAATCGGATCTAAAAGACTCAACTCGAGGCCATGTGCATTACTATCGACGTAAATCTACAACGTCAAAAAGTAAACTGATACATTGGAAGTGAAAACAAACTTGTCGAGCATTTTGAACAAAAACGTGTCGTGCACTTGAATTTGTGATTAAGGAATCCCACTGATTCCAATTCATTTCGGCTCCAATTGAGAGGATCAAAAACGGTTTACGAATTACCGACCATTTTGCGTACTCGGTAATAGCGCTTTTAAACTCCTTTGTTTCGGAAATCGAACCATCATCCTGAAACCAACGGATAGTTATTATTCGATGGTTTCTTCGAACCTTAAATTCAATCGATGAGACAACGATATGGGAACACCAATTTGGCATTAGACTCTCATATGAAATGTGGTTAACGTTTGGACGATAGATACAAACGCGATTGCAACTAGTGGTCTTTTCTTGATCGTGTTGTCGTTTCGAACATTTGAATTGTTTGGCGATTGCAGTGGCCAACGGATATTCTCCCAATCCGCAATGGTTTGTCGGATCGTCAGCTTCCAGTTGCATTATACCAATTCCCCCATAACCATGCGACGAAATCCAACGAATTTTACGAGCAACCGATTTGTGTCGTGGAGGATTGTAGGAGAAGAACTGTGTCTCATTGAGAACAAATGAAACAGCACAACTTTTATCGTGATGAATAAGTTCGGTGGAGTTGGCTAATTCACAAATCTAAACAAAATTAACAATAAATAGCTACTAAGTTATTGAATCCCGTACTTCTTGAAAAGCAAATCGACCATCTGAACGCATCGAATCATCCATTCGAACGAAATCAGACACTGGAGCACCATTAACTGCTGAGTTGCTTGCCAAATTGTAGCCACGCGCCCAACTGCTCAATCCGATAACAACTTGTTCAGCCGGAACACCGGCAGAAACAATGCTTTCCGCAGTTTCACTAATCGTGTCCAAAAGTTGTGTTTCTGTGTCTCCATAAAGCGGCTCGACCAAAACTGCAGTGTTCTCGTCTACAGCCGAAATAACCTCATCGCTTTTCAAGTACAACTGATCGACCATATGAGCGAATGTTCCCAGTTTACGATGAGCTTCGAAAACATTTTGCGCGTTAACGGCGACAACCAATTGCAACGGTTTTTGAGATGTTGCAGTTGCGCGAACGTTCAACTCAGTTCTCAATTCACGAACGAAGTTTTCGTAGTGAAATGAAAGTAGGGATGTAGATCGAAGATCAAGAAAGATGCCATCAAAATAGTGGAACACCGCCTTCTGAATGATATTGTTGATGACTTTGGCACGAGTATGCGATGAGTCGATGAAATTGATTCGTTCCTTTTCGCGAATTGCCAAAAGCAATTTAGTCGGTTGTTGTTGTTTTTGAAGTCTAAAGAAAGAAAAGTTTACTTCTATCTACTGTCAACTCACGTTTGCAAATATCGGTAGTTGCCCCACGTAGCGGCCATTGGAAAATCGTTGACATTCGGATCGTGAAGATTTTGATGTTGATCAATCAGCGCATATCCATAAACCACGTGTGTACAATTGAGGTTCTTCGCGGCGTCAACATGTCGACTGATTGTATCATCCTGAAGTTGCAGATGAACTCAAAACTCACCACTTATCACTCACTTCTTTGGCTAACAAAAAACAAAAGAAAGAACATGAATCTGAGACTTCAAGTTCAATGTCCTCATTTTCAGCGGCATTAACTTTTGTTTGCAGTTCAATCAAAAGTAACAAACAAAGAAAATAAACGACACTACGGTATCGTTCACGCATCATCGCAACACAACCGATTAAAACAACGTTATACACTGCACTGTCGAACGCCTACGTGCTTCTGCGGCTCTCCGTCAAATCATACGCCCCGACTTTTGTTCCATTAAGTGCATTCCATCGAGTTTTTAAGAACAAATTTTATTCGATTAACAACAACATTTGAGAACTTCAATCTAATAACCGCATTACAAACTCTTGAAAAAACATTGGAATAATTGGACTAATAAGCTCGCAGGTTGTGACGATTTTCTGCCGATAAGTGCGACGTTCCACTGGATTGTAAGAGTTTAAATTTCCCGGAATTTGGTTTAGTTTCTTCGAAGATTGAAACTGTCGCTTGGCCAACGTAAATGAAATCTGAACACAAGATTTCAAATATCGCAGCGATGGCTGCTCCGTGACTGACAACGACAATGTTTTCTAAACAACGTATTCAACGAATTAAAAGCGACTTACGTGAATCTGGATTATGATCAAGAATACCGTTAATCGTTTTTCGTAATCGTGGTATACACGCCTCATCTCCCATGCCTTCTTTGGGAAGTGGCGATGGACAAATCGGAGAATATTCCATGTTGACGCGTGGAAAGTCTTCTTTCAGCTTTTGGGTTGAAAAGAATCCCTAAAAGCTGACGATGAAACCGATAGCAATTGTTTACAAACCGGAGGCTTTGTGCAAAGATACAATGCCTGAAAGTTTATGTACCAGTTGATATAATGAAAGCTCCTACTTCACACAATCCCGGCTCGACGTTAATTGAGTTTGGATGATTGCCGTCTAAGAGTTTGGAAGCGGTTTCCATCGTTCGAGTGAATGGACTCACGTAGATCTGATCAATAGGAATATCTTTGAAGCTGAAAATTGAGCATATAATTTAAATGTGATCGTGACTTACTATTTCTGCAAGTCCTCTGCTTGCGAGTGTCCGCGTTTTGACAGCGGCGAATTGTCTCGAGAGAAATTCGGATATAACTGCTGCCACTGGCGATTAATGTTGTCCTCTCGCTAAACAGATAGTCTTAGTTGCGTTGAAGTCTTGTTAGTAACCTCAGCATGCCTCACAAAGTACAGAATACGATGCATCTGAAACACTAGCTTCATATCTGTTTTAGCAGCCTTCATGAACTCATAGAGGTTAACGAAACAAAAACACTTTATTTCTACCTTCTTTTTATCAGTATGTGCCATGCTGCTCAGAAATTGTCCTCTCAACCGACAACAATTCCAAATAGGTCACGTGGCAAATCAAAAATTTAATCGTTCGAAAAAGACTACAAAAAAATTTACACAAAAGTAGGTATTTCAATGTTTTTAACTTGGAATCCGACTCTCAATGGCGTTTAGTTAAAGCCGGTTTATTATGAAGCATATACAAAAGTCCCGTAAAAAATGAAAGATCACCGCTAGCATGTGGACAATAATTTACATTGCATCAAAGTGAAAACGATGAGATTGAGATTGGCGTTCTTTTCTGTCGGCTTTCTTCTCTCTGAGATGTAAACCAAGTACCAGACAGAAAAGAATGAAGCAAACACTGATCTGAACAAGCAACGACTGAATAATCAGTCTGCTGGGCGTCAAATAGAGTCGACTTTGCCAATGGGTCCCATCTCTTTCGGGCGGCACAATAATAACTCGTGAATTTGGTACAAGTTGCTTCAAAGAATGCCGTTGATTCAACGATTCGACTGGCCATCGTGGACTTCCCAACTGTACAATATCAACGAAATTTGGTGATCGTCCCAGTCCGAACAAAATGAATGGCGAGTGAAACGTTCGATAGGAAGTTTGGGGAAGTTGACATTGTGTTGACACGCGCGGCTTGCCAAATGAAGTTGACATCGAATAAGAACTGCAGGCACCCACCCACGAGATTCCACTTCCTGAATCAACTAGTTACTATGCTGCAAATGTGAGGAAAACAAACCTCGATCACTGATCGGAGTAGCGGGACAATCATCAGCGCAGACATTCGAAAAGACTTGAACCTTAAGGAATGTTGTATCACCTTTATCGTCACATTTAATGAAATCAACGAAAGTCGAGGTCTCGTCTTTCTTGTATTCAACAAGAATGTCCAAATTTCCGTCTTCCTTCAAATCGAAAAAGGAACTGAGCACAATGGTACTTTTCGCCATTTCCGCTGGCATTATAATTCGGAAATCTTTTTGTAGGTTGATTTCAAACCGTCTGAAAAGCAATCGATTGTAAAATCAAACAAATTTGAAGTACCGTGTGAAATTGCCATTATCCGAGGCAACGTTTTCGAGAATCATCGGACCGGTCATTCCGTTCATTTTGACGGTAGCAATTAAATCCGGATACCCATCTAAGGAAAATTCGCCCACTCGGAATGCCACAATTGAATTCGGTTCGACAATGAGTTCGGCTTCCTAGACATACACAATGATTACAAACAAAGAGTGCGGTTGATTACTTTCATATCCAAGTGAAACCATTCCCATCGCGTCCAATGTAATGACCATGCCAAAAACTTGTCTACGCGAGTACAACTTGCTTCACGGCAAACGGGTAGTAAAATGTCGGAGTTTTGGTCCGAGTTAAAATCGCCAACAAGTGGCGCTCCAAAATGTCGAATTTCTGGATCATCGGGTAGTGGTGGAATGAGCGTTTTGGTTTGACGCCACAAGAAACTGAAATGAATGTAATCCAGTAGTTGAATGTTGTTGCTTACTCCAAGCTGTCTAATTTCCATACACTCAACTCCAATCCAACTTTTCCATTGTTCAAACCAAAAACGATTTCCGAACATAGATCGCCATCCAGATCCATAAAAATGTGCGGAAAGTACGAGTAGACTCCAGCACTGAAGTCGCCATCGACGAATCGATAAGCACAGTCTTCGTAAGCATTCGATCGACTGCCGGTAATACACGACATTGCTGGACGAGTGTTGTTATAAACAAAACCCAAAATATCCGAAATTCCATCGCCGTTCACGTCCATTACCACAGGTTGATCGATATACGATTGATTCAAACTGATTTCCACGTGCGTACTCTCATGAACATAGTAAATGGAGGCGCTGTAAGTTTCACGGCCTTTCTTAAAAACATCAGTGAAATGAAAACAAATGAGTTAATCGACTTACCGCAACAACAAGAATATCGGGAACTGCATCGCCGTTAAAATCCCCAACAGTGCAAAAGACTTCACGATTAACGTTGAGTTCAATTGGAGTATATCGATGACTGTCTTTGAAACTACCGCCTTCCGACTGAAGCAAAATGAAGAGTTTGGGTCCACGTTGTACAACTAGATCAGTGTAGCGGTCTTTATTGATATCTCCGTACGCACAAATACGACCGGGTTGCGGATTCTGAGTCCGATCGTCGACAATTGGCAACGTTATTCCTCGACCACAGATCGCTTGATTCACAACAAAAAGCAGAACGAAAACACATGTTCGTAAGCAGGATCGTAAATTCATCTTCAAAATCTGAGCATTCGATCCTAAAGAAAGTTAGCAAACAACTAAACTTGCTCTCAAATATTCACCACCGCAAGTCAACGGTTACATTAAAACGATGTTCGTTTCTCTCTCATTCGTAACATTTATTTCACCAGTAAATGCTCAAGATAATCACCCTCTCCTTGAATTCTGTAAACCATAGCAGAAAGTCTGTCGAGAACGTTTCCTGACTCCCACAAAATGATCAAAATTGAATTATGAACAGAAGTTAAAGAAAACTCGACGTTTGTTTAGAAATACAATGAATACGAAATGGCAGTCGAAAAGTTTGGCTGTTAAATGAGCAATCGACAGGTCAACAACAACAAAGAAAGATATTGTACAATCAGATAAGCCTAATACTCATAAACACTAAAGATACACGCCTATAAACTCAACAACAAGCGTCTATCGAAATGACTTCGTTAAACGATCGCGAATATTCGGCAGCAGCTTTAAGTGTTCCGTGGCACATTGATCGACACACGAACTGAGTTTGTTTTTAAATGTAACCAACTGTGTTTCCGTGTATTTGTCCGGATCCAAACCCATTTGTTGGACTTAATTTCACGAGAACTTAAACAGCTAGTTTACTGAGCTTACCAAGTTTATCGTAACTGAAAATTACACGATTAAAAGTGTATAATCGATCTAATTACCACGTCATTGTACAACGACTCAGTTGGTCTTGAAGAGTTCCCAGCTCGTTTTCTAACGAAGTTTGAGCCCTTTTCATGGGTAAATTGCACTTTTCAACACACTCCTCGATTCCTTGTCGACTACTTCGCTTATCGTCGCAGCATTGAGCCGAACAGTTGAACATTCGCTTCTGAATGTCTCGTAGATATGATTTGTCTAGTTCGTCGATTAAACCATCCACAGCATTTTTCACACGTCGTTGTGTTTCTTCCATTGTTGAAACCCACAAGAATCTGAAAAATTGAAGGGTCTCACGATTAACGAAAAGTAGCGTGCAATACGATAAGAAAAATAAATCGGTTATAAGTTCAATAACAAAACATTGACATAAAAAATCATTTGCGTTGCGGAATAACTAATCGTGACCATCGATGAGCAATACTCCCGTATAGCGTGTTGTGAACCGATTTTATGACTATCGATTTTCCATTCACTACTTTGTGTATCTTCAGTCTCCATCAGATTGCTCACAAAAAACGTCACTTTTTGTTTATTTCCAAGTTGAGGTAAATTACAAATATGTGAAGTTAGAATAATTGTAAGGCCCAGAATAAAAGTTTTTAGCAGAAGCTTCAGAATACTGTGTTGTTGCAATTGACTTCGTTTGCATGATTGCACATAAGAGTGTCCTTGCTGAACTTCAGACCAACGGGACAATTGAAGTGATACGCAGTACCAGTTACGCATCGATAGAAGTGATAACAACTGTTCGGATCGGGATAGAAGCCATCCATGTCTTTTTTGCACGTAAACTCTATGTTAATTGTTGTTGTCAAAGAAGGTCGTTGTCACATACCTTGTTTTTCGGACACATTTGGAAGAGTTGTAGTCGCAGAATTTGTCCAATAAGTCATACTGTACGGTTTTGTAGAGCAACCAGAAACTGTGGGCTAAACAAAACACGCTTACCCAAACGCACTTAAGAGTCTCTAATCTTACATATGTACAGTAACCCAACACACGACTGTATTCCAAGTCAGCCGGACATGAAATTCGGAAAGATTTACCAGAGAGACAAAGAGCAAATTCTCGACATGATCCCGTAATTTCTCGAAAACCATCACCTTGACCAATACACGAAATATCCAATTCGGATGGAAACGTTTTGGTTGGCATTGATGTCGTCGAAGTTTGCTTTTCATACGGTACTGAAGACGAATAAATTATGGGTGGGGGCTATAATAGAATTAGCTGGTCATTTAATCAAACGTTTGTATACCGTGATTGCAGTTAATCCATGAATATCCACTCCACCAAGTTCTCTTGCAATTGTTCCAATCAACGGATATCTGATTCCACCACTGTTCGAACAGCGACCATTGAAATCATCCATGTCTAATGTCCAAACGAAAGCACCACCAAAACCGTTCTGACGAATAAAATCAAGCTGAATATTTCAAACTTATTTCTGAATTCCAATTACTACTGACCTTGTACTTAATCGACTCTACATCATCGTAGCTGAACCATTGATCGCCTTTGACAAGGAACGGTACACGAGTTTGTTGATCAAAATATCGATGAGCACCTTCGGCAAGCATTTCACAGAACTCATAGTAAGCGCCTGTTCCCGCTTCACTCACGTATTTGGTTGTTCGCGCAGTATTTCCAGGAGCTCCGATTCCGTAGTTACTCGGATTGGTAAGTGTCCAACCTGTAAAATCGAAGAGTTATTCAGTTATTAGATTTTGAACTTAACCGCGTCCATAAGTTGGAATACCGACCAGAATCTTTTGACGAGGCATGCCATGATCGGCCCAGAAAGTTGCAGCACCAACCTAATAAGCATTTGTAAATACTTTTAAGATCTTTGTCCGAAAACACGTACAACGTTCCACATTGGTTCTTTCTCGCCGGCTTGTGCGTACAACGGTGCATTCATTCCTGTAACCTTTTCCCATCCTCCATGAAAATCGTAACTCATCAATAGGATGAAATCCAAGAAGCTGAATAACATGTGCATTAGTGTAATTTAAACAACGAAGTTACTTTGCAATTGCCGGAATATTGTATCCCTTTTCGATATTCTTAACTCCGGCTGCAACTGCAGCGGTAATAAGCAAACGATCGCGTTGTGTTTGTTTTGCTTCATAATTAACGGCATCGTACAATTCCTACAAGTTCGAGTTATTGACTAATTAGTGAAATTAAACATACCCGAATAAACTTGCTGTAATTTTCTTTGTCTACCTCATTATTCGGATACTCCCAATCAATATCGATTCCGTCGAAATCGTATTTGCGAACGAATTGAATTGCAGATTGAATGAAAGTTCGTCGATATGCCGGTGTCGATGACATGCCTTGAAACAAGCGTGTTCCAAACGACCAGCCTCCGAACGAAAGCAAAGTCTTCAATTGCGTATCCATCTTCTTTAACGCGTTCACTCGCGCATACATTCCAGGACCTGCCCAATCATTAGGTAAATCAGCTGGATCATAAGCTCTGGAAATTGCGGAGTTGAGATTGTAAATTTGCTAGTTTCCAATTACTTTGCCGTATAATCCTCATTCATCCAACCGAAAGCAAAGAAAATGTGAGTACAAAGACCGCTAACGTAATCTTCAGGCATAAATTTTGCTCTTCCCGGACGATATTGACTCCAATTCGAGAAGTAACATGCTCGTTTGTAAGCTGAAAATTGATTAAATTCCAAATATTAGTAGCTAGTTACCTCCTTCAGACACCGGGATCAAAGCGATCAAAAGCAGAAATAACAAAGTAGTCGACGAAGCCATAAGGTCGTTGCTTACAAATCAGAGCATTCAAAATGAAATCACCAGTCCGATTGAAATCGTGATTGCTTTCTGGTGTTTATAAATGGCATAAAAATTCCAATCTTTCGACACTGCAACAACGATAATTAGTCAAAGTTATTCATACGACCGATAGAAATGCGCTTATCGTCTATTTGATAGCCATTAAAAGTCGATTACAGAATTGAATAGCCGTTACGATAAACTTTGAACCAATTAGATTGACATATGACTAAGCATTACGTGAATTTCGCACATTCTTTTTGCAAACTATTGAAAGGATTAAGCGAAGATCACAAATGTATCATGAAAAACCACGTATTCCAATATGTTCAAAGATGAAAGGTAGTTAGAAATCAGTCTTGGATTCTTTAGAAGCATCAAAAAACACAACAAAACCAAGTAATACAAAGAGAACTACAAATTATTGGTGTACAACAATTAGGTTTCAAATTTGTTGTCCACTACAATCGACTAAAGGATGATTAGAGACGAGTGTTCAAGAGTTAATCTTCGTACGATTTGCGCGGACTTTCAGATCGCGCGTTTGAAGCGGTTAGTAGCGTTTGTTCTAATGGTCAAGTTTTTTTACTTCCTCTCAATCGAGATCGAGTTTTGAATGCTGTGTGAATGCGTTTTGTACTGTTCGCTTTGAACGTTTGTTTGAGCAACTTACCGAATTGGGGAGGGTCAATCGGGTTTTACAGCTTCGAAACGTTACACACTTTGCGCAATTAGAAACAAACATCGTGAGTCACTCAATTTATAGAATCTAATGAATTGGAAATCAGTTTTGTGTGACCAAGATTAAATCTAAATCTTTGTACAAAATGCTTTTGATTATCATTTCGACTTCAATCTGAGAATGTGATTCTGATCATTGGAATATCTCGTCTTCCGAACAAACGGCTAATCGCAAATGAGTCGGGATAAAAAGTTCTCGCGTTTGCACTCGAGATCACGGTCCAGAGGGAAGCCGAGAGGGCCGAATGTTTCGATAGACGACGTCCAGCCGATGGTTGTTCAGTCTCTTTCATGCCGCAAAGACCCATTGAGCGGCTCATTTTGACGCGAGAATTCGCTGTAAATTCATTCTTCTGCTAAAAATGTTCTGAATTTCTTGTTCTTATTAAAATTTTCTATACGATTGGAATGGGCAAACACAAACGTCATGGTAAAAAGAACTCGCAGCAAAACCCAACAACTACTAACAGGAGGTTGAATGGAGACAAGGTTGTTGCTGATGAACTATTAGTTAAAACTGAAGAGACGAATTCGGAGGTAAGTATTGACTTTGTTCATTCGTAGAGATTTTTAGTCTTCTCTACTCGTCGATCAACCAAAAACATCAGATGATCGTACGGCACAAGTATTAGAGGAAGTGAAACGACGTAAAGCTATTGTCGATGCTGCAGTCAAACAGAAACCAGTGCCTAGACCGCACAATCGAATCACGTTCTATCCGTTTGCTTATGCTCTTCGACAAGACTATTTCAACGACTATTGTTGGTATTGTTTGAAGGAAGATCCCATAATGTGAGTCACAATGATTATACACAACAACCTTCCACTGGTTAAGTCAATGCACTAAGAAATGCGGATTCGCAATGTTTTGTGATCACGAATGTGAGCTGTTGGCCGCTAAAGACCATCGACCGGAATGCGTTGGCTTTAAAAGCCTTAAAAATGGAGCAGAACAACCGGACATTGAAGTTCGTCTTCTCGGTCGTATTGTTTACCGCTACAAAGTAAAAATCGTAATCACTTGGATCGTAATCAATTCGATTCTAGCAAATTCAAAATGGAGAAGACAAAAAGATACCTGAATTCTACACCGATCGTACATCCAAACGCACGGTTATGGATATTTGGTCGCACGAACAGCAATTTGCCAACGACAAGCACTACGCTAATCAATTCGAAGGTAACTTGAGCTTAACATTCGAGAAAGTGTTTTAGAAATCTATGCAAAGTTGACCAACTTTTATTCTGCATCCGATTTACCTTCGCGCGAAGATGTCTTCAAGTTGCATTGTCGCGATTTCGTCAATCGACACGCAATTTCTGATCGTCAATATCAAAACGTAAATTTGTCTGAATGTTCAGTTATTGTTATTTGCATTCTAGGAGATTGGAAAAGGACTTTATTTGGATTTGTGTGCATACGATCATTCCTGCGCACCGGACACCGTCTTCTATTCGAGAGGATTTAAAAACATTCTGGTCGGCTTGAAACCCGATGGAGATATTTCGGATCATCAGAAGAGTTTCTACTCGTATGTTGATCTTATGAGGTAAACTTGCGAGGGTTGATCGAATTGCTTCTTCTATTCTAGTTCTTTGGCACAACGCCAGAAACAGCTCAAAGATACGTGGTGGTTCGTTTGTGAATGCACTCGCTGCACAGATCCAAACGATCATGTTCTCACTGCAATAAAATGTCAGTATTGCGCTAAGAATGTAAGCAATATCAACTTGTGGTTACGAGATACATTTCAGAATGCTCACGATGTTCCATTGATTATCCAAGGCAAGAAAGCGCACAAGATTGATGGACGAGTTTGTTGTCCGAGTTGTCGAAAGCACCAAGAAAGTTTTCATATTATGGAAGCCAACTACTTGATGCGGGATGTTGATCTCTTTTTGGACCAAATGGATTCTTATCCATCAGTTGAGATTGAGAAAAAACTGACCAATTTCTTTGATCGTTCGAAAACTCTACTTCCTAATTTTAACATCTATCGTGCACGCATTGTTTTTAACTATGTAAATTGGGTGCAATTGACCGCTGAAGAGAAAACTAAATTGTTTGTTTCCGTGGAAGGATGTCTACGACACTGCTTTCCGGCCTATCATCCCGGCTTAGCATTCTATCTTCGTGATGTTGCTCATTTCTGCGCTGAAGCCCACTACTACGCGGATGCTGTAGCTTACACAACCGAATCAATTGATATTATGGAACGTATCTTCGTTGAACACGAAACCATTCCATTGATGCGTTCCAAACTTACTGATCTTCAACGACGAAACGCTTTGGTTGGTCGATAGCTATCCGATCTTACTATAAAAATTTTGTTTTTAGCAGAAAGAAAGTGGCCGTTTGAAACAACTTCCATCGCCGATTGTACTCAATAAAATGCTTGTACTCGGAACTCCACCTTTGTCGCCATCATCCGAACAAAAGTCATCTAATGGCTCGTCAAAAGAACGTACGAAACATCGTCGTGTTCATCGCGAGTCGACTCCGTTACCACCACCATTGTTAAACGAAGATGTTCAATTTGTCGTGGAAGATAACAGAGACACTGAAGAGACGATTGATTTTGATGCAGTTGATTAAGAAATGGACTGTTGTTTATGTTGTTGAATTTGACTATTAAATGTGTTGTTCACGTTAATAATGTTCATTAAGTCGATTATGTACAACTATACAAAAAGACGAAGGAATGATGTGAGTGTGGGAGAATATGTACAAAGAGAATTTACATGCATTGCAACGTCACTATATTAAATCAAAAAAATGTAAAGCTGATTGATTGAACTAGATACTCGTGAAGGTTGTCAAAATAATCGTAAACCGATTATCATATAGAAACAACAACAAAATACTTGAAAAAAACAAACGAAATTGGAGCAATTAATAGTCAAATTCACAAAGATACCGAAGACGATTTGGAGCTAATATCCAATGAACAATCCACTGGTACGATCTTGTTTTTTGGATTCTCGTTTGCTGGAACTAGACGTCGATACGCGATCAACCATATACATAAGAACAACGTTAAAGTCACAATTTCTACAGTCCACGTGGCCAAAGGACCGAAAGAAGTGAAGGTTGAAGAAATCAGAATTGGGCCAAAGATACGCGACAGAGAACCGACAGCTTGATTTAGTCCTTGCATCAAACTAAAAAATCGAATCAAACTCATGCAACCTACTCTTAGACTTACCCTTGTCGTGAGTTGCCGAGAACAAGTGAGTACAATGATTGTAGGGAATTGTTTAGACACGGTAAAGCAAGACCGAAAACCAAGATGTAGCTGATGTAATAAACGTAGACATTCGTTGGTCGTAAATCGTCACACCAACTATAAACTGTTTCTAAAGATTCTTTTTTTAGATTATGTATCCTTCATGAACATACCGTTATTACTATTCAATGGACAATTGACTGAACCATTCGGAAGAAATGGATAAGAGAACGTTAGCAAGTGGAAACCCAATAACGCTATCATGGCAATGATACAGTTCAATCTTTCGGAGATCCAATTTGAATAATGGGTGAAAGCGTAGATGACTAACATCAATGTTGTCAATGCTCCAATTGCAGCTTGTGAAGCCGAATTATAATTTAAAACTTCCGCGTCGTCGAAGCCAAACATTATTTGTGAATAAGGAGATCCAATTGATTCAACGTTGGCTGTTACCAACATTCTTGCTGCTCTTGTTAACATGCAAATCAAAATGGCAAGAACATCAGGTCGAACAGTTAGCAATGGGTTTTGACATTCGCAATCCTCCAGGCTCTCATGATCAGTTTCAACAGTAACGTCAAGTTTGGAAATCGTATCCTCTTCTTTGCCCCGATTATCCAGTCTATCGTCTAGCACAATTGGTAGAAGAATAGCACAGAGAACGTTGATGAAAAAAGCTAGTATCGCTGGTGCCGAATACATGGATAGACGAAAAGGCCCAACACTGATACCTTCTTTCAACCACGTAAAAATGCCCTGAACGGCGGGACCTGCAGTCAAACCAATCAATGCTCCTATAAGAAATAGTCAGTATGTGGTAATTGGAAGTGCAAATCTCAATAATTAAAAGCACTTACCTCCGCCCGTCAATGCCATTGATTTGGTTCGATCACTTTTGGTTGATGCACTAGCTGTGTACGCAAGAAAACATGCTCTATTGCCGGAACCGGCTCCAGCTAGGAAACGTGAGATCAATATCGCAAAGCTCATGAATTCAAGTGGCACTGCATTAAGACTTGCGTAGCTCAAATTGGCTACCATCGAGATACAAAACGATGTAATAACTGGAAATTTTAATCGACCAGATTGATTGAGCCAATAACCAAAAAGAGGTGCACCAATCGCTTCGCCCAATCCGCTAAGAGCCATGATAATGCCCACAAAAGTCGGTGAAATCGTAGAATCCAACTAAAAAACGAACAGTTAAGATTCTCGAACAGAATTTAAAAGCCAATGTTTTTTCTTATATAATTACCAAATGCTCTTTGAGAATAGTTATAAGTTCGATGAACAATCAGTTTCGGCTATGCGTTCAACTCAGATACTGATTTCGCTGGATTGATGCAGAGCTCGCCGGTTGGCTTGTCTGAAAACGTGGAATCGATAGAGGATCAATAGACCACACGTTTTTTTGACAAAAAACATTTCCATTTCATTTGAAGACAAGTTATTTTTCGATCGTAAACTGAAGAAGAAGAACACAACGTACCGTCTGAACGAATGGCCAAAAGCTCCACACGAAGAAAGAGAATTGAAACGCATCAATCCACGAAAAGAACGCTACATAATAGATGCTTTTCCAATCAGTTACTCCGTCGTAAAGTTGCTGATTCTTTCCACTCATGATGTATTCCAATAATCTGAAAGTATTCCTTTGATTTGTATTTCAACGGTCTTAAACTGCAATGTGTGTCGAACTCTCACGTATTTCACGAGCTCATTACATAAGTCATTTACTGCGCATCACGATTATCGCTCATTTCATCTTAACACTGTCGCTGATTGTCTTTTGATGCACGTTATTTGTTCTTGCGTAGTGTACTGTTAACTTCATACGAACACAAATTCTACGATTTCAAACTCATTGAGAGAACTTTAAAAGTTTGATGACGTGCGATTTCAAAAGAGTTTCCAGTTATTTCAACGCGATTTGTCCCATTCATTTTGTCTGCTGTTTCTTAACAAAATACGAGACATAAGAAAGCAGATGCATAACACCGAACTAGAATTCAACGAGAAATGAGCTAAAAACATAAGTCGATTGAGAGAAAACAACGCTGAAAATCTACAGGAATATGAGACGTTCAATCGAAAACAAATGAACGCGAAACGACTGCAAGCTTTTGACGATGTTTTACTTCGGTTTATAAACGCATTTCAATCATGAAGTCTCCGCCTTCTTGTTTTGGCTGCTTACAGTTTCCACCCTTTTTACAACAACACATGATCTGACGAAATTGAACTTCGTTCGCCCTACGGTTGCTCGTCGACCCAATTGACCGGTGATCTTTCATTTTGACGTCAGTCTGACGTGAATTTTTCGACACTGTTTACCGACTGTTTTCCCATCAATCGTAATCCTCAACAATATTACGGTGTTTCACTTTCAAACTTTCGTCTACAACTTAGACTGGAATTGATCTTTTCCTCGATGTTTGTATTAGGAAAATAGATTAGTTTGTTTGAGCACTTGGTTTTCAAAAATCTTACCATTTTCGAAAGAGCAAAGAGAGTTTGTTTGTTGTTCAAAGAAATTAAACTTCGTTATTTGTGGAGCAGTCAGACACATTCGTAAACGACTTTGATTACCACATAGCGATACAAGAATGAGTAAAAACAAAAGAATATCACAAGATGATCGTTGGATAAGCATACTAGTACAGCGATCAGCATCTTCGTCCAATTTTCGTTGATACTTCTTGGAGCCCGTGAAGAGCACATAAATTCTTCTCGACCATCTATTTCTTCATCTAATTATCAATAATCAGCAACAAAACGCCGCTCTCGACCGTTCAACTAACCACGTACGTGGAGCTCTTAATCGCCGAAGAGTGTCAGAGAACACATCGTTTGTCTTTTCAAAAGTCATCAACTTTAAACGAGTTTGCTCATTAATTATCATCAAAACCAAAAAGATCAATTCGACGACGAAGAAAACGGTGTAAATTGTTTCGAAAGCAGACGTCAAAACCTGCGGAATTTTCCAATTTTAATTTTCCACAAACGTGATTTTTACGGTATGTCACTCACACTTGACAGCTTCTACTCGTTGGGAAACATTCGTTTTTTCACCAACTTCAAAGTATGTTTGCAACGCCGATTAGCTGAAGAGCTGATCTTTGGTATGTTAAAAAACGAGTAGAACAAAACTGGGGCTTTGAATCAAAAACAGATCGACAGGCTCCAAAGAATTAAACGTCAATGTCCGCACCGAATCAATTGTGGTTTTGCATCGGTGGTTTCTAATCGACCAGAGGTAGTAATCATCAACAAGAACTTTGCGTGAAGTGACAACATCAAACACTCGTTCGTCTAAAAATAACTTTGAGAAAAGTTGAGACCAAATGCGCAGACGTCGATTGTAATTTAAGGGCGATCAACGTGCTCTTTATGGAACGTTTCGTTGTTTCAACTCGTGCAATTGCGTAATTCCCTTCACGACTGTAAGTGAACTTCTACTCGTGGTCAAAAACTTTCGACTTTTCCGTTTATTAAACAGAGAGTGATTATTTGCAGATGCTTTGGAATTGCGATACGATAACTTAATCAAATAAGAGAAGACAAAAACAGAAACGTTTCAAGGAACTTAGAAAAATTGAAACATTACTTAGACGAAGACAATATGAACAATCAACAGATGATTGAACTGAGCGCGAGATCGCATTGCGGAGCTCATGTAAGGGTTAATTGCTTATGCATAGGATATGCATAAATTAAATAAGTTAGCAATTTGAAACAGACGCAACCAAAGAAAATCAATTGATGTGAAGTTGTTTGTGTAAGTTGGTCAACATGTCGATCATTCCCTGCGACAAGGTGCCTTTTTGTCGAGCTTTGATTTGTCGAGCATTACGCAGTATATCGTTCAAATCGCGTGATAAGTCTAAAATCGTATTGTTGTCAAAAACAATTTGATTGGACTTACAGTAATTAAATACGGCTGATCGGTCAATTGGCTTCCATGGTGAACGTGCTGATTTGCGGATGTTCAAGATATTACGCGGTGCTATGCTAAATTTTTATCATTAATTCCTCTTCAAGATACAAAACTCACCCTCTAGCAATACGATTAGGATAGTAGCTATGATAGAAGAAAGCACCTCGATCTTTGCTTTGATGGATATTTTGAGATGATAGCAATTTCGATGGAGTTCCATTGATTGCACGTTGCTGAAAAAAGACCATTAACTATACAAGTCGATGAGCGATTATATCACCGTATTTCCTCGTGAATTTTGACCTCGCCCGGCCGACATATCAGCGGCGCCGTCCAAATCGTATGCTTCTAAACAAGCGTGAATTACGAGATACAAGATGTTCGACGAAAAATTTCTCATTATCCAACGTGAACAACCTCTTTTATAGTTGATCGTTTATAATGCGGTTTTTTTGATTAGGTAGTTTGAGCTTGTCGACTCTTGTTGGTATCAGAAGTATCTTCAAGTTCATTAGACAGATTAGTAAATTTTTGATTTCGACGTAAATCGTCTCATTTTTTCCTCACGATAAAAATGAGTTGGTTGCCAGAACAGAAGGTGTTTTGTGTTCTTGCTTTTTCTCAAACAGGAATTCCAACAGCAGTTTCGGTTTTGTAACACTCTTCATGGATGGTCAAATGTTCCTGATCAAGCCAATTTCAAACGCTGGGCTGATAAGTACCCGAGTAAAAGAAATTGTCATGGGCTGAATCAGCAAGGATAAGATTGATTGAGCGTCAAATAGCGACTTTGTTTTTCAATAATCGGATAAACGACAATACTGTCGTTTCTAGAAGGTTTTTGCGAATATCCCAATGGGTCAGCTTGCGGCATTGCCTAAAGAGAAGAAATGCCAAACAAAAGCACAATCCGCTGAATCCTGAAAGTGAGCGCGAGACTGTCCTCATTTCGCCAAAATCGAAAATCCAGTATTTTGTCTAATGGACTTAAAGATACCAACAAGAATTGACAAGCTCAAACTACCTAATCAAAAGAACCGCATTATAAACGATCAACTATAAAAGAGGTTATTCACGATTGATAATGGGGAATTTTTTTGTCGAACATCTTGTATATTTAATTACCGTATTCGTGCGCTTTCTTTAATCCCCCATGTTTCTTCCAACTGGCCCAACAGTCATTACAAAGTCGCAATTGCAAATGTGCTGGACCCCAACCGTACCACGCAGTCGATTCGTCCGAATGACAACTTTCGCACGACGAATTGCTTTTAATCGGCTCATTGGTGTTGTTGGGTGGACCAACGAGATTCGGATGAGGCTTGTTGTAATTCGGAATGTAGACCTGTTTCAACTTGTTGTCTTGTTCAGCCAGCTTCGATCGTTGCATTTCGGCATGACGTGCAGTCGTTTTCCACATGTAGTAGTACTCGACAATATCACGAATCGACTTCCACGGTAACTGTAAAAATGAAATTGACAGAAAATGAGAACTCAACTTACACATTCTGCACGAATATCGTGAAAATCTTTTCCGCACTTTTCGATTGCTTCTTCGAACAACGTGGCCTCAGCAGCTGACCATTCTTCCAGTTGATCGCGACACAAAATTGGACCACCCAAACTAACGGTGTTATGTCCGGTCGCTTTGTCAGCATCCAACGGATAATGTTGCTTGCTCGGCGGTGGAACCAAGTACTTCACCGCTTGTCCAATATCGTATTTTGCCTGATGTAAAAGGGCCATAGCGTGGAAGAGAGCAACGTCACGAGATGCAGCCGCAGCAGTCATGTGTAAGGACGGCAATTTCATAGTCGATGATGTGTCTAATGCGCGAGAGAACGTACCAACAGCTCTAAAGTTTGTATCAATAAATCCCAATTGAATGAGTTTGAAATACCGTGCAATAATGAGAAATTGATCGATGTCTCGATCAGTAAGACTGTGGTGCGGATGATAGACAATCGATTCGAAGCTTGTTTCGTAAATTCCATCGTGTTCACGAGAGGAATGTCGAGTGCGAGTTGATGGTTTCGTTTCTTTCTCCTCCATTTCTTTTTCCTGTTCATCGTCTTGATCGGCGATTTGCAAATCTCCCGCATCATCGGAATCATCTTTTTCTTCGTCCATTACTTCTCCCGACTTTCCACGCTGACGATCAATAACCAACTGCGGAAGAATTTCGGGAACATGCGCTTGATGTCGTTCACCAATGTCAATTTTTCCTTTGTCGGCCAAAAGCGTGTGATTTACGGCATCAAAGACAAGAGAGTAGAAGAAGGCATCTTCACGGTTCAAGTAACTTTCTGAGGTCTCCACTTCGCTCAGCATCACAACTGTGCACTTGCCTCGAATTTGTGTAGCCGGCAAAGTGTCAACCGAACGACTGAGAAAAAGCTCGTGTTGTCGAAGACGATGAACTTCACTTGCACTCAATTTATCCGCTCCACGAGGCAATCCGGCAAGTCCACCGATTTCCTTTAGATCTCCATCTTTGCTTTTGCCTAAAAACGAGTTTTAAACAAGGAAAACAAACTACCAAGCCCACCTTCTGCTCCTTCTTCGTTGTTCTCTGCGTTTCCGTTTTCGTTGTCTTCGGGACTTGTAACACCGTTAGTTCCCGTAACATTCTTTCGCGTTAACAAACTTCGTCGTGGTCGATAAACTAAAGAAATGAATACCAATAGATTGATGTTTTCTTTTCACTTACGAATTTCGCTCTGACGTTCCGCTTTGTCCGCAATTTTCAACAGCGCCGCTGGAAGATCACGTCTTCGGAAGAAACAAACGACTTTAGCTTCTACAGTGCCAGATGCAGTCTATCGCAAATAGAAATTAAATTTTCAAGTTTATCCTCCTTACTTTGTTTAACTCCTCAATCCGACGGATATTATAGGGTGAAGATGGAAAGTTTTCGAAGTACACATAATCTATAGTGATTAGTTAGAAAGAAATTAATAGATTGCAAACCTCCAACACGATACATATTCTGAGCCATTGTTGCCATTTGAACACTTTGACTGGACGGCTCCTTCTTTACTGCACTTTCAGCCATTAGAAGAATAAAACGATATTCGACAAAAATCGATGCTACTCGGATTAACTTCAATTGGAGTAACGATCGATTGGACCTCGGAAATGCTGCGCGTTCACCTACGTCGGCAATTTGACGCGTGAGAGTGCAAAGACGGACTCACTACAACGGATCACTACTCCACTGGACAGCGGCGAGCTGCTGCGACAGCTTGAATCTCAAACACGTATTGATTTTCGGGGTTGTAACAAAACGTCTCGCGCACACAGAAGTTGAGGGTTAGAATTGGTAAAAAAAAATGTGAACATCACTTGACAACCAGTGTGTTGTGTCAATTGCATTTGGATATCTTCAACAACGTGATTATTAATCAGTACGATGCTTAAGTTAATAAAAGTTTAATAAAGTCAGTAAATCATTCTAACAATATATTTGAATTCGATTTTGAGAGTTCAATCATCTCCTGTACATAGTTCGCGACAACATCAACGCGATTGCTGAGTGTAGAAAAGTATTGGAAGAATTCGGTCTTCATCAGATCATCAAACGTTGGTCTATCCTTATATTCTTTCGTCAGGCTGAAAATGCAAACGTAACTTCAACAACATGGTTTTGTACTTAGACTTACCATAAATTAATGAAAGATGCAGTATAGAAAGCGTAGCCATCAGTTGGTGTTAGGAACAACGGATCGCCGACGACCACTTGTTCGATTTGAGCAAAAAGACATTTTTCATTGAAATTTGGATACGGAAATTGACCTCGTGCCTATAAAAATGTTTGTAACGGACGTCTTTTATGTTTCTACTGTTGTATCTTTACAACTTTAAAAACAAATAAAACTAACCGTTTCTATTAACGTGATTCCCAACGACCAAACGTCTGAAATTTCTCGGTTTTTACTTGGCATAACAAATCAATGAAAACGTTTTGCAACTATCTAACACACTTCTAAACATATTTACAAGCTTCGTGATTTTTGCTCACTAACCCGGGACAACAACAAAATGGGAAAAAGGACTATAGCTTCTCGATGAACAATTTTGGCTGATCAACGTCGCATATAAATTGATCTGCTTAGCAAGACGCGTCGATTACGCTATATGTTCATGCAAAATTTCTGAATCTATAAATCCTTGAAGTCAATGGACCCTATAGAAACCTTGATTCCTATAACTCTTTAGGGAGGGATTTTTCGCTCTTGGTGTCTATACATTTTCGAATCAGCTTGTCGAGAGGAATTGATTGGTATCGATTGCAAGCTTGAGGGTTGGAAGGAGATAATCTAGACTGTTACCTGAGCGAATATCATAACCTTCGATTGAAGCGGTAAGTCGCTCCTGAAAGATTTTAATAGTAAAAATAAGAGCATCATAACTAGAACCGGTGCCATGTAGGGGCGACATCCGACGTCTTTGGTTTGTGCCATAGAATCTTCGAGATATCCACTAATTCCGAAGTCACACATTTTGATGCTTCCACGCAAATTCAACAAAATATTCGATGGTTTGACATCTAAAGAATCAAATTGTTATTAATTACCGCATGGAAACTGACCGCGATGAATAATATGTTTCAATTGTTTGAGGCTGTTTAAAGCACGAAGAACTGTCACACCAATCGTACCAAGAACATCTTCGTGAAACGGTTTCTTCGAAATTCGATGAACAATCTTGTACCTAAATTATCTTGATTCGTTGACATCCTTCTCTTATTGCATACAATTTCTCCAACGAAATGTCCATAAATTCCATACAAATGAGACAGTCGCCTTCATGAAATGTGACGCCGTAAAAGCGAACAACTTCTTGACAAGCTGATGCTTCTTGAATCATCTTCACTTCTTTTTCCAACTGTTTCATACGCCTTTGATCTTCGCAATCGTCAAATTGATTGGAAATAAGACGAACACGCTGAAAATGAAATTGAAAATCCAATGAATCTTAAAGTATTTACCTTTACTGCCATTACGTAGTTTGTTTGTTCGTGCACCATTTTGCAAACAGTTCCAAACCTTCCGTGTCCGATTTCGCCAAGATTCTTTAAATCTTCAACGCCAAACGTCCATTCTTTTGTGTAATCCGGTGGAAGAACTAGTTTGCCAGACATGAATAGTTGAATGAAACGACGATTCGAAAGCAATTCGATATCCTTGCCTCCATCCGGAACTACTTGATCATCCAAATCTTCGCCCTTTTCATTTTTGTTGGTGACGATTGGAAGAAAATTAGTGGATGGACGCTGAAATTGATCGATCGAAAATGAGCAAGCAACTTCTTCTTAAAACTTACAGCAGTTGGACAGTAACGACTACGCTGTGCAGGAAAACGGTTGTACATCGTTCGAAGACGTTCCTGACGACTAGTCAACACGACATTGATACCATACGACGTTAGTGTAAATCCGCTTTTATTATAATTCGTGTTTTGGCTTGTGATGTCAAATCAAATTCACTTGTGTGCACACTGCACGTTGAACTCAGCTATTAGCAATGTGTGGTCTTTTAAAAACGATTATTTGATCATTAACTTTTCTGATTAGTTGTCTCAACGATTGAATGTTCATTTAGAAACTTCAAACTCACCACAATCATCTTTGTTCTCAATTTATTAAGTGATTCATCAATCAAGTTGCGATTTTAACACTCGTTGTCCACGTGTTTTTCAGCTGCTGATCAACCGGTTCGAGCATGTGAAAACGAGAGTTTTCATCATTCCCCAACTATTTCGAGCAAGTTCCGAACATCCCGTGATAGTGAATGATGGGCTTTTGAGTTCACTTATCATTCGATTTGCTGCTTCTTACAAACATGAACTTCTTCTTCGTTTCATTTCCTGTGAATAACACGCATGAAAATGGTGTGACTTTCATTGCCGTGTAATTTCAGTTCGTTTCTTATCATTTTTCGTGCAACTCAGGGCAAATTCAGACGGGTTTCCCATTTTCGATCATTCGCTCATTTTCCTTCACGCGCGTTGGTTGCAATCCGTGTTGTTGTTTACTGTAGATAATTTATTTTAGACTTGGGTTTACTTCGCAGACCGCTTCGGTGGTCTCCAGTTTGTGTTTGAAGGATGACTCTTGCATCGACTTCCGAACGAACTGATATTCTGAATATCGCTCGTGGATTTGCTGCCGGAGCTTTGGCAACTGTCGTGTCGAAGAGTACGACTGCGTAAGAGGCCTATTTGTATTCGTGTATTAACTGATTCATTACTTTGAAGTCCACTTGATCGTGTGAAACTTTTACTTCAATTGCAAAACCGTGTGACCGTTAAATCAAATCTTTCGATTGCTTCCAACCGATTACCGTACAATGGAATTATCGACTGTTCCCGTCGCTTGCTTGTAGAGGAAGGTGTGCTATCGTTGTGGAGAGGCAATTCTGCTACTGTTTTTCGCGTATTCCCTTCGAACGCTCTAAATTTTGTTCTTCGCGACTACTACAGAGTTGTGTTCTTGAAAGATGTCGACCGAAAGAAGAACTACGGTCGTTTCGTTCTCGGTAAGTAGTATTTAATACAGTTTTCAAATGTTTTTGTTAGGAAACATTCTGGCTGGTGGTTTTGGTGGAGTTACTTCGCTCTGTTGTTTGTATCCTCTTGACGTTGCTCGCACAAAACTTGCTGTTGAGACCAAGAAAGACGGAAGTTGCAAGTTTCGTGGTATTACCCATTGCCTACGACATCTCTTGCAAACTGAAGGAATTGCTGGAATTTATCGTGGATTCGTTGTTTCTGTTCAATTCGTCGCGATCTCTCGTTCCATTTTCTTTGGCATGTTCGATACGATACGATCTTCTATGGCCGAAGATCCGAAGAAACTGAGTTTCGCTACCGTTTGGTTCATTGCTCAAGTAATCAAAAGGCCATGTTCATTGGGCACAAATTTTACGTTTCAGACATGTGTCGTTACGTCAAGTTTTATTTCCTATCCCTTCGATACGATACGCCGACAGATGATGCTTCAAGCAGGGAAAAGTCAAAAAATGTACACGGGATCGATGGACTACATTGTTAAAACACTCAAGTAATTCAACTCATTTTACTAATTAATCCTCATTTCTTTACAGAACTGATGGTTACTCTGCGTTCTATCGAGGTGCCGTCAGCAATTCGCTGAAATCAACATCGGCCGCACTGATGGTCGCGATTTACTACGAAGCAATAAAGTACATTTAACGCAAAACATTTCGGTTCAACTACGATACTACCGGTCTATTGTACATTTTTCGAAGCAATCCGTTTACTAACAAATTTTGCCAAAACCTCATTATTACCGTTGATATAGATGCTCTCGTTGCTATTTATCTCCCCGTTTTCATATACCGTGTATATGGCTATTTTGAACAGCAAATAAATGGTCACACTTTTCAGCAGTTCGAAAAACAATTGTATTTTCAAAACAACTCATTTTTCTTCAGAGATCGCAATTTGGCAAACAAACACGTTCCGAGCTATTGGCCAACATACAACCGCAAAAAGTGAGGCTGTGGGTTTCGGCAGAGACGGAAAAAAGCCAAGATGGGTGTCGAAACGGACTGCTGAATTGCTGCCGTTAGCGGGAAGCAATAAGGTCGAGCAGCGGCTTCAAGTATCTCGTTTTAGATATTTCCACACGTTCGTGCCGTACGCTTGAATAGAAGACCTCAACGTTTTTGACTTTCGTATTTGTTCGACTCATTGACTCAAACTTGTAATCCTTAAACCGTACAGCTTTTATTTATTGTCGCAGCAAGATGATTAGTGTGACGGCAGCAGCGCACAGTTTTCGGCGAACTTCTCGTTCCATGGGCACACATTTGAAAGCCGTAAATAGGAATTTACTTTACAGTTAATCATAAGTCTTATTTCAGTATGGAAGTGGTCGAATAGCACTTGGATCCATTGACGAAAAACCAGAGAATTGGGACAATTTCCGAACTATACGCGTCAACACAGTAAAAGAAGATGCACAATCTCCGATTCCTTTGTATATTTATAATATACTTTTTACAATACGATATTGGCTTTCAGAAGACGTTTATTTTTGAAACTTTGGCACGCCTTATTTCGACTTTTTACCGTTTTTTGTCCCTTCATTTCGGGCTTATTGGTCCACGCAAGTCCATCATTAGAACAGACGTCACTTGTACGGAAATCAAAACGTTCTACAAAACGTTCAGCTTTAGATGTAAGAATATAGAAGCAAATGATGCAATTTAATTCGCTCTTCAGACTCTCGAAGACTCGATAGTACTTCGCATTCTACGGTGCTGTGATGGGCAAACGATAGCAAATTTAGAATCCACATGCCGTCGATTGCGAAGTTTAGTTCGCGAGCACAACGACGAACTACCAAAAATTCAAAAAGATCAGGTAATCAACGATACGAAATCACTTGGACGAAAGTGCATAGTCTCTGAAATACATTGAGTTTTTAGATTAAACTTTATTTTGATGAAGGCGAAATAATCATCGTTCCACTCGATGAACGTATTATTCCGACACGATTTCCGATGCCACCATTAGAAGTTTATATATTCAATTGGTAACAGCAGAATAACTGCTTTGGTTTTAGTATCTGGTTGGTTGTCTGAGACGACTTTCGATCTCATCGCTTTTCATTCGTGGTCTGATTCCGTCGGAAACAATTCCTGTATTGCGACGGTTAGCTCGTTACAATCTCGGGGCATCGCAGATCTACTTTTTATGGTGCGAGTTCGATGAACAAGCTGGCGACTACGTATGCTAAACAAGATCTTCGATTTTATAATTCTTGTCTTCGTTTTAGCTAAAAGATTTGTTCACAAGCAATTTAAGTACGTTGTCCGATGTTGGCTTTGAGATCTGCAGTCCTCCAAATGTTATTTCTGATAATTTGATTGAGAAAAACATTCCACAAATCGCATCACTTCGTATTTGGCACGAGAGCTTCGGAGTTATGTACGCTATTACAGATCGAACACTTTTTCGTTTGGCCGAGTAAGAATACAACATGTGTACTTATTCCCGATTAAAATTTCAGTCTATTTTCAACTGGTGATGGTTGTGCATTGGAAACGTTGGATTTGTCGAGTGTTCGAATAACAACCAGCGGTGTTAGTGCACTGATTGAAGCGTGGTATCGCCAAGCCAGTCCTTCATCACATTTCTTCATTAGCTTGCACAAATGTTGCGGTGTAACACGTCAGGATCTCGTTCAACAATGTCAAACTTTGGGGATTCCATTGAACGCCAAAGGTGTCTTGGAAACGAGAGGTTTTCGTCTTACACTTCACATCGCTTAAAATCCATGCTACTGTTTACAAACTCAAATAAACGTAATACCAACTAAGAACAGTTCGATTGAGATATTAGTTCACGATTTGGATGCTTGATCTTACAGATCGATCAGTGATTCACTACTAAAAACTAAACGAAGCTTTTCCACGGGGTTTGTTTACCGATTTCAGCGGCACAATAATCAATTTGTTTGTTTAATGCGTGAAGTGGCGTGAAGAATCGCCGTTAGAAGCGAATTATGTGCACAAAAATCGAACCTACCAGTAAAATCTGATTGCTTTATTGTCGAATTATGATCATCGTAGAGTTGTTGAAAGTGAACGTTAATGCTTCTTTGTTTGCTAGTTATTTGATTGAAAAATATACGTGCAATTTGTAATTCAATTAGCTTTCAAATGTGGCAGTGATCATTCGCCTACCCAAAATGCTGTTCTTCTCGTGTAGCGTACAGATTGTTGGAGGCGTTTAATTGTCGTAGCGACATCGGCAATCGTTCTCCCGCTGTCCGAGAAAGGAATTGAAATTGACTCAACGTCAACCGCTGTCCTGCTGGTTGTGTGAACTTGAGTAATGTCCTCCATCCCTCGGGCGTGCCTATTTAAATCTACACGCATCGGTCAGTACACGATTCCTGTCAAAAATGGCGGTTTCTCGACTGTAAACTTGTTTCGAGAAGCAGAGCCGTGACTACTATTGATTTCATGGGGTTGTAAACCACAAAACCAAGAGATAATGCGGCCGCAGTTAGTCGGAATCCATTGCGCATTTTGACATTAACCCAAAACTTTTCAATTCTCCAATTGACCTTGTTTGATTACAACGACCAATCTCAACGAACAAAACCTTCATCAATCGATGCCACAACAACTTTCAGATACGGTTGTATTGTCTACATCGCGAGCTTACGCCTTTGTTTTCTAAGACTGAATTAGGGAATGTGGTTGTGGTTAATTGAAAAACAAAATCAACCGGTTGTAAACAACAACGGAGTTCGTGAAGTCCGATCTACTACATGATTGTATGGTCAGCGCTCATTTGTCCACCGGTTTGGAGGTCGAAGGCTTCGAACTGATTTCAACGGATGCGCGCAAATTCGTTTTTGACATTCACGTTATTTTCGTGAATATGCTTCTTTTTGTCGATTAGCGTGTACAAACCCTTTTGTCTTGCCACTACGGACGCTCCGTTTCAATGAAAGAATTTAGCCACTTACTGTAGGGCGGAAAGTCGCGATTCTCTCGGCATCGATGCCCGAGGGTATTTGAGCAACGTTCGTACGTTGATTTTACGAAACGTCTGTGTGCTCGGTGTCCAGTGTCTAAATTAACGAAGTGTATCTTTTAAGCTAATTGCAGCATCAAGCGAAAGTTGTGGGCAATTGCGCATCTTTCACTGTTACATTTCCGCCCCCGCGTCTCGAAATATTGTTGATTGACTGTAACGATTTTCTGTCTACTATATTTGTTTTACAGTGTTAGTTACGTACAGTTCAATGAGATCGAAGAATAATTCGACTATATTCTTGCTTCTCTTCTTTTTCTACTTTTTCAATTGTGGCAAATCGGCGGAAACCGATGAAACACCACCAAGTATCTATGAGTTTATTGAACAGAATGCTCATATCTGTACGAGTATTCCGAAAAACAACGAGAATCTCGTGAACTTTTTGACACCTGATGAAGGTGCCAAATGTTCTTTGTGTCCCGACACACCGTCTCATCGATTACCGACCAGTGCATGCGCAGTCGAATTGTCACCAAACGAAATCGATGTCGACATTGGATGTCATCCAATACCGGAACTTTGTTTGCTTGAGTTTCGTACACAATACGAAGATTTCTTTCGCGATGGACAAGCTAAACCAACTTTTCCTAATGGTGAAGAAGACATCTTCATGGTACGAGGAAACCCCTTTGATGGTAATGTTGTTGCATCGCTTGGTCGCAGTAGCGGCAATCGCGCAACTTCGTTATTGGAATCAACGACAACTTCAAGTACAACTATTAGCACAACCGTTCAGCCAACAACGACAACTACGGTAATGGAAACAAGCACAACTTTACCTTTCGAGTTTACAACAACCCGAGTTCAAGTTGATCAACAGACAATGTCACACACAACTGCAAGATCCGTATTCCGTTTTCCGTCAACAACCACCTCATTGCAAACTACGACGATTACAGAAGTTGACGGCGAAAGCGGCATTCGAACAGTCGATTCGGACACATCAACAATTCGTGCTAACGTTTTTTCGTCACCTCATATTGACGGTAAATTTGTGTTTCAATCAAAAAAACTTCGAATTACCAGGAATGCCGTTTCCATTTGGAACAACAGGAATTGGAAGACGGATGCGTGTCTCCGTGCCCTTTAATTGGACTACAAGTTCAATTCCATTTACTCAGAGCACAACAATGATTCCTAGTTCAAATCGTGAATTCATGCCCGATCAAATGCCAAGTTTTCATCATCGCGTGTCCGAAAAGCGTGCTGAATTGACCGAACGACTAATTACACAGCCTTCAACAACAACAACGAATATTCGAGATCACTCTTGGACTTTACAACGAATTGCTGCTAATCATCCCGCAAATTCGACCATCATTCATCATCGACTTACAACTACCGTTCCAACCGTTCGTTCATTCAGTAGAAATAACGAATTTATACGTAAAGAAACACGAGAATGTGCAGATTCTCACGTGGTAAATAGCATTTCTTGATTTGAAACTCTTGTTTCCAGCATTGTTGCTATTGGGCGTTGGCCGGAGAATGCGACATAAATTTGTATTGGATGCGAATTAACTGCGCAAAAACCTGTGGAACTTGCAATTGCTCCTGTAAAATTTACTTTATAACCGATTACAAAACATAGTTTCAGTACGAGAAGCCGAGCACTGTGTTTCAACGGGTATTCATTGCACGATACCCACCACAAGTACGACGACTACAACAACCACTACAACAACTCAAGCTCCTACAACAACTACTCTACTCACGACCACTACGTCAAGTCCACCATCTACCACTCTACCTTCTGGTCGATTTACGTCTCGTCCACGAAATTTGCCACGTTGGAAAACTCATCCATTACCTGCAGCACCTCCTGCGTTTAATCCACAAGATAATTCGAAAGAGGTCATAAAAACACGGCCAACAAATGGCTATGAGAGTGTTGTGGACAATACCAAGGTGCAAACCATACCTTTGTATATTTGCGTTTAATTGCACATTTTTGCTGTGGCAGTCATTTGCACTTATTATGTTGCTATTGCGCCCCTACTTCAATTCAATTTACGTTCATTTAGGGTCCAAAATTTGTGCATCGTCCAGGAATCGAAGAACCTTATACAACCGTAGAATCAACTGTTGCTACAACTTTGTCCACGAGTACTTTGATGACCTCTACAGTTCCAACAAGCACACCGAGCTCCTGTTATAACTACCATCGGCTCTGTCAATTCTGGGCAGATTTATCGGAATGCACTAAGAATGTAAATTCAATCCAATTTGACAGCAAATTTATTTTTGATTTTCAGCCATTTTGGATGCGACCACATTGTCAAAGGGTTAGAAATTGTTTTATTGCAATTAATCGTATTTAGGCATGCAATTCATGTGGCGAAACATTGCAAGATGTGTATGCACCGAAGGCTCGACCGAACTGCTCGAATCAGAATAATTTGTGTCCGTTTTGGGCGTACATCGGTATGAAGAGTTCACTAATGCTTCTGAACATAGAACTTCAGGAGAATGCGCTCGAAATCCGCGTTGGATGCTCAGCTCGTGTGCTGCTTCTTGTCAAATCTGCTGAGTAGCATCTTAATAAAACGAAATACGGGTATGCTCGTTGGTCACCATAACCGACGAGTTTCAACGGCAAGAGAACGACGAGCTAATCGCTGTAAACGAGGATCCATAGTCGATTAATAAAACTTTTCTAATCTGCTGACTTTATCTGATTTTATTAATTGGCACGATAATCAGATCTTGTTCTTCAAAAATGAATGACGAGTAGAAATCCGGCTTTATAATTTTATCTGATCGTATTGCGCATTTTCAACACGGGAAATTGCTCTTTCGTCCGATTCACCGAACTCATTTCCCATCAGAGACGGTTCACTTACAACGAGGACTTCGTGTGTATAACCCATGTGATTGAACTGAAAATAGAGCATAAACTTATTTCTTATGATTTACAATCACTTACGTTGGGATTTACGGGAAAGGAAGATTGATTGGCCATCGTTGACGACATTGGTGGTCCGTTGCTCATTGGATTTGCGTTAGCATTTGCTTTCGTTTTTTTGGAACCACCACTTGCGCTGGCAGTACCATTGGTGTTGTTGTTTGCGTTTTTTCGAGTTCGTTTTCGTTGAGGTTTTGCTTTGGTTGTTGTTTCTTCGGGCAATACTGCACCATGTCCGCCATTTATGATTCCAACAGCTTAAATTATTAAGTGATAAAGCGGTCATTGAAGAGTTAATTTACCTGGATTTGGCATTGGCTGCCTGTTTCTTCTGTTAAAATCCTCAAAAACCACAGCTTTCAACGCTTCTTTTGGCTTCACGTTCTGATTCATAGATTCCTTACACCATAGCATCAAACGTTGCATTGGTACTATCACCGTGCACATTTTCAAGAAGCCAATTGTTCCCAGTGGCAATCCACAGATTGTGAAACCTTGACGTTTTTGCCTTAGAGTTTCGGAATCCTAAAAACCAAGTTTAATGCTATTTGCTTCTTTATCTTTACCATTTCTTCTTCTGAGATCTGACATGTTTCTTCCGCCGTATGAAGTTGCATAATCCAATTCTTTATTCTGTATCCAAAAACTTCATCGTAGGGCGTGAATTCGATGAAAACGCGTCCAGCTGCTCGCACCTAAAACAAACGGGATCATCAATGTTCGGTGACAACAAATTACTTTAACTCGAGTCGTTATTTCCAGTATGGAATGCAATTCAAAAGTCTCACAACTCAATGCTGGAAAAATCATGTTTCCATTGGAGGCGGCGTATTCGTGAGCAGGACTGCATAAGAACATCATACTTGAAACTCCATTTTCGACGAGGGAACGAAAGAACCGAGGAATAAGCGTGCGATTAAGAACTAAATTCGTTGTTAGCTCTCATTATCGTTTGAAAAACTCACAATATTTTGATTCGGGAACTCTGTCAGGCATTGTAATGGTTATGGCCGCTTTGTCGTCGAAAAACTCGTATGAAAACGCGTCGAACCATTGATGCACGTCGTTTTCGCTTAAAATCGTCTAAAATTTTTTTAAAATCAAAGTCAAATCAATTGACTTACTCGATTGTGAAAAAATGCCGAAATTCGATGGTTCATTTCTTGAAATCGTGCTTCCAAGTACGGCGGAGCCACAGGCGCCGAGTATTGACCGCTCATTGGGATGGGCATCACCCCAGCCATTCCCATTGGCGGCGGGTTTGTCCCCATTTGATTGGCTACCGCTAACCCAACGAACCAATCGTTCTGATGGCTGTTTTTGAAGCTAATACACGTTGAACAATAAACGATGTAAGAGTCTCTTCTAAAGATTTCAGTAAACAAGTAATCGCAATTAAAATACGCGAAAGAATTTGCAGAAAACTCAATTAAAGGTGCCCATATAATGAACAAACATTTAATACGATTTAAACAAATAGAATTTAGAAATGTCGTATTGCGTCAATGTTGAACAAAAATTTGGCAAACGTTTCGGTTTTAGTGCCACATGATGTAACGGGAAAACCCAAGCGGTCGGGCTGTTTTTTGGCGTTACTACACTACGCAGTGGACATGTCTGCTTCGCTAGCTCTAGCGATGGACGGCTGCGCACCGGACAAGTGAGCACTAAAAAGTGCTTTTAGCGCTTTTTCGTTGAAACGAGGGCGCGTATTCAAACGGGAGTTTTTTTGGAGAGCGATTTTTTTGACGAGCAAGGTGGCGTGTGTAAATATGTCTAGACATCAACAATCCTGAAAAATAACAAGTCGCCGCAGGATTCTGTTCAGGCAAAAATTGACGAAGCCATGTCCACAACGGTTTTTCCCGTGCGCGAATACTATCCCTGCAACCGAAAAATGGCGCAGCTCGCGGAGGCGCTAAGAGTCGAAATTGTCCGGTCTGCGGCCGAGTTGTAGGAGCGGGTCGAGTCTGAGAAATGGTGCGCATATACCACGCGTTTTCCGGTCTTAATCATTTTCGCGCTTGTATTCGTCCAAAATCGTTGTTGTAGCTGCAATTGGAGCAAAAAAAGTTAACGTGAAGCGTGATTTTGTTCAACTCAAAATTTAACATTTATTGTGTGGTTCTGGAAAAACTTGGCTTCGAAATAAGATGTCTCATTCTTTCTATCGTTCAACCAAACAAGTTTTGCGTTCTTTTAACATCTTAATCATTTAGCTTTTGGATTTTATGGACCATTGGACTGAAGATCATGGAGATGGATTGGACAGTTTCACGAATTTCCATTTCGCACAAGCCGCTGTCAAAATTCTGGATAACATGGGCTTCAGTGCCGCTACTACCGACTCGTTGGAAATTCTCACAGCGATGATGCGCCGATACTTCGACGACCTTTGTTACCGAGTCTCACTTTTTACTCAAAACGGTTGGTGTCGTTTTTGTTTTCAAGTTGATTTGCCCAATTACAGCCGGAAGATGTATTACGACGATGAGCGACCTGAACTCGGCATTCAAAGCGCAAAATGTTTCGATCTCAGAGCTCCATGATTACATTCAACAAGTACGCAATCTTCCTTCCTCTTCTGCGGTATGTTGCAATGGTTTTTATATTGATGCTTAAATTCTACAGATTCCTTTGTATCCGATTGAAAAGTTTATCGACAAGGAGTGCGAAAGAAAGTTCCTTTTTGCCGATCCGTTTGACGATAATATTCCCACTGTTGAAGAAGTTGAACAGATTCACGGCAAACGCAAGTCGATTTTCGAGTCTAGTTTCGTAGAAGACGGCGAAAACATGGAAGTCGATCAGAAAGAGAACAACGAAACCGCAAACGAAACAAGTGAAGCAATGGAAATCGTCAAGATTGTACAAGTAAACAACAATACTTTGTGGTATGCAGACTAATGAATTCGATTATATTGCAAATTTTTAAGGGAAACTTCGGAGATTCGAAAATTACCCAATTTTATTAACATGAACGCAGCTGATCTCGGTTTCGATATGAATTTGTACGATCAGAAGCAACAAAAAGCGGAGACAAGAAAAGAAAATAAGTCGGAAGCCGTTCATGTATGTTATACTTTATAGTCTTAATTACAAGTTCAATTCAGGCACGTGTAAAAGTTGAAAAATCATTTGATTCTCCGCACAAATCTTCGGATTCGATAATCAAGGAAAAGTCCCTGAATATGCTCGTCGAGAAGGTCAATTTACTACTACAAGCATATGTAAATTGATCAGATTTAGATCAAAAAGATCAAACACAAGAAACGTGACAAAGATCGAGATTCTGAGAAGTCGAAATCGAAGCATCGAAAGAAGCATCGAGAACAGTTTCCAATCGAAGCACCAATTCTTACAGCTGCAGACGAAATTCCACCGTTGTCCGATACATATACACCTAGTGTATGCATAGAACCACAGATGGAAGCGCCGAAATCTGTTGATCTGTGAGTGAGCTTTTCAATATATTGAATACATACATTACTTCAGACCAAAGATCTCGTTTAAACCAATTCGCACACCGCCACAACCAATTGAAACTGCAGGTAAATATGCGTTTTCTATTTTAAATTAGTTGTCTTTAGTTCCAATTCAAGTACAATCACCTCAATTAACAACTTTCTCACCACCACCTCTACTTGATCAGTTGCTTCCCAACGAACTTCCTGCTAACTCGACTCCTGTAAACTCGACTCCAATTGAAGCATCCCAGAACAATGTAAAGGACAGCGTCGAAACCGAGCCAAAGAAAGAGAAACATAAGAAGAACAAAGACAAGAAAAAAGAGAAGAAGAAAGACAAGAAGCGTGACAAAGAACGAGATCCTGAGAAGTCTAAATCAAAGCATCGAAAGAAGCATCGAGAACAGTTTCCAATTGAAGCACCAATTCTTACAGCTGTAGACGAAATTCCACCGTTGTCCGATACATATACACCTAGTGTATGCATAGAACCACAGATGGAAGCGCCGAAATCTGTTGATCTGTGAGTGAGCTTTTCAATATATTGAATACATACATTACTTCAGACCAAAGATCTCGTTTAAACCAATTCGCACACCGCCACGACCAATTGAAACTGCAGGTAAATATGCGTTTCCTATTTTAAGTTAGTTGTCTTTAGTTCCAATTCAAGTACAATCACCTCAATTAACAACTTTCTCACCACCACCTCTACTTGATCAGTTGCTTCCCAACGAACTTCCTGCTAACTCGACTCCTGTAAACTCGACTCCAATTGAAGCTCCCCAGAACAATGTAAAGGATAGCGTCGAAACCGAGCCAAAGAAAGAGAAACATAAGAAGAACAAAGACAAGAAAAAAGAGAAGAAGAAAGACAAGAAGCGTGACAAAGAACGAGATCCTGAGAAGTCTAAATCAAAGCATCGAAAGAAGCATCCTGTGGATAAAACGGAACCAGCAGCTCTAAAAACCCCAAAGATCGAGGAGTTGTCTACAATGGTTGAGGATAAGAAGGAGCCATCACCTATGGAGATTGCTGAAAGTTCGGTCATGGACGAGGATGTGTGGGTTTGCCCAATTTGTTCGGTGGCTTACGTCGATGGTGCAGCAGATATGGTTGGTTGTGATCTTTGTGACAAATGGTACCATTGGCATTGCGTTGGAATGTTGAAACCACCGGCAGAAAACGAACCATGGTACTGTCCGGAATGCTCGGCCGCAAATTGTAAAAAGAGTAAAACGAAACGTAAAAAGTGAAGTAATCCAATTTGTACATTTATTCAAGATTCTTCATTTTATTCCAACTTTTTGTATCCAATTTTTATGTTTAAATTGTTCTCGTACGGGTATTTCATATCTGCTATAGGTTTTTTCGTTTGCAACTAATAAACATATTTTCTCTGCATCTTTGATGGAAGACACCCAGTAGAATAACTTCAATGGAATCCCAGAGCTTAGTGATGGACTTTAACTTCATAGAAACAGCATAGTTAAAAAATGTGTTTAACAAATGTCGTTTAAATGCTTATATTTACGTATTAAGTAGTTGATTGAAATAGCTAAAACTGTTTGTTTATTTTCAAGAAATCTCTGAGCTCTGCTTACCTTCGATGCAATAGTATACAGTTAGTTCACGTAAAGGAGAAAATCAGTAATCAGAAAAAGGTCATGTCATACTTTTCTGTGTCACGAGTTTCCGAGTTTACTCACGCGCATAACATGAGACCAATTTAACCTTCTGATAAAATCGATTTGTTGACTCAATTCATTAGTCAAACGACTTGAAAACAACTAAAGTGTATGTTTGATTACCCTTGTTGTAGCTAATCGGTTGCGCGATTTCAGGCCTTTACTGCCATGTAAATACATTGACTAGCAGGTTTGAAATTAAGATTTTCCCTTGGATTAGCACAATGACGCCTCAAATCCGACACATTTCTTTCAACGCTTTGCAAGGTAAATTTCTGTGTGTTCAAATCGAACAAATGTGTTTTCAGATTGCTTTGCTGTAGCGACAGAGAGTGGAGTTCGTGTTTTCAACTCTCGTCCACTCGTGGAAATGAATAACCTAAAGACAGAGGTAGTTGGAAGTATAAAACTTGTGGCAATCCTCGATCGCACCAATTTTATTGCAATGGTCTCCGGTGATCCGAGACCGAAGTTCTCCAATAAATCTGGTGAGTTGATGAACGTCACACAGTTTGATAGCAATTTCAGTCATGATTTGGGACGATTTAAAACAAAAGTTTGTTATGGAACTAATCGTCAGTTCACCGGTTCTCAACGTCTTAGTTTCTTCCACAAGGTAAATCGAGAATTCTTTCGATAAATTTCACGGCAAATTTTAGAATTGTAGTGGTTCAACGGCATCACGTTCATGTGTTTTCGATGGACACTTTTGAATTAGCTGCACACGATGAGACTGGAATCAATCCACAAGGATTGTGCGCATTGAGTCCAAGTCCAAAAAGCGAATATCTTGTATTTCCAAGTTTCAAACCCGGAAGCATTCAAGTCAGTGATTTGATATATAAAAAGCAATCTCGTTAAGGTTTTGAATCTTCGTAATGCTAGTCAATACCGCTCCAGTGCTCCTGTGACGATTTATGCTCACGAGACGGAGATTGCGAAAATCGCTATTGACAATCAAGCAACAAAAATTGCAACTGGCAGTATAAAGGTGAACTCAAAGCGCAAACTTTAAAGTGATCAAAAATGTTTAGGGAACAGTAATTCGCATTTTTGACACACAAACTAAGGCCTTACTTTTCGAACTGAGACGTGGTACTCATCTTGCTCAATTGTTCTGGTTAGTCACATGTTACAAAAAGCATTGATGAGCGTCGAGTTTAGTTTCCGTTTTTCTTGTGACTCTTCGTATTTAGCATGTTCTTCTGATCAAGGTACAATTCATATCTTTTCTGTTAGTAATAAGCCGGATGAACGACTATCAAACACAAAGAAAATGTAAGTTCAAGCTAGTTTTATGCAAGTCATTTCGATTCTTAGAATCGATCATGTACGATTTGGAAAGAATGAGCGCAGAAGCATCTTTCAATTTACGATGCCAAAACACGAGCAAATAGCCGAATGTGCTTTTCTACCTGAAGATAACACGAATCCCAAACAGGTTAATATCATGATTGTTTTCATCATTGTCGTTTTTAGGATCTGATTGCCGTCACAAAAGATGGTTACTATTATCATTTTTCGGAATGGAATGCCAAACCTCAAGGATACGAGTTAATCTTCAATCTCGCTATTGATCAAGAGTTTTGGAAAAAAGTTTAAAAGATCGAGAATAAAAGCGAGAATTGGTTTTATTTGTTCATCAACTTTCTACTAACATTAATCCCTGAAGTGTTTATGAGTATAAAAACGAACAAAATAAGTATAGACTACATTATGAGGATCGACATATCGTATTTCCCGTAATCGTAACAAAAATTAAGGCCAGATGACTAGTGTTCATGGTCAACATCGGGTTGCTCAAACATTTGCGTGATAGAGACAAGTTGGGCAAAAACAATGTTAAGAGGTGTTTTAATAGCTTTTCGTGTTGGCTTCTCTCGTTGACACGTCAGAATTTGTTTGAAGGCCTTTCGAAAATCACGACTAAACCGTCCGTAACAAATTGGATTGAACAGCGAGTTAATGTGTCCCACCCACGTGATCACGGAGAATACGAGTTCTTGGTTACCAACACACTGAAAAGACGCTTATTAAACGTATGAACAAGTTTGTTCCTTACATTACTACAAACAGCCATGATCGGTGAGACAATAAAAAAGGGTAGCCAGCACAGAATGAAAGCTCCAACAATAATCGACAAAGTTCGAGCAGCGCGTTGCTCATGAACGTATTTCATCATTTGTCGAGACTTCTCACGCATTCCTATCTTTTTCTTAAATGCGAGATGCTGTTGAGATGCAGGTAAAAGGCAAGTTGTCACTTCAGCACTACTTTCATCCTAAATCATTCCACTTAAACTTACACTTTACTAAATCTACTTACTTTACTAGACAATGCTACAATGCTGTCTTCACGTGCAATACGTGGCATAGTCAAGGAGTCCATAACAACGTTGTTATTTTCGATTGGATTTGAAACAATTTTGATTTCGCAATGAGTATTGTTGTTGTTATTTGGCGTTGATAATATTTGTGTTGTGCGACTTGAGATCGATGAGGAAGCAGACTTAAGTGGACGTCCACGTACGGGACGAGATTCTACAGAACTTCGTTCGCTGTGAAGCAACGGTTGATTAACAGTCGAGGTCCTGGACACACTTCGATCAGAATCCTAAACATATAAGTATTGTAAAACAGCTTGAGTTTTTGCGCAACATACATTTTGTCGTAAACGTGACTGACTATCAGCTGAACGAGAACTACGAGTGTTTGTTTCTTCAGTTGCTGTCGCTCCTACATTTGTTTTCGAATCACCACCTTCGGTATGACGAAATCGATTATGTCGCTGAGATGAAGCTGTCGCTCCATTCGCAGCCAAAATCACATTGGCTATCGCGCTATTACGACCCATTGTTTTAGCACGACCAAAATGAATACGAAGTGTGGCAGCAGTGTCGTCGAGTAGTCCACCTTCTGAGCCAGGACGACGATTCTTTTGTTTTAACTAAATATTTCAATGTTTACAGTCATTAAAAGCTTTTTAAATAAGATTGTAAAAGAACTAAACAGCTCACCTTCTTTACACCCGACTTCATTTGCTGTGAGTGACGAGTAGCAATAAGAAAAACACGACCATAAGCAAACAAGATTAGGATCATTGGAATGTAAAATGAGACCAAAGACGAGAAGCCAACGTATAGCCAGTTATCAGTAAAAACACAACGATACTAAAATCGAACACTAAAACATCCCTAATCGGCTTCTTCAAACCTTGTCCTCATATAAATGCGGAGATGAGTGTCGCCACCAAATGATTGCCGGAAACGAGAGGCCTAAACAAATGATCATGTCAATGTTCTACATGTTAAAACCATTTTTTGGATCGATTTTCAACAATTAGTTACTGAGATTAAGAATTTTGGTACGTGAATTAAATGTTCCGTTCGTTCACAGGCTTCAAAAACCTCGTGGGTGTATTCTTCAAATTTTCTTTACGTAGATCGCAGTGCGAACGCGAAATGAAAAATTTATCAGGGACTGCATAATTTTACGGTAGAGATTCAACGACTTGACCGAACTTTACAGCAGACATAATTGGATTACGAGCGCTAAATAGCAAAGTGGCCAAAAACGCTTTTTTGTCTTCGTTCTAATCGCGAACAAATAATTTACATCAGGAACTTGCAACAACTTTTTTTGTCAAGACCTTTCAGGAAACGTAAAGAGTCAACTTCTACTTCAATTAAACTTAATTTTGAAAGTGCTTTCATTCACTTACATGCCGACATAACCCAAACGAAAATAATGGCCATAGTTATCCGTCGTTTGGACACTTTATTTCGATAGCCGATGGGATCTTGGCCGGCCATGTATCGATCCAAACTGATAACGCAGAGATTCCAGATAGAACTAGTTGATGCGAGAATATCCAGTGCGTGAAAAATATCACACATAGTCGTTCCTAAACAATTTCTAGTCTTTAATTTACGCCTTGTTTTTTGTACCTAACAACCACACATGGTTGGTCATTTCAAAAACACTATTCAATGGCATTACGACCATTCCAACGATCAGATCAGCAAATGCCAAACTAACGATCTGAAATAAAATGACAATGAAATGGAAAACAACAATGAACATACCAAATAACCAGTTGGATTGCGCAGATATTTTTTCGTACAAACTGCCACAACAACTAAGACGTTACCAGCAACGGTAATTAGGCACAAAATAATAAACAAAAAGGCCAGCAATGGATGTCGCCATTTTGCTTGAGGTGTTTCGACGTCATTGTACGAGACTAGATGTTGACTGTCGTTTTCATCGGAGACATCATCGGAAACAAGTTGGTTATAGGTGGCCAGAATGAAAGTTGGCAATAGGAACGTCTCATTGCGCATAGCCGACAAGTGACCAATACGCAAAGACACCCTATTTTTGTTGTTGTGTTTGAAACACCACTATTTGGCTGAAATGAAAGAGCGGAGTTTAAGGCATTTAAATTGATAAAGTGTTGTAGTCGAGAAAACAGCACGGCTTATTATCAAATAAAGGTCACAACTATGGACTGTTCGATCTTACAGTTCAATGAGAAACAAAAACTTTCAATAATCGTGGGAGACTTTTACAGACTTCGCATGAATGGGCGGTTTAAAAGATTACTATTGGATAAAGAGGGCGAATATTGTTGAAGGTTTAGGGAAATCAAAATAATAAGAGAGTTTCTCAAATCTCGGTCTTCGCTTATTCGGATGCCATGAGCGGAGCTCTCGGTGCTTGTGTGGACAAACAATATGCAAAAAAGATTAACAACACGTGGTAAAGTTTAACGGACCCATTAGGATATTCATTTTATTCTCATTCCGACCATCTGTTCGCTCTTCGTAGCATTTTTATAGCACGAAAACTAAATGGCGATTCCTGAGACACAGAAAATGATATTCGATGCCTTATTTACAAAGACAACTTTGTGAGAACACGATTATTATCGTTATATCTACGCAATTTTTCACGTCTTAATGAGACTAACGAAAAGATCAACCGTTTAATCCAAAAACTTAAATCCGTTAGGCTTGTCTCAAAGTTGGTAGCTTGAAGAAAATGAGTATCCTTCGGACAGTTTAATGGAATCACCGTTTTAATTCCTGTAAATGAACGAATCCGCTTGAGGTACTCGGAAATCGCTTTAACGTATTCATGTAAGCAAAAAACTTTGTTTTCTTAGAATTTTATGAACCATTGAAAATCAACGATTATAAGGTGGTCGCATCTCTTAGTATGTGTGCAGTCAATTGGAAGGTCAAGACAAAACCATTTGCACAATTAAAATCGTGAAAACGAGTTTAAAATATGTCGAATTGCAAGCGCACAAATGCCTTTTAAGTATGCAAGAATGATTACAAAAACAAAACTGACGAGATGTCTAAATACAAATTGGAAAAGGAACCATATTTCTATAAATCTGTAGGCATTTGCGACAACTGAACAACGAAAACTTATTTCGAAGAACGATTCTAAGAGTCATTTAAAAAACTGAGTAAAGGAATTAGATGCGACTAATCTGCGCGTAAGTATAATCAACAGTGTTCGATACTTTGGAGTCGTTGACCTTACTAAGGAAATGACTTCCTATGAGTAGGATACAAAGATTTGTGTATTAACTATTGGTAAGCCAGCTTATGTATTCCACAGCAATTGAGAATTAAGGAAGGATAATGAGGTCACGACAAAATGAACGCTCGTTTCTTTAAATAAGTGTTTCGTCACGTAACCCTCTAATTTTACTAGAACAATATTCTCAACTTTTGCTCGCTGGAACTTCTTAAAAAGCGCTGTTCAAACCAAAACGTTGGAATAAATAGCCACAAAGTCATTGTGTTTAGATTGTTTTGTTCGAAACGGTTTGGAGCTCATTTTAAGCGTTTTCGAACCCAAATGCTATTGCTTAATCTTTGGCATATCCTCCTTCGATTTTAATTGCCTACAAGTAATCCATTAGACCGCCCACTGTGAAGAGCATAAATTGACTATTTTGTTCTAAACTTTTCGTATCTACTCAAACTTTAATTAAGACAGAAGAAACTGGTTTCTAGATCATTGGTCGTTTCGTTAATTGAAACTGTTCAATTCAGCTACGATAACAACTTTAGAAGACATGATATTTGATAGAAAACCAAATTCATTGGTCATTGAAAATGCAAATGTTAATTAGCGACTTTAAAATCTGATCAAATGTTAAGATAATAGGCAATTATGTTCGATAAGCAACAACAGCAATTAGAAGTCAAAACACATTGTGATTAAGCAGAGAGATCTTATTGACAAACGGAAGGATGATGTTTGAGAATCACGATGCTTCGACAAGTGGCGCCTCCAACCGGCAGCGCGGCAAAACCGCATAGACAAAGGAAGTCAACAACAGTTTTGACGGACAGTCAGACTACAATTTACGACGGCAATTCGTTCGGTGAGAACGACACATAACAATGACGACCGCAAAATCACTGAGCACTGCTGCTTCTCCAAAACCACACTTTCTTCTCCATTCAATGTCGTTTTGACTTCTTCTTCTTCACAACTCACTTCTATGGCACATTATTTTTCTTTGAAATTTGGAGCAAATCGAACTTTTATATTTCTTTGTCGTTATTCTTCTGTTCCCCCGCCGTCCTTCGTGATAAACGCGCGTCAATTGGCCACCATCCCGTCCGTTTCCGACCGCTTCGACGGTGCGAAGCAGATGGTAAATGTGTCCGTAGAAGCAGGCAAAGCCTTCGACTTCCTACTTTCCATCGGCAACATCTTTCGACAACAAGTTAGTTGTTGCGAGTGGTTAAAATGACAAGCCTTGACTTCATCTTCCGTTTGCACTTCTGAACGGACAAACCTCGAAACAATTTCTATACAAACGTGCAGAACAAAATAAGTGAATTCAACGAACATCAGATGAAATAGTACCACCCCCACATTCTTTCACATTCCAGTCTTAATTGTCGACCTTTCAACTGCAAAGTAATCGCATCGTTTGGTTTCTAATCGAAACCGTAAAACAAACGTCATAAAACCGTAAACTTTACAAACACGTTTGATAGCAAATTTGCCAGGAAATGTGCAAAAAAGCTCATAAATCACCGATACAAGATTGAACGAACAATGAGAGATACATGAACTATTAATTAACCTTAAACATCGTGAGAACCAGAAATTTACGTATTTCGCGTCATTTGCTCGTCGTCCAAAACTCTGTTTGCAAACAATCGTCAAAGTTCCCAGGAGTCTATAAACGGAAATTTATATACCCCTAAACTGCCTTATACGAAACTAAAAAAAGAACATCCAAAAGCCACCAAAACAATTTCCAAATTAGCCATTACATGGCCAAGTCCCATACGCCAAATGCCCTAGGCATTTGAGTTGATTTGCATAAATACTTTTATTTTATGTCAACTTTGAAGTATCTACTAAGGAGAATTCTGATTTTGAGATTAAACCAAGGAACGTATTTGTGACATACGCGATGAAAGACGACAGTCGACTAAGTTTGCGACATCAAAAATCGACTTCAACCCGGAAGTTGGCACGAGATCATGCTTTGAATGCGACGACAAGATTTAAATTCGTCTAAACGAAGAAATCAGCAGAATAAATAAAGATGCCGCTTCCGCCGCACAAGACTTCCGCTTTCGACTTATGGAATGCTCTTGTCAACAATTGCATTTTCACTTGTCAACGACAGGCCATATCTTCGCGGAGCATTAATTACACGAAAAACCGAATGACGCATCTATTAAACCGGGAAAACTGCGGACAAATTAGTTTGTATTCACCCAACCTTCAGCTATAATTAAGCGTATTGCATTCGGAGTAATCAACTTATTCAAATCAATGGTGGTGTAAAGCGTCTCTTTGAAGACCCATTATATTGCCAACGAAATGATATTGTTTTCCTCATTCGATCAACAGAGTGGTTTGAGTGGCGGACTCAACTCGACATGCATCTTTTTTTGAAATTTAAATCTCATTTGGCCCCCTCGTTCTCCTTAGAACAAACTCTCGGGCTTTGGCCATACGGGAATCATGCGAACGAAAAAAGCGGAAATTGCAGGTTACGACATAAAGAACAACAAATGCAATAAGTTAGAAGCTCCGTTGGGAACCGCAACAAATTGCAACCCTTTCCAGAACTTATTCCACTAACCTCTGGTCTGTACGTACTTTGAGTTTACGGCATTGCAATACGTGTTCTTTGTTAAGATAAAAACAGTGCGAAAGACGGTAACACAAGTTCTAAATGATATAAACTTATTGAATAGAAAAAAACGTAGTGCGTTAAAACGATCACTTTGTACGTAAGATCTAGGGACCGTTTTCGCAGACATCTGAAGTTAGCTTATCGAAATGTTCGAAAAATTGGTAGCAGTTCATTAACGACGGGTATTTTCTTGATCAGCAATTCAAACAATAGCTCATTAATCAAGAAAACGACAAGCAATTACGGATAAACAAGAACCTGCTTTCGATTGCCGACTATCAAGTTTGAAAGACCGACCTTAAAATTAATAGGTTCGCTTGATTTTGTTTTATTTTGCCAACTTATTCAATTCTTTTACGTTTATTGATACCTGAGCAAAAGTCTGAACAAAGCGAAATGTACGAGCAAAATAACTAGAAGGGCAGTCGATACTGTTAGCACAGTTAAGTTTGATGGTGATTCGGGTTCCAAATGCAGCGAGGTGTCTAAATGTTGTGTTTGTAATGTGATAATTAGTTCTTTGTATTACGGAAATTCCGATGAGATCCGGCGGCAGGTGAATGTCGTTATACGGAAGGTAAATTTGCGACAGAGAAACACTTTTGGGAATTGAGAAAACGGAAAACCAAAACACGTCTTTAATGTCCATTGTTCCAGGAAGTCGCAAAGTGACAGTTTCATTATAAAAATTCCGCAGGGAATTGCAGTCGAACTCTCGTTTCTCTCTAAACGATTAATGATGTTAAATTGCTAATACCTATTCTTTACCTGTCAAACACGGGAACAATTTGCCCATCGCTATGAGGCACGATTTCCTTGCCCACCAAGAACCAAACGGGCATATCAGTGGTTTCCAATGTGAAGTTCTCAATTTGTATAGTTTTCGTGTCAAGTACCTAGAAGGAAGACAAATAACAACGGCAAGACATCATCTCTCACCTTGAAAGCACCAGAAGATACCTTGTAAGAACCGTTCGGTGTCAAAGGTCGAAATTGAACGGAAGTTGGAACACGAAAAGCAACACCATTTGGTATCCAAACTACTGCTGCACTTTCCTAGACAAAACCTTGTTATAACATGGAAATTGTACAAACCTTTCGCGTGTGATCAAAAACTGAAACCCAATGAAGTTGTTGTACGGAACGTCCTTCTGGTAAGGTCAAAAGCAATGGTTCACTACTAGCATACCAATCCAATGGTACAAATTCGTTGTTTGGATTCTCGTGTTGATGCTCGTAAACAACTTCACGATTATGACTAATTTCGGTGCCTGAAGCTATTGGTATACTACCAATTGTACTTGGAACTTCTTTGAGTGGAGTCGACAAACTTTGATTCGTTTTGGTCTGTAAACCAAGATTAAAAATCTACATTTTACCGTGTTTACCGTCAATGTCAAATGAACGGAGCGATTGCCTTCGTTTGTCGATGTAGCAAAATGCAACGGTAAAGAAGAAGTTGGATTCACTAGAGCATCTTTTTTCGTTCTTCGAACCTCGTTGTCAGCCACATCTTCATTGTCATCATCTTCCATCTCTTCGATCTCAGCTGCCGTTCCATTGATGGCTTCCTTTTCCATTTTCGCTATTCGTTGAGTAATTTTGGCTTGTACAGTCTTAAGAGAGTTCATTTAGAAATAGAAATTGTTGTATTACTTTGACTTGTGACGGCATTAGAACATTCAAATTGATTGGATTTGGTCGTAGATAAAATCCATTATCACTTGGCATCATGTCTGCTTGATTGCCGGTGATGTTTGCTGGTCCCGCCCAAAACGTCACATTATCTTTGGAAATACTTCATAAATAAGAATTCCTTAACTACCTACCATTACTGGAGCCAGGTTTAAAATGAAACTTGGAAACAATGAAGCGACGTTCATCTACGGCCCACAAGGAACCGACGATATTGAAGGGTTTGGTTGAATTCTAAATTCATATTCGAAATCAGTTTTGATGAATTTTCTAAAAACCTGATAACCAAAACTTCCACAATATCGACCGTAATACGGAAGTTTATCGGCAGCAATTACGTTCACACCGTCCAGCGCTTCACGATCAGAAGCGCGTGGACGATTTTGTTGAATCCATTCCATGAGTTTGTTTTCCGATCTGAAAACTCCCTTCTCTTTGTTCTCCAACAAACTTCTAAAACAGGTTCGACATTTTTAAAAATTCAAGATGTTGATTTACGTTAAAGTCGGTGCTAAAGTGGCGGCATCGAGTTCGCCGTTCTGAATCGCTGCAGTCAATAGCTTTCGTTGTTCTTCGGGTAACGTATTCAGAAGTTTAAGTGATGCTAAGACAACCTTATGAGAATAAAAATCCAAAACTTACAGTTTGCGTTGTCTTCGTTTTTTGCGCTTTTAATCAGTGTTTCGGCAGCTATAGCCGGAGCAATCTTTTCTGTGGCTTCAGACACGGACAATGCAGAAGCCGGTTGAATGACCGCACTACTCGACAATTTTGCTCCTTCAGCTGCAGTTCCCGTACTTAGGGCCTTGCTCATTGCAGAAAAAAGTTGCGGATTACCCACTGGAAGGTTCAATAGGTTACGTGCGAGTTTGGTGATTTGATCTAATGGAGAACTGCTTCCACCCAAAAGTTGCAGCGGATTCAGCATTTCTGGTGTTCCCGAAGCCAAGCTGTTAGAGGGTTGTGTCAACGATTGAAGTGAATTGATTGATTGTGAGCTTAGAGATTGAGGAACGAGGCCTGCTGTTGACGGATGTGGAGGGGCATGTCGAAGTTGTGATTGAGTGAAGATTGAATCAACGATGTTGTTTGGTGACGTATTCGATGATAACGTGTTGTATGGTGCAGGAATAATGTTTGAGTAAACGGGATTTGGTGGATAAATCGGCTCGTTACGTGATGCGTCTTTTCGAACACCTGTTGGTGGTTGTAGACTTTCAAATGGAGCACCGTAAGCCAAATTTGGCTTTTCTGCATAGATTGTTGGAATCAAAGGACGTTCGGGCACGGTATTAACTGTTTTCTCCTGACGTAGCGCCTGATTGTTTCCATTTGTAGGCACTTGAAATCGTTGCTCAGTATTCGTAAAGATTTGATTTGTGCGTGGTCGAAAGCTACAATTAAAAAGTAAAATGGGCGGATGTGAATATAATTTTACATCGATTTATGAAACGGAAGTGGTTGTCGACTGTTGCTTGTTGAATATGTTGGTTTCTCTTGACTCGAATTGTCCAGGGCGTGATCAATCGTTCGCTCATGTGATTCTCTGGATGAGTCGACCCTTTCTTGATGAACTGTGGATGAACTAAAGTTCGAAGCGTTGTCGACGATTGAAAGAAAACAATTTTTTGCATGAATTAAAAACAGGTAAACAATAAATGGTAATTATTCTCAAAAAGTGGTCGCTCACATCCAACAATCGTCGTCACGTGTTCATAAGAGCACCTCGATGATCTATTTGCATAACCCAATTCGAGATTCTCTACACGTGCTTCCATCAACACATTTACTTTCCGGTGAATGAAAGAACGCAAAAATGCGATGCGAAATCGTGATTCATAGTTCTCGTTGAAACGAAATAAGCTTTTGGCTTATTACATATTTAAAGTTAACGCTAACTTCATGTGAGTATTTAAAGAAGAACTAACCTTTGTAAACCGTCGATGCGTTCAGAAATCTGATCCTTATTGGAATTGTTAAATGAGGGCAAGTAGATGAGCACCGATTGTTGCGAATCCTCGGGTATCTGCGTTGTAGTCCTCGTACGATCGTGATCCGTTTTGAGACGCTGACGTTCATGCAACCTTTTCAGATAGAGTGAATAGGGCATAATAGCATGTTGATTCGATTTACCGGAACGTTTAATCTCCGACGAGGTAACAACAATATCGCTATCATTTACTGCCGCTTTTCCAAACACTAAATGTTGGCAATTAGGTGGATTTTAGCTTAATAACAAAAGCAGATTTTGAGAATTGGCATATTCCTGCCGTTTGTATTGCGCCTGGTTTGTTTTGTAGGTCAATGGTGAGACACGAAGTCGCTCTAGTAGCAACATCAAAACCTCTATTTTGCAAATATCAAACCGCAAATACCCTGTCCTTTTTTAAAAACATACCAAGTAGATACAGGTATACAAGAGCTAACGAATTGACAAACATAATTGCAATAATAGTTGACTGTAGATGAAAACCACACACCTCGAAATAATAGCGATTAGATTGGAATACTGGTTTGTAGTCGCGGAACTTTGTTTGCCATTTACAAAGAACCAAAGAAAATTACGCAGTGGGTTTGAAAACCTTAAACGGAAATGTGAACACGGATTTCGTATTAACTGTCGGATGTCGATCCTAACTACTAAAATTTTATATGTTGAGCGAGGAATAGCCGCACGCCCACCGGCTGCCCGATTTCTCTCCGTTTTCGTCCGGTAGTCCAGAGAGCAATCCGCTCTGATGACAGTAAATGCTTACGCACGATGCCGAACTGTCCGCGCGCAATCTCCGCATATTCACACTCGTCTCGAGCCGATGATGGTTCATCGGATGCGCGGCTACGTTTCCTTTTGTGCGGATTGCTCGGTTGATCGCGCAGAACTTCCATCCACAGACGTTTACATAAATTTCCAATAAGTTAAAGTGCCAAAACCCAACGATCAGATTGGAAGCAGTACAAACGCTTGTGGTATCATAGGAAGGAGTTGCTGTTCAAATGACCACTTAAACATAACAAGTTATTGACTGTTGGTTAGGTCTGAATACAATTACTGTGGTTGTTCAATGAAGAACCCGTTGATGGCCAAGTCTGCACGTGCAAAATTTCGATTCGAAATGAAAACATATCTTCCTGATTACCACTTTATCGGATGAACTTGTTATCATTAACACCAATTATGGTCATTACTTGCTTGCCGATCGGATGCAAACCAAATTCCTGCCGCGACTCTTTTCGACTCGTGTTTCACGAATGAGTGTGGCGACGAGCACGCGCTGTGATGGGTTTTGCTCCCAATTTTGTTGGCTGATTCGTTTGTTGTTATTGAGCGATCGAGACCGAACTTCAGCTGCGGAATGATGTTGAAAAACGGGATTCATCGAAACAACATTCTTTTCGTGTTCGATATTCCACGTGAATTTCTTAAGCGAGATTTCATCGGTTTTTATGCTTCAATTGGAAGATGAATTTTTGTGCACGTCATCAACTTCAGTTTGTTTCGAGTCGAATTACGAGATTTTCAACAACAAGGCGCAAGCCGGAGATTTATTTCGAAGCAATGATGCAATATCGTTCGTTTTGCAGGCGTTCATGGTGTGCAGGGACCACACAAATGGAAGACTATAAATACCTCTTCAAAATCGTGTTAGTCGGTAAATAGATTTCCGTTTTCTTGTTTTGATCTTTCTATCTGTAGGCAATGCAGGAGTGGGCAAAACGTGTCTTGTTCGAAAGTTTACGCAGGTGATTCGAGTTTTTAGTTTTAATTTGACATTTCGAATCGCAGGGAATCTTTCCACCCGGACAATCGGCAACAATCGGCGTTGATTTTATGATTAAAACGGTGAAAGTTGGAGAAGACAAAATAAAGGTGGGAAACCGATCGTACGTGATTAAACGACTGGCAATTTTTAGCTTCAAATTTGGGATACTGCAAGTTTTGTTTATTGTTCTTATTTGATTGTTGTTTAGGCGGGACAAGAGCGGTTTCGAAGTATCACTCAAAGGTAAGTACCTAGTTTTCATTTCGGATAATTGAATTTGCTAATTGATTTGTTTTAGTTACTACCGATCTGCACATGCCATTGTCCTGGTTTATGATGTTGCTTGTCAGCCGAGTTTCGACTGTTTGCCTGAATGGTTGTCCGAAATCGAGCAATATGCAAATAGGAAAGTTTTGAAGATTCTAGTTGGTATGTTGTTTTTGGAGAAATTTCCTTCTATTTATTATTCTACAGGTAACAAGGTCGACAAGGATGAGGAGCGTGAGGTGCCCGAACGGATTGGAAAAAGTTTTGCCGACGCTAATGGATTCGATTATTTTCTTGAAACATCCGCTCTAGATGCTACAAACGTCGACACGCTCTTCCAAGAAGTTGCTACTCGACTTACAAACGAAATGAAAACAAGTGACGATCGGTATGTTCAAGTCTGTTACACATGATTAAGAAGAGATTTTTAGATATCATGGACGTAAAAACGATGGTTCTGGTACCCCTGCCATAAGTTTAATTGATCGTGCTCATCAACAAGTGAACAACTGCTGCGGGAAGAATTGAAAATTTCACTTACACGCCTTTCACTTATATCAACAGTCGTTTTTGCCAACTGCGTATTGTACGATTTTATCAGCATTTTTGAACGTCAACTATAGTTTTCCCATGATTTGTGATTTGTCTTAGACCATCAAACCTACTATGTAAATAGGCTGTTTGTAATTATTTTTCCGTTTGTTTATTTTGTGGCCTTATGCATAATTTCTTCAAAACCCCTACTCCGAGTTCATTGCGATACATCCGTTTGCCTCAACTATTCACTTCAAAGTCAACGTGTAAGAATGCAAAATGTTATTGATTGTTATCTCTTACATTTTCGAGTTTATGTCACAAATTTTCCAAGTTGTAAACCAATTGCAATTAAGAGACTAAATCCTTGGAATTTGAGATTTCTCGGTAGTAGACGTTTTCTGTAACGTTCATGTACTTTGGCTGATTTAAATTCGTCTTCTAAATGTAAACTGCAGATGAGTGATCGGCCAAGAAAACGACAGGCCGAACGAACTACGACCAAATCGACAGCGAGTACGCCGACAAGTTTTAGTGCTGCTCGTTCAGATGATGGTAACGATGAAGAGCTTATGGACGAGGAGTACGCTTTGAAACGGCAGCGAAATAATGCCGCCGTGAACAAAACTCGTCAGAAGAAACGTCAAGAAGAAGTAGATACGGTGAAGCGTGTCAAGCAACTTCGCGAGGAGAACGCTGCATTAGAACGGTTGGTTTAGAGAGTTCACTTTTTTGACTGTAAGATCACGTTTAGAACAGTTGAGTCTTTAAGACATCAATTAACCGTGTTAAAAGAAATGGTTCTATCGTTTGCCGGCAACAAGAATCGAACAAACGATCAAAATCTACGAAATGAACCGACGAATTTCTCCGATTCAACTGAACAATAAGTTTTAATGTTCTTATTTTTTGTTATTTAAACTTTTCGTTTAATGTCTACGTGGTCTTCTTGATAGTCGCAAATTAGAAGTAATAAAACGTGAATTTGTGTCCAAACAACCTACGGGCCTTAAGTGCATTCGTTCCTCGTGTTGATGCGAATTATAATCCCTCTGTCCCTCAATTTCCTTTCACATACATCAACTGAATTGTTCTGGGATGAAGACCTTTTTGTCCTAATGCAATTAAGAGTCTTGTCCTTTTGGAAGGAATAGAGCTTAAAAAACTCCACGACTCTTTTCTAACAACACGTATGCCCTTTACTTACAATTTTCGCCTTTGTAATTGGCTATTTTGATTCCGAGTATGTACACTATCTTCTAAGATCATTACGAATTAAAAGTTTGCAAAATTGTTCATTTGCACTAACATTTTTTTACGATCGTTGCTGTAGATTGAGAATCAAGATAATCTCAAATATCGTAGCAACTCCTACGACCAATACGTCATTCTAATGTGCTAGTGGACGAGAGAAAAGACGCTTTAAATTCGTTTGGCTTCGGATTATTGAGAAACAAAACCGATGAATAGAAATGTTTATTTTTGGTTTTCTCCATTCAACCCGTGCATAATTAGACCGTTTAATTGATGTAATTAACCGGTATCCTAAATAGCAATTAAAACCGAGAGTTGAAAATTCATTTGGAATCATTCTTTCTCGCGTCCTTGCAAAGTGTGCCATCGCACTACCGGTCGACGTGTCAACATCATTTCTGCCCATTGTTCTTGACTGGCCAAACTGCACGAAGTCAAATTCAAAAGACCCGATCCGAGAAAAACATCGCCAATGAAATCGTTTTTGCTCATCTTATCATAATCCCAAACACTAATAACCAGGTGTACCTTCTAAACTCAGCATAATAACTAGTTTAAATCATAGACATCAAGAATTTACCTCCATGTGTTCCGGTGGGATTTTGAATTGAAAACTTTCGTTCCAATATGGATTTAAGGTCTTGTATTTGATGGACGTTTTCTTCTTGATTATAAGCTTTTTGTTCTCGTACAAATACAACTTTACATAGGGATCTGAAATGAGCAAATTCTCGTCATTAAAAGCATATTCACGTACCTGAAGATCCGCCAACATCCATTTTCTTCAAATTACGTGCCTCCATTATTGTCACAGTCAAAGTTCCTGTTGCTGGTCGATATCTTGTCGAAAAGTTTATGTCGCCCAATCTTGATTCCTATTCAAAAAGTTCATTCAATTACTCGACGTTTATTTTCCTACCGTATCGTAGACCGGTTCTGGTGGTTCAAGTTCGCGCCATTGATCCGAAAGTTCGCCGAAATCAATAGAATCCAAGGGAATTGCAATTTGACCAATTCGATCATCTTTACTTAAACGATCGAAGTCGTAGACAACAATTTGCAATACTTTGCGCTGTAGTTCGTTGTACGGTACATTGAAGAGAAAGGTCTCATCGAAGAGCGGGTTCAAATTGTTGCGTTTGATTTTAGTCTCGAATTTTGGTTTTCGATCGGGTAACAGTGTCAATTTAACGTACGGATCAGACATTCCATTCCGATCCATTGCGGGCAGGTCCTGACATTCAACGATTGTAACAGACAACTAAAAAACAACTTATTAGTTACAACAAACTAAGGATTCTTTGTAAAAGAGGTGAGTAAGTCGGTGTTTTTGGTTGTTTGATAATCACGGCATAACACGAACGATTACTGGGAAATGGCTTAATGGATTAATCGGAAACTGCTGATTAACCTTATTAGCTGTAAAATCGTAATCCAGTTTGTAGTGAATTTGTCCGTAGCCAAAACTTTCGTGTTGGAATTGTCGCTGCTCCTCCGTCGATCGTACCGTGTAGCTTTGAAGCGAACCGGAACTAACCAAACTTTCACTTTCATTGAACTTGGCAAGGATCTGCAAGAAAAACAATCGTTTTACGTTAATCTGAAATGAATGTTCGTATCCCGCTAAGCCGATAAACCAAGACAACCACAAAGAAATACACGACAATTTTCTTCGTAGCGTGCCGACAACTCGCACGTTCAACTTCGATTTGTCAAAAATGAATATAAGGACACGAAACAAACAATAGATTCTCGCATTACCATGTGAATTTCTGATTTGTATTCTTAGGATTCGTTATTCAGAGCCGACTTTATCGTACGAAAATGCGTGGGATCCAAAAAGCATAAACGTTAATTTTCTTTGCCCTCTAAAACCGATAAACGACGTCCAGAGAAGTTGGTAGTGAAATTGAAAAGTTTGAGTTGTAATCGTATTTAGCAACAACTCAATCGATGAAAGTAAAAAAGCGAACTTGCACTTATTTTCGTTATTCATAGCATCAACTTTACGAGATCCCAAGACGCCACATTACAGATTGCCCACGATATTTGACTTAACTTACTCGCTGCTGATCCGAACGAGCGGTCGACGATCTTCGCGGAATACAAACCGTAAAGAGACGGAAAATTGGATTACAGCCAACGAGAGCATTGTCGATCCACATTATCGGTCGTCGCATTGCTGTTGTCCAGCGACGTTGACGTCCAAACGAAATAGTCGATGTGCGATGTGTTAAATGAACAGGCGGCACAATTTGAGGCTGAGATGAAGATCGACGGTCACGACACAAGATGTAAACTGGTAGTCTTGAAGATGTTGGGCCAGCTGGAGAATCAAGAGTTGTGGCGCGACGAGTTGGTGATCGTGGCAAATTGTTGCGTAAATTTTCCACTCGACTACATGCGTCGCCTTCAGAAACGATTTTCGTTTTGCGTTCTAGTGACGGGTTCACTGCGGCACTCTGTTGGTTAGCAGTTAGCCACGCCCCCATCGACTCTGTCTCGTTGATTTTTGCCTCTTCGGAAGGGCCAGAGGTTAGTTGTTGGCCAACGTTCGCTTTTTCTTCGCTCCGCCCGGCAATTTCGTCTCGACCAATAACGTCTTTCTTGAGCTCGTCTTTGCGTTTTTCAAGTTTGAGACGCGGCATGATGCGTCGGAATGGAACGACGAACGTGAAATTAACGGTTGCTGTTGTGCTCTAGAAGAAAGCTTTGAAAAGAAACCTTGTTCTGAATTTCAAATTCGCATAGTCACTACTACATACGAAACAAGTCGCGAATTTCCGCGAGATTTCCGTCGGGCACATCTCGCGCTTGTCAAGTGATGCTTGGCAAACGCTCAATTCTAATGCCGCAAGCGGTTCACGAAAGTCGTTGTTGTGATGCTGGACAACGAAACCGTTTTCCTTTTCAGCAACTTGTCTTTCCCACTATACAGCACGTGCTTGTAAACGTATGCATCAGCAATGAGCCGAAGTCAATCCGCCGCTCCGGAAACCGCAACATCGCGCGAATTCGAACGCAAAAGAAACGAACAGAACCGTGAATAGCTAAATTTTCACGTCGCATTCGAATTCGGAAACATGTTTCGAATTTCTAGTGCATAACGAGCCGATGGATTTCCGGAGGGTCGAAGCCGTGAAATGCATGAAACGCCATCAAAATGTCGCCTCTCTTCACTCCTCGTAAAGTGACTGATAAGATTTTTCTGTTGTTGCTTTGTTGTCGCCTATCAGCGAACGAAAGTGTCAAATCAATGTGTGCGTTTATTTCCACACTTGGTCTTGAAGCCTAACGATTCATCAGAACGCACGTAATCGGGTATCATCAGCAAACACGACCCAAAGTCGAGGTTGACGAAACGTTCGAAAAGCTTTGAATTCTTCAGATTATAGAATATTTATTCAAAGAAGACCAGAGAAGAAATAACGAAAAATCAATTGTTTGTCGTCACGCGGGTTTAAAGCTATCCGCTGTAAATGACCCGAAGAAGAAAACGATACAAATCGTCGCATGACGGTGCCAAAAACCCAAATCCCGTAAATGTTTACTTTTTGATGAGACGTGCATAAATTGCAGCAAAAAGAGCGGGAAGCAACTGGAAATGTAATTTTGATTGAATAGCTTTTTTGCTCCGACATACCAACATAACACTCTCAACAATGCACAACCACGAAGCCACGTGAACTACGGACAATAACTCCGTTCGTAATGGCATATAACAGGTATCTTCGTAGATCGCACTCGTGACATTACTTGCATCAATGAACGGATCCTGACACTCAAGTTCTTTGCCGGGATAGCAACTGTAACTGATGATTAGTTTCGATCTTCTTGCATTCTGTACCATGATTTTGGAACTTTGGGTTTTGCATCTTCAGGCTTATAATGCATGTGCCATTTTGATTGCATCCAAATGTTCCAGTTATTCGTTCCGTTCACTCCACAACATTTGTACTGAAAATATTTTGTGTTCACAATAGAAGGACATAAATTTTGCACTAATTGATGTCCAATTACATTAAACTAACGAACTCTATTCCCGCATGCAAATAGCTGTTCGTATTTGTTTTTTATTGCCGCTGGAAATACAAAACAAGCAACTCAAAGAACGAGCTTGGAATCCAAGTTCTATATTTTTGGACCCAATTTCAAACAAAAATTTTTCAATTCTGTTCGGACGAAAAACGTTTTCTCGACTTCCGACTGTTCAGCGAGGTGCCCGATCAACTTACATTTGTTTGAAGAGTGTCCCATGCCTGCGTTATGCCCGGTATTTCATCGAGACCGTAGAGTTCACGCAATGACGTCGACATTTTAAGATCCAACAACAAAATTTGGTTTTCCAACTAAAACAACGAAAATACTCGCAGGTTGTTGACCACTTACCTTGTACTGAAACACGAATCCCATAATTCCGCCAATAAAGAGCATAATAAAAATGATGCAACTTGCGACAGAAAACTGCAACGTAAAACTATAAGTCAACCATCGACTATAATTGCAATGTATTTCTTGAAAACCACTATTTAACGACATTTCAACTAGCAACTTACGAACAAGTGCACAAGAAAAGACGTACCGAATAAATCATGCATCTAAGCTCCTTGAAAACACCGTAGACCGATGTAACCGAATTGAAAATCGCGATCAATGAAACAACAATCATAATCCGACTAACATCGACGTAAAGACTCGGTGCCAACAATTCGGCATATTCCGCGAGGTTCCAGTACAGCCAAACACCATAAATGCAAACTACCAGAGAAAGAATCTGTAAGTGAAAGCTCATTTGCAATGGTCAGATAGATCAAGGACTCACAACAGTAAGCAAATTGGTCGAAAAATACAAGATACGGGTAGTACGGCCAACAAAACCGTAGGCTGACCATCGACTAAACGAACCCATCTCTTGCAAACAGGTGTGTCAGCTCCAGGATTGAAATTATGCGTGAACTGAAACACTTTCCAAATCATCGAATTTCGAAACAACTCGAAGTGTTTTCAAAGTCAACTCAAATTACGACGATAAACAACAAAGGTGAAAGAGTAGCGGGAGAGAAACTCGAGGAAGACAAACCGAAACCCAAACTTTATCTTATTTTACGCGTCGACTGGAGAAAGAAAACGACGCGCGCGAGAATTCTTCGCCGTCGACTTCGTAGATGTTCCAAAGCGCATCTCGGATTCAAGCGCATTGTAACAAAAGAACGGGAGCATAACATGTGGAAGAACATACAATAAAAACGAGCATTGCGCTGCAGTTAACGAGAGAGCCAAGGGTGAAGGTTGATCGACAACCATACCGTCAAATAAACCAACCAGTTTATTAGAATAATTGCAGGTTCAAGACGAGAATTCAACAATTAGAAGAATGACAAGCAATACAGTAAAAATGAACGTGCATCTGTCGGAAACTGATTCGCGAATAGAAAGCGATATGATTTCGGAAATCGAACACAAATCACGTAAAACTAAGCACGCGCTGCTCGTTAAGCCAACTAATGAAGATCAGAAAGACGAATAAACGAGAGCTGAAAAGCGAATTGCGCACCAAAGTCAACAGCGTTACCCTCGCTGTTGCTTTTCCCGATTACCGCTCTTAGTCGTCCGTTACACGTGCCGCTTATTTGGTGACGTGTACTCGATAAAAAGAAAGCAATCGGTCATCATACTAATTGATATTTAATTGCTATTCATATCCCGATAAGGACCAAATGTCCGTTACTTTCACTGGTCACAAAGCAACCAAACAAACTTCGAATACAAAAACTGCTGGTGAATTGCTCCGATCGAAGTTGATGGTCTCTCGGTCAACTTCCGCCTCTCTTCGTATTTCGTTGATGAGATTTCGCGAAGAAACGTCAAACGAAAGGGTTTTCTCCTCTTCAACGCGACAAGTACCAATATTCAGCTTATAATTTGCGATCCTGAATTCGAAGCCACGCGAAAACAATCGACTACTTTCTCTTTGATCGCAATTCGTTTTCTTTGGTCGGATTTTAACGAATACCAACTCCAATTTGTTGCGAAAAACAGTTGTTGCAGATGATCAGAACGGGAGTAGAGTTTTAAACAAACAAGATTTCACATAATAACTCAAAATCATGAAACAAAATAGCAAAGAAATCTGAGAAAATGTTCGAATATCAAAACCTCAAGTTTCATTCTTCCGTTTGTAACTGCGGAGCTCTGAGTCAAACCGTCGAATCAGTTCATTTCGCAAACTGTCCTTAAACTTCAGCATTGTGACCTTTAGAAGTGACCTTTCTTAATTGGCTCTGATCTAACGATGCGTATACGATAAAAAAACGTGGGAAAACGAACGCACGTCAACAGAAGTTTGTTTGCATAATCACCTAATGTCTATGAGTATGTGTGATTACGACTCGTTGTTGAATAATCGACTACCACTTGTATTGCTGCTCAGAGCTGGTAAAGTAAACAGAAGTGTTGTCTTCACGCGTTTCGTCAAACACTTTTGTCCGCTTATTTCTTCCAGTATAAGATATTTTTATTGGCGGTCTTATGGCGTTTGATTGAGTTCACTAGCGTGAACAACCTTATGTCATAGTAAAAGAAGCTTCAAATTGCTCGAGAACGTTTAATTTCATCACAAATATTAGACCACTAACATCTTCGTAAAGCTAATAGAATTGTTTAGACGGGAATGCTAAAGAAAGAACAAATATAGGCACTTGTGGAATTATTGCAAGCTGCATGTGAGAATTGAATGCCCAAACTCTTGTTTCAATTGCTTTCGATGCCAAAAACTGTAAAGATGTAATCTTGTATAAGAAAGGACCCTGAATATTCGAAAACTCTTCAGTGAACAATTGGAAATCAGCTCAGCTTTATATAATACCTGTTAAACGAACTGGTGCAGTTCAATAGCGGTTGCTATTAAAAGTACGACGTAAAAAGGGAATCGACCCGACAATAGTTTAGAGAGGTTGAATGAATTGCCCTCGTCAATAAGCTCAAACCTGAATGCCTTGGACTAGATTCGGATTTGTTTAAAGTTCCGGATTTGTAGGATATGTAACGTAAGGTCGTTTTGAGAAGTGCCGTTGGACTCGCAGTTGAATAGCACGATCACGCCGTTCACGAAGAATGTCAATCACATCGGACATATAGTTAAACACGTACTCGTCGATTGTTTCCGGAAAATAAATTTTCGCCATTTCTTTGCGAAATTCTTTCACAATAAACTCCAACGGTCCTAGATGCATATCGATGTTCGGAATAATTTTCTTAAAATTATAAAATACATGACTAGAAAACGTCTTACATACCTCAATGTACATAGGCGATGAAATGGAGTAGTTCACAGCAACTCTCGACAACCAACCATTGAACTCGTAATCGTCATCCAAGTACGCTCGCGCTTTTAAACGACGACTTGCAAAATCGTTGATCAACTCGTAAATCTGTGAAATAGAAACTTCAAATACCCAAAACACTGTTGTATTACTTTAACACCGGGAAAATTGCATCCCATAGCAAAATTCATTTTATCAGCAGGAGGATCACAACCCAACCATCGACGCGTTTTTGGATAATTTAACTCCAATGGTCGAGCTTCTAACATCGTTTCTGCACTCATCGCCAACTGGGGAATAGCTACGGGCATCAGTTCGGTCAAGATCGCCAAATGGTCGTAACGAGACCATCCACTGTAAATTAAACCCTAGAAGCTAACGAATCAAAGACAATTTAAAACGGTCGTTTACTTCAACACGTTCGAACTCCTTGTAAGCGTGAGAAAACTGTTTTACCCAAGATTCGTGATTACGAATGTAGTGTATCGGATGTGAGAAGTATCGCATTGGTCCATCTGCTCCTTTGAATGCCGATCCACCCCAAACGTGACCAAACGGTTTCAGTGCCAGCCACGTTGCAAACGGAAGATACATCTCCAAGTCTTCTGCATATGACCATACTACCGGTTGCAATAAGGTGGTCAGTTCGTACGCTTTCAAATCTTCTTCCATCGTATGAGCGAACATGTCGTGCCATGCTAATACTGTCACCTATAATAAATCCAATGAAGCAAACAATTTTTTTCGAGTTTACCTGATATTTCTGTTTGATGTACTTTGAGACTCTAGACAAATGCCAAAGAATGGCTCGTTCTCTACTGCCCTGTTTTCGCATTTGTTCGACAGTTGCATTACAAATACCGATTTGAAACGCTTCATCCGCTCCCATGTGAAAGTTTCTCATACCGAATTCTTTGTGAACGCTGGCAACTTGATCGATCATATCACGAATAAGTTCAAAAGACGAATTAGCGCCAAAACAAATAACTTGTGGATAGTTCGGATCTTCACGCATGTGAGAAAACTGCTCCAATTTCAATATCCATTCCAAATGTCCAAATGTTTGTACCAGTGGTATGATCTCCAGATTGCGATCAACCGCCTCTTGAAGGATCTCACGCACCTAAAAACAATTTAAATTTTTGATTTCGAATAATTAGTGCTTACATTTTCCATGGTATAAGCTGCGCCGTTAAGTGCGTTCGACAGTCTTCCACTATACGGAAACATATCTTCCCATTCAATCATAACTCCAGTAAAGTTCATTCGTACGAACAGATCGAATAACTGCGGAAAGAAGCTTGGCTAAAAGAATCGGATCATAAATAACTTGATCGTAGCTAACTCACTCTATAAGCACCTCCTTTCAAATCCAGATGTACAATGCGACGCGATGGAACAAACTTGTTGTTTGCGGCAAAAAGCGGATAAACATCGTTTTGTTTGTTGATTAGCACTTGATTCCGCACATGATTTCGTCTTCGGCCATCGATCGCCGAGTTTTCCTGTGGAAGTGGTTGGACAACTTCAGGATTGTTTCGATGTATTTTTATACGTCGATCATTTCCCGAATCGAAATTCAAATCCTGTTGCGGTACATTTTGAGCGTGAATCAATGGTTCCTAAACAACAAACTAAACTCGTACATCTCGGACTTACACTTTGCCGTCCAACCCAAAACTGACTGGTCACAAGGGAGAAAACGAATATGAACAAAACCATGTAAGCAATTGTGCTTACAAATGTGCGGTTATTACAACGGAAATATCGACGACAAACACGAATCATCTGCAGTGAGTGCAGTTTGAACAAATCTACCGTAGCACTGAGATGACGATTCATACAAAAAAGAAACGAATTGCAATCTACATAAAAGCTATCTAATTGCGTTTCCACAACCTGCAAACGAAATATTAGACTTTCTTGTAAATGTTTGAATTCGGGAGTCAACGAATAGACCAAACGAAGCGCGTCAAAACTACAAATCGACGTCCGTAGTGTTGCGAACGTTTGGTCGCTTAGCAATTCTACAGCTGACTAGAAACTTTAGCTTCCAAAGTTCATTTCAAAAGTACACGTGAGAGGGATGTTGTAGGACTTCGTCTAACAATGTGAACAACAAGTGTACAATCTTTTTTGGATGCACAGCTAATTGGCGAAATGAACTTTTTTAAAAACATTCTTTCAGTAAAATCAAAGGAATGCGGGTACAAACGAGAAAGCATGAAATTGCTTTCATACGCGATTAAAGATGCAAAGAATTCACATAAATTCGGTAGCCAACTACGTCTACAAAATGCGACTATTTGAAAAAGTAACTTCTTTCAGTTTCTGAAACTGATTCCATCGACTAAACGAATGAACAACAAACAACTTTATACTCGGAATATCAAATCTAATAAACATTACAACTAATGAAATGAATCCCTAGTTATTCTCAACCTTGAGCTGATTGTTGGACTTCTTCCGAATTTTGTGGAGCCTCAATTTGTTGTGGTTCTTTAGTTTTCTCCAATTCGTGAAATCCCGACTTTTTGGGTAACCATTTCGGATAGATTTTGTCGTGCAATCGCCACTTGCCATCACTTGATGCAACATGGTTCTCGAAAACAACATACTCCACAGATCGCTTTGGTTCTGTCGGAGAACCCAACAACAACTTGCCAAAACGATCGTACAAAGCAAATATCTTAACACTTGTTATTAGCCTCAAAATTGTGTATACGAACGTACCTGCTCTGTGTGCATACGAACCGTGACTTGAGCAATGTCATTTCCCGAGTCCTGCGGGTAGTCGCCGCATCTCACAGCTACGACTTTTGACGGCTCTACAAACTCGCACAATTTCCAAACCATCGAACCCTTTTCGACATCGGGCCAAAGCTTCTGGAAAAGGATTCGAGAATAATTTTGTTCATGAAGCAACTTACTGCATAAGCGTATTCGGTGATGCGATTGATGAGTTCGTCTTTGTTGCGTTCAGCCAACGCAGTGAACGCTTGTTCGTAGATGGAATTCGCTAATTCTGGAAACGTCTAAAACTGCAATGACAAAAACTAAAATCAGCCTTTGCGTACCGACGATTTGAAATTCATTCCTTTTTTCTTGTTGATTCGTCGTGAACCGGTGAAATAAGATTTGTACATGTTGAGTGCTCGATCTTTCACTCGCGTCTTAACGTTGTCCATCACTCCTTTGCCGTCTTCCTGATTCTCACGAGGTTCCGACCAAAAGTAATTCTCGGGCAACACATTTGGCTCAACAACTCCATCTGAAAGTGAAGATCAAAAGTTGAAATACGCGAACAACTCACAGAACGACTGAAAACTCATTTGTTGTTCTTCCCATTTTCGATCGCTGAAGTCTTTTCCCGGATTGATGCCTTGACGCAGCAACGCGCTTCGAATTTCGGTGGGAGTTAATTCGCCGGCTTTTATTTTCTTTTCCACTTCGTAATCGGGCAGTTCAATCGGTACAAACTTTCTGCCTCGGGCCTAAAATTATCAGACAGTTGTGAATACGAAGATAAGAACCTACTGCTCGGAAAGCTTTTTCATTAATGTGCGTATTTCGATTCGCTCTTGTTTTACTGGATCGGTGTATTCCAATGAATCGTTCCAAATCTCCACGTTCCATATGATGATGGACACATCGTTCGGCGATAAAATTCGATGGCCCAACGAAGGAACGCAGCAGAATGCTATGCCCCTTATGAAACACGTTCAGCGACATGACGCACCTGTTAACAAACTGATTGGGACCGTCTATTTTCAGGACCCAGTTTACGAGTCACACAATTCGTTTATTTGCGCCCGCAAAACTGCGGACGGCGCCTTGTGATTCCCGTTAAACCAACGGCTATTGTTTGTTTTTAAGATTCAACGTGATTCTACAACATCTGAGAGCGTAAACCGACGTTCGCAGCTGCTTGATCACATAGTTTTGTTTGAATTCTATTGATTTTACGTGCCAATTTGTATTGAGTTTAAACGAAAATATTTCTAGATTCTTGTTTGTAAACAAGTACAAATATCTCGGTGCATGGCAAATCCATATCACAATCAGGTTCTTCGATTGTACAAGACTGTGAGTTCTGTTTGTTGGCTGCTTGATTGATGTTCTCGTTTCAGTTGTATTTTCTTGGTATTCAGTATCCCAAAGGTGCCCAATGGTTTCATTCGCGCCTTCGTCAAGCTTTCCTGCGAAACAAGAACGTCGAAGATGCTCAAGAGATTTCGAATCTCATTAAACGCGGAGAATATGTCGTAAAAGAATTGGAGTCGCTCTACTCGTTGAGAAAATATCGGGCAATGAAAGCTCGTTACTACGATGAACCTGCAAAGGTGTCAACACACACCTAAGCATTTGTTCTCCAAGACTATTAGCGCCATGTTAGAGAATGGTTTCGTGTAAAACGTTTGTGTGATTGGTTAAGTCAAAAAAAATTTCTGATTCAACCGGTAGAATTTCATTTGTACAGTCAATTCAACACTATTGTCGTTCATTAACGGGTGTAATTTCCGTCAAACGAAGTATCGTCTTTTTCGTACAACCGTCTAGCCACTAGTTTTGAATAAACGTAACAGCAAACTCTGATTGAAGCTTATGAAAAACACATGGGAAATTTGACTAATACTTTTATTCGTAGTTTAAACACATAACCCGTACAATATTACACGAGAACATCATCGAGATTGCGAAGCGAGCTTTTGTCATAAGCCGTTCGATGTTTGAGATAAAAGTAATTGTACAACTAATGATTGATTAATCAAACATCCACGTAATGTGCATCAAAAATGAAATCAAAAGTGAAATCGTGAATTGACGCTTGGTACACGTTCTTGGAACATGGAGCGATTAGTTGTTCGATATTTGTTTCCAATCGTTTTGAATCGGATATGTTGAAAAGCGTTAGCCATAGTGTTTTTATCTTTGCGTGGAAACTCAAAACACTGTACTTTGTTGATGTAGCTTTTTCACACTCATTGTTCTTCGATGGTGTTGAATGCAACCAAAGCCAAGCAAATCGCGAAAACAACGTCGAAAGTCACCGTTATACATCACATAGATGACCTGCAAGTTTGTTATACCACCTTCAGCTATTATTTCGTATTACCGGATTGATTAGAGAGTTTGAGTATCCTAACCATAAAAAGAACTCGTTTAGCACTCGGAATGAGTAAGTACTGCTTAAATGCGACATAAACACTTCGATCAGATAGATAACGAAAAAGGGCATCCAGCAAATGATAAAACCTAAAGAAATGGCAATAAGTAATCTTCATACAATTGAACGAACCAAGAACAACAATTCCAATTGTTTTAAGCGCTTTTCGTTCCCTCATGTAAACAATTTTTTCTTTGGATCCTCGAATCGCTTTCCCTGGTCCATGCATGTGATAATGTTGCTGGGCTTTGGCTACAAGATGCGTTGGCTGCAAGCGATCACCGGAGGTATTTTCCGGAGAGTTGATATCCGTTAGCTCGGTATTCTTTCTTCTTGGTGGTGTGTGCTAAAATAAAAAGCCAATTGAATAAGTATTCACGATTTAAGCTTAATAAGTCAAATAACAACTCACGAACCTTTCGTCCATTTTCTGTCAAGTTTACCAGAGATCTGCTTTCACGTTCCATTGCTGTTAACGACTTTCTTGAGCTGTCATTGACATGATTGGTGGCAAGATTGTGGATCGGAGAGTCGGCTTCAGATATCCCGTCAACGATGGTTGCATCCGGTTTTATTGTCGTGATCCTGGTTGGGGAACAGGAATAATCTCTGAATATGTTGAAGGTTAAAAGCCAATTAATTTTGACAAACCGAACTTCCAAACGATCATTGTGATAAATAGAGTTGTTGTGTCGAGATGAAGGGCTTTCCACTGCTAGTACTTGCATCTCTCTTGCACGCGCTGTTGGAGCACTTGCACAACTAAAACGGTACAATAACAATGTTGATGTTTCTACTACCAACCGATTATGGTTATTTGCTTGCAACAATTGTTGTCTACGCCGTGTCTTATCGATTCGACGACTTAAACGACACGTTCCCAAACTTTGTCGCATCAACTTTTCTCTTTCCGATGCAACACGAAATATTTTAAAGTACACGGACAACATAATCTGAAGAATATATGTTCGTAAAACCGTGTGCTCGACTTGCCATAAGTGGAATATAGAAACTGCCTGAAGCGCTGTAAATTCGATACGGTATGGACGGAGAGTAAACGCAAACAAAATCGTTTTTCGAATTCTTGTCCGTTTGTTGCGCAAAAATTCCCCATCCGGGCACGAACCACGGTGGAGAACAAACGATTAACGAAATAAACCACACTGAACTAAGCAGCACAGTGGCCATCAAACGACTCCTCGTTCGCGGATACTTCAATGGGCTTGTTATTGCCATGTATCGGTCAAGAGAAATCACACAAAGATTGAGAATCGATGCTGTACAGAGAAGAACATCAGTTGTTGCCCAAATACTGCACAACAAACGTCCGAACGGCCAGTTATGATCGTAAAGCAAATCCACCAATGCCAATGGCATAACAACTAAACCCACTAGTAAATCTGAATCGCAATATAATCGAATGAAGTTGTTGTTTCAAACGGACCGGCAGTTGCAAGTGATGTCAACAACATGTTCGTGAATGTGCGCATTCGCTTGTATAGACAAACAGATAGAACAACGAGCACATTACCAAAAATTGTTAACAAAATAAGCAAAATCTGCAAATAAGGTGCTTCATCGCACAAATCCGATTTCTGAAAGTACAAACCAGTAGCAAAGCAACAAAAATATCGTCCAATCCCAAGCATAGACGAGCGCCAAGAGCCGATGCAATCTGTTGCTCAGTAAATTGAATGAACGAGTTGCCGTGAGAAATGAAACCAATTGGCGTAGGTGGTGTTGTTGCGGCTGAAGCATCGTTTGTTCGATGTAAATGATGTAAATGCGGATGATGAGGAATATGATTACTAGATGGAGTTTCGGCTGAGAACTCAGATGTACTGATCGACGGCAGTGTTTGAAGATGCGTTGGGTTTGAATCGATAGCCGACAACAATCGATCGTTGCCACGGCTTACAGACTGTAGCGGATGTCCATTTACACCACCGATTGACTGACTGATAATCAAGACAAATTTCCACGCCATACTAAAACAAGTCAAATTATGATGTGCAGTTTGATCACAAAGACAAATTGATATTTTAGTTACGCATCATCAATTAATGATGAAGAGGGTGGAATAGCATAATCTCCGATGCTCAAAAAAACATTTTTCTGGCTTTTTTATAAAAAAAATTCAACGTTTTCTCGGAAAAAGTTGTCAAACTGATACACTACTTTCTATCATCGTCATAGACGATCGCAATTCCTCGCATGAAAAACTGCAAACAACGTTGCACGTTTGATTACACCAATTGAAAGGGTTAAGCTCAAAAGCCTACACCGTTGAGAAGAACGCCATCGAAAGTTGCGCTTCGACATGCGCGCAATCACATCATCAGCCACGTTGATTCTAATGAGAATAACGAAAACATGAAGATGATTGATGCAATGAATGTTCGGAGTGAATGTTTCAGATCGAAATCACGCTCAAAGGATGGGGTGACCAGGTGCTTTTCTTCGAGAACAACAAAGTTCAGCAGATTAATTAACCAAAAGTGAATTGCGCATAATTCTCTTGGTTTCCTCTTCTAAAATAACACGACAATAAACAAGTTTGAAGAACTCAATACGCGACTGTTTAGATCTAGAAAACGTGAAGATAACACGAAGCAAATTGTAGTCGGATAGAAATGTGGAATCGAATTTTGCAAAGATATACGCGATTAACGTAAATACTCCGTAAAATGAAGACAATACAAACTGTTAATTGGAAAATTAACAAAAACTTTTGCGGAGGTGGTATGATATTCTGGTCGTGGCGTAGTAACAGTGGAAAGATCTGCTCGTTGTTCATTGAATAAGTTACTCTTCCATTTCACTCGCATCTTCTGTCGAATTACTCGACTGGCGCTCCAAGTTTGTTTAGCAACAACGACGCACATTCATGTGCAACCGTCAAGTCTGCCGGTTTCCAGAAGTCCAACGATGCGCTATGCAGTTCTCGAACTTGCTTATCATTCATTTAATAATCCCATTCAGTCCAATACTACATCTCTGCACACGTTCTTCCTCTTCACACCTACTCCACCCACAATACAACAACGTAAAAATAACCCTACTTTCAGTCCTCAAATTGTTTAATCCGATCAACTTGCGTATCAGCTTTGTCGTGCTAAGAATTATAGGAATCTCGGTGTATCTCGAATGTTACAGTAAACAATGAAAACACACGAACTTGTCCGAACAAGCAATTGAACCTCGAACACATTGGAACTGCATCATACAACTGACAAGAATGCGTGACTAATTGAGCAATGAAAACGTGGAGAACAAACGAATTAACGACAACAAAACCGAACGGTAGAGAGATGTCGTTTTTGGAGTCGAGACCGACAAGCACGTTTACGTTTCTATACACCAGCGTGCATTTCATTTCGTTACATGCGTAAGTTTTAAAGTCAGCTCATGGCCGCCAATACATTTGCTTGGACTCCACGTTTTCGACAAGAATAAAATTAAAATGTCCGACAAACTCGGCTCACAGCCGCTGTTCTCAAGACGAAATTTGCATACAATCCGCTAACACGTGATCGTTCTTCCACTTCAAAGTCCGCATCTTTTGATGCCAACAAACAGAATAAGATTGATGTTAATGAGAAAACAGAGGATTAATTTACAAGCGTCGAATAGAGAAAGTCAAGTTTAGTGGTCGATTAGAAGTGGAGATTAAACATCTCCATTGATAATTTCCGCTCGCATTTCCTCTTTTGGCACCTGAAGAATAGGATTACAACGAGAAAGACGTATTAAAAGCACACCAAGTTCCTCGTCGGTGCTCTATTGTGTTTCTTTTTTGGATAAAATAGAGACAAAATAAGCGAATTCTTATACGACTCCAATGCCGAAATTCCAATCGTCGTCAAATCATCGTACACAAAACAAAGTTATAGAATTTCGTTGGAGATTAAACTATTAACTCGAGAAAGCAATCGAAAGTGTAAGTGCACGGTCTTCCGCAAACTAATGAAACCAACCCGAGATTCGTAATAAACCGCGAAAAGAAGACGCTTTCTATCGATGCCATTTGCCGAAGTTATTTGCGATTTAACGGAATCCACAAACACACTCAAACCAAACTACTCAAATTACAAGTCGTTTAATGTGAAGTCCTTTGTTCTCAAAACTAACAAGAGGAAATTCAAATGCAATGTTTGATTCTATTTGAACGATTTAAGGAACTCGATGTTTGCGTCAAAAGATTAAAAGACCAACAGAAAAGCGGTCTTGTTTGTTGGTTACCTTCAAATACGCCAAGAGTGAAATACACGTTCTACAGCCCCCAAACTTCAATTATAAGAAAGGACCGGAAATCGCTCTAATATGCTCAGAAGTTTTCAGCACTTCTTCGACACATTGCTTTGTTGTTAGATTGCCCGAATAAAAACATTCTAATCGTTTTGCTCTTCACTCAATCCAATCAAATCTCTTTCAACGTGGATAGCCGTTAAATGAGTATCCGTATTGTTCAACCTCACATGTTAACCAATTTCTTTTAGAATAGCGCCTAACTCCCGCTTGCACTGTAATCGAATTTGTAGTTGATTGTTTAAAAACATGATGACGCAAAGGTTAATCATTCTTGACTACGAATGACCAGAAGAATTGGATGCTAAGCATGAAGATGTGCATTGAGCGAACGGTAAATGATAATATCGACGGAGACGAGGAAGCAATCCAACGAAATGACAGACAGGATAATAATGCCAAAGGATGAGGATGCTCCGCCATGTAACATGGAGATTGGCCGAGGCGGGTAACCAAATGCAGCAGACCGCGTCGAATAGAGCAATTGAAGACTCACTGGTCGAACGAAGCCAAAAGGTGTGCGGCGTCAACGCATTTTACGCCGATTAAAGCGTTGACTAACTAATGCAACGGACCGTTCTCTTGAAAATACGTGGCAACAGTAAACAGTGAGCTGCGAAATTTCATGGGTTTGTAGAAATTGACGGTATTCTCGGCTCAATGCTCTTCGTTTTTTCGAACAGTGACAAAAGCAAAGCGAGCAAGAATACACTTGAATCTATGTGCTATGCGAAAATAACAAAATGTATTAACGTGCGTCTCGTTCGAGGGTCAAACTGCTGAAGTTCGGATGCCTTGAATTTATTCGAGTTTAGCGCAAATTTGTCTACGAACAGATTTCGCGACATGTTGCTGCACATTTGATTCTACTCGAAGACAATAGCCATCTACTGACAATGCGAATTTGCTGACGCGAACGGATAACGTGTTAAGAAAACGATGATGAATTCGTTTTCGTTGCGAGTAGGAAAAGAGCTCATTTACTTCCTTTGCAGTGACTTCGCGAGCAATAGAAACGGACAGTACAGGCAAATGTTCGATGAAATGAATTCACAACCATTAACTTCATCATCCCTAATTCGGGTTGTATTTTATTTTCAACGAACATTGCAAATTGGTTTATGAACTTTATAATATCAATGGGATGTCGAAAACCGAGAGAAGTTTCAAACAACTTTGACTTGTCCTAATACGCAAATCGAAAAAACTGTAAGTCATGAATTGTTTGGTTGGTAGCTAAAAACTAAAAACGAATACCAACTCCCCTAGGGTTACTGATCGAAAAGCAGATTAGAAGCTGTGATTTCAATTCGCTGCCTAATCGAAGCGCAACAACAGAAGTGAAGGCCAATGAGTGGAAATGCAAGACAAAGACTTAGATTGAGAAATTATTCGTGAAAGCCGGAAATGGAAAATTCATTTAACAGCACAATGCTATGGAAGCCCTTAAATATTGGGATTAATGTTCGTCTACAAAATCTACGCGAATAACATTCGTCTGGACGAATCGTTGAACTTGACCGAATCCGAATTCTTCGTTAGATACGACATCAAAAATTGAAAACTTTTCGAACAATAGGGTTAATTAAATTGTAAAGTCAACTTTGTTAACAATATCTTAACTCGACTTTTGGTAGCATTTTTCGTGTTCATTAAAAGTTGAAACGAGAACAGCATACCCAATCATGATTATACGATGACAATTCTCGTCCGGAAACCAATTATACGCTGGTCGACAGTCACAAAAACAACATCCGCCGCAATATGTCCACAGAAGCGGATTTGTATCGCAGAATTGTTCCATATACAAGTAATGACATTTGTGTGTCTTTGAACACCACTACAAACATGAGTGTTCAAAACAGAACTGAGAAGCTCATGCTCAACGACCGGGTAACCTCTGAAATCAAAGTTAATAGATTCGTCGATCTCTAGTGCTCGTTTCAAGTTAACTTTATCGCAGTTTATGTTGGAAACCAAAAATTTCGATTATCGTGCATTTGCAATCTTTTTCAGTTCACGATTTAAACTGCAGAATAAAAAGCCTTTAAATTACTGGAACTGTAAAGCGACTAGCCACTTGGGATTCAGAGGCTGGACTGACTGTAATTAACGTGATAAGAATGCGCAGAAAGTCAAACATGTAACCGCAAAATTTTCTCCGTTTTTGTCTAAGAATTAACCAACAGTTACAAGTTTGTTTGTGAAGTTTATACCCCAAAAATAAGTCGCATGAGAACACAAAAAAACGTCTATGTAATGAAAAATCTTAATGCCTTAATACGCACCATAGACTTTACAGTAGTTGAATTCAGAATTCGGCAATTTGCTTCAGGCATTCGACTATTAATCGAAAATCTTAAGCAATTCAAACAAACAGCTCTATAAAAAGTTTAAGGCTTACAGATGCCACTAATAACAAAGTTTAACGCATTTCTCAAACCAAGAAGGTCAAAACAAGTTTCTGTTAACGAAAGTCGAGGGTCACCATCGAATACGTTCTGTAAAACCCCGATGAGTACGTCTGTTTTTACAGAAGGAAACGTTGAATTGAGAGCTGTTGCAACGTGTTTGCAAACATTTCAGCGTCCACACGCGCGACAAAATTGCGATGTTCGTGTGCTAAAAAAGCGTTTGGCGAACTAATTCTGCTGTTGCTTAAGCCTCTGCATTCTGTTGGGAATTGGATCAGAATTACGCTGATTGAATAAACTTATTTCATCGTGCATCAATGCATATAACGTTGAAAAGAAAAGAGCCACGGTGCGAGCTTCACATTGCTGGAAAGCGCTCGCACTGCTTTAACGTCACCAGAATCCGAAGGTGATAAACAAGAACATCGAAATGCACAGTGATCAGTTTCTTAACATCAATACTCGTGTATTTGTTCTGCTTGAAGCGTCGGAGTAAGTTAACTTCTGTTAAGACTGATTGCTCATTATGTTTGCTATCAGTTTGGTTAATTGAATTTAAAGAAACACATTATGTCAATAATGACTAATTCAAGGTTTTTTCTGTAAACATACATGTTATGAAAACTGTTATTTTGAAATTCGATTCATGCTCTGTCCTCACGTTGACACTCATTTTCGCCAAACGCTATCGATACAAGCTAAGAAAAAGTCTTCATTTTTGTGACCAACGATTTCAATCGATGTTATCAAAACATTTAAACTTTACAACTAGTCACGCAAATTGATTTTGCGGACCGCACCGAGTGCCATAAAATCGTTGATCTCACTTCTCAAAATCAGAGGGAGAATCATCGACTTTAGGTGCTCGATAGCGATCAATCCAACTGTTTCGCATTAGAAGAATTGAGTAGAAGAATGTAGAAGTGGATTGGAGATGAATAGAAATGTGTAGTTTTTGGTTTCGTAGAGCAATTAAAGTAATTAATGCGTAAAACGTAATAGTTGGTGGCTCATGAAACAAATGCCCTAAATCTATGATCTCATCTGCGAAATTATTTTCGATGAAATACACAGATTTAAGGGTATTCGTAAACATTGCCAGTTGATCAGCTGAAAAAACAAAAATTTCGGTGACATAAAATCCGAAGAAATCGGTGCAGAAGTGAGAGGGCGAAGTAAAACAGACGAAACAACGACGTGTGGGACTTTGAACTGGCTCGTTGTGCGACGACCACTGGCGGAATGTGTGGAAAGGGCGACGCAAAAGATCGGGAGGTGCGTCGAACTTGGGCGGGTCGAATTAGCGCTCAGTGAGAAGCGACCCCGTCGATCACCAACTTTGTCTTTTTGCCCTGCGGTTTATTGGAACAAAACGGCCATCAGCGAAAAAGCCGTTGATCAATAGTTGATCAATAAAGACGACCCGAACACACGACTGTGCTTTCAGTTGACCGAAGAGAAAAAAAACCCACTTGATTTCTACCAATCAGTAGAACTTAACATTGCTGCTTCGAATGTTTTAATCGTGCGGACATATCCAACAAACCAGACACCTTTGGACGCAGTTTTCTTGTCCGATTTCATTTGCTTTCACCACGATGCCCATCGTCATTTGGGCATTTGACGTCCCACAGACCGGAGCCCCGACAAAAAATCGCTGGACGCATAGGCAGCCCCGACCGATTTGCACAAACTCACCACTTGATGTCCGCAATGACGCGACGGCGGCGATTAACCGAAACGACCCGTTTCTTCACCTCTTCTTCCCCTCAAATCGCTTCAGGTGCGAAGTTCACTCACTGAACAAACTCCCTCTCGCTCACCTTGAACACACTTTGCCCATCCATCGCACAAGAAAACCTACGACGATGGCATCGATCGCAGTGGACGGTAACAAGCAAAATTCGACCCGACCGCCGGCAAAAACCGCACTGAACACAAACTGGACTGTGGCTGTTTTGCGGCGTTGCATATTTTCAGCCGCGACAATCGATAAGCAAAAATCGGTCGCCAACACACGATCTCGTTTACGTTTGCTCCGCCCCTTCAACACAAACGCGTCCGCCGCCCATGGAGTGTTCATGAGAATGCGTTTCGGTCTACAAAACGGTTCGCTGTCGCTCTTCACCGGCTGCCTCCTCTCTCTTTAGATGCAAAACGGTCGATTGACAAGATTTTTGATCAATGCCAATTGGCCTGTGGTGTGTACCTTTCCGTAACAGATCAGGCGACGATCGACTACTGCCGTCGTCCCGTCGATAAGGTGGAAGGGCAAAACGCGTAGTGAAAATGAATTCAACGAAATGAAACAAATATGCTGATGATTTTCAAATCGGACCGCATGTTTTTGGTCTCGTTTTGTTAAAGGCCAATCACTATTGTTCGAAAATGTACGATTGTCGAGAGGGCCCAATGTTGGTAGCGGAAAAGGGCTCACCAGACGGCCAACATTTCATACAAAATTCATACATCGAAACGAATAAGACCAGCGAAGAAATCTTTTGAAAAGAACCAGTGATCTTTTAGCAATTGTTGACCTTCAAACCAACAAAAGCACTGGACCACCTCGTACGAGTTGGATCGGGTTTAATGGCGGCCAAAACACTGTCAACCTTAAGATCTGATTGACGGCGAAATTGTTCGTCGTCAGATAAAGTGAAGTGATTAGCCATGATCGTTGTATTTGAATGCATTATTACAATAAAATTGCTTGTTCATACAGAAGCCGATTGTTGTTGAGACGTCAAAGGCCTTCGGAACGAACAGTACGGTGGTTGATCGTTGCTCGTCGTCGAATGTTTCATGATGAAAAAACCAATTTCTTCAAATTAATTACTTTGATGAATTTGTTTTATGATCGCACTCTAATTCTATTGACTGTGAAATACGGAACTAACATTCCTGATCCGATGACTGAGTCTTCAATTTGGAGCATATTCATGTTGACGTTCAATCGACGCGAATCGTGTGTGTTTATGTGCAGGAACGGCGGCTGCTTGTTTCGCACTTCTGTTCGTCAATTTGCACTCTCGGAATTCGTTTCGAGCGAATGGACCTCCAACCATCGGCGTCCGTCTCATCACGTTCTTCGTCGAATGTGCGCTGCACGAATGGAGTTGATAAAAAAGTTCAATAAACTTGGATTCTTGTGCCTAATTAAGTTCTTAATCAACGCTTGGAAAAGTTTGGGTTTGCACAACCATGTCCTTCATTAGTTTTGGCGCTCATAAGCGACGGGGATCACGTCTATCAGATAAGAAGTGGAGGTCGTTTTCGTCATTTTTTCCACTTTAAACACCGTAAATCTTGTGCGACCGAATGGTAATAGATCAGTTGTCAGTTATACCAGCCGAGCAACGACAACAGTCATTCGACGGTTGTCGAGAACTGGAGAACAAATTTGTAACGAAAACTCTTCTTACTTTACCGAAAACATTGGATTTCTGATCGAATTCATAAATACACTGTGATTTCAAGAAAACAACAACAAATGAAGAGAGCACTCAATTAAGAAGCTTGTTGTCTTTTCAAGTCTACAAAATGATTTGTTTATTTAATAAAAAAATACACTATGTCGAAGATGTCGGCTAGACAACAAGACGGTTGTGGTGAAGAATCTTGCTGGCAACTCGTCTTCGTTGGATCTCGGTTTCACTTATGTGCCATTGACTTTTCTCTTACGCATGCAACAATCTCTTCATATAACCGCAATCTTACTCTCAGATTCGTGAATTGTGGTGAAAGCGTCGATTTCGCCGTCATTTCTAATCATGCCGTATGGATTTGAGACTGCTCTTTGTATCGTTGATCTCCAACTGCTTCCAGTCGCGCAACTTTTCTTAAGGCGTAATTGAACGGATTTCGTTTATTCGCTCTGAACCTACGACTTTATACGGCAATCGAAATCCGGTTAAATTTCATAACAGTTCATCGGTACACTTCTAGTCCTTATTGCCAAATTCTGTACTATATTGACAGTTGGAGTAATGGCAAGTGCACAAACTCGTTCACGTCGTTTGTGCACTCAGTTGCTACTTTGGCTTCATGTTCATTCGTTAATTCTTCTCATTGTTTTTCTTAGTGTCGCTTCTAAGGACTTAAATGACGTCAAAACAACGAAACACAATACGAGCAATACAACCAATACGACCACTACTCCTCGTCCACAATCTTCGCCAAACTCTACCGCTATTGAAAGTGACTCAAAGTATCTTCAAATACGAAATGATGTTTCGAATTCAACAGTTGCAACCAAAGTTCAAGAGAATATGAACCCAGTTCGTTGGCAAAACTTTGATATTCTACGTGCTAATCGTAAGCTGAATCATACGTAACCATTTATAGGTATAATATTTCAGAGAGTGAACTCGAAGAATATAAGCACTTTCTGGAACGTACATTGGCCAACGTTAGTCGTATGTTAAACGAAGATGATCGTAAATCCAAACGCTTTATACCGCTTTCAAATTCCGATTCTTCACCGGATCAGAATTCGACTTTTCTATTAAGTCGACAGAATGAGACAACGAAAGCTGAGACCGATAACGATATAATCGTTAAACCGCAAATTGAAGTGGAAACCGTTCAAATACCCGTGAGTTCGATTGAAGAAGAGTACACGAACGCGACTGAAAGTGCAGAAACAGATTCTTCAACTGAATCAACGGCAACTTTAGTCTCTGAAGATTTTGATTCTGTGAGCGAAGAACCGTCGTCCACTTCTACGACCCAATCCAATATCGACATAACAGGAACAAGCAGTCCAATTGAAACAAAAGATACACATGATTCTTCAAATTCCGCCAAGGCTTTCGGTGTTCATACAAGTCATACAGAAAACAATGAACAATCGAGACGCAGATCTTTTGAGCCAACGGTCGGTCAACTTTCGTCTATCGGCGGAGCTTCGCTGTTTCAGCAAAACCATACGATCGAGGAGTGTAAGAAACTCACACAAGCCGAATTGGTCAGTGAACTCAAGCAAAAAGGCACATACAATCCTGACCTAATGGCATACGATGTTGCCGGTGTGTTTCGTTTTCTCGATCGATCAATTGTCGACCAATATGAGGTAAGAAGGCCATTTTTATGTGACGATATATTCAAATATCTAATAAGAATTGATATCTAGCATACCAGGCTTTACAAACCATTTTACATGTCGTTTCAGCGACAGGTAAAATCGCAAAAATCCAACAAACAAGCAGTACAACGGAATGTGGAAGCTTTGGAGCGAATACTTGCCGAACTGAATCTTCGTTGTGATGTTCGTTCCCCAGATGTTATTTCACGTCTAGGAAATCTGACTTTGTAAGTCGGTAGCATCATTTACAATTGTTTAAATGTCATGATTTTAGTGCTGAACCGCGACGAACAATCTCGTCGCCTTCATTGCGAATGACCGATGCCGAAGTTCGATTCAAAAGACACATTCTTGCCGATGATTTGTTGCGATCGTTCGACAACTCACGTCGAAGTGATGAGCCTACCAGTGCACCAAAACGTCAAAAATTGATTGGAGATGTTCATGTTGTGCCGTTCGGTTGCGACAAAAGAGGTGAAGAAGAGGATGGTTATTTACGTTTATGCGGAGCATGTCAAGCAATTCGAAAGCTACCGGAAACCTTTTTTCCACCGTTCATTAACGAAGTCATGTGTGATGAAGACAAAGCATGCCTCTACTTTTACGACTATCGTTTGTTTCAATCGTTTAAAATCAAAGTTTATCAGCATTCTTGTAGCTCATGGTAAGTGCAAACAAAAGCACATGAATTTTGTGGTTCTACGCAATGTCGGTACACAGCAATGTCAAGTATGGCAGAAGTTCAATCTGAATGTTCGCGTATCGTGCGAATGTTTTGTTGGTCAGTTAGAGCGTTGATACGAATATCTAACCTCTTATTTAGATGAAATGTCCTTCTTCTCTAAGTACGTGTAATCAATTTGCTTTACAAGTTCTTCAAAATGGCGGTCTCAATCGAGTTGTCTTCGTTTCTACGGGTGTTTCAAACGTCTTTTCAATAAATAGAATTTTATTCCAAAAAATTATGTTTTGCGATTGGACTATGCGTTTTGTTTTAATGGATACGGTCGTAATAGAAACCCGAAAAACAACAAATGGCACCGAACAAAAAAGCAAATTTCGCTTAGAAACATCGACCTCATACAACAACGTTTGTTCGTAATTTGCTCCCGTCAAATAGATCCCGTGGACAATGAAAATGCGCAGTTTGGAATTGGTAATTGAAAGCAAATGAACGAACATTCGGACGGCTAATTAAATGGATTGTCCGGCTCATCGTCGTCCATTGTCGTCGTCATTAGTGCATCGAATTCCTCGCTGTCTTCTGCTGATGACGTATTGCTAAACGTTCGGTGCATCATAAGATCGGAACTGAAGAAGCGTCGATACGAACCAACGGGCCAAAAGATGTGAACAAGACAAGCGATAGCAACAAAATTGGCGAATGTCGTGACACCTAAAAAACAGGAAATAAGAAGCTCATGAAGTACACTTACTGAAGACAAATTTCAACCTGTAAAATTCTGATACAACCAACGACACAAGGACCAATAAAATATAGTAACTAAACCAAACCAAATAGGCAGCACCAAAATGGGTGAGAAATGCTGCTCGTGCCGAGTTTTCGGGTTCACTAAAGTTGAGAGTTAAGATGAATATGCGGCACATCTACTTGCATTCTTAGTGATCGTTTAATTTCAACCAAAAACCATAGTCCTTGTCCGATTCTTATTAGAATCAAAGCTTTTGCGGTACGTAACATCAACAAATCCGAGTAGTTTTTTTGATCCTCCATAAAAATCTACAGTTTTTCTTATTAATATCCCAATGTGTTGTTCTCACATATCCATAACTGAAAAAAACGATGTGAAACATGGAAACAACTGTCCACATGTAAAAAACGGCGTTGTTCTCTGCGAGTCGATTGCCCGGCTTTCTCAACGACCATCCGCTTCCCAATAGCAAAAGTATTAAGCAAAGTGCACAATCACTGAGATTTCGGAGTAACTAAAACCAATGTATTCAATGCAAAACTTTATAACATACCACAGCAATAAACGTCAAAGTTTCGAATTGACTGCCCGTATAAGCGTATTTGAATGAGTTAACGATCAATAAACTCAAACTCGTACACTCCAACGTTATGATCGTGTTCACAACGCGCATTCTCATTGGGACTTCACGAACTCGAGCTTTTGTGCATGCTTTCCACTGTAGTATTGCAAGGATAACAAAGAAAGCCAAAGCGAGAAGCATCATTTCCAATACGTTCTAACATAACTCTTATTACCAAATGGACTCGTAATTTACCTGTTCCTCAAATGAGAATTGTGTTCTTAAATCACTCGTTAATGGATTTCCATTAGTAATAAAAATGTCATAGTCGACGGGATTTGCTTGAATGGTTTCTGTCCATGTACAATTATCATCGAGAGAACAGGATACGAAAATCAAGTACCAATACTCCGGAACATACGGTTCTTCCAATCGTAAAGTGAATTGATATTCGGGAATAACGCTGATTTTCGAAGTCTCGTCTTTACACAACCGATTTTTTTCGCATGGTATCCAACGCATGTAATCGCTACGTTTTCCTCGATTCATGCAACGCGGTTCGTAGAGAACGGTAGAAAGATCTTTTAGCAGATTTTGGCAATCCAATTGCCACATGTTGTTATGTTGGAAGCTTTGTATTTTACTCTCAGGAATCATGAATAAGGCCAAATCACCTAAAAACATTTCGGTTATTTAGATTCACAAAATATCCTAGCATACTCGTGTTCTGATCCTCGAAATTTGGACTGTTGGTTAGATTTCCGAAAACAAAGCCGAGAGTTGATTGTGGGAAAAGCGAGTCCACTGGTTGAACAGCAAAACGACTTACAATCGTCATTTTGTTTTGTCCTGGATCCCATGTACCTCGAACACGCATCCCAGAGATTTGTGCGAACAAAAATACCAGAGAACATGTGCAGATCAAAAAAATACCCATTAAACATCGAGCATTACGCTAAACAATAGGTTGAAGGTGCAAAGAGCAAATCATAAATACTTGGACGTTTCATCAACGATATTGTTTAAAACGAGCGAGTAGCACTTAGAATAACAACGATTTAATATGTCAAACACTGGTCAACAAAAGTACACGTAAGAAATTTTCAACTTCTGATATCGTTTTACACGCCCCATGAACTGAACGTTGGGTGCGATTAAGAATTGAATTGGACATGAACGATGCATGTCGATGGAAAGTCTTGAATTGGACATCACTAGTTTTTGCTTCATTAATCTAAATATCAGTCAAAAACAATTTCCCTTCTAAAGTTCAAATACCCAATCCAGAATGCACGAGACGGGAGTTTTATCATGTCCTGCAAACAATGCGGGATTTGACAGCAAATTTTCAGCTGCCATTACACCTTAAAATAGACTGTAGAAGTTTTCGAATTGAATCTTACTGACCATCAGCTCCGGTTATCGAAGCAATTTTCAATGCACTATCGTACGAATTACATCCGCCATTAGCATAAACAGGAACTTTTAAAGACGATTTAATCAGCCGAATTGTTTCATAATCGGGAGTCTCATTTCTCATACTAACCGTACGACCATGAACAGCAATATGCGATACACCGCATGATTCGACCTACAACCTTTAGTAAAATTCAGGTCGAGTTGTACCTACTTGTCGGCATAAATCAATAGTTCTTTCGATAGGATATTCTATTCGAATTTTAACTGAGATGCTGAAATCAGGATCCGATATTTTTGCTCTCGTCTGCTTCACGATGTCGGCAATAAGGTCGGGAGATTCCAGTAACTTCGAACCGTAGCCTTCAGATCGTACATCCCGCTTTGGACATCCACAGTTCAGATCAATTCCTTTGGCTTGACTAAAACAAAATGAGAACTGTAACTTCTTTTCGTGTTTACCCATAGATTATTTCTGCCACTGCGGCGAAATCACTTGGCTTGTTGGCCGCAAATTGAACAATCGGCCAATCGTCATTATCAGTTGTGAATTCGTTCGCTCGACACAATTCAGAAGCCAAAAAGTTTTCTAAACCAACGAAATAACCGCAAATTCAAAACCGTCCCCCTACCGGCATAAATCATAGGAGTGTACGTGAGATCCACAGCGTATTTCCTGACCAAGTTTCGAAACGCCAACCTAAAACGACATCTGGATGTGAATAGAAGTTGTGGAGCGCTTAACTTTGAATACCGAACCATCGGAGCCAAAATGAAAAGCGGCGGTTTGATACCCAAGACCGCACAATCCGCATCTTTATTCTGAAACCACAATCGAGTATTATTCAAAAGAAGTCACCTACTCGTCTTATGCGATCTGTGGACGTGGCAAACCCAAGAACAGACGACTGAAATGTTGGTTTGATTGACATCCGAAATAAGTCAATCAAATTTATTCCCCAACTCACCTCGTTAATGTCGTCCATTTTATCCATCGATACCATGCCTCGTATTGTCCGGTCGCAAATCCACAGAAGCTCTCAAGATCGCAAGAGCATGCAAATTTGCTTCACAAGTTTTCGGCCCACACATATCGCCTATAACTAGCGTTTATAACGCAGTACTTAGGATCGATTTCTGCTCTTCATCGAAATGTCTGGCTTTCAGACGTGAGGTCTTCGACCGACGTTCACAAGCGCTCGCATTTTCTTGACGCCAACGAACTTCGAACAAACGTACGAATCAGATTTGTGGTTTGACATCAAAATGTTCTTTCTATAATCACGATACTTTTAAATTGTTTATAAAATTAAACTTGTTATTTGTCGCTAAAAGTCACGATTTTCCATTTTTTCAGAAGTTCGCTTCGATTAATCGCGAATTAGAATGAAATCCGTGGCCATGTTCGGACGTGTTGGTTCGACGCTTCGTCAAGCTCAATTGCTTCGGGTTCAAGCTCGTCGCTGTGGTCACCACGATGCTCCGGTGAATCCCGGTCCACCGATCACTTTCGACTATTCGCCCGTTCCGTGCCAACCCTACCAGCAAATCTACGGACAGTTGCAATCCAAGTTCAACACTTACTTGGCCATCAGCGCTGTTATGTTCGTTGGCAGCTTTACTTTGGTGAGGAGTTCGTTTTTTATTTAGTCGACACTTACAATTTCAGGCGCTTCTTGACGATGTTTTCGCTGTCGAAACTATGCGTCCACCGAAGAGTTACAAGAACAAAGAACCGGTCTTGATCAAGTCGTAAAATGTTGATTGCTAGGGATTTAGATGGAAAATTGATGTTTTTAGTCTGAGCGGTCTTGTTGATACGCGTACAATAAACCGTTTCAAGGAAATGGCAAAAGTTTATTTGAAAGACAAGAATTTAACGATCAATTGACTTCAATCACATTTTGCTGCGATTTTCAATGGCTCATTGCTCAGCGGCGGAATGTAAGCCGGAACCGGGATTTTGTCGGTCTTCAGTTGTTCCAAATCGACGTGTCCGAAATCCACGTCGTATTGATAACAAAATCTGCAAACCGAAGTTGATGAGTACTCAACGATCTTCTATTTTACATTGCCAGATACTCTACATCGTAGACTGTCAGCTGTCCGGGTAAGCGAGCAACAATATCGGTGGTTCCGTCGTAATGCTCATGCAGGGCGCAGTGTCTAAAGCTTTCAAAGTACAGTTATGTTTGAACTTCAAAAATGACTTCTCTTCATCTCGTCCCAGTACTTGAAGTTTGTAGCCGGTGTGTTGGTTTACTTCACCAGTTCCCGCATAGACCCAACCATCTAAGCGACAATTAAAAGTAAAAGATAATCATTGTGATTATTTCAATCTTCAGATTGATCTTTTCGCTCACATTCACAAGCGATTATGTGACATTTTGAAAGTTTACCTGGTGCTCGAGTTCCTTCAAAACTAAACGAACTAATAAGAAAGGTCTTAGAGTCCAAAATCTTAATTGGACCCGTGGAAACGTTGTAGTGTTTGCCAATAATTCCTTTCGTTGGATTAATTGCCGACTGCAAACAACAGAAAGGTTCGGGTTCGTCGACTTCAATGTCCACAGATGAAATAGTGATCTAAAGTAAATTCTAGCAGAACTCTTGATTGTTTCGCACTTGTGTCTCAGTGTTGAATATTCCAAAACTGTCGAATGTATCAACACCTTCGGGCACAACTATAAACGCACGAGCGTAGTGCCCCAGCTCATTGATATCATTTCTGTAATGGGTTTAACATTTTGATCATGGTTAAGAAACTTGCACTTCGGACGCATAAGCGCGCTGTCCATTACCGTGTACAACAAAGAAATCACTGATTTCTACTACTTCACCTTCTTTTTCCAACACAAATTTATGCGGCACATCTTAAAAGTCGGCAATTTGATGTGAAATTTTAACTCCTACCAGTTGGCAGATTAGCTTCAGTAATTTGAATCACGGTACTATTGGCCAACCAAACATTCGCTATCACATTGCCTTGTTCATTGTGCAATGAGCCTATTGAGACACCGTAGTATGAACTGGAGTGCACAGAAAATGAGCCTAAACAATTGGGTTGACAAGAAAAATGAATTCACTAACCAAATAAAAGAATCAAAATTACACTCGATGAAAATTGCTTCATAATCGACTGAAGATTCAGTGTTCGAATGAAAGAGAAAACAAGACAACGCTTCTTATTCCCGCAGGCTATTTATGGAGAAGACGATCCGACCAATGGATTCAAGATGTCAAAGGTCCGGTTTTTATTTAGGTCATGATGATGATAGTTGTTTTATGTTTGGGCTTTACAAAACATCTTTCACGTACTTAGATATACTTTGATTTCCTCTTCATTGTCTTGTTTATTTGAACACAATACAGTTAGTTAGATTTTAGAGAAAAGTAAAAGACGATCAATTCATTATTCTTTCGTATCATCAAGTAGTGCCGTTGTATGAGATTGATTGACATCAACACAATGGTAATTGTTGACACTAGTTAATGTCCCTAAACTTTCGCTATTTTCTGCTGGAACGTGTTTTTTGACATGACGTCTGGTCGTCGCGTTTGATTGTGTATATCCGCCACTCTTTGCATAACGAGCAAACTTCGTTGGCATCTTTGACGACATTTCCAATTCCACGTCCGTCCCGCGGAAACCTAAATTAAAATATCAGTACGTTTGTCTCGAATGATTCCATAGATTTCGATCTTTGCTTCAACACTTGTATGAAACAATAGCACAAAAAGTTTGTTCTTGAATTGCAATTCAGTCTCTACTACAGCTTTAAGACTCTAACCGAACGATGTTTTGAACATATCAATAATTATTCATGCGATTGTCAGGAACTGACCTAACTTCTGTAGTATTGATCGATGAAATAGCCACATCGCATATCTGTAAAGTCGGCTGTATTCACGGCGTTCGTTTTGGTAACCTGATTTCAATTAGTCGTTGTGTGTAAACGAACGCATCAAACAACAACTTCAACACATTTACCAACTGTGAGATAACTCCAATGTAAAACGTCTGTTTAAGTGGAAGTTGGAAAATGCATTCACGACAGACCAAAATGAATTGCAGCAAAGTTGGTAACCAACCTGAAAAGATTCGAAGTAAGCTCTACAATGTCGTTTTATCTCACCGATAACCGCCGATCCAACAAGCAACAGAATTGTTATCAAGAGTCGCCGGTTAGTAGCCGGTTTTTTGAGTGATTTCGAATTGTGAAGTATCGGATCATTTGATGATTTACGGTACATGTGCACGACAATATGTAGATAGAGAAAGGAGATCATGAAAACAAATAGAATAAACGGTAGAGCTATTATGACCCGTACTCCAAAGATCCCTGAAAACAAGTCTGTTGGCGGGTAAACAAACAAGCCAATTACGGAATATATTCCCTTGACATCCGTTTTTTGAGAAGAATGCAAACGCTTTTTCAGCCCGAAAGCCACCGGGAACTACGGTGAACAGAATGAGGTAGAATGCAATTGGCAGGAGATGGGCAAGGAAAATTACAGTTCGTACAGTTCGTGGCGTGATACCACCGTGTCGTTTCAATGGAAAAACAATACCAATGTAGTGATTCAAAGCCAATGAAAGCAGAGTGAAGACCGAAGCAAAAAAGGTCGCAATTTTGAGTATCTGAAATATTGAATATTATATCGTTCGGTATTTATGCTTTGAATTAGATATCGTTCCGTACAAAAGACTAACTAATTACTCAGACACAAAGTCGAAGATTAAATGAAACCCCACGACCTCGTGCATTATATACGCATTAGAATGGAAGATGAAGAAGAACTTTGCTGCATATACTTATAATTCAATAAGACCAAACGTACGCATTGAAATCATTTAGAACCTTTTGATTCGTTGAAAATGGTTGTCGAACATCAAAGAAGTGTTTTTTAAACCCGAATATACGTAGCCTAATTGTGAGCATTGCTTTCACAGAATTCCGAATAATACTAATAGGCATTCCAAGTAGTTGGTGAGCAGTAATCACGTCTGCTTCCTTTACTCTTAATTACCTCAATCAGCATAGCAAAACAGTTTGAAATAAGCCCATCGCTTTGCAGAGCAGCCGGAACAAGAACATTAATGATATTCGAAGCCATGTAGAAAAATCCACAAAATGCATTTGAAGCCGTGAGACTGACGCAAAGTCGAAGATTTACACTGATCGGTTTTCGCAAATATCGAGAACACTAAACAATCGAATATCATCCGGTCGTCTGAAAACTCACGTTCAACAGATATAAGTTGACGATTAGAGCAAAGAATGCGACAATAGTCATCAAAATCGACGCTTCAATTATTGGAAATGGCAATTCGGTTGTTTCAAGTGGACGTTCCATTTTGCTTCTGTCATTAACAGAATACTTTTCCCAGTGTGTTTTGTCATTTTGGGCGACTAAACTGAGGTTAGCGTCCTTCTTTGTGGTGTCCATTGCAGTCAGTGAGTGGGAATTGCTTTTATCGACAGTACCGAACAGCTGAGCCTTTGATAACGAATCCTTTACATGACACTGTAATTTAGAAAATCGATTAATTTTGTGTTGGTTTTTGTTTAAAAGCAATTCTAAAGCAAACACGAAATGAAACTTGGAATCGATTCTTAAATGCGCTGGAGATTATTGATCAAGAGATGTTGAACAGATTATCGCTCAATAGGAGATCGTTTCTAAGGTCCGGTTTACTACGATCTACCAAACGATTGGGCTGTTTGCACACGTAATTGCCGATGAAATGGTCAATTTTAATCGTTTTAAGTTGAGAATAAAAGACAACTCGTAAATTTTAATACGCGTCTAGCACTTGAGCGCGAAGACAAAACAAATTGGAGGAAAATCTAAAGACGTTAAGCAAAAGAAGAACATGAATGCGTCCTAAAGACGTCCGCGATATTCAACAGAACGACGACCTACATTCGTTATTAGCCGACTCCGCCCCATTTTGACGTTTGTTACTATCCCGCCACATCTCGATAACGTTCACAACCTTATCCCAATTAAATGCCATTTACCGCTTCAACCTTTTAAGTTCTATACTCTATGGTATAATAACAACTTGGAAAAGATTAAAGACGCTGAAAATTTCGATCCAAAAATCACAAAAAGTTTATGGTCAATTTTGAAGTCAACCAGGAAGAAATACCGTCAATTGGAATACTCATGGAATGCGAATAGTTAAGTAGTTCAGTCGGACACTATCTCGTACGTTCAATAGAAGAGACCCATCATTAATCATGTTTACATTTCTGTCAATTGACAACAATATTTGTCGTTGGATTCACACTTTCAATTAAAATGATGACAGTTTTCAACATAACAAACCAATTTTACTGAATCAACATAATTAGAAGTTTTAAAAACAAAAACATATGCTTTCTGATCTTCTAATATGAAAGTTCTGTTACCGAGATAGAAGTTAAAACGTTGTTGTTTATGTACATCTTGTCGCGCGAGTTTCCTTCCCTTTTTCGCAGTACAATTAAGTACCCAACGAAAGTCCGGATATAATGTTCGCGTGGGCACAAAACAGAAAAGAAGACGCTTGGGATGCTTTCCGACTACGTACCGTACAAGGAAAACGTTTATCGTCTTTGACTTTTGTCAATTTTGACATGTAATGATGTGCATATCAATGTGTTTAGCAACGTTTGTTCTCGGTTCACTTAACGTTCATCGAGTATTAGCAAATTGGTAACACAGATGCTTGGCGTGAAAACACATTAGAATTGCCTTTCACATGCAACAGTATTGGTGAGATGAAAAGCGTACAAAATACCGATTGATTCATTCGAATCTTATAGCAACAGATGCACGTACTGTAGAACCAATCAGTTGATCCAAAGACTTTTGCTTGTTGACCACTGAACTGAGAGTTCGACTTGCGGGAGGGTATTCGAGAGCAAGTGATTTATTGAGAGCTCAATAGAGCGGCGCAAACTCTGACGAGACGTTCGAATGACTGAAGTAAACTTGGCCAGATAAACGAGCCGCCTGTTTACTGCCACATTGCGCTTGCCGATCTTTTGGTCGGAACGCAGATCTTCATTTCACCTGCTTTTTATTTTTTTGACTAGTGGTCAACAATCAGGGAGTCATTTGTAGAATGCAAACTGTTTGGGCACGTCAAGGTCAACCAGTTCTTCTGAAATGCCCAATTCATGTGAACGAATCCAACAACTACGCATTGGAATGGAGACGAGAAGGTTCTTTGATTTTTAACGCATTTGGAAACGAAACCGGTCACACGGCACCATCAATGCAGGGTCAGTTTATATGTTTTAACAGCAGCTACTTATTGATTTACGACTTTCAAAAAAGTTGTCTTGACTAAAAATCCAATCTATGTATTTAACGTTTATTTACGTACACGTAAAGACGCTTATCGATTGCATATTTTGACTAAAAACAAACTATCGGAAATGATTGAAAACGTGTCTATTCGGTTTTTATTGTATTGCAAAAGATTGTCCGTATGAGTGATTGCAAGTTGTCTGACGGTAGTAGCATGTTAGATAGTAGAGATAGAAAGTGGTATTGGAAGATTGCACTTTTAAGGAACGGGCAAACTAATTGACAGAAGTACAAAGCTAATCGTTGAGTATTGAGTGAACAGTCGTAAAAATGCTACCAGATATTTGACATAATCGAAAAGAAAATAAATTAGGAACCGTAGGGTTGAATTGTGTGTTTCTTTGGCTTGAATACCCTAAGTGTGTGTAGAAATAAAGCAACCTGTTGTATGACAATCATTTCTAAGAGCATTATAAAAACTAGAGCAAATAATAGTGCTTTCGAATTTGATTGTTACTCTTCGGATTAAGAAGGTAGTATGAAAATATGAACCGCGCGAAAATAAGCAGAGGTGTTTAGAAGTGGGTTAATTGGAGATCGATACGTACAACGAAACATGCGAATTCGATTTAAAAAGGCCCAAAACTACGAGAATTCAATACATCAAACGGGCTGATCAAGTAACTCGGGATCAAAATCTTAAAAGGTTGATACCATGAAATTACAATCGACTAACTGGAGCCGCCAACTTTCAACCATGCTGCCTGTGAGATTCCATACGAATTTGCAGCCACCAAAACTACCTCGTCCGCACCGCCGATAACCTTCTTCGAAGTTTCAGTAGTTGACTGTTGATGCCATTTCGAATCGTGATTATGACGCCAATAAACGTAGTAAATCTCAGCATTGGACGTAGGATTCCATTGAACTAACAAAATGTCAGTACCGGCATTGTTCTGCGTCCGTAAACCGACCACTAGTCCCGGTCGTTTTTCGACACCACGAACTCGACATCGTTCAACGGCGCTCATAAATCGAACGCACAGTGAATCCATACGATTACTTGGAGCAACGCTGCTATCGCACAAGTACATGCATGGTCGCGGAACGTTCTCCATCAAACAACAACCACCATCGTCAATGCCCGGCATAGCACAAGAAAGTACTTTGCTGATTTGCGTCGAACAATTCTGTGGCATATAAGGTCGTGGAATGTAGCGTTTGTTTTCGACCTTTTCAACGGCCCCACACATCGACAGACATCGTTTTTCAACACCTCTTTCACGACAACAATCTAACGGTGTACTTGGTGGATTATCGCTGGCAACATGAACGGCTGCGGTCTCCAACTGAAGTTCGACACTCGCTTCACCGTATTTGTCTTTAACTCCGCATCGATACGTTCCAAAGTCGGTGCTGCGAAGGTCCAGAATTTGCAACATCATGATGTATTCGCGCGGTCGATAAGATGCGACGTAATGTGAGAAATTAAAACGTGGTCCATGATTTACTGGCACAAATTCTGCTCCATTTTTTGAACGAAGATGCCATGTAAGATCAGCGGTCGCATGTGATACACTGCTCATGTAAAATCGGCACGCAATTACGACTGATTTTCCATTGGCTGGAGCATAAGTTACTTCTTTGTACGGTTCGACTCGTGGCGAGATTCCAACGGTTTGAAAGTCGAGCATGTCGGATGACAGTGAATGCTGAGTTGGTGTACTTCCTATAGCAATAACATGTGCGTTGTAGAGGGTTCCAGGTATCAGATTTTCGATACGTGCAGACGTCGATCCAACGACTTCAGTTTCGAGTTGTTTGTTTGTTTTACCGTCCAAGAAAATAGTCGGGTTTCCTTCTTCATCATCTTCATCGGATTTATCAGACTTCGATTCGCTCTGTTCAATCACTACAACTCGATAGCGTGTCACTTCATTTGCGTTGTGTTCCGGTGTTTCCCATGTTAACGTGATTGAAGTCGTTTCGATGCTGTCGAGTCGTGGGTTTCGCGGCGGCGACGGCGTATTGGCATATCCTTTTTGAAAGCACAGAAACATACTCGGCAAATTGATTGCAAGACATGTTTGGTAGTCCTTCCACGAAGTTTCCGTTTTTCCAACACCTTCACACAATCCAAAACATGCGTTTTCTTCGTAGTCTTTGGCTTCAGTTTTACAACAATGCAAATGATGTCGACCGTCGGCTAAACATTGTGCAATCTCGGGTAAATGTTTAGAGCAATTGGTACGCTTCTCAAAAATGTTGTAAACTTCAAAATCGCCGGGCGGATTCAACGGATAGCACAGAGTTCGTACGCAAATGTCCGGAATATTGTGTGAGCGACAGCATTCATCCACGGTTCTTGCAGTGCTAATTCTGAATACGAAGAAGAGAAACGATGAAATGCGGACGACGTTGATAACAACTCCAATAATCACTTGCATTACCATTGACGGACGGCGGCTGCACGGGTTTGTTGAAGCCGCAGCTTAGTCCGATCAAGACCAGCCGGCGGCTTCCCGAGCGCCGCCGTTAACGTTTTCGTCGAGTTGTTGAATACCGGAAATTGAGGTAGTGGGATGTTGCAGTGGAGTTGAATGTATGACCAACGCAACAGACGTGTTGATTTCAGCCAGTGATACGATGGAAAGCGCACCGAAAGTTGACGGAGCGCCAAAATGATACCCGTGTTGTGAGAAAAAGACGACTTGCAATGGCAACCGGCCAAACGAGTAACGTCTCCAGAGTTTCCTAAAAGCATCGTTTAGTCAAAGAAAAGATATTCAAGAGGAACAGTGAAACGCTTTAAACCGCATCGTCTTCACCACGTACTGTCTTGTTATAGAAGATGGATCACGTAACTGGTAGCTAAACAAGGAATAATCGGAATTTCTCGATGCTATCGGCCGCATGTCACGAACCAGCTGACCGACCATTTAGTTTTGGTGGTTTAAAAAGAGCAGATGTTCAGTGAAATATCAGCGTGTACGTGGTGCGCGGACAACAGCAAGCATGACCCGCAAAAAAAGGGCTGCAGATGCAACGATAACAGATGATTGGTGGGGGTTGGAACGTGCAAGCCACGGGCGTTGAATTTTGCTTTTGTAAAATCACACCGTAAACGACCGAAACCGGCGTTTCTTATAAACGTTCGTGAATCGTCAACACGAATACTAGAGCAACAGATGATTAATGCATCATGGAATTTTGTTTTTGCGTCAGCGCCGACATATTCGAATTGCGGGCAACGAATTTCGACATTAAGGTCAAGGACTAATAGTTGAGCAAAATTAGCTCAAAAATTGTGATGCTCTCAATCTATCAACAGACGCGTAATAAGATCAACGTCCGGATTAGAATGTGAATGGGCTTGTATCCGTAAACAATACGAATTCTCTGAGTGACAACTTTACACGTTTTTGTTCACGTATTCAAAACCAAGAAAACTATTAACCGAAAACAACTATCGTGCCATTTGGAGTAACCGTTGAAAATGCAACACTGCAAACTGTTTGACTAAGCTTGATGGCGAAAGCTCTCGATCGGAAAGCCGTTTCCTCGGCTACGAAATCTCAAACAACGGCAATTGAAAGAATGGCCAGTTCCGCTCAATGTTTGCAGTTGAATTAATTGTGCGTCCTGATCGATATTTTCATCGGTTCCGCCCCATGTTTTTTTCGTTTAATACACGCAAATACGAAAACAATCAGCTGACTATCGTAATCTCATAACCCCACCCATAATTCAATCGTCATCACTATAAGAACTGTGAAAGCGCTAATAGATGGACTACAGAATATAAGAGATATTGCGAACTGTAAACAGCTATTTCATGACTTCCTTTGAGTCTTCATGTATCCATTGGCTTCCAGACTTTGTATCGTATGAGTGTCCCAAAAACTACAGAGTTCGACTTTCTCTTCGAACAGGAATTCAATCCAAGAAAATCAAAGTACCAAGTAAACGGATTTAATTTAACAGTACGACGTTCTCTATTGTAACCTTTGCACATAATTTCATATTACAGATAATTGTGCTTTAAATTTGAAAGACAGTTATTAAGAACTCGAATGCAATTGATTATAAGGTCAACAATAATCGAAGGACTCGAAAACAATGAAGTAAAAGAAGTGTATCAGTTAAACGCTGCAAAACTACTTCAAATATGTTTACGTCAACCATCTGCCCAATTGGGTCGTAAAATACTCGTGTGAAGTTTTCAGTTCATAAAATGCGTAAAATTTATGCTAATGTTTAATTTTCAGGTCGTGTAGTTCGCTCTAAAAGTCTTGGATTGACCATCCACGCAGTTACCGTTAACGATCAATCGACCTATCAGTGTCTAGTAACCAACTTCTCAAACGTCATCCAGACAGTAGTAGAACACGGACCGGCAGTCAAATTAATGGTCAGAGGTCAGTATATAAGGGGCGGTAGATACAAAAGAGAAAACAAGAAATTTGGGTTGATGGTGGAAAGTTGAGATTGCGAACATAAAAAACTGACTGAACGCACCGAAGGAACGGCGCTGAGGTGCGAGAAGATTTAAAAGGGCACACTTCGTGGGTCAACGACTCGCCCCGGTGCAAATGCTGCGCGTGAAGACCACACTCGTTCAATGTTAGAAGATGCTTGCCGTCATCGTGAATGAATACGCGCGTAGCAATCATTGTGAAGGTCAAAAGCTCAGCATGCTGATCTTATGCAAATTTGATCTAATTGCTGCTTCCAACACATATCGTCGTTGTTATAGCAAGCAGTGTGATTGACCGAAGCACGTGAATCAAATTTTGTTTTCACTCAGACGTTTCACAAGAGTGCAAAGAACAAGTCACAGAACTTTCTTTCAATGACATTGCGCGACAGAAAGTCACAATAAAACGTCCGTGTAACGAATATCATGGCTTGAATTTGACGATTTCCTATACTCAACCGTTTACTACAGGTTTTTTTGGGCCGTAGTAGTTTATCAGCTTATACGAAATCGAAAACCGGTAACATTTTGCTCCGAAACTTTTAAACGTCAACCAAAAACCCGATTTTATGTTCGGATTGCGTGAGATATATTGGCGCGACGTCTGTCGACCATTTCAACGGACTATCGTTACGAACACACTTTTCATTTCGATTGAAGCGTTTTTGACATTTGCAAGCATTTCTTCGCAACCCTCGTATGTCTTAATTGCTACCAAATTTAGCCACATACTAAATATTCTGACACATTCGTGTCCTTTAATACTTACTAAATAGTAATGTGGATAATTAGTCTCGATATAACAAAGCTTTCGGTTTATCGAAAATCTATGGGCATAATGTGAAAGTACAAATCGACATTTTAGCTGATAGAGATCTAAGATCACACGAAACGCGAAGCTTATTTTTGAATTGATTACAATTCAAAAGACAATAGTGAACATCGAAAAACCTATTTTTGTTCGATTTAACGCAAAGATGTAAAGGGAGAGCAGAAAGTCAAGGATTGTAAAGTACAAAAGTTGATTTTTTGGTTATCATCGTCCTTTCATTCAGTTGATCGTGTATTTATGCTGTTTACATGTCGATTATACGGAACTACGCTTCAATTGAACTTATTTTTATATAAATTGAACATCGTTACCGCCCAGTTCTTTTCGAGTGACCACCCACAACGAGAATTTCGTTTTAGCCAACGGTTGTGCCCACTTGACGGCTCATCGACTGGCACTGCCAATGTGACGTTAATGTTTACAATCAAAAGCTTTCAACTAATTCCAGAACCTTCGTGTTCGAACTGAAAAAGTGTGGTTAAGGAAGAATTTCGACGGAATGAGTCAGAGGAGTTTTCTCTTATTTTGACGTCGAACGAGTTCCATTTCTTCAAACAATGAACGCACTCATCGCGCTGATATTCTCGTGTTTTTATTTGTTTTCGTTCGCTTCCTTGCTACCGTACTCATCAGTCGTTCTCTCGTTGACCTTTACGACTCAAGTGTGGGCGCTCAAATACACGAACTTTTGGCACCGCCATTCGTCATGGCTATTCTATTACCGCCCGTTAACAAGAGTTAAATAAGTTAAACGAACTAAGCGGCTACGATATTCGTCAGATTAAACCTTCTCATAGTCAATTAACACGACAAACACGCTTTTCGGAAGAACCATTCGTTTGATTCTAATGAAGCGAAATAATCACGGAAAGCGGAAGCAGATTTTGATCTTGATCCTTGTCGAACTTTGCGTGAGTTCGACGATCAAACGGCGAAAATGAGTGACGGATGGTGGAAAACATGAGTTGCGATGAGAAACGATCAAAAAAACGCAACTTTCGAATTCGATTCGTCGTCAACCCACGTAAAATCGCCAAACAATATAGACGACACTTCAGCTCGAATGAAGGACAAGCCCATTGCGTTTGACCCGAAACTACAATCTCTCGTGTACGGTGGCGGTTAAAACTGAAGAAAAAAGTCGCAATTCTTAAAGAATTCCAAAGATGTTTATAAGAAGTGAATTAGTCACAAGAGAAACGGCCGTTTAGATCGCTAGAAATTCAGCGTATTAAAGTTGCATTGCTGATTTTTGGTCGCCAAGAAAAGGCCTGGTTACCTTTAACAGTCGACGAGCATCAAACATGCCGGTAAGAAGCAGACATGCGCAAAAAGCACCTTTGTTTTCAATTGTCGTTCGGCCATCAGTTCGACGTTTAAGAGCGTCGCCGTTCTTCTGCTATCGCTCATTTTTGTCTTCTCGTTTTCGAACAGCATGACAGTGAAATGTGTTTCTCGGAAATGACGGTAACGAGTTTATTCCTTTCACCTTAATTCGGTTAAATGATCTAATCTGATGGTCCATCATACTTTGTATCGTAATTAGTCGTCTTCATCGACACTTGGATGCTGCAACTGCGCTCAATTTCTTTGCAGCGGAGATAACGTCAAAATCGTCTGTCATTTTGTCAAGTACTTTGAGGCAAAAGGTCAACCACGAAGCAGGTTAAAACATCGATTAAGAAGCTTATTTACAATTACGTCTGTACACCGTCTTCTGTTAGATTTAAATGAACAGATCGACACATATCCATCGTCAATACTTCGATCCCCCTCAAACGTTTCTGGTATTAGATTTTCAAAAACAATCTTGATTATGAAATTGTTTGCGACAAGGTCGTAGTTATTTTGGCCGTTTGCTTTTGCACTTCTCTGACCTTTACGTTCAGTGTGCTTGAATCTTCTCGAAAACTTTCATTTTCTTGGAAATAGCCACTTTTATTTCGTGAAAACAGGACATAAGACAAAGCATTCAAGAAAAAAATTCTTCAATCCTAAATCACACTTTCAAAGGCGAAGAGCGCAACAGACGAGATACGTAATTAATGACGAAGCATTTCAGTGCCGCCAAAAATCACATTTCCAAGTCATGATGTCAACGAACTGTTTGTTAGCGAGAACAAAGACTTGCGTGTGTCTTGTGAATCGAATGGATTTCCACCTCCAGAAGTTACGTGGACAAAAGTAAATTCTAGACAATAAAAAAATCAATTAAACTTTACAGAACGGACGTATTGTAAGCAGAACCAAATGGCTGGAAATTCAGCACGTCAGTTTAAGCGATACGGTAAACAACGTACAGTAAACATCACTTATAACTTTCCTAGGGAGTTTATTCTTGTCAAGCAACAAATTCCGAAGGAACAGATGAATTTCAAATTGATTTGCAGTTGCGTCGTAAGAAATGCTAACTAGCAAGCTGACAAAATAATCTTCAGATCAACCCGTTTTGGACTACGAGTTGAGTAATAAGACCGTGATCGAAGGTGGAAATGTTGTTTGGCGTTGTAGTGCTCATGGAAAACCGTCGAAAATCACGTATCATTGGTCAAAAGAAGGAATGTCAATAAACACGTTAGATTTGGCACAACGAGCACATATCCAAGTGAGCGAAATCGAAATGTTATCAAATTCACTTTCAAGTTTCATAGAACGGCGAGTTCGGAATCATTAACGTCAAACGAACTGACAGCGGTAATTTGAGAGGTTTCAGAACTTGAAAATACGAGTTTACAGGTTTTTACGAATGTGAAGCTGGGAACGGTGAAAATGCAGTCAAAACACGAGCATATCTCAATGTATTATGTAAGTTGTAACTACAAGACATACACCGATTGACTGCTTAGATAAACCGGAATTGCGTTCGAGGAACAGTGATATTGTAGTATTGGCTGAAGGAAGAAAGGAAAACATCGAATGTTCGATGGACGCAAATCCGACGGTGTTGCAAATATTTTGGCTGAAAAACGGACTTCCAATTCAACCAGACAAATCGGCAGACTTTCAAAATGATACGATAGCAGAAACATTTACAATACAGAACGCGTCTCATTCCGATGCCGGACTGTGGAGTTGTTGGGCTCAAAATGTTGTGGGTCGAAGTGAAGTTTATGAGTTTCACGGTTAGCTTCTTCCTGTTTAGTCGAATAGCCTAACGTTTTAGTAATGATAGCAACCGCTCCAACGTTTAGTCACGAGCCGCCAGCTGAAACAAAAATCGACGTCGGTTCTTCGATATCCGTAGATTGTGCGGGAATTGGTGACCCTCCACCAACACAATATTGGTTAAGAAATATGGTAAGTGGAATGATCAAACGTAGTACAAAAAATTGGTTATTTTAAGCGTAAAATTACTGGCTCTCGATTGAATATCCTCAATGCTTCATATAGCGATCATGGTTTATACCAATGCGTATTGTCCAATTCTGTTGTATCATCAGTACGCAATTTTACACTTTTCGTTGAAAAGGTTCCACCGCAATGTTCGGAAGATATTAATGTAAAATGCGACGGCGAAAGTGGATTCAACTTCGAATTTCGTCCCGGATATAGTAGTGATAATGAGCAAGTGTTTCGCGTCCTGTACACACCACTGAACGACTCGGATACTAAAAGTCTATCAAACAACGAGCATGTGATTTGGCAAAGTAGTGAGAAGAACTCGAATCCTTTTTTTACCATCGAGCACTTAATTCCATTCTCAAAATACCGTTTTCTAATTGAAACGAGCAATGTTTTTGGTTCGGTCAACTGCAGTGCAGGAGAACATCACGGTAGAGATGCTGTCTAATTGTGGTTATAATCAGTGACGTTTAGTATGCTCCGTATTGGACAGTCCGAGAAACTTGCGAGTTAACGAGAACAAAGAATTGGAATGGGATTCAGTGGACATGGCTAACAACTATCGTGTTTCGTATCGTTTATCAAACGAGAAGTCTTTTAACAATTTTGTAGGCTAAAATTTCGATGTTCAACACTCAACTATTTAGAATGATACTAATGAAAATTCGATGTCAATTAGACAAATCGAATCAACTGATCCAATTGATTTTCATGTTCAGTCACTACGATCACCGTTCGTTCCATCAAAACCATCAGAGATTTTTACATATCGAACGGGTAAAAAGAGGTCTTGATCTGCCTGTTATAATAAGCGTCTTTTAGATTTGACAGCATCCTACAATCACAACTATACATTCTTTTCAATCTTTGTTCTCTTAGTTTTGATTTTTGGTGTCTTTTTGACAAAGAAACGTTTTCGAACTAAACGTTCAAATCGAGATTCCACTTCGCGAATTCTTCCATCTGGTTAGTTACAGATTAGTTCGTAAAGCTTAAACTGTTGAATTGCAGACAATCAACCACCGACTATGTTCGAAGAAGACTGGAAAGCACTTTGGCTAACACAAAGCGAATATGCAGACAGTAATTCAGATGTCGCCGATGACTGTATGTTCGATTCAATCTATTGCTCACCGCACGTTGTCAAGAGCGTGTTGCAAGAGAAATACATTTACTCAAAAAAGAATTCAACGTTGGAACGAATGCGCGAAGATTTGCATATCGAACGATTGCGAAACGAAATGAATCAATCGGTTTTGTAGTCATCAAAAATAAACGAACAAACTTGTTGATCCAACCATCTGATATTATTCACATTCCATTGTCTATCTACTATCTCAGAACTACGAATTCGCTACTTTCAATTCACGTTTCGTGTTCTTGAATGTCCGCTTGATACTTGCTACTATTTAAATCGAAGTAAACAGACAAAAAAGGGTCAATGATTTTGTGTCCCTAAGCTAAATAACATCATTCACAATGTTTATTTCGACTAAACACGTTTAACAAACGTTTTGATCAATGTTGTTCTTCAAAGTTGAAGGTTTGTGAGAAACTGAACGCTCACGTTTTTTAGGGTGATACTTTACGATCTGTTTATATCACGGTTAAATTATTACAAATATGTTTATGAGCAATCAAAGAATTCGAATTTACGACAGTCACCGTAAGTTAACTCCGAAAAAGGATAAAATGCATAAGTTTAGGAGCAGTGCAGAAGTTAAATGTTCGTATTTGTCGTAGCCGTTCGTACCGTTGATGTTCGTAGAATTTGAGCCAAATGTTGTATAAAAAACATGTGATAGGAAATGACTAAGATGAAAACTAAAAAACACACTGACAAAATGCCCGTGAAGGTTTAAAATAGGATTTAGCAACATGAGGATTAACTTTGGCAACAGAATAAAAAGAACAACTTATTGCTCATTCTGTGCAATTGCAAGTTTTCGAATCGAAGGCAAAAATGTAGTGAGCAAGGCAAATGATGGAAACAGACCCAGTAGTTGCTAGTATTGAGGATTAGAAAGACTTTAAATATGTTAACAAATCAGTTTGATAGGCACGTAAATTAAAGTCGTCAAGAGGAAAATATGTGCGTGTTCAATTGATTGACTGGTCACACCAATTCGATTAGTGAAGTTAAATAAACAAATAATATACAGATACAATCGTTTTGTCGGTTCGTCTTCATATTAGATTAGAATCAAATAATTGGTTGAAAGAAACACCAAAATATAGTTAAAAATTGAAATACGAACCAATAACATCGATGATTATTGTCCCATTAATTCGACTTTGTTCGTCAAATTCTCGTTTGACTTCATTTCTTTGCGCCTTTGATCCATGAATGCGCGAAGATTCGGATTCGCTTTGGGGGTACGAGACGGAGTTTGAGGTCCGGGTTTGGCCGGTGTTGTTTTGGCACGATTTTGAACGACAGTTGGTGGCGGTGGTATAGTTTCGCGAGGCAACGACCTCCAGTTGTTAAGTCTCAACTCTTCTACACGTTGACAGGTGCGTTGAACGTCGATTAATTCCTTGTGAACCAAACCCCAAAAACCGGTAAGATCTTGGATTTGTTGTGGCTCATCTCTTGCATCCTACAAAAGATAAAGGAATTTAAGGAAAAGAACTTACAGCCAAAAGTTTCTCGAAAGTTGATAAATTGTTTTTACCAATAACAATAATCTTTCCACGAGCAGAACGCACGTCCTCATCTACATCATTTGGAAGATTGCGGTTAAGCAGATTTTCCAGTTTTGTTTGCTTGTCGATCATAATGCCCTTGACACGTGCGGCAAGCTCACGATAACTACGAACGGTCGATTCATCCGTTGGAAAGTCGGGAACCGAAAACGAATCGGATTCAGCCGGTTTGATCACACCAATCACTTCAACTTCCTTTACGATGGGTGTTGATTTCTAAAAGTTCGAAATAAATACAATGTTGATTAAAACTTACTTCATTTGTATTGATCTTAGTTGTCCCATTCGTGGATGCTACGTTTTGCTTTGGATATTGAGTGGTTACAACACCATTCTTTTTGCCACTCAAACGAACTTCTTCTTTGTGTGATTTTGGTTGTTCGGTACAAAGAACGGGTTTCTTTGCATAAGCACCATCAGTCGTGATGTATTGAGTAGATTCGTCTCGGTGAGGAGAATCGCACCTAAACAATAAAAAAATAATGTGAATCTGCATGTAAAACTTACCAGCACAACCAATCAAAAATCTTCATTGCTTACTGTTCATATGAGTGAAACCCTAAATATCAAATTCATGGTATCACATTTCAACCCAACTGTGATAGACAGTTTACACATGGTATAAAGCCATTAACGTTGAATAATCGATAGCTAATGGAAGAATTTATTCGCATTCGTATTAACTTGTGGTCTTATTAAAATGAACGATAGTCGCGCAAGAATCGCGAAGATTTAAGACACAAATTGAAAGACCATTTGGACAATAGAATAAGTGCTGTAGAAGAAACATCCGGATTCTAGTAATAGAGAGCAACAACAAAAACAAGTTGGTAACATTTAAAGAGGCGAGTATGTAGAACAACAATTAGTGAAGGGTTTAAATGATACCATCACTAATAACAAAAACCCGTTCAGTCGGTAACAACGGCTTTCTCTCAACTGTTCGATTTAGATTCTTATAAAATAAGTCACGAGAAAACAACACGGAGACCAGAAATTTTGCTTCAACAAGAAGTGAGAGAAACACTATAGTATAACTACATGTTGAAGAGTGAAAGATAAGTTTAAGGTATTTTAACAGAAGGCTGTTGGATTACAAAGACCGTTCTATATATTTTTGGTATGAGAATTAACTTGCATTCAAAGGAATGTTTGTATCGAAGAAAAGAGGAAAAAATTGAGGCGTATAGTTGGAAATTTCGCTTACTGTTCTAACACGCTTTAGTCTTCATCAGAATCAGATTCGCTTAGTTGAAGATCATTAGTCGTTGTACCATGATTTCCATTCTTTGACGGCGGCGCTTTCGAGTTTTCCGGTGAACTGTCCGATGAATCGGAGGAAGAATCCGATGAGTCTGACGAATCACTTGATGAACTGGATTCCGGTGATGCGGGTTCGGCGTTGTTAATTTCCGGATCCAAATGTGGTGGATCTTCCATATCGGCAACACTCGCGTTGCTTGAACTTGCCGATGAACTCGTAGAATTTTTTGATTTAATTCCGATATTGTTGTTAGACGGTTGCCCGGATGATTGTGCTCGTTCAGTTTCGTCGTTGACCGTAACGGAAACGACCTGTAAAATAAAAGAATATGTAAATTACTTTTAAACTTACTCGTTCCTTGTTCTTCGAAATACGAAGTACGAGTTTCGCACGAGGTTCAGAAACTGATGGTGAGTCCGCTTTAGCTTCTGATTCTTGAGATTCGGAAGTTTTTTCCACGGTTTTTTTAGCCACGGGTTTTTTAACCACAGGTTTCGTCGGAGTGTCGTTTTTTGGTTTTGCACTTTTGGATGAAGTTGGCAAGAGAGTGGAGTCGATATTGAATCCCGAATCTTCCAATTGCTCAATTTCACGAATTGCAGTGCGACGAGTATCTTCATCAAGAAGATCGACATCTTTGATGTGGTTTTTAAGATTTTTCATCATTCCAAATGCCTAAAACATACATTCATAAAATATGATTTTTTTGATTATACCTGGATTCGTCGACCGCCCAAAACAGCACGCATTCGCTCATCAGGAATAACGAAACGTCGATCTTTTGGATCAAGTAGATTGTTCTTCTTGAAATAAGCCCACATTTCTTTTACCACATCAGAACGACGCATGTAACGACGATCAAGAATGGTTGAGAGTTCATCGGAGAGAACGCAGATACGAGTGAATGCCGTGTTCTTCTTTCCACTGGACTCTTTCTTAGCTCGTTTGGCCGGTGGTTTGCGTTGTACTGGACGTTGAGCGGCACGACGACGTTTTACTGCCGAATAAACATCATTATCATCGGCCATATCACCAAACGCAGCCACATCATTCATTCTCGGCGAAGAAACATCGCTATCTGAATCTTCATTGTTATTCGTCGAAGGTGTCTTGAGGCTGCCATTTGTTTGTTGCGGTTGATCTTGTTTGATAGCCGAAGCGGATTCTGTTGAACGAATTTGAACAATGGAAGCACGAATGATCTCATCGATTTCTTTACGGAAATCACGAAATGGCACGTTGTATTTGGCCTCCAATTGTCCCCGAATCGACTTGCTCGTCATCACCTTGAGATCCGCATTACGTACCAATTCCAGGATGTCGATTGCCAGAGTATCGCGCTCAACGGGCAACGACATCTAATGGGAAAAAAACAATCGATAATACAAAATCCAATCGACTTACATTGATCTTACGATTAAACGCCGGCGTTCCCAAAATTGGTTTAACCGTCAAGCGGATTGATTAACTTGAAACAAGGTGTTTCGGCGAGGAGCTGCGCATCAGATCTCCTAAAATTGAGTGTAAATAAAAAAACTTCGAAGTAAATCTTCGCGCCACGTTTAATAAAAATTTTTTGAAATTGTGAAAACAATCTTAACGCGGACGAAAACAATGACAAGGCTATTAACTGGTACAAGAAAATTTTTAACGATTTCGTTGGTCAAACATCGACAAGTGGTCAAAAAGGAAGTACACGTAAAAATTGGCAGTTGTATGTTTTTATGCGAATGGTTTTCTTCAGGAGGCTCCGTGTTATAACAGTCGGGCGCACATACAATCGCTCTTTAGCTCACCTCTCATTGCTTGCATTCTCTAGGGAGCGTTTCGCTGCATCTTTACTGAACCCTCGCAGCAAACTCATTGCGAACAGGTCAATTCCGTGATGTCCGGCGGAGTTGTTTCGCACGAAAAGGATGAGAAACTCGACGAGAAACTTGAAGTGCAACAAAATCACACAATTTAAGATTGAACGCGTCAACTTCTTTTGTAAATGCCGATGTTTTCTCGACAACAATTGAGATTAATTCGAAGTGTAAAGTACTCAGAACGAATTGATTACAAATGTCAAGAAAACTAAAGACTATTTTTGTATTACAAATCAATAGAAACACAATTTCTAGACAAACTTGTTGTTTTAAACAAATCGAATTTAGGAATCAGGATAAGTGCAAAACAACAACTTTGAAAGCAATGAGTCTACTCATGAACGTTTAGAAAAACATTTCCGCGTTGAAAAACAACCAATCGGTCAATACAATAAACACGATTGTATCAGAAATTACAATTGTGTTTGTTTCAATGAAATCGATATTCTTGCACTCTGTGCTGTTTGATCACCGGATAACCGTAAGTTTATTTACTGAGTGTTAATGGTATTTTGCAATATCTAAAGCTGCTTTCCGTAAGATTAACGGACAACATTTTTATTTGGTGTTCCTCGTGTTAATGCATTTCGACTATGGGCCACGATTTCTCTCCGCTTTTATGGAATGAATTTTTTGACGAAAAACGTGTAATCGAAATCAACGATGACCAATTTACTGTCTACGTCAAAGGAAACTCAGGACCTGTTTTTCTACTTTTACATGGTGGTGGTTATAGCGGTCTTACGTGGGCCTGTTTGACGGTAAATCGATGATAGAACGCGTTTCCACTTCTGTGTTTTATTTAGGAAGAATTGAGCAAAAAAATCGAATGCATGATTGTGGCCCCAGATCTTCGTGGACATGGCGAAACCACAACATCAGATGACGAAAACTTGTCGACAGCACAGCAAATACAGTAAGTGGAGTTAAATTGAAATGTTCATTTTGTTTGATTTTAGAGACATATCGGCCATTTATAAGCAAATTTTTGGTGAAATGAAACCGCCGACACTTGTAATCGGACATAGTATGGGTGGCGCATTAGCTGTTCATTTGGTTGATGCTAAACTGCTATCGAATGTTGTCGCGTTGGCAGTTATCGATGTTGTTGAAGGATCGGCTATGGCGTCGTTGAATATGATGAACACGGTTCTTCGCGGTCGTCCACAGACTTTCAATAGTATGGAGAGAGCAATTCGCTGGTGTTATGAAAGTAATGCAACGCGGAATATACGAGCAGCTCGAGTATCTATGCCGTCACAGATCGTTTTATTCAACTCTAATGAGAAACAGGTACATTCCAATAGAACTGTTGTGTTTTTACTTTTCATTTAGATCTATCGGTGGCGAGTTAATTTGACAAAGAGCGAAAATTATTGGGTTGGATGGTTTCGCGGGATTTCGAAGAAATTTCTTCACAGTTCACCTGTTAAAATTCTCATTCTCGCTAATGCCGATCGACTTGATAAAGAACTTTTGGTATTTTTTGTTTGCTGCTACAAACTTCAGTCCTTAATTTAGATCGGTCAAATGCAAGGTATGTTCCAATACGAAGTCCTACCAAAAGTTGGTCATGCAGTGCATGAGGACTCACCAACAAGAGTAGCTGAGATATTCATCACCATGATCAATAAGTACAAAGTTATTTTCAACAAGACGTGGAAGTAGGTATATTTCTTTTATTCATTTTCTACGCTCATCTTTTCTTTCGCATATTAATATGTATATAACCAATTCTTGATGTTGTTTTTCAATTAAATTTTTGGTCTTGTTTTGATACCATTGAATAAAGGTTTGTTCAAGTCGATTTGTGCAGTTTTAATTGTTGTTTATTAGGTTGTACTTAGTCGTATACGTTAGATAAAACAACAACATGTTATGGAGAAGTTCGAAGATGATAGAACAAAAGCTTTATAGCAAAGGCAGTCAATGAGATAAGAGAACGTTCAAAAATTTGCGTACGTTGATGTCCGACGTCTTTCGAATTCTTATTAGAGCAAAGATTATAGAGCTAAGCGATGGACAATGCGTCAGAACGATCTTACATTCATGTCCAACAAGTTCACAGCGGTTTTCGATTAAATGCAGAGATCATTTTAATTGGAAGAATGACGAGAAAAGCTCAACATTTCTCGGACAATGGAATATCTGATGTCGAGGCTTTATTGCAACAATAAGTGAATGAGGAAAGAGTACACAAACCACACAATTTGAGTGAAACTAAGAACTTAACATCAAAATGGAACTACATGGGTTGGACGCGAAAATTAAGAGGATTCCTTAAGTTATGGCCGAATTAATTAATTTTGAGCATTTTAAATGGAAAATTGCGGAATAGAAAGTGACTAAAATGATCAACAAAAAGAAAGATGGCAGAACAAAACAATTTGTCGTACTGAAGAGCAAACAATTGGAGTAGATGATCGAAGAGGATTGTGGGCGAATGAAAACATAAGAAAACGATTTGGGATATTCATTTTGTTCATTAGGAATGAGGAGAATTGTTGACAATGTCGAATACTCTTTAAGGGTCGAAATTCCCGTAAAACCTAAGCAACTAGTCTGAAAAATATCAGGTTCCTAATAAAACTACCAACTATAAGCCATGCATCTCAGAAAACTCCCACGTTCATGGTCTTTCTCACAGAATTTTCCAACTCGCTGATTCACTAAGAAGTTCCATAGGCAAAAAACTAGAAGACAATTGGAACTATTTCGAGGACGACGATCACCGGATGAGAATATTGCAAGTGATAGAACTTAGAAAGGATTTGGAATAATGGTCAAAAGAATCAATCCTCCAACTATGATCAAAATGGTCACGCAGATGATGATAATGATCTTCTTCTAAAAATAACAATTAAGCCAATGAAGTTACCGTAAGTCACGGGAGTTTGTTTATTCGATCTAATGCACAAATGAGTAGAAATATACCATGTTAATTGAGCAAACAACTTCAATAACAGTTAGTCGAAAAGGCACGCCACCAACAACAGAGTCAACATCACATCGTCAAATGAACATTCTGTTAACAGTCATAAAGACGTTCACTACTTCGTCAGAGACAGTCATGCTCCAAACCAACTGTTTCGAATGGTCGTGACAAACGTCAATGACAAATAACCACAGTTTCAAATGTTAGCTAGCAAACAAACTTTGATCAATTTACGGTTTAAATCAGACAACAAAGAGTTAATAAATAAGCAGTGTTACAAAAAACAAACAAATTTACAATAGGGCCTGTGAAAGTATGTTAGTGCAAACAAACGGCCATCTTTTTCATCAGATCAACGGCTTTGCTTTGGATTAGTCGTCGGTTTTTCGTCACCACCGCCAATTTTCCCACCGCCTCCACTTGGTTTGATGATTGCAAAATAAAGAATCAAACCACCAACAATCAACACTAACACCACAATCACGATAATCAAACAACAAATCTTTTTCTGTAAAATTATGAATTAAAAAACGTTGCTATTGTGCTTGTAGTTATACGCAATTTACACACAAACAAGAGCTCCATATAAACTCAAAACATTAGTGTTGTTGTTTGTTATTAGGTTAATGAAATTAGCAGCAACCAAAACGTTAATGTTAAAAGAGTTTTTGATGTTACAGAAATTCATAAATCGCTCGATAGATGTACTCACCCGACGTGCTTTACTTTGATATTGTACCGCTTTCTTGGTATCTGCTACTGCACGATCGACAAACTCCTTTGCGTGTTCGACATTGTATTCGATTCGATCGACCATTTCACCCTGCAGATAACAACGATTAGATTGTATAAGGAGAAAGAGTTTGCTTACTTGAGATTCCACAAGCATTGCCATGTCCATGAACATATCATGCAGTTCTCGTATGCTCGATTCCAACTTCATAATGTCGTTATGACGCGCTTCAATATCGGCTAATGTCTGCTTAGCCTGTTGTGTGTCGGTGATGATTCCTTGGGTGAAAACGCCCGGGTTGCCCGACTCAATCATTTCCTCCAAATCTTCATCTCCAACTTGTCTACCCGCTAAATCAAAGACATAGTTCGACGATCATTCTACAAAATTCGACTTACCAATATCGAGTTGTCGCTGAATTCGACCTTTACATCGTTCTCGATAATCGGTTTGTGTTTTGTTATAGTCAGTCATTACTTCAACAAATTTTCGCGATAATGTTGAGTGCTGCGTCTTTCGAATTCGTAAATCCGCACCGGAAGTACCACCACTTTCGTCATGTTCAATGCTGTTCTCGATCACTGAAACCATATGATTTAGAATTAAAGATTTCTACTTACATTTTAGTTTTCCACGCACTTTGTTTGCCGTTTTCTTGATTTCGGCCATGAGCTCATCGAGCTCTTCTTTGGTTTCTGCAAGCAATGAATTATAACAATGAGTTTGCAAACTTACTCGGATCATTGACCGGATTCGACAAGATTGCCGAGTGTTTCTTTTTCACTTCTTCGACATTAGAAGCAATCAAATCAATAGAACCACGAATCTCCTCGACTTGTTCGAAAAACTCTTCCATGAATTGGCCTTGAGTAACATCCAATGCCGTGACATCGTCTTCATGCTCGTCATCGCCCTGTCTGGCCTGTAAGTTTAAAATCACTCAGTTGAACATATCGTTTGCAAATTCAAAAATTTGAGAGCATTCTTACCGCTTGAAGGGCCGTTAGACGGTCTTTCATTTTGGGATTTCTCCCTCTCCAACGGCGGCAACACTGTAAATAAAAGATAAATTTTGGAAATAAACATTCAAATACAAAAATCACGAATTCTGTGAAGAGCGTTTATAAGAGAAATTGCACTGTTTTAGAAAAGTCGATATTGGAAATATACTGCGCAAACAATTGTCAAGACATTTTGCCAACTTTGCAAACTTGCGAAGTCAAGACCGAAATTCTAATGCTGAGATTAGTCGTTGGTATACAAAGAACAAATTTAGTCGGCTATTTTTAATTGATTATGTAATCTTTGAAGAACTACGAGTCTTCACAAAACAATCACAATTCAATTAGCACTCATGAACAGTTTGATAATAGCCATTTAGACGAAATCTGAACAGTTCTTAATACGCAAAGAGTCTGTTGGAGTGTTAGATTTTTACGCTTTCGTTCGTTTGCGAATGGAGAAAGATGGCGCGGGAAGCTGAATAAACGATGAGATCGATATATGAGACCACAGAAAAGACGACAATTACACACGTCCACCTCTCTGACTCGAAATAATCAGCATTAAACGAACGTGTTTGAAGACCAAAAAATAGTCGAAATTAACACACGAAAATCACGATGTTTGCAATTTGAAGGCTTAGAAGCTTGGGATTTAGGAAGCAATTGCAAGTAAAGTGCAACTCAACATTTTCACCAAATTTTGAGCGTTTGAAAACGAATACATCTTGTCATTTATGGTCCAACAGATTCACACAGTGTGATGGTAACAAGTGATGAGACGAAATAGCCGATTACACAAAGCCATTACACCATTGTAATCCGAGAGAACTAACTTCGTATACTGACGAGATTTGAAACATTTCGCCGGTCATTTACGCAAAATGACGGTTAGTGCACGATAAGCGAAACAAGAAAGACAGGAAAAAACAAAACCAACGTTTTTTGTTCTAAACTTGTGAAAAGGCAAAAAGCCCGGGATATCAGACACATTTAGACTGCGGAACATTTTCGCGGCCTGTCGTTTGGTATGTTGGTGTCTTGATGGCCTGGTTATACCAAAAAAAGCAGAAAGCAAAAAGCGCGGCATGAAAGAGCGCTCTCGCAAAAAAACCGGCCGCTTGAGCGTCCTACACATATTCGCCGTTGAAAAATGAATGTGTTTGGTCAATGCCGTCGGCAAAGGTCCTAATACATGTACAGGGAAGGACGAGCGTCCATGGAATACTGGAAGGAGAGTGGAAACGATGAAGAGGGCTTACAACACACGCTTAGTGGTAGTTGCGGTAATTCGCGAAGGCTTACCGACTTTTCACAGTTGCTCTTGTTCGCACTCTTGTTTGCAACATAATGAGAAGGTCGAAGAGTTTCCGTTATAACCTCCCTTCCACAACTAACCGCAATAGTAGTTCAATAATTAACTCAAATAGAAGCGGTAATGTTGTCAACTTCGCTTATAAAGGTTTGCTTTCGCGATAATGTTACGATGATGTGAAACCTTTCTACTTCTATTGAACTTCTTTTTTGAAGAGCTTTCAGCCGATGAAAACTAATTGCCTAATTAATTATCAAATACCGTGAGATATGAAAATAAGAATGGAATTTAAACGTTTGGAACGAACGTTTCCGAACAAAAGATGAACAAATGAGCAAACATCAAAGATTCTTATGATTCATGAAAATCGACTGATGCATTCGAATAATTAATCTATGAAGGAAAAGTTGGGTGTGAGATGTCTGATGGAAACCGAATAAGACAAACGGAATCTAAAGATTTCCGTTGCGATGCAAGAAAAAGGCTATGCGGGACGATAAATCCTTGGCGATGACGAAAGTCAAAGATAGTTCGGTTAAGATATGAACGGAAAGCCCCAAAACTGACGATTAAAAGTTGGAAGAATGCGCACATACTCAAAACGAAAGCACATTGGTTTCCAGAAAGCAAACGAAGACCTCCAATACCAAAACGCGCAAAATACCAAAACAGTTTACATTTTTACTGTCAATACGTAAACAACCAAAAGGGTAGAAAGAATTAGGTTATGAATTAAACTGCAAAGGTTCAAAAGCTAGAAATTTTAGATTTAAACGAAGAGCGATTTGCGTTTCATAACCGTTTCGTCCGTTCATCGATGTATGTGTCATCGGCCTTCGCAAACGTCACCAACTCAAATTCCTTTTTGTTTGGCTTTTGTATCGGACATAGAACGGTCTCGCTTTTTTGCTCAATTCTCCATGTTGATAGCAAAACGATTTGTCGGAGGTTGGTTCGTTGTGACGTGTTCAAATTAACAAGCAGCAAAACGAAACAGTTAATGAAAATGTTCGTAGTTAATAAACACACTGGAAAAGGCAAATTGAATACCATCAATGCAGGGGACTTTGATATTAGTTAATAGTCTTGTCGACTCATTTCCATTATAGCAAGCATACACTACTTGTCAAAACAGAGATCTTTGATTACGATTTCTGGTTAAACTTTAAGTGCAACAATGTAAATTGAATGAGAATCATTGCGATATAACATAAAAATAGTGTTGTAATAGTGTGCGTACTCGTTCAATCGCCATGAACAAAAATCGATTCAATTTGCCAATTAGCTTCTAATGAAACAACGATACGTACCTTTTATTCACAGGCAACTTAATGGATTACCAAAGAAACCTTATAAAATACTATAACACTTGGACGTTTCGTCTCACATCAGAGTCGCGTTTTTTATAAAATTGAAACCACGATACGCCTCTAAATCGACCGTCGTATAGCTTTTAAACCAAACCGACTCAAGGGAAAAATTTCTGAAAACTGAGACCCAATTCGGCAAAACGTTGCTCATCATTCGATAAAAGAAGGTCAGACGTTTAGAAAAGAGGGAAAGAGTAAACTACCACATCAACCGAATCAATATTACTTTTGTAGATTTGTGGTCAAAAGCAGAAAACCTATTTACTCTTTGAATATCACAAGTCGGTTCAATGTCAAACAACAACGATAAATCAATTGGCCGTGTGGTGAATTGAAAGCGGAAGCAAACAAAAAACCGCCAACTATATGGCGAATTTCCGTTTTGACAGTTAAGAGTGACGGGAAATTTGGGGCACGGTCGCAAAACAAACTCAAGTATGTGCAAAAAATAATCGATTGTAGTCGAGAATGAAGTCGATGAATTGATGTAGTCACAATAATTGAGATCGAGAGTTGAAACGAAAAAGAGATTTCGTAGAAACATCATCTAATAATTAAATTATGATCGTTCGAACAGCTTTTTCAAGTCCACCGACCGTCTTTTGTGTTCGTGTAGTTACCAAGGCTGTGAACAAATACGTCGCGAGTAGACTCCACGCTAATGGATTGCTGTGTTCGACAAATATGTAAATAGCAACACCGAAGAATGCAGTCAATAAGCCTTATTTTTAGTTCACACGAGGATCTTTGACTTCATTATAGACCCGAAGAAGTATTAGCATTACACTTTTGTCCAAACGAGAAGTGATGCACAAGTTCGGATTGCCAAAATGAGCGTGATACACTTCGTGGTATTTATCATCGTGAGTCATATACGCCAAAGAGCGTTCGTAAATTGTTGCCATAATCGTCCAATCACCATTTCGGTAGGTGCTCAAAAAATCGCGGATTTTGAGTCGAATTTCGCTTAAGTCATCTCCGTAGGTCTCCAAAACTCCAATTGATTCTTGCGCCAAAACTGTATCGCTACAATGCCATTCTGTAAATTTTTGATTAAATTGTGTGTCAATTGACCGATCATACGTTCGTATAAGCCGCTCAATTTGGTTATAGTAGTTGTCGTCGAGAGATTACTGCAAATTCCACTGCTCGTTAATGCCAACAACAAAGTAATCAGTACGAGCATTTTGGTGTGTTATTTGCATTCCGATGAAAGAAGGTTGTCGACCACAACGGTTAAAGTCTCGCTATTTAGACGTTCAATAGTTGAATAGAAAACCTAAAAGTTTGACACCAAATTAAGACACATAGTTCGAAGTGGAAGTTACTTTTAATTAAAATCAAACCGAAAGTGAGCCCAAAAACCCTCGAGAAAAACATGATAAGAAAAAATTGACGTCTTAAGACGAAACCAAGTGTTCGACGTGGGAATGAGAAATTAAAAGCATAACAAATAGTGATAAGCCAACCTTCTTCAGAGACCAATTTATTGATCTAAGACACCTCCCAACTGAAACCTTCACTTATTAGATTTGCTTTAAAAATTCAAAAACTGACGATTATTAAGATAAACCGGTTCGTGACAAATAACATTTCAGATGTTCGCTCGTAATCAATTGCTTCGGTAAATAGGTCACTATTCGGATTGTTCAGCTGACAAGAACAACTCGTTTGAACAACTTCACTTTCAAACAATGACCTTCACACTCAACGATTCATATAAAACACATTCTGTGGATATTGAACTTCTTTTTCAAGAGTTTCTGTTCTTCAAAATTATCGATAAGATCATTTAGCTTATACTTTTTAGTTAGCAAGACTTCCCATGCACTCAAATTTTCATGTAAACTTGTTTCTATTGCTTAATGTATTCGTAAATGCAGTCACCGCTTTTCCTATAAATTTTCGACACAAACGTTATGGTGAGTATTACTGTATTGTTCTATTATTCTTGATTGCAGTTCTTCATCAAAACAAACGAACATCCTGTACTCTTCGTTTTAAATTTTACGATCCTTTCAATTTGTTTCATGATGAAGTCGATTATGAATTGGCAAGGTTTCGAACAAGAACTCCGGGTTCATTTATTGGACTTCTGTTTAGACGTACAATAACTGAAGCGATACGCAAGTGGGAACAAGGAGCGGCTGGACTTTTAAAATTTGTCGACTTTTCATTACCGTTCGCAATGAGACATCGACATGTTTTACCTCATATGCCGATTCCCGATATTGCAATTTCATTTGCTCTTGACGATCACAACTGCAAGGAGAAATTTGATGGTAGTGGCGGAGTGGTTAGTATTATCATCAGTTTAGTAACTTTTTTTGTGCCATTCAGATTGCACACTCTTCGTATCCACCTTACGGTTTAATTCATTTGGATGCTGCCGAAAATTGGACGATTGACGGAAAAGAAGGTGGTACAGATCTGTCGACGGTTGTAATCCACGAAGTCGGTCATACACTTGGCCTCCGCCATTCCGACAAAGAATCGATTATGAATTATCGTTATCGGTAAGAAACTGGTATACAAACGGAACAACATTGAGTTACTCTAGGAATCGTATGTTACAAAAAATGGAGTTGACTGATGATGACATTGAAGCTATTCGAAAACTGTATATTCATTGTAATCCGAAGTTAATACGTAAAAAATTTATTTGACTATTGTGTGAACACCGTTTTATGGTTTGACATTGTGCAAAAATGAATGAGATTTAGAATTTTTGGCGAGAAGAAACAAGCGCTTACAACGGTGGCTCTTTATTTCAATCCATAGGTCTTCGTTCGATACAACGATACGAAGTAGAAAATGGATGCCAAAAGCTGTGCAATCTTCAAAATCCACATTATCTTTTGCCGCATTCTTACAAAACTAACCGTAATGAAAACAACTCTCTGTCTCCAACCATCGTGTCCGATGTTTGGTGGCGGAGCATACTGATGATGAATGAACTCGTTGTTGAACATTCGAAAGAAGTCATAAATCAAAACAATGGCAAATACCAAGCAAAGAACGCCGGCAATCGTGTTGAGAGCCATTTCCTAAACAAAACATTGCATTTGTTAAGTTTGTCCGAAACTTACAATCTTAACCCACGGTAAGTTGTTCTGAGTGTGAAGGCGCATGAAGTAGACAATTAACGTGAGAAAAGTTAAAATACACAGGAGAATCACAGTCATAAAAATGACCGTATAGAACTTCCATTGAGCTTTTCCATCAATCAAAAAGATTATTGTAATAAAGCCACACAACTAAAAAGAAATTTTTAATGAATTGAAATGTCTCTTACTAATTGAACAAGTTTCAAGATTGCTAGTCGAGATGTGAACCAAGTGACGAGTTCGGCCATTGGAACAGCAGATTTGAACAAAAATTAATGTCAAAGATTAGTTGATATCTGTTTTGCAGATGAACCAGTTTCAAACAAACACAATAGCACCTTATGAACAGAAGTCAACAATGGACGTTCGTTCTTGTAGGGCGTGGCACAATCATGTGATAGTACCCAATCGAACACGTTGAGCCGAAAAAAACAAAATTCAAGCCAATCGTGAATTCATGATCACTTTGCCCAATGCAGCTGTTTCTGATTTCGATGGAAAGCAAACGACGTGATTGGGAATAGAAATGCGAAGCAAGTCGCTTGTTCACTAAACTCCGCAGTTGTCGTCTCTTTTCGCACGAGCCCAATTTGATTGAGGTGGTCCACGGAGAAGATGGACATGTGTCACTTGTGTGTCCATTCGATAAGTCGGGAACGGCGTCCGAGTTGGTCGGTAGATCATTGTGCGTACACGTGCGAACTCATCGTTACTACCAAGAAAAACAAACTACTATTGAAAAGTTATATTCTGTTTACAAGTCGATCAGAAGGTTTACTTCTTCTTCTGTTTGAAACATTTCGTTTTTCTCAACTTGTTCGTTCAAAAACAAGTCGCCAAATATCTAAACGCAAACAACAGTTGCTTGCCCAGCACGACTATTTTTCGTTTAGTTGATCATGACGTCGTCTTCGTTAAACGTTGCTCGACTCATAATCGGCAACAACACCAAAGTTGTCAATAACTAAGTTTCTGTGGCAAAAGCTTAGGGTTGAAATGATCGCAAATAAACAAAATCAGGGCGATCAATTCGCGATTGATTGATCGATAAACAAATTCACCGTTAGTAGAATCGAAGAGTAGATCGATGAAACGTAAACAATCAAAACATTGACTGTTTATCTCTTCAATTACCAACATTTTCATCGATTTCAACAAAGCAGTCGATTAAGAATAAATGAAACCGAAGAGAGAAATCAAATGGCGGCCACATAAACAGAAAACTGAACCATAGAAGTCTTTTAAGTTGAAGGCATAAACCGTTTGCATCGTCACTATAATCTTGCTCTCTGATTTGTAATTACTGTTTCGACACTTAACGTTATTTCTTGGAAAATGTTTTTCGTTCTGGGGCTAACGAGAAGGAAGTCAGTTAGCTGCCTTAACGAAAGACAATTGTCAAGAATTAGTGGGAAGAGTGGTGTCGAACTGATTCCTAGCTATATGATCGTTTGGTAAGTGAAGTTAATTGGTAGTTGAAAGTGAATATTCGTTCCGCAAATTTGCGCATTTACTCGATATATAATGACACAAAAGCGCAATAGCGTTCATTTCCGGAGCCTCATAAAAACCAGTCGCTTACGGACTTTTGTATTAAAAAAGTATACTCATCCATAAAATCTACGCCGTTTATCGTCGTATTCAAACCAATCCATGAATGCATTCCAATGGACAGTCTAATTTTCAGTTGTCTCTTAACTTCTATCTACACTGTGTCAGCTAATGGTATAAAACCTAAACCGCAAGGTAATATGACATCTTTGCTTGTTTTCAAATGCTTAAAGATTACCCGTTAAATGTTCGGATTGGTCGCTGTGATTTAAACGAATTTGATTGTAGTCCGAACGATCCGTCTCCAACGTGCATTCCATTCAGCGTAGTTCGTGATTGCATCATCGACTGTGAAAATGGTGCCGATGAAGAATGTGGGTATAATCAAACGATGTGCGATGTCAACATTAAACGCACCAATTCGATGTGCGGCAAATGCGTTGAGAACAACGAAGCCGATCGCTTTTGTGTCGATCGCAAATGGAAGAACTTATGTTACGAAGAAAATGTAAGTTGGAATAAGAAGAACGTGTAAATTGCTCGTCAATTGACATGATATCATTCATTACGTTTTATGTGCGTCAATGTCAAACAACACAAAATTGTGTCCACGAGAGCTGGTTGAACGATGGGGAAGTAAGTTGCATGTTACAACGCAGTTGTTAATGCTTCCTTACAGGATGACTGTTCAGATGGCTCAGGTTGTTGATCACTTTAAAATTACTTAAGTCCATTGATCCAAAAGTCGTTGCAATAGCAATTATTTCAAAAACAAATGATTGAAGATGTATGAATATGTTTACGGAATTCTTGGCGTAAAGCCGTTAGTTTTAAATCTATCATTTCAACAAATTGACCAATAGTATTTGTTTGATAACAGACATTGCGATTTCAGATGAAGGTAAGGAAAGGTTGTTTCAATAATCTAATCAATGATATTCAAGTAAAATGTGTTGAACATCGTTGTTCAAGTTCTGATCAAAAACCAAACGTTACAAAGCAGAACCCGACTGTAAAACATGGTTATTGCAGAATTTAGGTTGAAATAAAGCGAATTCTTTAGAACACAACCAAACACCAAATCTTCGACCGTCTGATTGTTCGGAAATTATTCAACTGAAACCAGATGCCAATTCGTCAAAACCACAAAAAGCTTATGATCCACATTGCTTAAACGCGAATCAATGTCCATCGTTCTGGCTGCTTTGTGATTTCGAGTTGTTCGGTGGTGGTTGGACAAAAGTTTTGCATCGTGAATGGCCAACTCAAATTCATTTCAACAAAACTTGGGCAGAATACAAGGTTGGATTCGGAAACTTGGCAACAGATCGAGAGTTTTACTTGGGAAATGATCGATTACATAGTTTAACTGCTGGAAGACAATGTGTAAACGAGTTGATCATAAAAATGAAAACAGCCAGAGAGGGACGTGAAGTAATCGCACGTTATTCGAGTTTCATGATCAGCGACGAATCCGACTTGTTTCGCTTGAATTTGGGTCCACTAGTGACTAATCCAACGTTGACTAGTAGGTACTCACTATTCGATTTTAATCTTCGAATTACTTTAGATGTTGATGAGTTTGTTAGTTCTAGAAACCAGTATTTTGTAACTTATGATCGACAAACTCATCATTGCGCTCAAACACAAGGCGGTTGGTGGATGAGTCCCGGTAGTTGCGACTATAAATTAACCTCCGACATGAAAGCTCAACGTAATCACGCCGGAGTCGTTTGGAATAATGAGCGTATGATGACCATTTCTGTATATATGCGTCCAAATCAATTTGTTGCACCAGTTTTGAATCAATTTGCCTATTTGAAAGTTCAACCATGATTTCCCAGTGATTATTTGCGGAAGTAAATGCTTTTGTACACGTAACAATTGGGAACTAATAAGTAGAAGGAATGCTTTAAGTTTTCACGAAAATGATCACCGTCAAAAATACAGTATAAGAAGTGAAAAAAGATGTGGAAAATAACCCGAAAATTGGTTTTATGACAAAATTAAGAGAATGACACTTAACGTTTAGCTCGTGGACTTTTAGAATGCAATACAGTAAAGAGTTCTTTGAAGTTGTTACTCGGAAACATTGAAACAAGTAGTCGTTCGATGAGTACGTAGAACAGACGTCGATTCAAAGTCGAATGCTGAATGATGTCACTGACATTGACAACAGCTGCGATAGTTGCTGTTTCGCCGAATGCAAAACGAATTTGAGTTGGAACTGCTGACAACATTAAACAACGCGCCAGAAGTTTGGTTTTTGGAGCGGACGAGGGATGTCTTTGTTTGAATGAATTCGCGTAAAATCTTTTCGATTTCAATCCATTTCTAGAACGTATTTGCTAATAGAAACAACCTGCATGCATTCCCACCTTAAAGAAACAAGCATTTGTGCCAACTGCTCTTCGGATGTCAACCACTGTACAATCGAAAGGATCTTGCGGTTTAACGACTGACCATAAGTGACGTGAAGAAACTGTCGCAGGGTCTCGACTATTCGTCTTCTGAACCATTGGTTACGTGATTGTAAGCCAAACAGCTCATCGACAAACAGAATCAACATGTGAAGCGGAATGCTTTCTTCGTCCTAAAATTCTGTTAAATTCCTCTTTGAAATCTCTTACATCCAAATTCACGTTAGCTGCCACTCTTTGCGGATCGTAGTAATGAAGTGAACGAGTACTTGTTGCTGACCGGATAACATTGCTTGCCGCCTTATTGAATTGATCGGGCATTTGAGTAACAGCTGATCCTATAGCTTTTACTCCTTGTCGAATTGGATCAAACACAGCGCTCACAATCTGAAATTCATCTTTTAGTCGAATCAATTATACTTATTGTACGAACTTTACGCGGTAATGCCGCCGTTGCTCCCAAGTAATTCTGTTGGCTTAGAAAATTTAAAACTTCATCCTCGAGTCCAATATTCGAATTCAAAACTTCTGGTTGGATAATAGCCTACGATGAGAAAGCAATTGGTTGACTGCTAGTCAATGACTTACATTCATGTATGTATTAAGAGCTTTTCTGCGTTGTTCCAAGAAATTTTTGTTAAGATTATTGAAGACCTTTTTATTTGGGAATGGAATGCTCGACAAACGTGGATACTGAACATAACATTTTAGAATGAGCGTAGATAAACACAACCTACTTTTTGTAATATCGTGTTATGAAAAAGAAGGAATGTTGAGTATCGACGATGAATGTTCCATTGTGAGACGACTTCTTTTGTTTCGGTAAGTTTTTTCACTCGAACGTTGTAAATCGCAAAAACTTCATTTCCAATGTGTTGTTTTTGGCCCACACCGATCATTCCAACTTCGATGGAGAGAGTTGATTTGGTTGTCTTCTTCGTTCGCAAAAAATCAACATTCGAAATCTCTGCGTTGGGTAACACCTCCAATTCTTCTAGCATCTCTTTATAAGACTCGCTTTTTCGAAATGCAGGATACAAATTGCGATCACTCGACAACAATTCGAATATCTAAAACGCCGATATGCTTATAAGATCAAATTTCTGTAACTACCCTCGATTGTATTTGTTCGAACCAACTGGCTGGTAGTGCGTCCTTGTCAGCTTGTTGTACTTTTACGAGAAATCTTGCAACAAGTTCTTCTTCAATATCAACAACCGGTGTAATTGCCTAAATAAGATTCGTGTTGCAAAAGACATTTAACCAACTTCTGCTGCTAAATACTGATAGTAGATGAATAATGCGGCTTCTTTCATTGTTTCCTTTAAGTCCGAATCAATCTTGTTATGAACGAGCAATCGCAATTGATGTTCTACCGACGAGTTAAAGCCTTCAATAGCCAAGTAACAGTCCAAATAAGCTTGTCGTCCGTTGGCAATTAGAAATCTGGAAAAACGAGCTACGGCCACATTGTTCGTCAGTACAACAAGTAAGGGCAGTTGAACAAGTTGTGAATCAGTTTTCTCGTCAGCGCAAAATGGCGAGCGATAGTTGGGAGTTTCCGTCGAAGTTAAGCGTTGCATTCGTTTTTTTATAAGACGAATAATCTTTTCCAAACTATTGATTTCGCTTTGACTTTTTACTAAACCAAAAGGTTAAATTACGATAAAAACAATAAACGAACCGTTTTTGGCGGCTAGAATACCGATTTCGTCTTGAATGCTCTCCAACATTGCTTCTAAATCCTGAACTGAATCACACGTTTGAAGTATTGCAACAAAATCCTCGGAATCTATTCGGGTATTTGATAGCTAAACACAAGAATAACATTAGTCCGCAGTTCTTTTCATTCACCAGCCAAATAACCAGTCTGTTCAAATAGTCGGGATCAGCGAACATGTTCGCTACGGGCAGAATCAGTTTACTGATGAAAATTTCTCGAATCAGAAACCTTAATGGGCGACTGCGAAAGTGCTCACTGGGTAGAAGCAAATACAATAGAACGTCGGTTAAGTCGTGAAGAATTGCAGACTCGTAAGCCGGAGCAGAAGATATAAGGTCGTGACAATAATGGCAATCCATTTTGAACTCAAAGTCAAAGAAAATACTCTCCAAATCATCTGGCTTTTTATGCAATGTCTTAAACAGACGCTCTTGTTCGGCTAGTTTCTCTTTGGAAATACGGAATAGTCGAAAGTGTGATCCGATGTCATCGACGAAATCGCGGGTCAGCAGCGCAACCCAATCTAAACGTCTCAATCGCTCGGCCAGATTCTTCAAAGTCCGTACAGTAACTTCTTTAATAGAATATTGGAACTCTCGGTTTTTCGTCAACTTCAGAAACCATGGATCGATGAAATCGCCGACCAAAATGTTTATAATCTGAACAAAATAAAACAATAAATAAGAACTTCTTACCTCTTCAAGCAGTCGATCTAATTGAGTTGATCCAGTGATTTGTGTTTCATTACAGAATGTACGTGGCTCAGTAGGCAATTGAGGATTAAAAAGCTTCGGCAGAAACGGTCGAAAACAATACGATTCGCAGAGGAGTTGGAGATCTGGATTAAGTTTGGACCATGATTTTTGCGAGAAGTAGATGAAGGCCAATAAAAGACTGAATACACACGACAATATAAAACTTGGTTATATTTTTTACCTCGTGATTAGAGTGATGGCAATGAAAAGAAAAATGTAAAAAAACCTTGTCCAAATGCACAGAATAGAGAATAGAGATCCAAAAAACAAGAAAAAGTAGTGGCTTGCAGTCAGTATCATTCTCTAGTGCAGAAAAGAAGACGGAATAAACAAAATTTGCCTTGATTTCTCATTCTATTCGGCAGTTGGTGTACTTAATACGAGAAAACATCTTATTGTAAAATGAAATCATACGTTCTGTGGAAATAAGTGAAACAAGCGAGATGCCACAATGCAAAATTCGTTGTGTGATTGCACCAGCGAACGTCAAACCGGTGACAAGGTCTCTGTTTTAAGCACTAGTCAACTCACACACCAGTTAGTCAATCGATTTCTTTATTCTAACAAGTGTTTAGGTAACTAAACACAATTATCAGCAAATTCGAAGGCTTCAAATTCCGAAACAAATTTGTATTTTCCCAGCAGTTCGAAGCTCAATTGCTTTCTGTATTCTCGTAGGAAGTTTTTCTGTTTATCAGTTCCATTCGTTTTAACTGCACAGTAAACGGCCGGCCGTGTATCAATCGGTAATCTAAAACAGGTTGTGAATCGGTTTTTGGTGTAACAAACCTATTGCAACGGATCATTGGTGTGCTTTTGCATGCACTGTGGAAAGCATCAAACAATTGTAACGCATTTTGCGTTGTATTTCCAATTTTAAGTTGAACAGCAAAAGGCAATGCAACGTGTTGAAGGAGTCTAAAAACATATAGTGTCTAATAAGCTTCTTACCTTTCACGCAAATTTCTGACATTCAACCAAGAGACCAATGAGTAGATTCTTTCCAAAAGTTTTTCCCATTTCTAAACGATCAGAACCGTTATGTAATCGTTTTAATTATTCGATTACTTTTGGAATGTAGCCATCAAAATAGTCAAACAACACATCTTGAATTGTATCCAATACAGTGGGGTATACAAGCGATCGCCGTTTCAAAAACTTTTCAATAAACGGCAACTGCACTGAGCTGTTCGAAACAGTGTCAATGAATTTCGTTGACAACACTCACCGACTTTGTTTGTTATACAACACAACAGCCAACAATTGATCGTCGGAAATCTTCGGGTCAGAAACATATTTGTCCATTACGGAACTTGAAAAACGAAATTGAGCAAACGTCTGGAATTTTTGGTTGAAGACAAGCGTGTCGTTTGATAGCAAAATATTATGATCTCCACATAAACTATTGTCTAAATACAAGTTCTTTAATACGCTTCTTACAAACTCACCTTTCAATATCCAAATCAAACTGCTGTTGTTTCCGCGATTTACAAACACAGGAACATTCCACTTGGCGTTTTGATGTTTTAGTTTGTATTCACCACGCTTGTAATCCACAAAAATGATCGGAAACTCTGACATCAATAGAAATGGTTTGACAAAATCATTTAGCAATAGCTTTGTACTACAAATCCAAGGACTCTATTTGCCTCAATAAGCATATAAAACATGAAAGATTCGTAAAACCTACTTGAACTAATGCGTTTATAAAGTCTTCGTATCCCACATTCTTATAAGCGTGTTGCTTCAGGAAAATGTGAAGAGAGTGATCGAAAAGTGAGCGTCCCAAGACCTCTTCAATCATTCGAATTACAGCACCAGCACTCAAATATGAGATCTCTGTAACTACTTAATAGTTGAATAAACTGCAATGATTACCGTCAAATTTGGGGCCATTTGTAACTATTGGATGTTTGAGTCTTATCATAGCGTTCAAACCATCAATCGTATCTTCAATTTGCCGATACTTCTAAACAAGATATACGAATTTATTTGATAGTAAATGCTTACCAAATATTCTAATTCATCCGCTTGCGCGTTGTTACGTGGTCTAGTTTCCTGGGCTGATGCAAATGCTTCGTGTAAAAATTCTTCACCCCACTTACGAGCTGTTACCAAATTTGAAAAATACTAAGCTGACATTTAAAAATAGTTTTCTTATAAACCTGATGACTTGTTTCGTGCATAATTGTCGATTTCTGTTCCCATTCGTTGATTACATTTGCCACTTCAGGTTCTTGGATTAACACCGTTGCATAAAAAACAAGCCCCCAATTTTGCATTGCAAGTGTTGGCAACTTTAATGTGTCAATGTGGTCGAGTTTGGACAACGAATATCTTATTCTGACCACTTCTTCCATAGTTTCCAAACAATCGATTGCTATTTTGAGTAGATGATTGAAATCAATCCGAGCCTCTTTTACTGTTCCAATACGAATCTAAACAGATTTCAGTTCGATTACTACAATATAGTGGATACCAGAACATCGGATTTCGTACGTCCTTCAATCGTTGAAATATCTCCGACAACCAGTGCAAACAAAAACGGTGACATCGGCGGTGTTCTCTCGAATTGAACGAACTTTGCATTGACTCTAAAAACCAATGAGCTTATTGGAAATTTACAGGTCGATTTCAAACGCTCAACCGCTCACTTGAAAGGATTGGATGTCTTAAAAGAACAAAAGCGATTGCTACATTCTGTAATTTTTACTTCACATTTTCCATCGTTCGTCGATTTTTATACGAATACAAACTTCTTACTGTGTTTGTGGGATGGTGTTGTGAAACAGTGTAATCGCCGAACTGTAGTTACTGAACGACACATTCAACTCGAAGAAACTTTTAGTGGGTTGATCGATGGAAGGAAAAACCATAGCCGCTTTGTCGGGTTCTAAATGTGTGGCCAGCAAACTCCTATTAAGTGTACAATTACAATCGTGGTTTTCGGTGTTGTTCTTACTTTTGCTTTCCATTTTCTCCGTTGTATTGGACCGCAAATAGGCCGCCTTTTTTGGCATCGTGTATTTGTGCTTCGTATTCAATAACCATATCAAACGGTTTGTGTTCACGCACACTCTTGTAAATTGTTAATTTCTGTTCGTACAGTTTCCATTTTAAGGGGCGATTCGTTTGGTTGAAGCTGTCTGACGGTTCACGTACCTCATCAATCTCCAGCTCTTTGCAGTCTAAGTCGAAATGCGTGAGATTGTCGTGTGGCAACACACGGATTAGAACAAGACCACGAAATTTGAGTAGTTCATCTGAAACGACCAGCCATGATTATAGTTCAACATAACGTCTAAATATAGATAGTGTCAAATAAACAGTCAAGCAATTTAAAAGCTCTCCCAACAATCCTTTTGACCAATCGAGCTTTTGCACAATTTCGTAAAGCCATCAGTTTATTTGCGGCAAACAAAAAATGCAAGCTACTTACTACGATGATAGTGGATGTTTGGAAGGTCCAACATTAATTTATACTCCACAACTACATAGTTCTAATCATTCGTTGTTCCTTGATTAAGTTTACCGGATATTGGCGTTCTCGTTGTTATTGCGCCTTCTGTTCTGTGGCCTATCAAGAGGCATAGAGCCAAAATGAACAGTAACATCAGAGGGGGAAATATAACGACCTTTAAAACCCCGAATATTACGCGTGTATTTAACATTGGAGTGCGTGTGAAGATTGACATCGATTACTCGAGATTATAATTCCGGTTCTGAGAACTCGATATTTGTATATCATTTATGTATTGCTTGCTTATCATATCTTTTGAATTCCACCAGTTGGTTGACCTGTGCTCGGGAACGTTCAATCAAACACAACGACAAGCAACGTCCCACTTTTCAAAAGAACTCAAATCGACGGCTCGGCACAACTGTTGCGAGTTCCCAGCGACAAACGTTGCCCTTCATTGACCTCAAGTTGATCGTTGTTTTTTGGCAATCTCACGTTCATTCTGTGAGTACGTTCGTGAGTTAAATCATCCCACTTTTATACATCGAATTCAACCTTTTCTTTTTTGTTTGTCTTTCTCTGTTACTATCTCTTGAGTTTATGACGATCGTAACTTTTTTCATTATTCAGAGCTTGGGGTTCGCAAAATGAAACACCTGGAACAACTGAAAATGCCCGAACCGTTCAACGACAGCACCTTTGATTCAAGTAATCAATCGAACTCTGCACGTACCTTGGAAACGCCCGTATTCCTTGGAATCTCCCCAACGGTACCGACATTTTGGATGAACAATATGCCGAACAACACCTCTGGAGGTAGGTGATTGGTTTTTTGTTGACTAAAACTTTCGAACACAATTTGCTTTTCTGCGTTTTTGATTGCACTATTGGACGCTCTGAATCATTCTGCATATGTGCGTTAATTTCGCTGCACCCAATGAATTGACTTTAATACTCGGCTTTGCGCCTGATTTCGTTGAGTACTGATGAATCAGCGAAGGTTCGCACTACAAACGTGCATTTCTTTTGTGCGCTCGTATTCTTGTTGCTTATTTCTCGCGTTCTCCGAACGATAGATCGCAGTGATCGTGGTAGTAAACGCCAAATTCAGACGACTGATGAATTGGGTTTTGTTTTCTTGAATCGTATGCTCTAGAATTCTTTCCGGCGAACAACAAAATACTCAACGAAAACAACGTTATGTTGAACTTTACGATTTTTAAAGTCTCGATGAACTTCATTGCTACGCGGACGATTGTGCACTTGTTATTACCCCCGAACAATAATACTCGTATTCCAAATACCACCTTCTTTCAGTCCCTTTATCGATCCAACAATCGCGTTTTTGATTATAAATATCAACGTCTGTTGGCTATTGTGTTCTTTACAAATCGAGAGTTTCGATAAATCAAAGGTCAACGGATTTGTTAGATAATTCTAACTGGGCGATCTTTGAACACCTATTACTGTATTACATGATCACGAATATTGAGGGGTCAAGAAACAAAGTCTCTTTTAAGCTTTAAGCTCCACATTTTTTGACTTAACATGCGCATATTTTGGACTGTAGTCTAGTGGCCTCAACCAACTTCTTGGTTAACTGTGGTCTTCTGGATTTTTGTAGTAATTGTTTAAATACTTCACGGCCTAGTGATTGTGAACAAATTTCTGACCACTAACACGTTCTTTATTGTATGTACAGCTTTGAAACTAAAAAGTTCGGTTTCACGTGACCTAACAAGTTCTTGCTATTCGTTAAACCAGCAGTGCAACAAAAAAGCGGGTGCTGTCTTGATACTCGACAAATACCCAAATTTCAATTATTGGAATTGAAATTGCATTTCGTAAATCAGACACGTTGGCAACGGAAAAGTCTTAAGCATTTTGCCTGTGGCCTTAAAAATCCGATTGAGTTGAGAAGATTCAAAGTATTCAATGCATTAAGACCGCCGTTGTCCTTATAAGTTTAACTTCCGGCCGAAGAGATTCGCTCGCATCCACGTAGAAGAACATTCTTCTATTCGTCGAATGATGTGAGAGCCACCCTGACGACTAGTGATCTTATTAGTTGTAAAGTCCGTGAAATTTAAAGTGATCGGTTGAATATTTCGCGCTTGGCTAAAGTATAAACACAAAACGCTAGTTCATCCAACTTTCAATTATTTTCCCCAAACATTTCAAAGCTGATTGTGCCCAAACGCTCAGCGAATATTGAAAACAACACGTGGGAGTGGAGAACGAAACGATGAGTTTAAAGCGAACAGCAATAGATTGACGTTCTGTCGCTCCAGGCCGCATAAAATATTGTTTTAGTACACTACTTATTGAAGAGTGTCAGTGAACGTGTAGGCAGCTTTAGAGTCTTGTTGTGTGTTTGCTTGCGCGATCGCTGCTCCTTTTGCCCCAGCGCTCCAAACCTCCCCGCCTTTGAACTTTTGGGTACTCATGTTATGTTGCGCACTGCCATCCCAACGTCACCTTTCTCTTTTTTAATTGAAAGTTCGCACAATTTTCAACAAAAAGATCGAAACGTTTCCGAATGTTAGTTTTTCATGATATCACGCGTTAATTTCGAGTTAATAATCTGAGTTCCTAAATGACGTTCAAATCCGAACTGTTCGATGTTTGTTTCCGGTCCAGTTAATTTTAGATTACGGAAAAAGGGTCTGCTCATCGCCGCTTGAATCATTCTTACCTCTCGACTGTTGTTTGCGTTCATCAACCAACATTAGGTCGTCTCTATCCGCCACATCTCTTTACCTGTCATTGTCTCTGCTTAGTCAAATATTGCGTTGATGCTGAAGGTTTCTGACGTTGAATGAATCGACGTTACGAACACACCGCAAAACAAGCGCCATTGGACCGAATGATCGGGATGCTACGTCAAAGTTTGGACACAATTCGGCTGCTTATCAAAATTTTCATCAAAGTCTAGTGAGCGATGTTTTGGCCGTTTTTTCTGATTAGTTTTTTGCGGCAGTTAATTGTCTTTCAAATGGTGTTCGGTCTGTTTCCTTCAGATGCCCAGTTTTAGTTGTCGAGAGCATTGGACGATTGAGATTAGCGCGAGATTATATCGTGGACTCATTTTTTGTATGGCACATAAGCTTTTATCCGGAAGTTTTATGTTGTTTGCATTTTGAAGTCTTCGTTAGCACGTACCTTCCTTCGCCATCTTTTGCCAAACGATTCGCAACGAGAAACAACGAGCGAACTTCAAATTAACGGTGTCTTCTTATCGGTTGGTCCGTTCTTTTGCTCCGATAAGCACAAACTGTGGTTTCGTTTTGACGCGATCAATCGCATGATGACTCTCCAGAAAGTTGATTTGCAGGTATTTGATTCGGGCTTTGCGACGCTCGTTTCTTGACATTTCGATTCCAAGTTCATTTCTTTGTAAACATGCGTTTACTCATCTTTCTTTAATTTGATTTCTAGTCATGTATTTGACCTCAACGAGTGTTTGACTGCTTGCGAGGACCTTGCATGTTCTAATTATAATTAGTCTTCTTAATTAACTGTTAGCGAATTGACTGTGGCTTGAAGTCAAATGAGCGGACAGGTGAGAAAATGTTGTCTCCAGAAGTTTCGATATGCAACCGCTTGAAGACGCGATTCGATGTTGTTTGAGAGTTCACGCTTAGACGGCCTGTTGTTCTAATGCACGAAACCAAAGCGATAGAAAAGATTTTCTGCTAATAGCGTTTTCTGTCGCTTATTCTGTGGTTGATAAACTTTGCCGTAGTTCTTTGCAGTCGTTAATCTCCACTATTTCTTTGGATTCTGTTGCAAAAGTTGCATGCGAATTCGACGGCGTGGGCGCAAAAAATTTAACAATGAACAGCTAATTAATGAAAACTGAGAAGAGTGTCGTTATCTGCTCTATTCGAGTCCCTTTATTCCAAAGGCACCTATGTGCGTACCTTCGTCGATTAAGATCTACGTCGCTTTTCTCGAACTTTGCTTCAAGGAATAAGAAGTCTTTCCACATTGAGCATCTCGATGACCCACTAGAAGATTGTGATTCGGTTGAAATTTGACTTTGTATACGTTTATTTTGGTCGAGCATTGCACTTTCATTTATCAGCGAACAAGCAAACGACATTTTGTTTTAAACAATTGAAAACATTTAAAAACATCGATTTTTGAATGTTCTCCGACATAGATTTCTGCTCTTGCGAAAGTTGAAACAAAAATGTCGACCATAAACCTCGCGTATTCCATGTTCTAAATTACGGTTGACAACAGAGATTGGAGGATTCTGTGAATAATGCAGATTAAACTGCATATCGACGTTGTAATCCGTGTCTTTAGCGAGTGTCGTAACGGTCGGCTTTTCGATCTCGTGTTTGGAATTTGGCTACTCGACCAGCCATCTTGCGCCATTGAAGACTGCGAGTTGAACGACGGAAACGAGGGTCGATGATCGTTGCAAGTTGGTTGCGAGTGTCAATTTTGCCTGTTTTCTGGATTCCGACAACAAGCGACCTGTCAATTCAATGGCCGCCCACGTTCTTTTGTTGGTGGGGTTTTTTGAGCGTAAACGATGCGGACAATTTGTTTCGGTTGGCACGTTCGAAATCGTCGACAAACTCCAGCGGCTATTTCTTAATTCTTTGGACGCGGATTTCGTCGTTCCGTCTATTCAACCAGAATCCCGGAACGACGGAAACGGTCTTTTTGCGAAACCTGAGCACTCGGACCTTCACTCAAATATTCCGTTTGCATCGACGACGGCACGTGAGTCAAAAGGTGTTTTCGAAACGCGAAGAGAAAATCGCAATTGCCGCGATCGATGCGCGTAAACGACGGCGAGTTGGCAAGAATGTCCGCGAGTTTCTCGGCGCTGGAAATCCGTTCGCTCAAAGTTCGAGTCATTTGCGAGAATTCGTCCAACTTCTCGTTGGTATTCCAACTGAAAACGTGGGCGCTTGTTGAACAAATCGATTTTGTTCTCATAAGCCCCATGCGTTTCGTGGTCGTAACAATTTTTGTTCGTCTGAGCGAACACATTTTTGAGAATTTGATTTTAAGTTTGTAGACGAATTGCTACGTCTGCGCCTTTGAAAATCTGAACTCTCGTCCAATTCGAATGCGCGCATCATTTTGAGCGCGCAACTACCGGAAGCTGTGGTTTGAATAACCACAGGGCCATTGACCATTTCGAATGCATCCTCAGAAACGTTTTCGAAAAAGCCTCTCAATATTCGCTGCAACGGAAACATTCCAGACAGACAAGCGAAACTCGTGAACGCCTGTGGCCGACATCCGTTCTCTAGACCGCAACTTAACCTCGAAGACGACGCGCGGCGCTGAAATCTTGTGAGTAGCTACGAATGGCAGTTAGAAGTTGTGAGCTACACGATCGACACGGTTCACAACATCTCAACATTCTCTTTTCACTTTCAAATTCCCGTTACTTTTGGTCGTTTAACGACTCGATGTTAAGGGAGGTCGTTCTTTTCGCGGTCTATGATTTTTTGTCCGAACTGACCACGTCTCTTGGACGAGAAAAAAGCGGCCATAGAGGATGTCGCAAACTCACTTCAATGTTGATGTTTTGCGTCGTTCTTTTTGGCCCTTTCTTACCATACGTGTGCGTGCCGTGCTTTCACCGGTCTCCATTGACAGTCGGTCTCTGTCGTTGGTGCGTGTGTTGAAACGTGGGTCGAGCGACGGAGTTTGTCTTTTGCTCTTTTTTTTTTGGCGGTTTTCCATTGTGAAGCACGTGTTTGCGTAGACCGAGATTGGCACTTTTTTCTACTGCATTTACACTCACGATCACTCGATGTTGAGAACGATCGTTAAGATCTTATGAATAGCTACGAATGAGCATTAGGATTTGTGAGCTCAACTATTGTCATCGTTCACGGCATTTCCACGTTCTCATGTGCGTAATAGTTTGTAAGCTTCATCACAAAACACAGCTGCTCTACATTCAATTACACTTATAAATCGAATGTTTTAACAGCTCGTCGCGATCAAGACAACGTCGAATAACCACGAGCTGATCAATTCCGTTCTACGTTATTTTGCGGTCCTCGACCTGTGAGTCAGGGACACGCGAGAACCATCAGCCTGCTTTTCCATCGAGCAATTCAGCGCGCCTTCTTCGCTTTTACGGAATGATTTTGACGCTACAGCGATCTGTTATTGTCCATCTTGGATGATGGTTGTGCGAGACTATTTTTCGAAGTATCCAATAAACCTGTCGTATTCTACCGTATTCCACGAGCTGTCATTTGCACCAGAACACCCGTCAACTGTGTTCTCATTAGCCGTATTTCACTTCGACCACAGGACACGTTCATTCGTCTCACTTATCACGCATTCATGCCACTGTCCTTCTTGCGGTCGACTCTTTTCGAAATGAATTAAACATAAAAGCGGGCACATCCGAACGGTGGCAATGCGCGAACATGAGGCTTGGCCGTCGCACGCACGAAGTCCGCTCTTTGGGTACGCGGCCTTCCGACGCCTCTCTCCGCTTCACGAAACTTGACGGCACCACGAGTCCCGCTGTCGGCTTTTCACGATCTTTTGCTGTTCATGTGCATGCAGCAATTCCCTATTCAGTTTTGTGACTTTTTCCCGCGTTTTCGACGTCCAGAAACAAAGTTCGCGTTTTCTGGTCCGTGTGTTAACGTCCACTCGAGACTTCGAACGTCTTTTGAATCCACCATTTTAAGCGTCCGGATCGAAGTATTCCACAGTTTTGACTCCCGGCTTAGGCTCGGATTCGAGTTGTTAGCGGACCAATTCCGCTCGCTGTTTTCTATTGAGCCGTGAGTGCATCGCGAAATTCTCAAGATTCCAAACTGGAGCCTCGAAACGCTCAGATTGTGAGTAGCAGTATGCTCGACTGGTTTCTAAGCACCTTAACACCAACTCCAACAGCTGATACTCGTAAGTGCTGGTTATTATCATGCAAATTGTGTTCAAATGAAATCAAACTTCTTTGCTCCAGCGAACAATCAATCAATGTTTGTTTTTAGATTTGCCATCAACGGCCGAGATCATTCAAAAATGTCTAAACGTGAATCCTTTTGACGTGAAATTCCGCGAAGCCAACATGCAAATCAACGGTCAAACACCCGAACAAACGACCGAGCAACGAGTTACCAGTGGACAACTTGCTTTACCAACAACACCTGCCGGTCTTACGATGCTCAAACTACCCTCTTCTCTTTCCCAGTCACCCAATCTCTTCAGCAACGTGTTTTCAGCAGCGGACATTGGCGATGAACTTCGAAAAAATATTGACATTAATCGTAAACTCCAACAGGTAATTATAATGATGTTAGGAAGAAATTACCGGTGACTTTGTAGCTGCGTGACACCAACCATTTGGTAAAACAGGAGGGTAATCGAACACCGTGTACGGCCGATGTTTTAAACGCGGTTTTGGACATGAACATGAATCAACAAGCTCTTGCAATTCCGTCGACGTCTTCACTCGTTGCCGGGCTCACGGCGGCAGCTGCTGCAGTTGCCAATAGCACCACAAGCAACGTTGAAACGTCAACGACTTCTGTTAATCGACTGGTTGTCCCGACAATTAGTAGTACTGCCGATCCCGTTTTTACGATCGACAATTCTGCTGCTTCCTCGACTGCAACCGCGTCGACTTCAAGTCTATCAAACAATGGTCAGTAGACTATAAAGTGCATTAAAAGATTGCTATTTAGGTTTCGCTCTTCCCTCATCAAATAACTCGGCATCCATTTCACAAGCCGGACTTGCTGCTTCTACTGCTGCTGCTTTACTTCAGCAACAAACAAGCATTGCTAATATTATCTCACATCAAAGTACTCTGAACGCTTTGAACACTCCGGCAAATCAAAGTATGCCCAATTTACACGCCGGATTCCAATCGACGGCTACTAACTCGGGCCCAGCTTCCAATGGATTGATGGCCCCACGTGCAAGTCCCGCGTTGAGTAACATCTCGCCACGATCGACTTCTCATCTCATGGAGTAAGTTAGCAGGTTTTTAGACCCTAATTGAGTTAAAATTTTAGGTTACATAAAAATAGTAACGGTGTTATGTCGAATGATCCTAATCGAGCCGCTTCCGTTGATCCATGGGATTCGAGTAGCGAGGTGAAACCATTGATTGCAAAGCCGCTCCAGGTGGGGTGGCTTCAAAACGAAATATAACTGATGTTTTCAGAACTACTCGATGTATGAAGCAACACACGGACGTTTGGAACTGAAAACCGATTCATTTAGTGGAATGAATCCGGCAAGTAGCGAAAGCAGTCTTAGTTCACAACCGAACTCTCATATGACCGTTGATACAGAAACAAAACCGCATCGTAAATACGCTCGCTATCATACTAGGTAATTGACAAACGATATACATCCTCATTGAAGTTTTTAGTAATCCCGATGGTACCCCATCGAGTCGTGGAGGACGTGGTCGTCGTTCGATCACAAGTGAAATGCCGCCCGATGAACGACGTATGACGATTCTTGAACGCAACAAAGCTGCAGCTGTTCGTTATCGTAAAAGAAAGAAGGAAGAACACGATGAAATGATTGGTCGTGTAACTACATTAGAACAAGATAAGGTGATGGCTATTTATTGCGATCTGAAAATAACTCGTATTCAATTTCAGGTCTACTTCCAAACACAAAACACGGTTCTTCGACGCGAAGTTGAACGACTAACCGAAATCATCAAACATCGCGATGCACATTGTGTTTGTCGAGCGGCCAATAACCTTTCGCTTTTCAACCCCGAAAACGGAGATGCAGGAACGAGCAGTTCGAATCAGCTAACTGCTGTTACGGATTCTGACTCGATCAAAACGACAGTTCCGGTTACAAATCCGCGTCCTTCCTCCTCTCTAACTATTATGAATGATGGAACAGTGGATGCGAGTCAATTTCTGACTAACAATCAAATGATCGTTCCGTCTTAATTTACCTCGATCACTCCTTTCTCTACATTGAACCGACAACCTTGTCATACAAACTTGTTTAATCTCAGCTCGCTCTGCAAGCTCCTGCAGCTTACGAGATTTATGCAACTATTCGATTTGTATATTTTGCTTGTAATTGTTCGTAGTCGTACGTTTAGTTCATCGAACGAATGCAAAGCATTTGATGTTCTACGGTTTTTCTTAATAGCAAAACTGCGTTAGTTCGTTTGTCTCATCGAAATGTTTTCGGTTTGTTCTATTTCTTAACATCTTATATTATCTTTTTCTTCAACATATTCAATGTCCAACAATAAAACTTCTATTTGTATTTAAGTCAGTGGGAACGCTGAGCGTTTTAGGTCTATTATTCAAAATACGGCTACTGATCATACACTCTCTCCATCTCTTTGTTCATCTGTTAAGCTATTGAATTTGTCTAGTTGATTAGAAGCCTAAGTCGATATGTAAAATAGTCCATTGTCAACAAAAGCTAATCATAAGCGCGACTTTTCTTCTTCTTTAGCGCCATACATTCTCCGGTCTGATACCCGTTCAAACCTCTCAGTTTTACTGTTTTGAAAGATTTTGTTGTAAATTTTCATTGTTTTCTACGCTCTCTTGCCTCCCGGCAAATATGTTGATCTACGCTAAATCCTCGTTTAGACCCATTTGAGCAGAATTCTGTTTATAATTCGGTGATATTTTCCACGTTTAATTCCTTGGTGAATAAAATAACAAGAACGTTGAAGGTGTTTTATTGAAATAAACCGATTGGTTGCAAAACGGAAAAGCGACGACATCCAACACGTTTAATGTGTGCGAATCGCGTAGATCTCAATCAGAATCCGCTGTTGCGCCGTAAGCTAAGAAAGCGAACGCACATGAAGTTTGGTGGTCAAAAAAAACACGAACGAAGAGCGCAGGAAACATTCAACCACGACTCAGGTTCAGACATCCCATACATAGATGAAAATCTGTTTTTCTTATTGACGTTCGTTTACAATTCATTGACAGCAATCAATTCAACGATCATCATCTTGAATGTCCACGAATCTTCAATTGCTTTTAATTGTCTTTTTCGTTTGCTCGCTTGGTAACAGCGCGTTGAACGAACACAATCAGAAGTTGGGGTGGTTAGTTGGTAAATGGAGATCAGAGTTTTCCGGTAAAATTGTTTGGCCTACGGTTCCAACGATGACATACGGCGAAGAACTGACCATTTTAGAAGCTCCTCAAGCCCGTACAACAACTGTTCAATTCATGAACTTTACGTATGTTAGCACAATCATATCACCCTTGAAGTTCAAATTGCAGAGCTCGAGCGTGGTCTCATTCGACCAAGGATCATTTCCACGACGAATGGGGATTTTTGACTGTCGATACAAACGGCAATGCAACACTTATGACCACTGGAAATAACGGTTTGTATTTTTTTCAAAATGACCCTCATAGACAAATGGAAATGTACAATCTGATTTTGTATTTTAAGGATTCACTACCTACGAAGTTGGAGTCATCAAAAAGAACAGCGTTCAGTTGGTGCTAAAAGACATTGGACGAATTTCATTTTCACGTGATTTGCCTGTAGAAGACGTACGAATAGACATATAAGAATTCAATGACTTTGCTATTTAGCTACGTCGAACATTCATTTTGCACGACGATCAGTACTTGGAACAAATTCTCGAAATGCGAACTGCAACTCATCCGAAAAGCGGCTATCTGGAGCACGCACGTGTTGTCTATACAAGAAAAATATAACTGTTTCTTCTGATTACATGCACAAACTTGATTGTTATTCTAGAAAACTAATAAACAGCAAGACAGAACTTCTTATTCAACCAAAGACTATTTCACTACACTTATCGGGAAGTTCAGTAGCCAGTGAGAATTCGCACAATGGACCGTTGCCCACGTAACGGTGCCATTGAATGGAATGACCGTTGAGCATTTGAAATCCGCTCGGTGGAGTGCAAAGGGCTCGCGCACAGGTTACAAATTCGCATTTCGTTTGCTTACTCCCGATGGACCACAGGAAAGCAAACATGTCCGGCGGCGCTGACTCAGTGCGTCCGAAGCCAAGAGCAGGGACGTAGCGCTCTTACCTTCTTTTCAATCGTGCAAACTATACACGTAATCGGCAACTCCTCAAACTGCACCTTCACGCGCGTTTTTTCTTCCGATTTGCCGTAAACCTTGAGGAATAAGTCGAGAATTGGACTCCAAATCGAGTGTTTGCGTGGTTAAATGGACGATCGAAATGTACCACGATCTGCGTACGGAAATCACGAGTTACAAGCCCGATATCCACAAAATCGTCAGTTCTATCGTCCATTGGATTCCACAAAGTATCCCTACAGGCCACGGTAATATTCATCGTAACAAGTTCAATCGATTGAAAGTTTTTCAGGAACGATGTATTGATTTTGGATGACTACCAGAACGAATCCAGTTGTGCAACTTTCTCCAAGTTCTCAATTTTCGGTTTCAACATCATTTTTCTACTCGTTGGCACCGGTATTTTGGCGTTGGGAGTTTGGTTGCGAGTTGACAGTCGATTCCGTGATTTCCTCAGTGAACGTTATCGTCAAGCGGTGAATGAGGCGTTTTGGCAAGCTCCTACTCTCTACACTTTCTCCTACATTCTTATTGTTCTTGGGGCATTTATGATTGTGGTCGCAGTTGTTGGTTGTTGTGGTGCAATCACCGGTTCTCGATTGTTTATCGGTTGCTACGGTTTTGCCGTTCTTTGTCTATTAATTGCAACGTTGAGTTGCGGTATCTATATTGTATACAAACGTGATGGGATTGACGTTGAACTCTCCGATGCTCTCAACTACATGGTTCAACATTACTATCAAGGACCGGGTATTGTACAAGAAAGCTTAGATCGTCTACAACAGGCATTTCGATGTTGTGGTAAGTTGTGAAATTTAAAACTTAAAGTTAATGAAACATTTGAAGGAAATGCTGGATGCTCTGATTTTCGTGCTTTCCGACAAGATCCACCACGAACTTGTGATATTCGTTGCGATGGATGTCATTACCGCATTCTTCTCGCATTACGAATCGGATTTTCAGTCGCAATTGTTGTGTTTCTTATCGTTATCTTGGCACAAGTAACAAGTTGTTGTGGACCAGTTTATGTTTTCGAGTTTAGATAGTGGCTGTAGGCGTCTCTACATACATGGTTTGCAATAGACCCGAACAACTTTACATTCACGAATCTCGATATTGGAATAAGCCGCCAACTCAATACCCTCGTTCAATGTACCCAAATAGCAAATACGACGAACCAGTAGTTTACGACACTCATACGAAATTGACGCGTAACAAAGTTCCATTCACAATCTCGAAATATGCTTGATGTTCAACTAGTTGCTTATTGTGAGCTTTTTCGATTCTCTGAAATTAGTTTGTCGCTGGAAGTTTACGAAGAATGCACGTAAGAAAACGTTCGGTGAACTTTGTTCTTCCGAGATTCAATTGGAGATTAGTTTTTGCTTTGCAATGTTTTTCCGTTAACTGTGATTCTTGGATGTTATTTCGATGTTCACTTCAATTAAAATTTCCTTTTGTAGAAATAATCTTTCTTCTTCTGAACCACAGGCTTCTATGAATTCAGATTGTTGAAACGATTCTACGGGTATCTTTGCTACTTCCAGGATTTGTACTCGATTGTCTACGCAATAAACATCTACGAATTCGTGCATATACACTCGGGTCTCACTCACGTGGAAGAGTGCGCGAACAGCGATCTCACGCGGATGAATTTTTCTGTCATTTTGCAACAGAAACAACAAAATCAGCAGTCACGGCGGAGGTGCTAAGCGATCGGATTTGCAATTAAAGTGAACATCACGGGTGTTGAAATTCACTGAGACATACGTGTATTACTTGGTTTCTATATACGGCGTGGAACATCGAGTCGACGCGAATGCTGGGATTAGAAACGACCGGAGTTTGCATCACGTTTACATTTTTTAACTTTTAGATTCTCGATAAAATGAACATTGACAACATACCGTCACTCCCGCATTTGTTAACACGTAGCACTCAAACCGAAAACTCGGTAGTTTTGTGTTTTGATCATTTTAAATTCGTTTTTTTGTTGTAGAACAGTGAACCAACAGCCATCGATATGACACCGACGAACGCGAACAACCCGGAACGTGGAACATCGCTCACAATCAGCACTCGTGAAACAACTTCTTCCGCCAATGAACGCCCTTCCGATCGACCGTCCTTGCAATTTAACGTCGAAATCAATTCGAATCTCGGACAAGCAGGTTTCGAGGCTTTGAATCTCGGAGACACCGATTCTGCTGCACTAGTAACATTGGTTACCGGATTGTTTCGCAACGTCATTCAGTTGATCGGATTCAAATGTTTGGTATGTTCGCAACTAATTAGTTTTCATATTTTCGCTTATTTTAGGTCCCCGAAGCTCATCCGTTCAATTGCGTTCTTTTGTTTTTGGTTGTCGTTGTGCTCATGGGACTTCGCGCATTGGTAACATCGGTTTCGTATGTGGTTCTCGGATTCGCTCGTCTCATTTACTACTACGATTTACAACTCTTTAAAACCTGCAAAACCGAACGTTTATGGACTCTTTTGCTTCGCATAATCAGTCGAAATATCATCATTTTTTGCATCTTCAATCAGACTCCGTACATCGATGTTTTGGCTTTTCGAATGTCCGAAACAAACGGATTCTTGTACACGTTGTTTGTGCTTTGCGTTGCAAATCTAATGGTTATGGACGTTTCGTTGCTAATTAATGTCACGGTAATCTCAGCAACATTACGATCAATTGAGCTTGTCGTTTAGATTCGAATGTGTCCGTGGATTGGTCGTTTGCAAAAGAAGCAGCTGATTAAATTGTTTGAGTATTTCGCGGCATTAACTTGTTCTTGTTTACCGCTCCTGCAATGGTACGCCTACTTACAGAACATTTGGCTTTCGTTGCCTTATTTGATTTTGAAGGTAAGTGTTTTGTTATTCTCCATTTAGTTTGCATCTGTTTTTTAGATGTCCATCATTGCCAATTTGATTCATCGCGTGTTTTTGCTTCTGAAGCAATGTCTTCGTATTGATCATCTCGGAGTACGTCCATCGAAAGAAGAATTGGCTGATGAGCGCTGCATCATTTGTTACGGATCATTACGCGACGATATTATCGATGTTCAAAATCAAACTCGATGTCCAGGAAAAGCAGTCAAAGTGAGGTCTTAACATAAGGTTTCGACATTGAGCATTTTAGATTCCATGTGGTCATATCTACGGTGATCAATGCCTACGGAATTGGTTGGAGGAACAAAACGTCTGTCCATTATGCCGCAAAACAGTTCTCTCTCCGTACACTTGTTATCCATCGGCATTTCTATTCCCACCGTATTTGTTGTAAATTGCTCATGCTCACGCATGATCTCAATTTGATTGTATTTCTTTTTGTTTAGCCAAATTGTTTCAACATACAGTGCGTATCCGCTTAAAATTCCTCATAGACTTTCTCGAATTTTTCTAAGGTCTTTGAAACGGGTCATTTTGTTAGCTTTCCATTAGTTAACGTTTTTTAAAATAAATTTATTCATTTTCTTCAGTAACATAAGTGAGCTTCGTGAAGCCAGCGACGATTTAGTAAGATGATAGATGAGCAATCATAATACAAAATTTTATGCTAAGAGCAGATTTTTACTCTGATCCACTAGCAGCTCACTTCCATTCAAATAAGTTTGCCATCTGGCTTTTAACGACGTTTGCGTTGTAATTATCTTGTGCGGCGAACTCTGAGTTGTTGGAAACCGGAACGATTTGTAAGCGCGAGTTTCGAGATTCCACGATTTCAACTAAACCTCATTGTTTTCAGGGACTTCAAGACTATCATCCGGTCTCCACTGGGAAACTTCGTGAAGAGGGATTTTCATGCTAGACCTCATCACTATGTTTAATGATTTTGGTGCATCGAAAGGACGTGAATAGTCTATCGATTCGAAATCAATCTTCAATGAACAATCGTTTTTCCAAACTGATTTGAAGCTCTTGGACAAAATGCTCGTTGCAATTGATGATTTGCTAAAAGAAGCAGAAACCGATTTGAAAAACCTTTTGAAAGTGAGTTTGAATGTTCGCTTTGATCACATTGCATTTCTTTTTTCGGTCCGAGGCGAATGGAATCTTCGACAAAGGCCACGGAATTCGTTTATTAGTTAAATATGCGATTAGGCCAATGGACGATTCTCGTTTGCGGCTATACGTCGATTGATTTGCCGATGTTGAAGTTTGTTTGGAAGCCAATCCAAAAAGAGTCTTCACCGTAAGTTCAAAACCGGTTGTTCGTCGATTTGATTATTCGTTTAGGTTTTAGTGACTTCTGATCCAAATCTTCAAGAAGCTGAGAAAATGTGCAGGCGAAGGTTCAACGAAAACCGTGTCGTCGTCTTACGTCCAGAGGTTTTGTTCAGTGACATGGCTCAAGCAACGATTCAAGAGATTTTAAACGGTCGATCATGAGTTTTTGAATCACATCAGGTTTCTTGTATTTTAATTCATCAAGTTGGTTATGATCGCTTCTCACGCTCTTCGAATCGCCGGCCATTTTCCACGTTGTGTTTAGTTTGTATTCATTAAAATCAGTTGTTTTAATCGATCTTCTTAACGGTTACTGACAAGTTCAAGTTCTGACCAATAAACTTTTATCTTGTCGATTGACAAATAGACACGTGACTTGTTTCTAAGGCATAGTTTAAATGTTTGGCTACGACTGGTTTGGCAGAATAAAAGTGAGTGATATGTTGCGAATACCCGAACAGAGTGGTAAAAGTGAAAACTGGAAAACCTTTTGACTTAGCTACACGTGCACACAAACGATGGTCCCGTAAAATAGAAATCGAACACCGGTAAAATGGCCACAAAGTCCTGATTTGGAATTGAATAATCAAACGCGATGAGAAGTGTGATGTCCGATGAGTCGAGATTGAGAAAAGGTTTCGTCCCCTGAGAACGCATATCCATCTATAATGAACAAGTTAACGATAGAAATTACGGAAAATTGTTTACGTCGAGCGTTTGTTTCCAAATCACCTGCCGATGCAATTCGTCTGTTTGCCTGACTCAGAGGAGTGAATTCGGTCTCTTGACTAAAAAACAACCATTGAATCGATTGATACCTAACCACAGACTTTGTGTTTGAATTATGCGTGTCTTCACCATTCAACGAAACGGCATTGTTGAAATAAGCGGCAAACGTCGTTTCAGACGGACGTGCAGCAGCGGAAGAAGTCGAAGCATCACCGTACTCATTTCCACTGTTGACGTTTTGAAGTGATGATGTTTCCCGAACACTTAGCTCGTAAGTACCGTTGAATTTGCGACGTTCGGATGACGAAGATCGAAAGTTGCGAGCAAAATGGCTATTGCCTGCGGAGTGGCTACTAAAATCAATCGATTAATCTAATAGATACGTGGACGACGTACTGAAAACAGAACTAAATAAAACTAGAATAAGAAGCAAAGTGTTAGAAGTGCTAATCTCAGTACGTCGTTGATTGAGTGTTAAGAATCGGTGCGTTTAATAAGATCAAAGTGCGTACGTGCTTTCCAGCATATCATCGCAAAAGTTGTTACGAAGTTTGCCCTTCTCCTTCAAGCATACGATTTCTCGCGGTGACGGATAGAACGTTGTTTGCAACCTTAAATGGCAATCGTTCGTTGTAATCTAAAGAAAACGTACGTTCGAATCACGAAATCAACCAAGAGTGTCGATGTTGGAATAAATAACAATCCGGCCCAAAATATAGGACTTGTCATCATGATACGTGCCATTCCCGACATGTCTGAACCTATTGCTACTATTGGCCAAATCTAAAAGTTGAATATAATTCAACTAATAAACGAAAACAACCATCGAATAGATCGCCATAAAAATGAACCATAGGAAAATAGAACCAAATGTTGCGACAATGATCACCGAAGTCCACGTATCACATTCAAGTAATGCTTTCAACGAAACGGTGGTAATTACGTACTAAAGAAAACTTCATACTATGCATATCAATAAAATATTACCGTATAAGCGCAATTGCCCAACATAAGCCAACCGCCGTCACGACCACTCGATGAGGTAACTTCTGCTCCGATCACAGCATAAGAGAGGAAATACAATAATATCGAATGCCAAAGCGATATTCCAATCCATAGAATAAACCGCTGAAAAGAATCGCATACAGTTAAGAGCTCGAATCCTCGTGTGTTTACCGAATTAGAAAACGCTCGTTGTTGAAAGATGTTGTACAATTGAGGATTTTTCATCATCGTTCGAGCAGAAATTGGTCGATCAAAAAGTCCGATAATCACAGGCGGCCAAGCGGTGAAAATAACGTTAAACATAGCGATTGTCCATCTGCGTTAAAACATAGAATACTGATGAATAGTTTGCGTTTACCTGTCGAAAATCGTTTGTCCCGAAAATCCACTAAAGAATGCAAACCACAATTCGATAATGTACAAGCAAATGTTCTTGTAGAAACTGTAGAGAATGACCTTAACACTTCGCTCAAAGTTCCATGTTCCGTGAACCAAAAGTAAACGTCGCAGAAAATGAAATTGTGCGATCGAATAGTCACTAGCAGAAGCAGCACGCATTCCTTCTTCTCCCGTAATTCCAACACCAACGTTTGCTGCCTGAATCATTGCCACATCGTTTGCACCATCGCCCACCGCAAGAACGATATGATCGCCGATCGATTGCACCAACTCGACAACTTCGGCTTTTTGCATCGGTGTCATTCGACAACAAACAACTGCACGACAAAGCCAAGCCAATGATGCAAATAATCGTCGAGCTTCGCCATTCACGGCCTCTCGTAGAGCATCTCCGCTAACTACAAGAGCGAATTCGACTTCAGCTGCTTGAAGATTCTTCGCCTACAATCAATTTGTCGTTATAAAATCGTCGAATGTTAACCAACCGCTTCATTGAAATCCCTCAACTTAGCAAGCACAGCTTCCAATCCAACTTTGTCGAGTATGAGAAGACGAGTAGACTTGTTACACAAACCACTCGACTGTGCGATGTTTATCGCTGTTTCTCGTTTATCACCAGTCAAAATCCAAACGCGAATATCGGCAGCCATCAATGCGTGGATTGTATCGGGAACATGCTGCAAATAGATCAATTCTTGCACATCGGAAATGAAGACAACTTACGTCCTGCAGTTTATCTTCAATTGCCGTCGCTCCGATGAGCACAAGTTCTTTCTCGATTTTCTCAGCTGCGTTGGCTAACAGTTCATCTCGATTTTCTAGGGCAATTGATGCTTCATAGAACTCTTTGTTCCATTCTTCGTAATCCTGTGATTGAAGTGTACGGGTGGAAAAGCACAACGTTCGATAGCCATTTTCAGCATATTGTTGCAAATGTTCTTGGCACTTTTTGACTGCATTCTCTTCGTGCTGTGCCAAACGTTCAATAATTACATTGTCCTGTGTTATTTCCAGTTAAATAGTTATCTCGAGAGCAAAAACATACCGCTCCTTTGCAAAACAATCGAATAGATCCGTCGGGAAAACGCAAAATGATACTCATACGCTTACGATCGCTATTGAACTCGAGCACATTCAGTAAATCCAATTCTATGCGACTACCGTTCTGAAATTTCAGAGTATATTGTAAAATTCTGTTCACTGCACATACTGCATAAAGAGCCAATGTTTTCGGTGTTCGTTTGTAGAAGATAAAGTTAGATGATGCTGCACCGCGAACCAATGCACCTTCGTCCGGTGAAGATGCTTGATAGTTTATTTCGTGAGTACTTTCATCCATTTCAGGTACAACCGTGTGACAAACGGCCATTGCAAAAAGAAAATCGTAGATTTGATCGGCGGTTTCCTGAAGATTTCAATCAAAACTAGACAAAATTTGCGTTCATACGTGACTACTGTTCAGGTTCTGCAGTAAAGTCTTGTCCTCAAACTCTTCACTGTCGTCATCCCCGTAGTTGATGCCGCCGATAGTACATCGTTTAAACTTCATGACATTTTTAGTCAACGTTCCAGTTTTGTCGGACATCAAAAATTTGACTTGCCCCAATTCTTCGTTCAGATTTGAAGTACGTGCATTAGCTGGTGTGTCGCTGATCGGATCGTACATTTCAATGTCCTAAAGATCATACTGAATTTCCAAAAATTAATAAATACATACGTTATTAATGTAAATGGCTTGAAACACACGAACCAAATCCAAAGTGATTTGCAAACTAATAGGAATGAGATTGTTGTAGAGAATGAAGAACGTCAAGACGTTGTAAGCGAAATTCGAAGTGCTAGTGGTGCCAAGATAGAACGCGTCTTCCAGATACAACTTGTTGTAGATTTCAGCTCCAATTGCGCTCACCAACGCCAAAATCACAAGCGCAACAAAAAGTACAATGATCCTACGATTCGTAAGAGTATCGATGTTCGATCTGAAAGTCTGCAAATAATAAACAGTCAAAAGCACGATGTTTACCGTTTAAGTGGTGCTGTTTTAGAGTTCATCAGAAGCTTAGCATCGTGACCAGTGTAAATTACAGCGCCAATAATCCATCGAGTGTTTTTGAGTCGTGCACCACGAAGTAATAACTGTCCCAATGTAAGAGGAAAGATTTCGTCGTTTGAAATAACTAGTTTCCCATGAAACTCGTTCAGATGTTTGTTTGGTGGTTCACATTCGATTACTGCATTGAAGTTCTTGAGTACATCGGTACTAATCAAATGACACGTTGAGTTATGTGCTTGTCGTATTTTCAAGTTAGTCTCTCCATCCAAACTCGACGTTTCAATATATGCCATTCCGTAGTTTTCGCTCGACGATAACAACACCAAATCAGCGGGAAATGATTGAGAGTTCTGGATTTGGACGAGTTCTCCAACTTTGACCTGAAATACAAAACAATCGGAAAGTAGTTCAATTTGTCCAACCTTTTCCCAAATCGTTTTCTCCCAACGTCCGTTTCGAAACACGTCAACTTCGTAATTGTTGACTTTGGAGTCCATTCTGCGACGCTTCTAAACTTCCGTTTCATTCGAAAATGAACTGACAAAAACGCACCAAGTCTTCAAAGATCTCCTTCAAAGCAGATACCGAAAGAATGATTAGAAATGGAACGGCGGTTGTATATCTTCCGGTTGGACTTACATCCGGAATTTGCTGCAAACTCGATGTAAACAAAACAGCGATCTACACTTCCAACCTGAAGAAGAGCGATGATGAGAAAGAAAACGTTGCTGTAGCGTCTAAATTGTTCCAACAGAAATCTCGGCAGAAACGTGAACCCGTTGTATTTACACGTGCTAAACAGCGAATCTCAACGCAAATCAAAGTAGCAACTAACCTAATTTCATTTGTGCAAAATTTCTCAACTTGAGTATCGGAATTAATAAAAACTTTACGCCGATTGGCCGAACGATCATTATTACTACTTCCGGAGGACATGGAGCTGTTGCTGTTCGTACTAATAAGAGAATATGCTCGGGAAAAGCGCCAGTTCATAAAATGACTCGCATGACACCAATCCTCCAGAAACTGCCTGAAAATACGATTCATAAGTTTACGACAAAAAAATACGAAAGCAGTAATTTCTGCTGTACAAATCATCTCAACACTAAAGACAATCAGCGTACAAGTAAAATGCGCGGGAAGAGTTGGCGAAAGTGAAATAAACCCGATGGTGAGCCGGTACTCTCTTGCGACCTTGATGCGTTTGCCCACTCGTTGTCAGCAACCTTCCGAATCAAACCGCATTTAACGCCACCAAAAACATGACTGTATTCAAACGACTTTCGCACGCCCCGAGCCTTGTGAATCATCTCCACTCGTCAATTGTCTGAACTCAAAATCACAGGGCGAGCTCCCGAACTGTTAATGTTTGTTTTGTGGACGCTTCGTACAGAATCGATCCATTTGATATCATCCACGAACTAACAAAAACAAACAATCGACTTGGACTCGTAGCTAAATTCGAGCGATAAACAACCCATTTAAGATGACTGTTGAATTGACAAAGTCGCAAAAATGTAAATGAAATTTACTCCAAAAAAACTCAAACAGAAATTTTGTCGGAAAACCAAAGAATAATGTTGCAGAGTAATGAAGTAAGTGGCATTGATTTGAAAGCTCTGTGGGTTTGTTTTGACGAGCAGTCGCTGGCAACAAGAAGACTAACCAGGGAATGAAGTCTTTTCGATTCATAATTATCCCTCGTTTGCCCACCAATTTAGCAAACTAATCTCCATTCACTGACAATTTACGGTTAAACACGTTGAAAATGAACAAGCAATTAAACAAGCGACTTGATGAAGAACAAAAGCACCAGCGTCATTGAATAACCTACATTTTATCATTAGAAGAAAGCGAACTCAGAATCAAATCACCGATGACTCATACTATCAGTTTCCAAAAGTGAGTAATTTGCTAAATACTCTCAATGTCGAATAGCTTGTTCACGTTAACAAAACGATTGTTCGCGACGATTAGTACTCGGACAGCACTGAAAAGAAGAAATTTAACCGAAGTTCGACATCAAACGCGTACGCATATTCCACTCGTCGTTTTGGCTTATCATTAGCGATCAACTTCAGCATTGAGCAAACAAATGTTTATACGTTCATGCGAGAAATTGGTAGCGTGATTAGTAGTTAAAAATCATCGCTGAAAAATAGCGCCAATCATTTTAACGAATCGAATTCGTTCATAAACAAAAGCGTTCGATCGCACAAACTTTAATCTCATTTCACGAGTTCATCCGAGACACTACAACACACAAACGTCTGTACTGCACTGTCGCCTGTTCATTTCAAAATTCTCAACACAAGATGTTTTATAATCATATTTCAATAGAAACCGTATAACTAGTTTTTGATTGATGAACTGCGTGTGAAAAACGATTACTGTTCGTTCAGTTGCTTCGATTGTCCATCCATAGACTGTGCACTTATGTTGGAATATCGCGCCATTGCCCTCACTTCATGTGTTTGACCACTGACCATTGAACTCGGCGTAGAATTGTGGTCATCTTTTTTATGGCCGTCGACTATCGCGTTTGCCTTTCGCTTTGACCTTTTGCATAAAATACTTGAGACACGAGTTGAGCATTCTATGCATTGATTTTGCCAAAAAAAGTTGCACTTGGCTCTTTTTACTCGCTCTTAATTCGACTGTAGAACTCGACGTGCTTCTGGAGTTTCCAACTTTCCTTTCACTTTTTTCTTCACGATTATTGCGAATTGTGCCGAGGAATCACTGGTTGAAGACACGATGGAGAGGTCAGTTGTTTTGTGCGTCCGACGGCGCAGGTGTTCGAGTAGATGCAAATTTCGTGTGGTTGCAAGCGAAGTGACAAGCAGCTAAACGTGGATGACGAAGATCGAGCGCAAATGGACGCCAACTATCTAACGACTCGAAATGCGAACATCGAGAACCGTGTGTTTAACTCTTTTTTGGGTGCGCGATTGCCGTTTTATGTGAAATCTTGTTGTACAAAAACTTACGACTTTCGGTTTGTCGACCACTTGCTTTTCGTCCACCGACGCGATTAGATCTGCACTTTGGCGTGCGCATTTGCAAAAACCTCCGAGTTTTTGGAAAGTCGCGACTTTAGCCGCTTGCGCGGCGCTTTTTTGGCTTTGCGCCGCCGGTCTCTCGAACACTTCGGGACATCTGCTCATCGGGTGTGATTTGATCGTGAAAAACAAATTGGTTGTAAAATGAAGTGCTAATGAGCACGACCAAGTTTTCCGAAAGCCGTTGGACATAAGCCGCTTTAGTCGAAGCATTTTCCCGAATTTAATTTGCCGTTGTCAGAATCCACGACCTTGCTTCCGGAACGTAGTCACAAACCGAACTTTCCGCACTTCACTTTTCTCACCATCAATCATGCTCGAATAAACGTGGATTTCCGATTGTCGTATGTTTACAGTCGTCACTCGAATTGTCTCTCTGCACTTTTCGAATAAGAAACTGAAGCCTACAGAAAACTGATGGGTTTTGCTGCTATCAGATAAACTAACAAATCGTTTGGGTCAATTGATCTGAAGGTCATTTTGTCGGGTCACATCCAACAGATTGATGATCAGCATCTGAGTGCGTTGTCATTCAGCTTAGCCAATCATTCGATTGAGTTCTCCAATTAAACCACTTAGAATTAGTGGCCTTTTTCCTTATGAACCGATTTTATGGCCGCGGGCGGATCGAGTTGTCCGAAAAGAAGTGTCACGGCGCTTCGATCATTTCTCCAACGGGCAAATGAATTAATTGGCTTCCTTCTCTTCTGTCTTGTAGTTGATTGTTCTTTTCCGTCTAATACTCGATCAAACTTCAAATGCTTCGTTGTTCTTGGTTTTATGTGTGGTCGAAGATTTCGCTAATGTGAGAGGGTTTCACACGGTTGCATGCATTGAAGATCCAGGCAAAGGAAGCGAGTAGTTCTTGGTGGTTGAAAGCAAAGATTCCGTAATTATTGTTTCGCGATACAAATACTCAGTCGCTTTTCGATTACCCAAAGCCGTCCACTTCAGAGTTTTCGTCGCCGGAACCGCGGGAACCGATCGTTTTCGGCGCTCAACTATCGAATAAATGAAAGCTCCTCATCGCATCTTCATTTTTGTGCTCTGCAATAAATCAAACAAACAGTTTGCTTCAGGAATAGTCGCTCGCTATTTGCGCAAGTGGTATGGCCGCTGACTGGTGATGATTCTTTTCGGTACACTCGACTGTTTTTTGGCCGTTGAACTCGTTTGCTAGCAGGCATGTGAACGATTGTGCAAGAAATTTGCATTCAACGAAACCGAAACGGGAATCGAGTGTCCGACAAAGTGCGGGAATTTCAAGACGAGCAAAGTGGTTGAGGGCAATGTCCGAGCAAATCCTGAAGGTCCGCCGCATTGGAGTGAGAATTAGGTTGTTGTTCGAAGGGCGAGCGAAATAAAACGAAAGGTATCTGAGCCAGTGGGTATTATGACCGAGTTCTGCCAAACCGAGCCGCCGGAAATGTTTGGTGGACATTTGGACAAGCGCTCAGTTTCCGTTGAACATAACTCGGTGGTGTCCGTTTTTACATTTTGTTCCCTGTGGACATTTTACGCGCAGTTACTTTCTGTATTCGTTCGATGCAAAATGACTTTATTATTGTACACCTAATCATTTTTGTTCGAATCCTATTAAACTGCCTGTTCACACTTTAAAGTCTGTAGTTTTGAATCAAACCATTTTATTGATTTCAGTTCTTTGTTTTAGTATGCAAACAATGTACTGTAAGTACAGTTAACATGGTTAGTTAACATCATTTAGGCGTAATACTATTGATCTTCGAAGCTGAATCTATACGATTCGAGGAGCAGAACGGCGCCTGTTTTGTTGCGAATCATCCGAAGCATACTCGGTCATTAGTGCATTTTAATCGGCTAATTAACTCGGACCTCTCATGTTCATTGTCGATCATCCCAATTAACAACCGTAACTCTTTCGAGCGATTGTCGTGTTTTGTGTTGTTAGATGCTCTTGTAAGAAGTTACGTGTTCGCTCTTGTAGATGTGATGCGGTTTGTTGGTTCGAGCAAACTTCGCTCTGAAGACAAAACGGTGGACACAAAAACAGAATTGGATGCAACAAATTTCATTGTTTGCTCAGTTTTCTTTCTTGACGACTATGAGCACAAGTTTCAACTTCCGGTAAGTCGTATATCATTTGATTTCTATGCACAACTATTCCGCGAGAAGACATCTAATCTTCAATGTTTTTTTTTGTGATAAAACGCGTCTTTTCGAGTGCGATCTTGACACTTTTAATCTTCAAATGAGTAATCGTTGACATGCTATGCAAAATAGAGATGAATACCGTATAGTCGAAAAGTGGACACGCACAATTGAAAACTGAAGCCAAGTATTGCAGGTGTTCAAAAGGTTTCTGATTACAACACGCACTTTAAAAGCCATTGGTTATCCTAAACAATTAGCCGCACTATTGAAAAAAGGCACAACTAACAAACGATTTCAGAAAACAGCAATCGGAGAAGAACTGTTGAATGAAGTTTTCACGTTTCTCGAACTGACCGAACGAGATTATTTTGGTCTCCAGTTTGTTTGTGTCACCGGCTCTCATTCGATAGTTCGCATGGTGATTACAATTACACATTTCCATCAATTGCTTGTCATTTGCAGAAATGGCTGGACGGAAAGAAGTCGATTAAGCGACAAATGATGACTGCTCCTTATCATCTGTTTTTTCGATTGAAATTTTATCCCAGTGATCCTACTAAATTATGCGAAGAGTTGACATTATATCACATCTACCTTCAAGTGAGTATTGAAGCATATAGAAACTTACACTTGATTTGGATTCAGGTGCGTAAAGACTTGGCAGATGGACGTCTTCCGTGTAACTCGGAGGAAATGGCTGCAATCCTGGGTAGTTATGCAGCTCAATGTAAGTGAAAGAAAATCCATTGATCACTTGATCGCTTAATAATTTAGCTGAATTTGGAGATTACTCGTCCTCCGAACAAGAGGACAATTACTTGGCATCCTTTCGTTTGTTGCCCACTCAAACACCGGGACTTTTGAAGAAGATCCGTGAAATGCACGCGTTACGCGTCGGTCAAAGTCCAGCGGAAGCAGAATTTCATTTCTTGACGAAAGCCAAATGTCTTGATCTTTACGGCTTTGATTTGTTTCAGTCGAAAGACGGTTTCAACCGTTCGATTACAATTGGTGTGAACAGCAACGGTATTTCGGTATTCGACAATAACAGTTCACGAGTACATTCGTTTCCATGGGCTACAATCATTAAGTTGAGCTTCAAACGAAAAAACTTTCTCTTACAAATCTTAACTGCTGACGAAAATGCAGTGAGTTAGAATATAGCATTCTATTATCAGTTCGTTTATAGGATCGAATCGACACAGAGCTCAGTTTTAATGCGATTTCCGCTCAAAACTGTAAAATGCTTTGGAAGAGTTGCATTGAACATCACTCTTTTTTTCGTCTAGTGAAGCCACCAAATGCAAATGTTAACGTCGTTCGTTCGCTTTTTCATTTGCAATCTCGATTCAGATACAGTGGTCGTACTGAATATCAAACAATGGAGGAGAATCGACGTCGTGGACTAAACGGCGATCGACAGTTTGCTCGTCCTTCCAATTTACAAGTTTCACGTCCATCAACCAAAAACAGATCAGCGATCTCATCAACAGAAAGCGTTTCAACTAATGACGAAGTCGAATCAAACAAAGTTAACGGACGCAGACCCAGAAACAACCAACCATCGACTGCAAAGCCAACTAAACTCGAACAATCTGCCAGTTCAACTATTTCGCCAACATCAACTGATACAATCAATGGAAGCTCGTCTATTAATTCTGGAAGGTAAGATATCAAATGTGAAGAATAGGACAAATTTTTTGCTTTCACGCTTTGCTCTGCTTCTTACTTTTGTGTTGCAATTGTAGTTGTTCTCGTGGCAAGCGTCGAAGCTCCTCCTTGATGCGCTCAAATGTCTTTCGTAAGCGTATTGATCAACTAAGTGGAATTTCAAGTTCTGCATCAGCACTCATACAAAACTTTTTATCCATTTCTACTTCTCATCATCAAACTACAAGTGAAGTTACGAGCACTGAAAAGGCAAGCACACCGACGATAAACGACATCCCTATCTCCACTTCGATTTCTCAAAATAGCGTTCCGTCGGACCCAAAAATCTCTTCCAATTCTTCCGTTGCATCAAACGACGTTGATTCGGGAAATGAAGAACGAATCGAAATTACCGAGGAGTCAACGTCTGATAGAAACTCAACAGTTTCAGCGAGGTGGGTTTCTATGCTTAAAGTTTTGCTTGAGCTTTGCATTAAAAAGAAAGACGTGTGTTTAATATTTCAAACGAACAATTCAAACTCAACATTAGCTCGATCGAACACGTGTAAAATGAAAGGGGTGTGTGTCGTTTCACTAGCGCCCGTTTATCAAGAGCGCTTAATTCTGCCCGCCAATGCGACGACTGGAATGGCAATCGATGGCGCGATCGAAGAAAATCGACCCCAATTGCCGTTCGCGTCCCCACAGGTCATTTCGACATCATCGATGAACCACTTAAGAGCATCGCTTTCGAGTGTTTTCAATCGGGTGGCTATTTTGTGGCGTTCAACATTCCACGTTGATTGCACACGCCTTTACGTCATTTCTGTCAATGAATTGCGAGATTCGATCGTATAACATCGATCCGTTTAGTTTCAGTAGCCGTTAGTCGAATTAATGCATTCAACTTGGGTTCCATCAAATCGCAACGAAGTCAGTGTTCCGTCATGTCCCTTGCCTTTTCTAATTCGTCACTACTGTCGACGGGGATCGAATCGTCATTCCGTTAACGATGTGATGCCAATATTTTCAGCAGTGTAAGAAAATTACTTATCCGCTTCCATAACACACTGTCTAACAACTAAGACTTATTGAGCACGCAAAAGATTGTCGAATTACGCAGTCAAGATTATAGATGAAGAAGAATAGCAAGTGATTTACATGCAATGGTACTTCAGAATTTGAAGTTTTCGAGCAGTGACCAATCGTCATTCTCGTGCATTTGTGCGCATAAAATCTGTGAAAGTCAATTGTTCACCCATCAAAAGTTGCAAATCGATGGTCGTCGTTTGAGGTGATGGGTATTTGTTCGAATGAAAAGTGTTCTTATTGCGAAATGTCCAATAGATTTGACCAGTTCCTTGTGTCCGGCGCTCGTGTTTTCGTTCTCGCTTGCGGCAAATGGGTTTTGCTAAAGTCCGAAACACAACTTTCACTTGACGTTTTTTCATCACACTCGAGAAAACGATCGCATTCAATCGCCTGTTTTCGGATGGCGGCATTCTGTTGCAAAGGTAATCAGCTTTCTTTTTCGACCATCAGGTTTTTCGTCTCTTTCTCTCGAGTGTCTCGGAGCCGTTAAAATGCGACGGCCACAGTTTTTGTTTGGATTCGCCTTAACCTTTCGAATTAATGGACTCATTGCAATTGCTATTTCTTGATCTTCAGCTCGTACTTGTGAGTTGGTTTGCCGCAGCAACCTCTACAATATCGATTAGTGTCATTAGACCCATAAAGCAATTAGCTACATTCACGCAAATTTCCGTTTCTGTCGTCTAATTGATTGAATTCGTCTGTGACCGTTTGCACGTTTTTTTACCGGGCGGTTAATCTTAACTGTTTTTGCGTTTTAGCGTGATTAGCTTGACAAAACGAACAGCATCTTCGTTCTTGTCGTAAATGTAAAAGCTAAAAGAATGCTTGCACTTCAAATTCTTCTGAACTTTGTTGGTCAATTAGAATCAAATTCGATTGGTTTGGACGTCTGAAGAAGTTGTTTTGCGAACTTTTATTTTTACGAACCGATTCAAAGGCCAGTAATTGTACTCATCAGAAAACAACTTAAAATTGTTCAATTAGATGTGAAAGGAGACCTTTTACATTGTTCATGAATACCCACGCCTTAAAGTGTAGACGGACACCTTTCGTGTTCATCATCACAAGCACTTCCTTTCGCGGCTGAATGCAATTCTGGAATCTATGAGCGAGGCGTGTTTATTTTTTATATTTGGCGCACTTTTTCCCTCTGGGGCTCCTTCATTCTTGTGGAAATTTCGGGCCACAATCATTCATTCCTCCTCATCACTGATTTCGACTCGAACGTGTCGAAATGTCTACAGGTATTGTTTTCTGCTTCGAATTCGTACGAGTCCTTTCATCCATCGCATTAGATTCATTGAAGACCAATTCCCGTAACATCGTTCCAATTCGTACGCTGAATTCAGATCATTTCCTCTAAAAAACATCACTTTGCGGTTTTGTGCATCTGACTAATAACTTTTCTCTCGAGAATCAAACTTAGATGTCATTTGTATGAAAGGTCTTTGTCGCTAGAAAGTGGAATTAAAAACCGGACGCTCTGGAATTCGTGTCCCAATGTCCATTCTGTGCCGTCTTGTTGGTATGAGCAGAAAGTGCCGCCAACTCTTCGATTCCCGATGGGCTAACTGCTCGCACTTTATCATCATTGACCATGTTTTTTTGGAATCAATGACAAGTTTTTAGAACAGTCACATTTTCACTCTTTTTTTTTGACTACTAAACGTCCACTTCTTCCGAGGCAAACAGCCTTTTCATTCGTCAGTTTTCATGTCCACTATGCAATGTAAACTGGCGCTGAGGAAAACCAACTCAAAACAACTGAATCTTTTTTTGCAATCAACATCATTTGATAGTTCGAGATTGGTTCAGAGCACAAGTTAAACGTCCAAAATTGTTTGTCGCACATAAAATGACCAAAACCGGAGACTTGCGTGCCATTTGACTGCTTGGATTTCTTTCATTCCACACTTTCCCATGGGCTACGAAGCTCATCCTCGACTTAAGAATTGACTCAAAAAGCAAACTCTTCAAACTTACTTTCTTAAGAAGCGATCTACGCGGCAAAGTTCTAATCAACTTCTGTTTCTTTTCACGTTCCTCGTATTAATATATTTTCGTCGTAATTTAAAACGTTTATTTGAGATTTCGTTGTCGCTATGCATTGGCGACAGTAAGCACTTTGGTCCATTCTCCACGCATAAGAACATGAACAAACGCCATCTGAGTGTGGTTAACATTATTGTTCGCAGTTATGCTCAAATTTGCTGTTGGTGGAGATTGGATTGAATCGCTATATCATCCAAATGTCGAAGCACAATCACCAACAGACTCAAGTCAGCGGGCTAACAATTCAACTGCCGATGAAACTCGAGATGAGGTGGAGAGATTCGATAAAAATGGCAATCATACCAAATTAACTGCGCGTTTATTCTCTCCGGTTCCTCGACGTAAACCTCCGGTCACATTGGCAGAAGCAAAATTGCGGTCGAGTATGCGAGCATCCGTTTTCCAACAACAACTGAAACTTAATAATGGAATCGACCAGTCGTACCTCGGGACTTTGCCGAATCGACGACGTTGGTAAGTTAAAACTCGCAGCGAAGCATAAAAACACGTAAATTGCATTTAATTGAGCTAATGAGGAGTTTAAAAAAATAGTTAATTGCCATTAACATCACATTTTTCTGAACTTTTTTGTAAATTGTTCGGAGCGATCGAACGACGCTTGAAACACACTCGTTTTTTGTTGACTGTTAGGATTAAGAATGTCATGAGATGAAGACTACTCGATTGTTTTCAGTGAGAGCGTCACTCCGTCTTTATCGAAGCAATCAAAGCGGCATAGTGTGGTTTTCAACGGAACAATCCCTGATCCATCGACCTTACCGCCAACAATACTTCAACAGCCACCCGTCGATCATCCCCGATCTCGGGTTCCAGCCAACTCTGCACTTGCAACGAGCTTACAAACTTTGAGTTTGTCAGCTGAGAACCCGAACGCAGTGGCTATTGAACAACAACAACAACCGACAACAACACGACGATCGTGGAATGCTGTTTCGTTGACACCACAACTGAGCGAAATGCGACATCAAGCTCGTGCATTCGATTCCGAATATCAACAATCGAATCGACTTAGTCACAGCCCATCTCCTTACGATTCTGCGTCGCTAATAATCAACAGCTCGATTGTTCCGTCGGTGCGAAATCGCGGTGCAGTTTATTCGATGTCTGATGACGAAACTAACGGTGGAACGTGGCAATCGTTTCGCGGCAAATCAACCATCTTCAACGACAACAATCAAGTAAGTTTTGTTCAGCGGGGAATTTAAAAGCACCAAATAAACGATTCCAACTCATCAAATTTTGCAAAACGTTTCGATTCGACATTGGCAAATCGACCTCTTGGTGTTTCGTTTTTCATGCAATTCCTACGTCCGAGTGAATTGGCGTTGATCGTCACTTCACATTGTTCGTGTCGCAACAGTGTGCTTAAGGGACATGCTTTCGCACGCTTGCGATAGCCGCATGCACGAGATAGTGTTTTTTCTGAATTGGTTCGTTCACGTGTTTGTACAGCCGTTTATTTTACCTTAGCAATTAGCCAATAGGTTTCGGGTCCACTGTTCGGGGCCAATCTGCTTCTTGATTTCCGACGTGCATCTGCGATTTCGTCGAGACGGATTGTAAAACGAGCTTATTCCGATATTTTGTTTACGAAACGTTTGGAACAATCCACAGCATTGGTCTTCGTTTTCCACTAATTTCATCCCTCATTTGTCTTCTTCATTAATCGAGAGATTTTGTCGCGCCTTTTCATTGCAAAAGACGACTTTGCTTCGCATTGTTTGAAGAGAGAAAATTTTTTGAAACAACAAAAACGAGCAGCAAATTTTTGTCGATGATGACGAAGGATGAAGTAGAGAGCGGGGAATAAGAGTTCCACCGGATCTGTCGCAAACGAAGAGCTCAACGGAGATGTTCGGTCATTGTTGTCACTTCGCCCTCGTTACTGTCACAATTTCTATCGCTCGCATTACTTCGAAGTGACCGAGATTGTTTGATGAAGAACTTCTTATTATGCAGATCATTTCAACGACCTCGCGCGCAAAAAGAAACATTTCGAGTTGTTAATTTAAACCGTTTTGCGATTCTTTTTGTTTAAACGGTCTTCTGCTTTGTGATTTTAAATGTGTCACGGTCTAATCGTTAAATCCGCTTCGTGTTTTTCGCCACCAAGTGTTCATCGTGGCGAACACCGCGACCACGAATTAATCGAACAGTCGCTACGACGCGTTTACGCGCAATGTCTTTCCATGTGCTTATATTCGCTTACAGTTACTTTGTTGAAAAGCGATTCGCTAATTAATGCTGAATGCCATGCGGGAGCGTATTCCGAATCGAATGCTCATCATCGAGACTTTGCCTCGTTCAACTTCAGTGGACTTTGACAAAGCCCCGATTTCCCGTCGCGATCCCGCTCGTGCATCACGTATTCCATCAACAAACCGCAACCGTTCCACATCCAAACTCGCTCCCATCGATAGTAATCGATCTCCCGATCTGGCCAAATCAACTCACGGCTGCCAACCAATTGGCAGTCGTAGACGTGCGCCAAAAGTAACCCCACGGGTGACGTCGATCGATCCCAATTCGAATGTTGTTTTATCGGCCGATGAAAAGCGTTCAATCGAGCATCGGCGTTCTGACCGCCTACACAAATCGAATGGATTACCACTTAGTGGTGCTGATCACGTATGAAGTTTGCTTAATTATTGGCTGATTAGTATATTTGGGAAAATTCGGGATTCTTCTCGCAAATCAAACTAATTACGAAAACTAGTGGGGCAGGTGAATTTTGCGAATACCACGACAAAATTAACTGGCAATTTGGATTCTCGAATAATCGCGTAAATTCAGGCTTCAAGTTCATCAAGTCAACTAAGCAATGGAGCACATCAGAATCGACAACGGAACGGAAATCACAATTCTGTTCAATCGAAGGGCAGTCGGAATTCGCTTTTGATCAACGGCCAGAACGGTGCACCTTATCGTTACGATTTCAATAACGGACAAGTGCACGTCAACGGAGCTCATTCGAGTTCTTCCTCGTCCAACGGTGGCAGTTTGAACAACAACTCACCACATTTGTCCTACGGTTATTCTCTGTACAGTAACAACAACGCTCGACCACCAGTTCCTTCGCTTAACGGTCGCTCAGCATATGAGGTCAACAATCACAATTTGTCATCTACAATGAGTGAATTCCCAACTTATTTAACAACACCTGCTCAACGACGAAGTGCTAATGGAGTAAGCTACGATTCTTCGCCGACTCAAAATTCTACTTCTTCGTCGATAACTGACGGCCCAATCTTGCGCACCAACGGTATCATGCCGAATAATAGTGGACGTTTGAAAGCTCTTTATGGTGAATTCATTGCTTCAGCTAATGCAACGAAACGAGGTCTTTCAACTCAAAGAGCTCCATCAACGTCACCGGCTAGTAACAACAGCGAAGACGGCTATGTTCTTGTGCGAATGCAACCGGACAGTCAAGGACGTTTTGGTTTTAATGTGACTGGCGGAACAGATACAATTCATCCTGTGATCATTAGTCGAATCAGTGCGGGAAGTGCGGCAGATCGTTGTTTTCCACGATTAAACGAAGGTGACCAAGTCATCAAAATCAATGGACAAGACATTAGCACGTGGTCTTATTCGAATGTAGTCAATTTTATTCGAAGTTTGCGAAATTACGGAGAGATGACATTGACAGTTAAACCAAACGGTAAGTAACGAAAGTTATGTCGAAGCTAATTCCGTTTTATAGTTTACCGTTATGGCGAGTTGGATGAATCGGAGAATCGACATTATTCGGTCCCTGAAGCAGAACATGTTTCCGAAGCTGTACCACGTTCGCACAAATTAGCTCAATCATTGCGGATTCTCAAAGAATCTTTGGACTCTGGAACAATAACAAAACAGTTTGAATTGCTGTACAGAAAGAAACCAGGAATGAGCATGGACGATTCCGATCTATCAACAAATGTAGGAAAAAACAGATATCGAGATGTAAGAAACGCTATAACGTAGGTGTCATTAATTATCTATGATTAAGATAAGACCCTACGATTCGACAAGAGTCATTTTGGAACGAGCACCTAGTGGCGATTATATTAATGCCAGTCATGTAAATGTAAGTTAAAACACAAAAACAGAATATGAATACTTGCTTCTTAAGATGGAAATTCCAAATGGTATTTTGAATAGTTATATCGCTACGCAAGGACCACTTCCACATACTGCTGGAGATTTTTGGACAATGGTCTGGGAACAGAGCTCAACGAATATCGTCATGTTAACGACTTTGGTTGAGAAGGACCGAGTTAAGTGTCATCAGTATTGGCCGAATCGAAAAGAATCTGTGGAGTATGGTCAACTGGTCATTACGAATATCAGCGAGCGAAGCGAACAATATTGTTATTATCGAGAATTATCTGTACGAAACAAAATGGTAAGTTCAAAAATGAGTGAATTGTTTTTAATTTGTCTGTTACATAATCGCAAATAATCTTTAATTTCAGAAGGGAGAAGAACGTTTGATCACTCAGATGCAGTACACGGCTTGGCCTGATCACGGAGTGCCGGAGGATGCCAAACATTTCATTGATTTTGTTGGGGAAGTACGAGCAGCTCGAAATGGCTCATTAGATCCGATAATCGTACATTGCTCGGCGGTAAGAGCTCTCGAAGTATGCTAACAAAACCTTTGCGCTTTTAGGGCATCGGTCGAACGGGAGTTCTGATTTTGATGGAAACGGCGGCTTGTTTAATCGAAGGAAACGAACCCGTCTATCCGTTGGATGTCGTGCGAACAATGCGCGACCAGCGAGCGATGTTAATTCAAACGGTGGTACGTTGTAATCGTTAGATCTGACAACAATGTTGTTTTTAAGGAACAATACACATTCGTCTGTCGATGCATCATTCAAGCGTACAATCAGGAGTTACTTAAGCCACTTGCCGAGTATCAGAAAGCGCGTTGAACTACGAGTTTTCCACCTCGTTGTCGACTTTCAATTTTATTTCCCCTGTGCAACGAGCGATCTGCTCGTTATTTTTCTGTGTAAATATCTGTACGGTGTTTCTTTTATTGCATTTTACTATAAAAACTTCTACTTTACATAAACGAAAAAGTTCGAAGAACGACAAATGAATTGGATCCAAACGTTTATATCCGTTGAGAAGTTAAACAAAACGATTTCGCTTTATAAAGTGGGTTTTGTTGTTGTATCAAACTATGACTACGAGAGAAACGGTAAGATTTCTGTTTGTCTAATACCCGATAAATTCAATGAACAAAAAGTTGATCAATCGGTTTTACGCAAAAGCCCATTCAAAAGTTGCAACGGCTTGTGAAGTTGCAATTCGATCCAGCACGGTGTTTCTTTGATTGTCGATCGATTGTAGCCGGCTCCCCAACCTTTTACGAAACTAATTGCAATCGTGCAACAGACTCGTCGAAGATCGTCAACTCCCGTACCAGCGCGCTCGATGACTGACGGTGCAACGACGTTCTGAGTTATTCCAGCAACAGCACACGCTTGAGCTGCAACTGCGATTTGGGCACTTTGTCGTTGCTCACACATTTCGGCAAATGCCCATCGCAAATCGAAAATCTGAAGAGCATCGACGTCGAATACAACTTCATTGATATGACGATACCTTTTTCTCCGAACCAACACAAAACTTATGTACCGTAGAACCGTAAATGAGTCCGTGTTCAAAATCAAGGTAATAGCTGCGAACAAAAACACCTTTTAACGATAAACAATGCAAGTACACGCTTCCTTGTGGTGTACAACGCAAACGTACTCCCCGTCCAATGTGAATCCTACAAAAAGAAGATTATGAGCGCACATTCAATTCTCTGTAAAATCAAATTACCGTGCTTTTTCCGATGCCTCGCTTCTATGAACATTCGGTAAGGCGCCAAGACAAAATCGTCCCGACTTCGCGCCGGCCGGATTCATACCACCATCAACCACAACCTCTGACTGATCGCGTGGAACCTTAAATGTCTGACCGATTTGTGTGTCCAATTCATAGTAAGAAATAGAGCACCAATGTTGTGTTACTTAAATTAACGTGATTATTTACCAAAAACATAATTACTGCAATCATTTAGAAGCAAAAACTTACGATTAGTCAACGGAATCTGCACACGATCGAGGTTATCTTCAATAATTTCAGCAACAATACTGTTTCAAGACTTCAACACTTACAACGCAAAGAGTCGTATCGTTTTACACCAAAAATATTTTGAGCAGCTTTGCCATCATTGTTGGTTGCAAAGACTACGTGATTAGGAGGAATCGACGCTTCGAGTGCATATTCCGAACTGACATTCGAAGCAGATTGTGGAACGGGCAACCAACCCTGCGATTCGTCCGTTTTCATACGAAGTACATGAGCTAAAGGCGCTTCTTGTTGTAAGAAACTGGGCAAAGCTGTGCTGCTTATTGTACCACCACAAGGAAGATGAGAAACCACATAAGAAGGTTGTTGATGTGGGCCGTAGATGAGAAAAGGCTGATTGTTGGCTGAGCTTACCGGATCGGAAAGGTCAAAGCTGGTGGTTGTCGAAGGAATAGTCGAACTGGAAACGGAACAATTCGAATGAGGGAATGTCAGTTCCGGTTCCGGTCCGGGAATATCCATGAAATCAGTAGAATTACTTAATGCGTCCATTCGTAACGTATTCATGTCTAAAAATCGTGTTTCCAAACGATTTCTTGTTTAACTTTACTACCAATGTTGATTGACGAAGAGACGATGCGATCGTAGTGGAATGGATTAATGCAAATTAAATCGGGATGATCAGACGAAGTTGTACAAATGGGCAACTTCTGTAATTCGTTTTTGCTTACATTCGGCCAACGCCAGATTCGTGCATAAACAACATGCGGAACACCTTTGCGTCCGGCAACTTGAAGTCGACCATCCAACGAACGCTACAAACAAGTTCAGCAACAACCGGATTATTTTACTTACATGAATGGTCACACAACTTGTCGCTTGTTTGCCACCAGAAGTTACCGCCGATATCAAAGAGTCAAGTTCGGCTCGTTTGTCTTTTAACTTCTTAACCAAACTCTCAATTGCTTTTCGAATGAATTCAGGGTCTTCTCCGCCCTGAAACGTAAATAGAAATCATATGCAAAAGTGCACGAGTTACCTGATGATAACAAAGTAGCACTTGAATCAAGTGGGCACACGGATCATTAATTTGATGTTGAGAAGTCGAAGGCAATGCGACAGGACCCTCGTCCAAATCGCTCTGATGTCCTGGCATTCGTGATGCACTCTAAAGCAAGGCGGTAACAAATTCCAGTAAAAAGCCTCACAAAGTTGTTTATCGGCCCATTGTTAGGTTGATTTGCTTCGGCCATTGGAAATGCGCCGACTTGAAAGCGCGTTCTGTCCGCCGTTGACGGGCCGTTAAGCTCAGGAGCCAAGGAGAAATTACTCATCGTCGGCGGGTAGAAAAACGCAGGATTGGCAGTGAACGAATCACCCACCGAGGTACAAGGAGGAAGTGACAGAGGACTGGAACTAAAAGCAGTGCTTGTCATTTGGTCAAAAACCATGATCAACAAGAAGCCATTCGAGTTCTTCTGAAATAAATCAAAAATTAGCGTCGACTACCGAAGCAGCTAAAGTCATTTGAACGCAATCGATTTTTAACGACTTCAACGCATTGCGCAACGACAAGTTTAATTGCAACTCATGGAAAAGGAAATAAATTGCGGAAAGTTCAGACACTTATGAGTACAATTCTTGTTCATTTTCTCGTGAGCACAAGCGAACACATGCAAACCTGCTGATGACACGACACAATTACAAAGACCGGAAGCTTTATACGAAAGGCATCTTGTGTGCGCGGTTTTGGTGCAATTTCGAGAACCAGCGAAGAAGATCGCGGTTTCTAACTGTACGATTTAAAACTGTAGCATCTGCTCACACGTCATTTCAACCAAGACCGCAATCAAAGGTCAGTTACGAAAACGATCAGCTCATTCAGTTTCGACACCAAACGCGCAAAAACGGTGTTAGCTCTTACTCAACGCCGCGCTTATTTCCTGTCGTCTTACGCTTGTCATCAAGCAAATTCACGGACACAAAAAAAGCAAAAAGGCCGCTGGTCGGAGGGGAAGCCGAATTGAAAGAGTTCCGATCGTTACCCGATTCGACGCGAGAATACGCCGATGAAATTCGTTTGTACTTATACTCTCTTACACTTAAAATTTATATGAAAACTTCATATTACCCTATGATGCAATCACGAATTCATTGAGAACTTTGTTTATTAACTTATTAGCAAGAAAGGCAACAACAGGTATTTGTAGAAGTCTATCTCATTTATCCTAGCATCTAACTAATCATTTTGATTCTTTGCACAAGAATTCGTAGACTGAACCGAAATCTTTGTCTTTATAATCGGGCAAACTGGATAGAATGCGGTACATTTGATGCGCCAATGAACCTAACGGAATGGGAGCCCGAAACTCAGTAGCCACGTTTTGTGCAATTCCCAAATCCTGTAATCCGATGAATCATAACATTGTAACTTTTATTACCTTAGCCATCAATGAATTCCCAAATCCACCGGAATATCCTCGACACGATGGAACATTTTCCATCACACCGGGAACTGGATTGTAAGTGTCTGTGGACCAGCAACGACCACTGCTTGTGTTAATGATTTCGGTCAATCGTTTTGGATCAAGACCTAACCTAAATGCTAGAAAGTAATCGGATATAAGCAGTTAATTACATACTTTACACCAAGATTCAACGCTTCAGCAACTCCGATCATGTGAATTCCGAGCAACATGTTATTGCAGATTTTCGTCGATTGTCCGGCGCCGACTTCTCCACAATAAACCGCATTTTTACCCATCTCTTGGAAGTAGGGTTTGGCTTGTTCGAAACCCTCATTTGGACCACCAACCATAAACGTTAATGTGCCGCATTCAGCACCTTTAATAGAAGTAATCAAACGAGTGGATAACCAATAATCTTACCGACTACACCACCAGATACTGGCGCATCCAAGAAAGTTGACTTCTTTTCAGCAGTTTGTTTAGCCAAATTTGCAGTAGTTACCGGATCAATGGTACTGCAATCAATGCAAAGCGAGTTTGGTTTCAATGTTCTGAAATTAAGAAATTCGTTCGAGTTGTCTGGAATAATTGAATTTACTGTAAAATCCCATTATCTCCATTAAAAACTGAATCGACATGCGAACTGTTTGGTAACATCGTAAAAATGACTTCGCTTGCACGATCCCCAACTTCTGCGGGATCAGCAGCCAACGTAGCGCCAAACTGCACAAGCAGATCGCTTTTCTTCTTATCGACGTCGAAAACAACCAATTGACGTCCTTTTTTAAGCAAATTGCGGGCCATGAAGCCTCCCATATTGCCCAAGCCAATGAATCCGACGGTTGACATCTTTTTCCGACTAACAAAGATGATTGTATTTGAAATTTCGTTAATGGATAGATATGCAATGGAAATGCCTCTCAATTAATAGCTCGTAAACCTTCACAGTGTTTTATTTCATCAAAAACTTCGGACACCTATGTTTGCAAACGATATCGACGAGAATACGAAACTGCAGGTTTACATGTTGTAACGTGTTTTGCATTGCTTGAACAAATCATTGTAGCTTTGACACATGTTCAAATCAGGTTGATTTTGACTGCTGAAAATCGATCAAGTCAATTGAAATTAGAGATCGAAATTAGTTACCATTCGAGAAATTGACGCCATTCGATTTCGCACGGAGTTTGCGAGTTTTGAACTTGTTGAGCTTGTTGTTGATATTGAGGAGCTGCTGCTTGTTGTTCTGCAGCCGGTCCATGTCCTCCGCTGAACATGTTACCGACAGCGTGACCAACTGCCGAACCGATGGCCACTCCACCAGCAGTAGCAGCTAAAATAATATTAAACTAAGGTTAAAAGTGCAACAAAACGTACCCATTTGTCCCATTAATCCGGGGCCTTGAGAAGGAACACCGGGAGGGGCCATTCCCGGACCTGCAGTACGTTGTTGGAATCCTGGAGCTGGTGCAGCGGCCGGAGCACGTTGATAAGAAGAAGGAGGCGATGCAGAGCGAACGGGCGCGGACGGTCGAGGCGAAGCAGCACGTCGGCGAACCATTTTTTCTGCGAATATCAGAATAAAAAGATTGAATGCAAATGAATCTCAATTCACGAAAACGCGTAAAAACCCGAAAAAATCGAAACATTAAATGACAAATGTTGAGAAGTTAATTTCACAATTCACTCCAAGTACTTCGAAAACGTTTGGGTACCAGACAGCAAGATCATTCGGCTGCTTGCTTCTGCTGTTCAGTCACCTTGTCCGACAATTTCGTTTCAAAACCAATTCATAGGTTGAGTTCAATGATTCGTGAGGTTTTTGGCCTTCAGTCTCAGACGTCGAATAACCATCACATACACACGATCGTCCAGTAACAAACGTCTTGTCACGCACTTTCATTTGTTTGTGAATTAACGAAACAAAGTGCACTGAACGTGGTCGGCAATTTCGAAACCTCCGACTAACGTTCACGTGAGAACTTTCGAAATCGACGATGATAACTTGAGAACAAGTGTTTTCGTAAGCCCTTCACACACCTGTTGATTTGCAAGCAAACCGATGGCTCCAGTGAACAGTTCGGACATAACCCGCTTTTTATTTTGCAAACAAAATATTCTTAATAAGAAATAAGAAAATGACAAAACGCACAGAACAACGAACATACGCGATCTAATGCGCACAAAAGAGAATGGAGAAGATCGGAGAACACAAAATGCACGAGGTCAACATACTGAGGTATAAGTTAAGATTAGATGAACGTTATGAAACCCAAGTCGAAGTTCGTAAAGCAAAAGAATAGTTTAGCCCCACATAGAGAAAACAACCGGTGATGAAGATTCGATTATTATTGACTGAACAACAAACTTCAAAAAGTTATTAAAGCTGGCGGTTTAATTGTTTTCAAGTTAAAAAGCCAACATTTACGTATGACAATTAGAAACGAATGCAGCAGCTTAAAATGAGATACAACCAAAAAGCTCGACCCTTTACCTATAAATAAAGTCCAAATTCAGGCGACCACCCCGACCGTAACGAGATCTACAAACCACGTCTCGACCTTCTCCCGTTAAATCTGACCATGTCTCTTTTTTCAAGAGAATGAAAGGCGATTTTTTGAAGAACAAATTTTGAAATTTGTGCAACTCGTTGAATCGTATTCCATCGCAGTCATTTGGTCCCACTGATTGTTGATGAGTTGGAGGATGAAGACGACCCCCGGTTGTGGTTTCAAAATACTCCGGTTCAGCGGACGAATCGGAAGCTCGAGTCGACCGATAGAAGCAGTTAGTTTGTCTTTGAAAAGCAAATTGTCCGTCTTCGGGGCCAGGTCGTGAAGAAATGGCGAAGAGATCGTCATCTCGTCGTAAAGTTGAGTCGTCATAGATGCCACGAGCAACCTCATACCAAATCTAAAGAATTATAAGAGTTCCTGCATATTCAAACGCTTACCATTGATAACCATTTGTTTGCACTCGGCACTATTTGTGAAAGAACACTCGGTTCATGTTGAGTTGACATATCCGGCAAATCATCCACTGATCCACCGCTTTGCAAAAGATCCAATTGTTCTTCGAATAACTCAATATCACTATCCAGTATTTTTGTCTTCAATGCTTCTCTCTCGACCATTGCTTTACTCAAAACATGAGTTCGACGTATTGCAGCAGCCAATTTTAACATTGATCCATATTGTTCGGTGTCCAGTTTCTGTTTTCGGCGAGTTGTAACTTTTGGTCCTCGATGACGAAAAGCAATATACGGATTGTCTTTTTCTCCAGCTTTTGATTTGTTCGGAACATACGGTAGAAGCGTCACATTCATTTTACCGTCGGTGACCAGCTTCTAAAACCGAAGCATTCAGAACGACTTACATTATATTTAACTCACAGTTCTTCGTTCAACCCAATAATCGTAAATTCGTTCCAATTTCTCGATCAAAACCTCCGGATGTTGTCGATGAAACTCGTGAAGACTGAGTATTCGATCTCGGCTGTCAACCTCCAACTTTTCAATAATCTTCTCAAATTCATCAAGACTAATGAAGTGATTATTAGATTCGAGAAACTTCATATCCATTTCATCCGCATCATAACTCGTATCTTCGTCACAGAAATCAAAAGTGCCTGAACATTAACGATCAATTAACTTATTAGTTATCTTTAAAAAAACATAAAGATATTAAGCTCGATTCGTTAATTTAAAAAAAGTTTACATACCGCGTCTGTAATTGATGTAATCCATCGGTTTCTCGTCTGCTCGTATTTTCCAAACATCACTATAGTCGCTGGAATCGATGATTGTAACTTGGCGTGTCGGAATCAAGTGATCATTTGACATTCCAGCACCAGTCAGCGACTTTTGCGCTTCGATTGCTTTTCGTAAATGATGTTCCTAAATGTATGTTCATTATTTTTGTACATGGAAACAATCATACTAACCTTTTCTTCCTCTTTTTCCATTCCTGATGGTACGTTGAAAAGCGGACGTTTAAGAACCTTGTTGTTGTATAGCATTTCCAATTCCAAGTTTGATTCCGGTTTACTTTCTGTCTTGACGATATGTACAGGCATTTGTCTTTGTGGATCCAAGGCTCTAGCTCGAAAGTTCATTTTGCTCGGTAATGGTGGAGGTGGCATTCCATTAGAATTTACGGCCGAATGATGCCGATTCGGACGTCGACCGACATGTTTCTTCAGAATGCGTTGAGAAGCGTGAAAAGGCCGTCGAATAGAACCTTCGGTTGGTCGAGATGTGAACTTTCGATCGAAATTACCACCAAGTCCATCGTTTGGTCGATGCTTAAGCGAGCTGAATTCACCTTTCTCATTCTTTTTGTTGGAATTGGTGTTGAAATTGGATGGTAGAGAGTTGGACGGGTGTGAAGAGACAGATATGGTACTCGGAACTGATTCGAGGATTGCGAGAATTCGTTGCGGTATTCCATCGTGTTTTGCGTCTTTAGTAGGTGACGACTTGGTTGATGAATTGGCGCCATCGTGCCGTTTGCTTGACGGCCGAATAGGCGCATTGCCGGTGGTATTGTTGGAGCGTAATCGACGAGCCGCTTGTGCGTTGTTCAGTCCTGCTGCTGTGTGTTTGGCTTTGACTACGGAACCGGTGGTTGAGTTAGTTGCACGTCCAGCAGAAGACATGAAACAGTGCAAGACTGCTTCGGAAGACGTCTTTCTGGGAAGTAGAGGAATTGAGCCGAGTCCGGACTTTGAATGGAGTGCGCGTCCAAAAGAACACCATCAATTCCATTAAAAGATACCAGCTAATATGACAATAATACAAGACATCTTAATTCAAATAAGTTATAGACTCGAAAATGAGATAGTCGTCCATTTCAATGTAACACGCAAGTAGTGGTTAGTAGAACGAATAAATTACAAATGAGTCGATTTGCGCTGTATGGCTTACTGCAGTAAATAGTTGGAAGGATTTCGGAAGTTGGTATTGCACAAATTTGCGCTTGAACGTAAAAATTGTTTAAAAAATGGAAATTATTTACGCCAAAAAGCTGCCGGTCATATTTCCAGAGGGACAGAGAGAACGCTGTTGTCGAGGGAAATCGTGTTGAGAGCCTTAGAGAATGCGAATGGCAATTTCGCGAGGTGGAGTATTTTCATTGAACTCGGAAATAACATGAATTCATTTCAGGTTTGAACGAATGATTTATGTCTTTATTCTTTGGACTTTGAATCCAATCTCGAAGATGTCGACGATTATTTAGTTTTGAATATGACCACTGGTTATTTATTGGTTTCTAGGAGCTACTTGTTTGTTTACATGACCGGTTTTCCAGTTTCTAAGGGTTCTAATTACACCAAAAACGGGTCGAACAGAATTAATTACGATTCTTACGTTCGTTTAGTATCATGAGAAGGTTTATTACACAGAAAATAGGATGTCGCGAATACGAAACAACTGAATAAAGGAATTCGAAATGCCGGGACATTTTCAGTAGAGCCGGAATTTGTTGACTAGTTATAATAACCCGTAGAATATAATTTATAGCTAAGCTAAATACTAAATCAAGAATTTACAACCGTGCAACGCTTTCAAACATTCGGAAAAATAAGACGGTGGAGGTTTCAAAGAAAACATCATTCGCGATTTTTATAGGGATTTGCTGTGTCTATCTCCCATTCTATCAAATGACTGAGATCACGGACGCGAATTTCGGCTTTCGTTTGCTCGTTCTCGTCGTCCTCACCTAAAACAAAAGCTTATATTCGAGTATTCTCAGCTTTAATTTACCAAGACGAAAATCGATGTATCCATCGCCACCGGAAATAACCAAAAGTTTTCGTGTTTCCAACGAGGTTGTGAGCGATGAAACGCCGTCTGAATATTGAGCTTCATTTCGATCTGCCTTCTTCTCCTACCTGATGGAACACAAATGAAGAATCGAACGCAGTCTTTGTGTCCATGGAAACTGAATTGTGCGAGAGAAATGTTACAAAATGGAATGAATTTGATTTCTGGTGATGAATCGCCTTGATCGCCAGCATAAACTCGTATCAATGATCCCGGTGCTTTGATTGAATCCGTTTTTCGAGATTCCGCATCTGTAGCCTCCACTTTCTCAGATCTTTCATTGCACAACGGTACGGCAATTACGACGCCTGTACCCGTTCCAATCCACAATTTTCGATTCAAGACCATCAACGAAGTGATACGTAAATGCAAAAAGTCCATTTTTGTGTTGCCGAGCATCGTACTCAAGTACGGCTCAATATCAACGTCTTGGAGATGCTCCATCGTTCTTGCGTGGTATAATCGTAAGGTTGAATCAAGACGAATAGAAACCCAAACTCCACTTCCACACCAGACCATGTGTCGAACTTGGCTGTCTTTTCGTGGATGTGCAACAAACGAGTCCTTAAAATAAACATAGATTTCGAGCTTGTATATTCGTTACCTCTACGATTAAACTGTCAGGATTGAGAATTACAATACAATTGCGGTACGCAACCCAAATCTTGTCGTTTACAATCGTTAAATTGCAGACAGAACTTGAAGCTTGACCCAAACGAATAACGTGATATCCCTTCGTTGACCATTTTCCGTTCTGCAAACGATGGAAAACGGCAATACAACCGTTGGCCAACGCAGCAAATACTCTTCCTTTGTAATGCCTATAAACAAATTGCAGTCTAATTGGGATTCTAGAACACTTACAAAATATGCAAGACTGCATCGGACATCTTGATGCGAAGTAAACATTCTCGCCAATTCAACACGGCTGAATGAACAACAATACTACGAATACAACTAATAAATAATACTTAAAAATTGACTTACAAATCGTTCTCCAAGCCCATCCATACAGTTGGCAACGCTGTGGTCATCTCTTCTTGATTTTCATATTTACTCAACGCATCTCGAATGTGCGGTGGGAGGTTGGCATATGCAACATAATCCCTTTTGCTTTCATCTAAAAGAACGACGGAAATAGAAAATCGAATAAGAAAAACGAACAAAACCCTAAGACAAATAAGCCCGATTTAAAGTTCACAAGCCCAAACTTATTGCAATAAATTAAAACCGAAAACAAAATGAAAGAGTACTCAACAGTTGCTATTGAATAAGAATTTTTTGGCCAAAAAGTTTCTTTTAGCTTAATAGGTCAAAACGTATAAAAGAAAGCTGTCGCCACGTCACCAACAACCATCAACTAATTACTATTCCACACCTTTTTGTGATGATACGCCCGTCGTAGAATCCAACGTCTGATGTGGGGGAGGAATCAAATCCGAACGGTCGGCTGCCGCTTTCTCTAGTACCGTACATTTCGAAACCCCGGACGAATCGTTTAGACCAGTAATCTCGAAGCCTACACGTTTTGCGATACCTTTTCGGACGACAGCTGCGGAACGTTCTATTAATATATGATGGTAAGATGGATTGATTAGCCGTCAAATTTTGCCCACTAACAAAAGTAGTTGGATTTGTAACGTTGTGACTATTTTGTGCAGATCGAAAAGCAACAAACAATAAATTAAAAAGCTTATTTGAAGTGGTTTATGCGTTTTCACTGGACATGTTTGTAAATCAACCAACTTACCTGCTTCAATTGTATCAGTCGACGAATCGGCCGGCGTTTCACTGACGCTGACTGTAAAACGACGTTTTTTATAAATCCACAAACAGAATACTTACAATCACGAGCTCGTTTCGGTGACGCTTTTTCGTCGACACTACAGTACGTCGGCACATCATCAACCTCCGAATTTCGCAATTGAACCCAATAGACTTGACCAAACGCTTCGTGAATTCCAATATCTGCGGGAAGAGTATCTAAGTAACCACCATCGCGACTTAGTTTATCTTCACTCTTCTCTTCGACCATATAGTCGCCTTGACGTACGCCTGAGTAAAACATCAATGCATTAACTTCAAATTCAATCGACTTACCTGGCACAGAAGAGATGCAAAGCATATGAGAACTGCAGACTCCAAAACATTCCAAGATGCAATTCGGATTATTCGCATCCAGTATTGTAACATAACTACGTTTTTCGTTTGAACTACCAACGAAAACTAAGCTGCTTGTTTCCCAAATGAATCGTTCTTCGAGAAGTTTTGTGTTCTAAAACAAAAACGAATTGATAGACACGTTCTCGTTGCAATAATGCTTACCAAACTTGAATCAATTTTTTCGGAAATACCCTTTAGTGGATCGGAATAGAAAATCGAATCGCCAATAATGAAATTCCCATCCTTGTTTAAGCCACCATGCAACATAGCTCCGGCAGCACACCAGATCTGAAAGCGCGAATGTTTGCAATCGTATTCAACTTCTCGTATTACCTTCAACGACGGTTGTTGATCAAGCAATGGACGACAACAAACGGGAACAGGAATTGTTAACGGCGCTTGTGTATCAACAGTAGCTGGAATCGACCATCCATATGCACGAGTACGATTCTCATCTTCCTTCTTCATGTGTTGACTAACGGCTTTGTATTGTTGACGGCGTTCGGCACGACGTTTCTCCGCAACACTAAAGTTGAAATCGTCATTTATGTCGTATTGAATTAAATTACCTTGTCGTTTCCATATCAATATTTCGTAGGGCTTGTTGTCGTGCAGCTCGTGCTGTTTTTAGCGATGGTTTTGTGGAAGCATGGTGGTGGGTGGGTGGAACATCACCGAACAATCCAGAGAAACTGAAATACCATCGTATTAGTTGTTGGTACTATAAATGAGTAAGTACAATTCCCAAATTCTGCTCCGATTCGGCGTTTGAGTAGTAGTCAACTTTTTGGCACGTTGCATTTCAGTAAATTTGACTGCTTCCTGAAGTTCCATCAACTTTTCTTTGTACTGATTTCTTTCCATAAGCACTCGCGCCATTTCAACGCGTGTGAAACGTTTTCGTTGAGCCATTGGAATGTCCTTAAAGTTTTAGGATAAAATAGACATGCATCTTTGCTTACCTGATCTTCTTGTTCATCGGCATTCAATTTCTCTTTCAATGATTTCAATTCGGTTTCTAGTTCGCGCAACTTTTCTGCTTGTTTTATTTTCATCATTTCCACATTACGGAGCTCTTCCTGAAGAACCTCGTTTTCACTGAAATTGTCAATTACATCAACAAGACAATCCACCGGTTAGGTGTACCTGGAAAGCTGATCGACTTGAGCAATCAGATCGTTCTTCACAATATTCAGGGCATTTTTCGTTTCCAGCAGTTCGCTGTTCTCCTTGATCAGGTTGTCGACCTCTCGTCCCATACCTTTAAAACGTTCATTAAATTGACGAATGATTAGCGAAAGACGTAGTCACTATTCGTGGCTATTTTCGTACACTTTGATTTCTGATGTGACCACGAATAGTGACTACGTAAAAAATCGACCAAACACAAACGTTTTCAATATCAAGAGAGTTTGATTTTTGTGGAAGTGTTTCGAAAAAGTTAACATAACATTTACGGTTCATGGTCAAGAAAACTCATTTACATCGCCCTTAGACTGCACGCACCCAAATCAAAAACAAATCACAAACACAATACGACAATTAACCGACTGAATCAACATACCGATGAACGCATCGTTTACTGTAATTGACAAAAATTTGCGTATTAATTGATGAGATTAAATAAACGCAGTTTTATACGAAAACAAAGGCATTAAATTTCATAGCACACTGAAGGCACAAAAAGTTACCCGCTGATGCAAATTCCGCTGGATCTACCAATGCGCCTGTACAATGAAAAATTGAGATCTTTGAAACAACTTTGCAATAAAATCAACTTTTTCACATGATCAAAAAAGTTAAATTGATTGGAGTTCAATCGCTTTAAACGAATCAATTGAATCGTTAACTTACCAGTTAGTTGAGCAGCAAGTGCATCGTCTTCTGTTTCCTGTCCACTGCAATTGAAAGCAATCAAACTCGAAATTATACTGTCACATACGTGCTCTTTGCTGTCGTCGAATGATTATCCGCATTCTCAGACATGTGTTGTTCCAGTTCCTCAATTATCGGGTTTCCTTCTTCACGACCAGAATTCAAAAGATCCTCTGTGTTTTGACCGAATTCATCGTGATAGTCACCTTGAGAACTTTCTGTACAAAAACACTTTCATATTAAACGTACGTTCGGCACTAATATGATTGGCAAGATTGACATTCACGTGTGTACTTTGTGACATGTGAGCTGCGCTGATTATGTCCGAAATTCCTCGTACATTCATATCTACACTGGCGGCCATTCCACGGTTATGCCCAGCCGGTAGAGACTGCATCATTTCGAACTTATCCGGACCCATCAAGTACTTCGTTCGTTCTACGTGATCGATATGAGTTCGCAAGAGTTCGTTGTATCGTTCGTGCAACTTTTCAAATTCGCTTTTTTGCTCTACTTCTCTTTCTTCAAATCTTTGTACTGAAATCAAGAAAAGAAATGGAAAGTCGACAGAATCGTAAATTTACAGTGGTCGTTTGCGTTCCTTAATTTGAGTTCCAACATCCGCATGTTTCCTTCAATGGTTTCCAGTTTATTCTCCAACTCTCGATTTTGATCCGTCAATAGTTCTTCTTGTTCGAGAAACTTCTAAACTCAATGACAATAAGCGTATGCATGCAGATACCAACCTGATCTTGACTTTTCCTCATCTGTCGTTCTCGTTCGTATTGATTCAACAGTTGTTCGTTTTCTTCCTTCAACATTTCAATATCGACAACATGCTCATCTTTGTCGGAGTAGGCAGAATCCAAACTTTCCAACACGTTCACAACCAATGGCATAAGCTCCTTAAAAACAAAAGTGAAATGTGAGTTGAAACAAAATCACTTGCCTTAACACTATCTTCACCATGTTTTTGAATCATAAGCTCCAACTCTTTGTAAATGGATGATGCCAACATTTGAACTTTTTCAGACATGACACGAGTTGATTCGTCTGAACTATCGATCGACTGTGTGCCATAAACGACCTGGAATGGCTGAAGATATTTTTTAATGGACAAATGCGCATTCAAAGAAATGGTGCTATTTTCGACGGAACTATGCGAGCAACGTTGAAGTCGAGGATGATGATAATGTTGAGAATCGAGTGATAACGCTGTGGCGGCTGCCGTCGCGCTGTTTAATTTATGTCGAAGCCGAGATTGGCCATCTACATTGGTTAGTTGGTTAGTGGGAGCACGTTTATTAGATGGACTTTCCGGTATATCGTCGCTCAATGAAATTAGCGATGACATTTATTTTTGCATTATAAACTGCAAATTAAAATCTGAAAAGTTGATCGCTGAATTTCGGAAAAACACGAGCCGCGTGAAAGCCACGTGATTAACTGACTCATCGAAGAGATCAGATGCTGCAGAATGCAACCAATGAATTGTTCCACTGAATCAGCTGAAAAGTCGTGTGTTTTGGACGAATCAAAAATGGACAACGGGCAAATAAAATCAATAGAGTTGAATAAAATCGACTCGTTGATCGGAGTTTCCAGCAGTGAACAGGTGATCTCTTGGCTAACACTGTTAAGAGTCACTTTTTTAGAGCATTCAGATGCATTAAAAAGAGTTAAATAGCTGCAACGTCGTGAATGTGCATATCGATTTCCGAATTATGTCATCGATGCGCGAAAACTACTTTTGCGGTGTTCTCGGTGAGAGTTTGCGAGCAGTGGAATAAAAACGTTTCAATTTACCTCACTGTTAGAGCTCGTTGTTGAGGTTTGCATGAGAGTGGCAGCCATAGCGGTTGCAGCGGCTGCATTTTTGGTCACTCCATCACTCGTCGTTTCCATCGTACCGAAAGTTCTTGTCAATTCTGAAAACAATTCGATTACAAATATTAGAGAGTTCGTAAATCGAAGAGTCGAATAACACGACAATAAACTACGCGCATTTATTTGTGAAGAACTTTGCGTATAACTTGCAAAATGACTGCGTGATTCATCGATTTACTGCAATTGTTCGTTTGAGCACATTCATTGCGGAAGGAATATTCACAAGGCAGTCGGAGAATGTTGTCAAGTGCGCAAGTCGTCTATTGGTCATTGGAAAGAGAATAAGACTCGAACTCCAATGCGTTTGGCAGCGACAAAAATAGCCATAAGAGTGTGCTGTGAGTTTGTCTCTATATTTTCTTTCGGATTTGGTGCCGTTGGCTAACCCCAACGACTGGCTTGTGGCACGAGCGAAGAACACTTTTGCTCTGTCTGTCATGCACGAGCACTCGCGCCTTTAGGGCCGTCAAGATGGCAACTGGCTGTAAAAACTGCGCAAAAACAACGTCGTCGTAGTTTATAATTGCCATCAAGATTAAAAGCCTGCAATGACTTTTTGTAGTTTTTCTGTTTTCAAGCACAATCGCTGATACTTAACAGAAAAGTAATGTAGCTGAAATTGTGTTTACTTTTTCAAGTTCTTATAATTCCGTTTCAACATCAATAGTTTGCTAAAGATATTGCTTTTATGCCACAACCATAATTCGCGGTCAAAACAATCTGGTTATCAACGCGAAATTCCCTGACAACCGCCTCGCAAAAGACGTCGCTTTGCTGTGCAACTGACGAAATTCACTTTGCTTTTGCATTATTGCTTTCATTGTTTCGATCGTTTAGATCACTATCCCCAAATTTTACAGCTCGTTAAAATGACTACCGAAGACAACGTCAAGACCGAAGTTAGCAATGGACAGAATGGTACTGAGTCGAATGCTACCGAGTCAAATGATCTGAAATATCAAGTTCGTCGTCAAGTTGAAGTTTGTTTCGAATTCTGGTTCCTGAATTTTTACATTTTGCTTTTAGTACTACTTTGGCGACCTCAATCTTCCCCGTGACAAGTTCTTGCAGGAAGAAATGAAAAAAGACGATGGATGTGAGTTTGCTTTAATTTTTCATTCGAATCTTATTTTTACATATCCAATTTCAGGGATCGAACTTACGACAATGCTCAAATTCAATCGTCTGGCTAAACTCACACAAGACGTCAAAGTGCTTGCTGATGCACTTAAAGATTCCAAGTTGATCGAAGTTTCGGAGGACGATACGAAGATTCGCCGAAGTCCAGAAGTGCCGCTTCCCGACAACACTTTGGAATATTGGACAGAGATTAAACACCGTACGGCCTACATTGTAAGTTCGGAGTTTTGGTTTGTTTCCATTTACTCGATGTAATCTTTCAGAAAGGATTTGATGTTAAAGATACGCTCGATGACGTTCAAAAGTTCGTTTCACCGTACAAGGTTCACAACGTTGTCATGCGACGTTTGCATAAGGAAAGAACGTTTAAAGGCTCCGTCTTTGTCACATTTGCGGATGTCGAAACAGCGAAAAAGTTTGTGGACGATTCAAATCATACAACTTTCAAGGACAAACCGATGACCAAACTGATGCAAGACGATTACTGGAAAAAGAAGTCATCTGAAAACAAGGTGAAAAAAGAGGAACGAAAGAGTGCCAAAGAAGCAAAGAAGTTGGAGCAGATTGCTGAACAGGAGCGTTCGGTTCTGGCAGCGCATTTCGTGAAAGGTGTCGTTCTGGAAGTGAGTGGATTCGATTCTCAGAACACCAAATACGAAGATCTGAAAACCTTCTTCAAGAAATATGGACCAGTAGCATTTGTTGCTTACGAAAATGGTAATGAAAATGTATGTTGAAAAAAACGCATTTATTAAACGAATTATATTGTTTTTAGGCCAAAATTCGTTTTGATGACGGTGAAAACTCGGCCAAGAAAGCATGGGAGAATGCATTGGAAAAAAATGATGGAAAAATCATGTTCAAAGATCAAGAATTGACTGGAAAGGTTCTTGAAGGTGAAGAGGAAGAGAAGTATTGGGCCGATTTCACGAAAACCAAAGTTGCTCGTCAAGATCAGTTCGGAAAAAATAACAAGAAGTCGGCACGCGGTTACAACGCCAGGAAACGACCAAGCCAGCGATGTGATGCATTCGAACGGAAAGCAAAACATACGAAGTTTGAAGACGAAGACAATGAAGTGGAGGCTTAATTGCACAGATGAATGTTTTTGTTCTATAAATTCAGAATTGTTGTTGATTTTTATTGTTTTTGTTATGTTGTCATAAGTTCATTGAATATACTCTTAATAAAGAAAAGGAACCTCCTGAAATCGAAAAAACCTTTGAACGACTATCTACGGTTAGTGTTGTTGTCAACCTGAATGAAAGCATTAAAATCATGAAGTTAATTCGGTAACAATATGCAAATCAAAGATGGAAATGTGAAGGCGCATCTGTCAATTCAATTGCCTTTCGTTCTTCACGTTACTTCGACTTCAAACATTTCATTCAATTTGCTCGACAATGTCGTGTGTTACTTTTAAAAGGTCGCTTTGTTTGCTTCTGAATCTGAAGTTTTGTTTATCGCTGCTGATTAAACGATCAATTGTGCTTACCGATCTGATGACTTCGCCAGTCAAATCGCCCACTTATTACAGAAAGGTATGTGAAATATGAAAACACTAGTTGAGTGATTGTTGCAGATAGTTTTGGAGAACGATCCGGCGATATACAACGGATTCTTGTTGACGTTTACAAACCGAATCGAAATGACTTCGACCACTTGCGAAATATTCGACAATTTGATTTTACTGGAAATTAACGGTCGCAACATTTCATTTGGTTGTTCCCACTACTTAGTTCGTTATCATGGTCTTATGTTTACCGGATACTTTAGGTTTATTTTGCCGAATCTCCATTAGTTGTTCGATTTATGCCCGCAGTATTGGCGGCTATCAAAGATCGTATTGTAGTTGTGGTGTCTGGAGTGCGATTTTCATGTTCGCCTTTTAACACGTTTTTTCGTTCGTGTCCCAATCATCCGCTTTTATGCGTTTCACGTTCGTTGTTCTGCGATGGAATCGACAACTGTGGTATGAATTTGGATGAACAAGTGAGTTATAACGATATTCAAGTCTCTAGTTGTTTTGTTTCAGAATTGCGCTGAACCCAATGAACATATTTCTTTGTCCGTTGTAGACTCTCGAACTCAAGTGTACTTCTCGATAATTTGTGGATCATTAGCGATAGTCACGGTGTTCATCAGTGTGTTGGTACTATTTCTTTACCGTTGGTACATAAAAGCGCGCGGTGGTTATTGCAGTAAATACGTGAAGAACATCTTCGGAACACATCAAGACTTAAACAGCAGTTACGAAGCCGAAGAAACGGTCGCTTTGTTGACACTCGGACTCAAACAAATGCTACCGCATATGCCTTCTCGTCGTCTGAGTCGCTATCATTCAGTTCATTATGGTACTATGTTTTGAGATTTATTTGAATAAACTTGCTAGTAGTATGTGGTGCCAGAAGAGTCACAAAATCAATAAAAATCCCATAAATCATTCTGCGCTTAAACCTGTCACTTTTTGCTTATATCCATCAAAAATCGTCAGGTAGAGCCCCTATATAAGGATTTTTTGTACAAGAAATACAGTAACCGTACAAAACATCATAATAAGGTACAGGAATACAGTAGCCGTACAAAAGTAACTTCCCGATCTCGCGGAGAAGTCATTTATTATCACTCTCGAGGAGGGAGCACCTGTCAAAAACGACTTCACGACCGAGTGCCACACCGACAAGACCGCAAACCGTGAAAATTCGTTATCGAAATCGACCTTTTTTTGTTCAAATGTTCATTCTTGCAATCAACAATCATTTACGACTGAATGTCAGCCATTTTCACTCACTTTTTTCCTTCATTTGCTCTTGAAGCCCGTTCAGTGGATCAAAACATTGGTTTTCGTTTACTATTGCGTTTTCAATTGGGGCTGAAAGGGAGTCGAACTTGATGATTGTAGTGTATTCGAAGGTTGTTATTAGCGAGCATTAGGCAATCCTCCTGTAGTGAAATCGATGTCGTTCTTCTTCATCTGCAATGCTTCCAAGGAATCTCAAGTAAACGTCGCAGCATCTAGCCACTTGTTTTCAATCTCTGGTCATTAAAAAACCATCACTCCAAGCTTCTGCATTCAATAGTTCAAACAGAAGCTACTCCAGTTTTGCCATCGTATATTCTGGAATGCGATTACTGCGAGTTTATAAGCAATGTCCAACGATGGTCATTCGTGTTGTTTGGGCGCAAAGAGAAATGCAAATGGCGTGCCAACCAGCTTCGCGCAGTAAAAGACGGAGCTACCTCGTTTCGTGATCGGCGCCATCGTCGTTCAGATGGTCAGTTGCCGTTTTTCTTCATGACCAAGCAACCGGTTGCCATCTTTTTCTCCGCTTTGTTCTAATTTCCGTCGTTTTGATTTCGTTTGCCCAACGATTTCTCCTGCTTGCTTAATCTGAAGTCTACAGTCACCTATCCAGTGGTCATCCGATGCTCTAATCTTGATTGCCTCATGTCGCTTTTCTCCGCGTTGGTCAAGAATTGCGTTCACTGTTGTTGTGTTGTTGCAGCTTGTTGTTATGCTTTCTTCCCATTTCCTACGTATTTCAATTTGTTGTTTGGTTTTGTTAAGTCAAGTTTGAGCTTGTGAATAAATCTACGACTGTCGTTGTCATTATTCTTTTTGTTAACAGAGATCGAAGAAAATTTGGAGACTTTGATTTGAATAAATCTTAGGAATCTTGTAAGAGAGTGTTATCCACTTATTGGCTTGGACTTTCGTGATCTTGTCTAGCGAACTGAACGCCGCCGTTCCACTTTCCCACGACAACGAGTAGGTGGCCAAAATGATTCCAATCGCATTGAAGATCGACGCGACGCTCGGAGTAAACTAAAAGCCAAAAAAAAAGCAATTTCAAAGACTTCGAACCTACAAACCTGAAAATTGAATGTACGACCATAGAAACAAGAAGCATCCAAGCTCTCGATTCCATTCAGCATCCCACGATACGACGAGTAGTCGCAGTGAAGCGACGGGAACAACAAGTTCTCGTCCAACGTTTCGGTCCAAAGCACGACCGAAATCCATTTCCCGGTGTGTGTTCGTCGTAATCGCATTTTCGTGCAGCCTCTTGCATCTTCAGCATCAAGTCTGAAATCAGCGATCTTTCGAATGGACGATGTCAACAGTTGTTACCGTTGATCATTTCACTTGTTGCGTCGATTTCGCTGCAACATTCGGCGATTCGCTGATAGTACATGGATTTGGTTCGATTCACGTCGAAATAGACGTGATTCTTCGGAGGCCGAGTGTGTGAATGGCGAATGGAAACCACCGATTTCGCATTGTATTAGACGCAGTAAAGGCAGCGGCCACTTTCGTGCAACTTTTTCACACCTCTTGGTGTGTCTAGTGATTGGCGGCGTTTTTTTCGCTCAATCTTGCCGGCATTCGGCTCAACTCAGTTTTGTGAGGCAGCCGTCGAATTTCGAAGTGTCGACCGAAGACTTTGAACCGCGGAAAGACCACCGATCGAGTCTTCGTTCGTTTTCTTCGCGTGTTTGTCGGCATTGTTTACAAGGCGCTTAAATAGTGTGAGAACAATTCCATTGTATCCCTCACTTAGTTTTTGTTGTTATCTGCGCCAACTTCTCATTTCCGGTTGTTTCTTGAAGATCACCTCTACGTGTTGGCGCGAAAACTCCGACTTACGTGTTATATTGTGAACTTTTTATTTGCAGCCCATCTGTTTCATCCCAAACTCGCAAACAACTCACTAATATCCTCCAACTTCCCAATGTCTTCGGCATCAATGCAGTCAACTTCATTATTCGCTCCAAACAACGCGTTCGGCAGCGCCGATTACGCGTGTTCTTAAATCTTACCTTGCGATTTAGCCGTGCCAGCGGTTTCAACTGAGGACCAGATGGCCGACGCGATCAGTAACCTTGTGATAGCGATATTCGGTTGTGTCGCTGGATTGCTCGAACGCGGCGAAACTCGCGTTCGAAGTCGCGGCCGCCCCTATAAATTGTGGCGCCCTTTTTGATAATAAACCCTTTTTTATTCTGTCTTTTTGCCCTACTCAGAGAGGAAGACAGGGCAATCCCGAAACGCCTTCAACACCTTTTTGTGAAGGTTAGTTCGACACTCTAATTCCTAACCAAATTTCATGTTTAGTAGAAGACATGCAAGCGTTTAATGTCTGTACCCAAAGAATGCTCCAAATCTTCGACAAGGAAGACATGGTAATCAAACTTCAATTGGACGGTCATTCTATTTCATCTTTCTTGGTGATTGTTTGAGCAACGCGAACTTTTTATTATGTTTTTAAAACAATAAACAAAGATGCTTGCTGATTGTTGTTCGATATTCGAAGCCGTTGAAACGAAATGAAATGGCGCGTCATGAACATCCGATGGTTTATCATACGTTTGTGTGTTCCAGCCGACTCGATGCAAACGGAAACTCATCGCAACGACATTCCAACGGTCGTTCGCGCAAAGTTGAAGTCGAACCGCGAATTCTCGTGGAGCGTGATGGAGTTTTCCGTTCGCTCAAACTGGTAATCTGATTTTCTCGTGTTCGAAATGACTTCATGGGGTTTCGCTGGCCGACGAGAATCACGTCTATTTCGACGTGAATCGAACCAAATCCATGTACTATCAGCGAATCGCCGAATGTTGCAGCGAAATCGACGCAACAAGTGAAATGATCAACGGTAACAACTGTTGACATCGTCCATTCGAAAGATCGCTGATTTCAGACTTGATGCTGAAGATGCAAGAGGCTGCACGAAAATGCGATTACGACGAACACACACCGGGAAATGGATTTCGGTCGTGCTTTGGACCGAAACGTTGGACGAGAACTTGTTGTTCCCGTCGCTTCACTGCGACTACTCGTCGTATCGTGGGATGCTGAATGGAATCGAGAGCTTGGATGCTTCTTGTTTCTATGGTCGTACATTCAATTTTCAGGTTTGTAGGTTCGAAGTCTTTGAAATTGCTTTTTTTTTGGCTTTTAGTTTACTCCGAGCGTCGCGTCGATCTTCAATGCGATTGGAATCATTTTGGCCACCTACTCGTTGTCGTGGGAAAGTGGAACGGCGGCGTTCAGTTCGCTAGACAAGATCACGAAAGTCCAAGCCAATAAGTGGATAACACTCTCTTACAAGATTCCTAAGATTTATTCAAATCAAAGTCTCCAAATTTTCTTCGATCTCTGTTAACAAAAAGAATAATGACAACGACAGTCGTAGATTTATTCACAAGCTCAAACTTGACTTAACAAAACCAAACAACAAATTGAAATACGTAGGAAATGGGAAGAAAGCATAACAACAAGCTGCAACAACACAACAACAGTGAACGCAATTCTTGACCAACGCGGAGAAAAGCGACATGAGGCAATCAAGATTAGAGCATCGGATGACCACTGGATAGGTGACTGTAGACTTCAGATTAAGCAAGCAGGAGAAATCGTTGGGCAAACGAAATCAAAACGACGGAAATTAGAACAAAGCGGAGAAAAAGATGGCAACCGGTTGCTTGGTCATGAAGAAAAAACGGCAACTGACCATCTGAACGACGATGGCGCCGATCACGAAACGAGGTAGCTCCGTCTTTTACTGCGCGAAGCTGGTTGGCACGCCATTTGCATTTCTCTTTGCGCCCAAACAACACGAATGACCATCGTTGGACATTGCTTATAAACTCGCAGTAATCGCATTCCAGAATATACGATGGCAAAAAACTGGAGTAGCTTCTGTTTGAACTATTGAATGCAGAAGCTTGGAGTGATGGTTTTTTAATGACCAGAGATTGAAAACAAGTGGCTAGATGCTGCGACGTTTACTTGAGATTCCTTGGAAGCATTGCAGATGAAGAAGAACGACATCGATTTCACTACAGGAGGATTGCCTAATGCTCGCTAATAACAACCTTCGAATACACTACAATCATCAAGTTCGACTCCCTTTCAGCCCCAATTGAAAACGCAATAGTAAACGAAAACCAATGTTTTGATCCACTGAACGGGCTTCAAGAGCAAATGAAGGAAAAAAGTGAGTGAAAATGGCTGACATTCAGTCGTAAATGATTGTTGATTGCAAGAATGAACATTTGAACAAAAAAAGGTCGATTTCGATAACGAATTTTCACGGTTTGCGGTCTTGTCGGTGTGGCACTCGGTCGTGAAGTCGTTTTTGACAGGTGCTCCCTCCTCGAGAGTGATAATAAATGACTTCTCCGCGAGATCGGGAAGTTACTTTTGTACGGCTACTGTATTCCTGTACCTTATTATGATGTTTTGTACGGTTACTGTATTTCTTGTACAAAAAATCCTTATATAGGGGCTCTACCTGACGATTTTTGATGGATATAAGCAAAAAGTGACAGGTTTAAGCGCAGAATGATTTATGGGATTTTTATTGATTTTGTGACTCTTCTGGCACCACATACTACTCTTGCTGTCGTCAGAGGCTTCGAAGATAACTTTCGGAGTTAGTTTACGTGTCGCTTAAATTTGTTTGTTTTGGTTTTTTGTTCGCGGAATTGCGAAGTTTAAAGTTGCGGTAACAAAATCGGTTGCGTGTAGAAAATTAAGAGTGCAATTTGAGCACAATCGAAACCTGATCGTATCGTCCAATCTGCTTATGTCGGAAGTCTAATCCTGTTAAGTGCGAAAGAATTCCGTGAAGTGGAGTTGTCGATGAAACCAACTTTGAAGAACAGATCGTAACAACAAGACGTGAAAAAGTTGCCGCCAAATCAATTCAACTGATAATCGAATACCGTTGATGTTGCCGAGAACATACGATAGTTAAGATGAACAACATTTTATGGTTCTTGTTTTCAACTGATTTTGTCGTCTTGTTTCCGCTCCTCAATTCAGATGCTCGTATGCACAAGTTGAGGGCGGTAAATTCGATCGCCGTCTCTCGATTACTGCGCGGTGTTAAGGACGAGAAGGCGGTAAGGTAAAATCCGTCTAACGCACTCGATCTAATGGCGCTGCAGGCGGAAGCGTTGTCCGTGCGCAAAAGAACAACAACAAAAAAACGCGAATTGCGCGCGAATATCGTCTATAAAAGCAGCCTCGAGGAACAGCCGTTGTCCATCACAGTGCAGTACATCGAATTTTGTTGGTTTTACGTGTACATGCGTCCTGTAATTCAGACCGTCATTCATTTTTGTCCGGCCACTCACGCATGTTTTTTGTTCTTCTCGACGACTATTTCTATGACGCGTCCTCTTCCTTTGGTCGTTTTATTTGTTTTCATACTGTGGTTATTGCAATCCACTTGACGACGTGATGTCGGGCTGCAAACAAGGTGTAAAAGTTGTTCATTGATTCATTTAGGTTCAGGTCGATCGTTTGATCATGAGGCACATTCTTCTGACCACGTTGGCGATTTTATCGTATATTCTCGTACATGCCGCCGATCTGATGCCCAGTAATGTTGGAGAGCGAGAACTTGTACGAAGACAAGTTTATGGCGGTGAGTTTCGATTCGTATTTTTGATCTTAACTTCTGCAATTTTAGCGCCCTTATATTCGCCTTGTGGTCCAGCCGGTTGTCCATGCCAATCACCCTTGTGTATGCCCGCCGCAGCTCCAGCTTTGCCTCCACTTCCACCGCCCCCAGCTCCAGTTTGTTCTCCAGCTTGCATGCCGCCAGCAACGTAATGTTTTGAGTATTTTCTCGTTTTAAAATAATCTATTCAATAAGAAATTGTTTATATTTACGAATTCTTCAGTTGCATGGGACCAGCAGTTGGTTGTGCTCCACCACCGATGCCTGCTCCAGCCGTCTATGCGCCAATTCCACCACCTCCACCAGTTCCGCCACCAACAGCAGGTCGTTTGATTCCTCAGGTAAACGGGAAGAAAATTGGTGTAATGGAAAAATTTAATTTTGAAGGCATTGCCTGGAGCACCTTGTGAGCCTGGAGTTGAATGTACGGGCGGAAGTGTTTGTTCGATGGGAATTTGTTTGTGCCCACCAGAATTAGTACAAGAAGGCACAGTTTGCGTTTCACGCACCATTTACGGAGTTGTGCCCGGAGGTATTTATTAAACCGGTCCGCTTTCATCGGCAAATTTTCTATTCAGCTCCAGCACCTCCACCTCCGATGCCCGTTCCAGCGTTTGCGCCTATGCCAATGCCTCTCCCAGTTCGACCCGCATTCTACGATCCATGTATAATCAAACGATCAGCCGGGACCCCGGGATCAAATGCTGACTGCAAAGAGTCGTAACATGTTGGGTAATCAGCAGGCTTAAGCCAACTTTGTTCAGTAAATTCAGTTATTTACCACTTCTAAGTCTTTCGACATCGTCTTTCCGCCAGTCAACTCAATAAATATCTCTTTCGTATTCTACATTCGAAGTTCGAGAATGAAAAATCGCTTCCCTACAAGACCTTTATCTTCGTTCTCTTAATAACTTCAAATCGACGTATTCAGACATTTGGCAGCGTGAGTAATCGAACTACACGAATCAGGATTTTCTACCAAAACACCTACGAAGCATTGAACATTATATTGTAGCAAGTTGTTTCTTTTACCGGCAACACATGTCGTGATGAAACAGGAAAATATTCCGGAAATAAGTCCACGTACAGCCACCTGAAGCAAAATTGTTCATTTGAATTCTTTTACATACCTTCGAAAAAGAAGATTTTCTCTCCGGACACATACTACTCAGAATCCCAATCTGAGAACCGATCATCGAAATATTGGAAAATCCACAAAGTGCATAAGTTGCCATCATAATTGCGCGTTTCTATGAACATTAATAAGTTAGGTACTTGTAATTGCTTTCGTACTCCGACTAACTCCTTACGCAAAACCATTTCGCTAAGACGTTGGTATGCCATGAACTCATTCAATACGGTTTTCATTCCCATCAATTCGGCGACCTTCAGTGTTTCGTGAATTTCAATCTAAAATCATCGACAAAAGTTCATGAAATCATTAGAATTACCTCAGGTTTCTTCGCATCGGAGACTCCCATCAAATAAGCTAACGGAAAGAATGCGTAGCCGAGTATTTTCTGCAAATAATTCAAATTGTTTTCTTGTTCTTGCTTCTACTTTACATTAAAAGTGAGATCGGCGATTCCAATCAAACCACCAAAATACGTAATTATAGCATTGGCCAAATATAGTAACGCCGTGTAGACAACCAAATTGGCACCAATCGCCCAAACAAACTTTGCCGAATGCACGGCTCCATTGCTAACACATTCGAGAACGTTTGTCGCCTCACTGCAATGAAATTGTTCAGAATTCACTTTTTATTCTTCAACATGACCAACCGACCGCTGAGCGAATTTGAATTCTCGTGCATTTTTCTGTGTCGATTTCTGGGTTTCCGGATAGACAATTTTGCTGATCGACAACGAAACTGCGGCACTCATCACGGTTGCCGAAAACAAATAAGTGGGACAAGCCTATGAACAAGTTGTTCTTACAAGTTCATTTCGACCACTCACTCCAAATGCAATGTAGGCAGCGAAGAGACTTCCGGCGATACACGCATAACCGGCTGTCATTATTGAATGTATCTCACTATCAGTCATTGAAATCAATGCCGGTTCCACGAGTATAGCTGCTTCAGTTTGTCCCAGGAAAATACAGGCAGCAGCATTTAAACTCTCCGCAGCTGTTGTTCCAATTGTGTGTTGCATAAACCAAGCGATACGCGATAGAACTGCTTGAATAACACCGTAGTAATAAAGTACAGAAACAACTGCACCAAAGTAAATGATAATTTGAAGACTCTAAACGATCGACTAGTACTCCGATATGCGAAATTACCGTAAAAATGAAAACTGTTCGAATTCCACAAATGTCTGGCATTTCGCTAATGAAACCGTAAATTTGTTTAGCCCCTACGGTTGCGAAATCAAGAAAAACTACAGCCTGCAATTCAAATATTCAATCAACTAGAGAGGTTTTTGTACCTGATCAGCAACAAATTTGATCACCACGTTTCCAGCACTCCATCTGAGAACTAACAGACCCACGCAAAACTGCAAAATCAGACCTCCAACTACCGGATGCCATTTGATCTGCAAATCACTTGTTCTTTCATGTTCCTTCATCAAATAATAACTCTTGACGGGTTGGCTGAACATATGAAGGCCATGATTATGAAAGCAAACATTCCAGACAACGATCGAAGGCGAATTCGATCTCCTCGTGTATCAATAGCTAACCACGCAATCACTCCACCCGCGAACAGTAAAATTGCACCTCTAAACATGGCCTGTAAAACGATCAAAGGGCTTTAATACATTTTAACAAGGTTTTTGTATTTGAAATTGTCAAGAGAAGTTGCTTTTAAAGTCACTTCAACGCAAAAACGTTCCAATAATGTGTTTTTGTAGAATGAAACGACAACGAAATTGTATATCAGATAAAGGTCCAATAATGCAAGTGCTGACAACACTGCGATGGATTTTTTAAAATCCTGATAAATTGCACATGCAACAAATGCATGAGCTGAAAGCCACAACACAATAAGTGATGTGTAATAGAAGTACCTGAAATAAGAAAAGATTGAATTGAGCATTAAAACGCAACAATCAACTTACTTTTTCAATGATGACCATAAGAAGAGTTTGTTATCGTTTTGTCCACTTCTCATTTCGAGTCGATTAACAGCACATAAATCAACTGTTGGGCTGTTTTTATTAGTTGTAATTTGCATTCCAATAACATGCATATTTGTTTTAAATCGACCAAAACCAATTAACTGATAAGCAGTCTTCGTCTAATACACGTGTAATTGATAGTTGGTTTCTGCAAAAAAACTCGTTAATTTTTAACTCTACAAACCCAGTGAATAGCGTACTCAGCATTTTGTTTGAACGTGGTTTGCAGAATTAGAGCAGAACTGTTGGCGAGATTAAATCACATATTCATGTCGACGTTCTTTATGTAAACAGTCCGCACACTATGGTGACGAAAATCCACTCGATTGTTGAGTTCGAAGTGTTATTCTATTGCAGAGGGTCGTTAAAGAAGCCAAATCTTGACGGTCTTCTGATACTCTGGAACTCGTAGTTTGTTCGATTTTGTCGTTTGATTTGAATTTTTGATCGGTAAATTGTCCGCCATGAAATAGCCATTTTGATAAGCGATTTGATTGACTTTTGGTGGTGATATGACAGCGTTCGTGTTCAAGAGTGGCTGATTAACACCCGCTGCAGTTTTACGACTGAAAATAACAACGTTGAGTTCGACACTCATGTTCGAAAACAAACCGTGAAGAGCGACTTAACGATCGAATGAGTCGAAATGGACCAACGATTTTACGTACAACCATGGAGATTCCATCACGACACTGTCGATTGGTCTGACAAATTGCCAAACTGATAAAAATGAAAAGAAAAACAAACAGTGCGAATAAGAACAGAATTATCGGCATTCTAATACAATGAGCAAGCAAAACTAGAGGTTATGGAGCTTACTATCATTATCGTAAATAACCACTTAATTCTATTTCGCAACTTATTTTCGCAAACTTCGTTAAACCAAAACATTTGGTTACTCATCTTACATTCCAGTAGCTTCCCTTTTTGGATGGGAGATCGCGTGCAGATGAAAGTTAAGTTGAGATTGAAGTTTGCACAACTTGTTACAAGCTCATTCATGTCGAAAATACCAATAAAAGTTTATTGTAAGCAAACTGTGGTCTAGAAGTTAGCAGTTGAGCGCACGAGAAGATTGACAGCAGTGATGATCGGAATGATACAAGGAATTGCGCAGTGCCGGACACAAGCCCTAAAGTAGCTTCTTATAAACGAATTCAGTTTCGTCACTTATTTGTGTTTGAGAGCCTCCATATGAGCGAAACCACTCCTCGAACTTCTTCACATAATCTCGACACCAAAAGGGATCTGGACCTTGACAATTAGGATCTAAAATTGAGACAATCAGAGGACGAGCAAATAAACGAGATTTACCGTCGTACTGACGAATATCCTCATGATTTTGTGGATTGAAGATTCGTGAGTTGTCGTTGACTCCGTAAAGATTGGAATTTCTGTTCGGGTTTAGAAGCGAATTGTTAGCACGAAGGTTGCTGTTAGTGTAGAAATCGTTGGTCGTCGGGTTATTTTGGTTGTTTGCAAATCGATTGTCGTTAAATTGTTGTTGATTAGTTGGAATATAATGCGGACTGAGCTGATAGTTGCGGGACATAGCACTACTGGTATATTGGTTGTTGTTGGTTGACGAATCAAAATACTGACGATTTTGTAACGAGTTGTCATTGTTCACATCTGTACGATAGGGATAATACATTGCTGTTGCTTGGTTTTGATTATTGAACGTGTTAGCCGTTGCAAATGTGTTGCTATTTGTTGAATCGTCGAAGTACATGGAAACGGGTATCGTGTTTTCAACGCGTGGAAATTTCAAGTCTTGGTCTTTGTATGCAGTTCCTTCGTAGGCGCTTTGACGGCGTTTGCGACGACCGTTGGTTGGAAATCGTTGATTTTGTGGCGGTTGATATTGTTGCTCGTTGCCTGAATTCTGCATAATTGACGACGAGCGAATGTCGAGCATACCGTTAATCGTATAACGTGTTCCCGGATTACTTCGATAGTCGTAGCCGTAGATGTTGTTGGTGAACTGCTGACTGTTCGGATTATTTGCGTTGTTTCGTTGACCGATTTCTGCGTAATTGATTTTGTTCTGTTCGGCATTCGATCGAGTTGGTTCCTCGGTTGTTGTACCAAACTGAGAGTTGTAGGGATTGCCGTTTTGATCATAAAATCGACGTTGTCCAGCATTCGCTTCGTACTGAATATTAAGATTCTCCGGTAAGAACTTATAGTTTGGGTTCTCTATAGTGAATGTGCTCATGTTTTGAGTGTTGGAATTTTGAAATTGCGAGTCATAAAAAGGTTGTCGTTGTGGATTGTTGAATGTCTGTTGATTTGCAAAGTTCGAATTGCCATAGGGTGTTTGATAGTTGCCGTAGAATGGTTGGCTGTTTCCGTAAAAACCGTTGTTTTGTGGCTGTGAATAATCATTAGACGAATATCCGACTCGACCGAAAGGAGTTTGGATGTTCGTAGTGTACGGTTGATTGTTATGATAAGTAGGAGCGTAATTGGTTGTTCCGTATGCTGCTGCTTGATTCGAACGTCCGTCGAATTGTCCGTTTTGCGTTGAGCTCACGTGAACAGCGCCGTTAATGTCGAAATTAGCATCAATCGGTTGACTTAGAAGATTGGATACTTCTGCTGGCAATTGAACCTCAAATGACTGACGTTGTTGTTGTTTAGCATACGATCTAAAGTTTTGAACGATCTCTATAATTGATGGTTATCTTGTTGTTGATTAGTTACATTTACTTGGGGCTAAACATGCGGTAGTTACATTGCACACTTCACGCGTTTTTGGTTCACCGTTATAGGGTTCTCCTACTTGTGTTGGCTCAACGAAAAACTGTAATGATACTTTCCTCGGTTCTCAAGAGTTCTTAACTACCGTCCATTTTTGGCAATGTTTAAAATAGTAAATGGGCACAGAAAAGGTTGCGTTCAATCGCTCTTCATCAATCGACCCGTAGCCTCGCGTTATCATGTTGGCTTTTGGTAATTTCAATGGTTGTCGATTGTTGTAAAGAGCGGCACTTGAAATTGAAACTCGTCCGTATTGACTTTCTATTAACGCCATTTTCAAGTACTACGTTCAAAACTGTTAACGTAAACACTCATTTGCTGTACCTCTTCACCGAAGGCCACACCCGTCCAGTGTCCGGTTCGTGCGGGAAAGTGGTTGTAACTGAAAAAGAAATCGACGAAACCCACACCAGACATCCATGATAACGTGTAGCCGGTGTCTTCATCCGTAAACGAACAGCTGCGAGACGATGGTGAAATTGCTGAAAAGGTTTTTAATTGACATTTTGATATTCGAAATACCATCAATGCCGTAGAGTATCGATAACCATAGCAGTATTTTCATAACTTCAACTTATCTAGTCGTATACTAACTAATAAAGAAACAACCGCAATTCTTGTTCGTTCGCTTTAGAACTCAACACAAAAGTAGGTCGAAAGGTTGTGATTGCTTTGCTATGTAGTTGAGTGACTTCTTAAATTTGCCGTCTTTTAAGTCCCAAACTCAAACAAAAATAACTGGAATTTGCCCGCCGTTTTTCTAAGTCGCGTTCATTTTGTTGTTTCTGTTCGAAGCGCGCAAAATTGCATGTCAGTCACTTGTTGATTCATAATCCTTCACCGAAATGTTTGTCGATGTCAACAGCTTAAGTTTTGGGTTTCGCAAAATCTCAAATAAAAAGTCTCGGGAAATTTGTTCAAAAAACAAGTTTGACTCTCAGAGTTGTAGCATCTTCATTACATGTAACATTTCATTTACATCCTTCAGTCAAGTTGTCCAACAAAAATTAAGTTGCAATTATGTTCGAATCAACCAAAAGATGTATGTGAATACGAGCTTTTTGTTCTTGAAATTGGAGTTATAATCATCGCTTGATTTCATTCTTGCCAACAAACAATAAGATTCAAACTGTTGAACAAATGAATTTTAAAGTGTTCTTCAAATCTGTCGATCTTAGTTCGTCAAATGAACGAGAACAGTTCGTCCAATTTAGAGTGGGAGTGAAAAGAAGGGATGCAAGTACATTGAGTGTGCGGAAGAGTCTCTCAATAGTTGCGGCCAAAGCCCCCAAGGCAACGAAGAAAACGAGCGCACTGTGGACTTTTTTGACGGACGAATCGTGAGGATTGGCTTTGCAGTGACGGTTGCACATGACGCAGCGAATTCGCTTGTTATGGTTGTTGTTGGTGGACTTCAAAGACAATGAACGCTCAGTGAAAGGAATCTCCGGACACGAAATTTAATGGCTGATGTCCGACAGGAAACGGGTTGATTTTCGGAACGCATGTTATTTACTTAGCGGATGTTTTGCCGCCGACCAAACGCAAATCGACGCCGACTGTCGGTCAGCGAGGTGCTCATTTCAACCTTTTTCCTATGCATGTAAAGGGCATTCCACGACTTGTTGCTTTTCCGACTTGTATGTTCGAGCACGTTCGTAGACTCCGGTGACACTCTTTTTTTTGGTTTACCATTGTGTTTTTTCAGACAACTCCACGATTGTTATGAACCGATTAAATTTCCATTTGGCTGTTCGTTGAACCACGTTTTCCGATTGTGTTTCGAAATGCTGTTGAGCGAACTGTTCGTTTCCAGCCGCGTTTATCTCAATTTGCAAACGACTCGTCAGATTCCCGTCTTATTTCGCAACGAAAACAAATTCGTTTGGTTTGACGGCGAGTTTTCGTAAAACGCTTTCCGTTCGACGTTGTTTTTCCCTCGACCGATTGTGTGGTTAGTTGGATTTCATGGGGCCGTGGACGAGAAGTGACGAGAGGAAAAGACGAAGTGTGGGTGGCGAAGATGATTGGGAAAGAAGGTGAACGGGTTTCGAGCGGCCGGGTTATTGAAATGTCCATTGATCCTGTGGGGATGTTTTCAAAGTGCGCTTATCTTCGTGTCCGCTGTTGCTTTCTTTTTGACTTCTGAAGTTGCGGTGCGTTTTCTTGGGGCTCGAAGAACGATGTGTGAGAAGCAGACGGCCGCAGCTGCTCTTCCTGTCCGACATTTCACGGAGTTTTCCTTGAAAATTTGCCACATTTTTCGACTTAAACCGCGTCCCGGTTCCGGAATTGCGTGTGTGGAGTTGTGTTGCGGTTTTACATTGATTGTTATGTTCGTCGAGTAACTAAAATGTGTTCATAGCATCTTGTGTTTATAAGCAGTTTCCGAAAGATGTCCACGTCAATCAAATTTGCAATGAAATTAATTGTTGTTTATACGAATTCTGTTTGATGGATGTCACGTCTAATGGTCGCGACGAATATTGCCAGTCGTTAAACGCACCTGCAAACGATTCTGTCATGTTTGTATTTGCATTCTGTTTGTGTCGAGTTTATGGGTTGCTGACCTCAACGTGTCAGTTTCTTTCCGACACGATTGTTTTCATTGTAACCTTAGATCTCGCTGAATTTACCTTTCTCTCTTGCACCTTGTGCTTTGGCCGTTAGTGTGTGATGCTTGAGTTTTCTGCAAATTCTCACAATGCCTAAAAATGAATCACGATCTTCGCGTCCAATTTCCATTTGCATATTGTGAAGAATGCAAAGGTTTTGTTTTCCTTCTTCGCGTTGATGCATCAATTTTACGTCTTCGTGTGCTTTGTTTTGAAAAAACGGTATAATCTTTCGATTCAGAACGGCTCACCTGTGAAGTCATGCTATGATCGGAACCGATGAAAGCAAAATTGCCAACGTTGGCAACGAACCGACAGACTTAAGTTCGCTTACTGCGCACCAAACAACAATCAATCAGACGGAGAAGTCGCCGCCGCCGCTATTGGATCGTCGAAACCAGCTGCCTAATCGGTCAGCCATGAACGAGGACGCAGCGACAAAGAATCAACCGACTGCTTGTAACTCTATGCCCTGTTCGCCGAATCACCACGCTATTTCCACGAAACCCAACGTTCCAACAACTGTTACAAGCAAACTCGACCGATTCCCTTTCAACATACGAGATACAGTGGAATGGATTATCGGGTTGGTTTCTAAACGCTTTCGTTCATCCATTCATTTTTATGGGAAAAAGTAGTGCATACTCAAAAATCCGATTAATCTCATCGTTTGCTTGTAACTACAAAGCTATTCGTAGGGCTTTTAGCCGGAACTAAACGAATTGTTCACAATGAACGATTCAGAAATCGAGGTTAAATGAAAGGGATTTCGAGTGCTGAAAATTTATTGAATTATGAAACTCAAGGGATGCATGTAACGCACGACTGAAATTTCCGAATATGCGCCTCGACAAGTACGCGCAAACGGTCCTTCGGATCTCAAAACTGCGGTCGAAACCGTAATTATGCACATCCCGAATTTTCCCAGTAGACGGGTGTCAGATTGAATTCGTCAGTTGATGTTTGACTTATTCGTTAGGATCTTCGAATTTGGAAGATCGCTTATCTTGTTGTTGTGGTCGAGCCCATTTCCGTACGTGATCTGTTGCTTATTCGAAAGCAGTTCACTACGTGCCTTAAGCTGTTGCAGGCGAGTTATGACCAGACCTGAAAGCGTCGCCTATCGAAAGTTGTTTGTCGAGAAATACGTACATCAATGTCATTTATTTATCTATCCGCATGCTTGCTGAAACAGCGTATAATTGACATTTATTCATTAATTGAACAAGTTTCCCGTCCGGAGTCGTTGCATTCCATAAAATCGTGCGCTTTCAACTTTGCGATGATGATTTTCCGAAGCGAGAAGATTCGTCGACGCTTCTCTGCGACGTCGTTGTTGTTTTTGTTATTTGACGTGAAAGGCACGAAATTGGTTGCAAAATTCGCTGAACTGTCACAGGGAATTCGCGACGTTTCTTTTCGAACACTTCGAGAGTTGGCTTCAGAAGTTGAGTGCATGAATTAAGAGAACGTTTATGGAATTCGTTGTCCACTCATTGAAGACGTTGATGTTTTTATCTCACAGACGTTGGTCTTTGGCTTCTTCGCTTTGAAGGAAAAGCGTTTAAAGTTCAAAATTTGTTTGTCTACAAATTTTGTTCTCTTAATCTCTTCGTCATTTCTATAGTCGTAGGAATAATCACTGGTTAGTTTACGACTGTGTTAGATTGCGATTTGTCGTCAACAATTAGATACCGTTCTGCGCTGTCCGTTTGTCTTCCTTCCACTTGACTGAACAGTCTTGTTTAAACAACCAACTCTGCGCTATTTACTTGTCACCGCAAGCTAAGGACCAAAAATTATGCTCTTGTTGCTTCTTACCGCTGGCTTATATTCTTCGATGTTCAGCCGTTTGCGTTAATTTCCATCACGCAAAACGTACACTCATTGGTTTCGAACGGGACTATTTTTTCGTTCGATCAAAACCTTTTCCAAACATTTCGATTTGTTCTCAAGTACACTAACTGATTGCTTTCAATAGCAAGTGCTATCGGCTAACTGTTTTGGGATCCGATAATCTTCTGAACTTTCGAACGGATATCAACATGCAGATGTTTCGTGCCAACCAAAACCATCGTCTTGTTGCGAGTAATTGGGATGTTATTTTAGTGTTCATTTGTGAGTTCATTCACTACTGCCCGTTCTCTTACGAATCTCCTACCGCAACGTGTACTTTCAATTGAAAGATTATCCATTTGATCTTTAAATTGCTATGATTATTCTTCAGTCGTTTGTTCGTCTTTTGAGATTTCCGTTTTCGAAAACAATTCACGGACAACAAGTTGCGCTTTTCGCTGACCAAAAATTCCTCTTGTTACAAGAAACTCGGAGCTTTTCGGTTGTTAAGCTCTCGGGTTACAGCGTCGCATTTTGAAATTGTTTACCAAGCAAAAAGCAGCGATATCCGATTTCTTCGTTGCCTGTGGCATCGACTTTGAAATTCCGGCACTTTCGGTTTCCGTCGCACGTGCGCGGCTTCTGTTGTTATTTTTAACTCAGCCGACGACTACACGGTCGGTGATGAAACTCGTCTTTCCGACCATTTGCGCGCTCTTCGGTCTTCGAACATCGCAAATCCCTTAACCAAAAACAACCGCCATTCAAAATTCAATCGTATTCTAAATCAGCGCCGACACGCGCTCTTCGTAGTGTAAACACGAGTTTTATGGCTAACTGTTAAACACTCGAAAATTTGTCCTTGAATGGACGCGGAGGAAAAGCCGTGTGTTAGCGCCCCTCTTCGTCGACTAAACAGCTGAAAATCCCAAGAGGTCGGGGATAGTGAACGGCAGTGCACACGCTAAAAAGCCGTCTTTTCGGATGAAACGAACGGGCCAAAACGTCTCGTGTGCAAAATCACGTGTCAAACGCGAAATCAGACGGCACGTTTGGACGAAAAACTTTCTCCAAAAACGCACGTGCGAAACGAATCGTGTGTGTTTTGTTGCGATTCGAAATCACGTGATTAAATTTTTTATTCGAAACTTCAATCGTGAGTGCAAGTGCGTAAAATAGCGCCACGAGTTTATTTTGTTGCCACGTGACTTGAGGGCACGTTTTCGGACGTCCTCGAATTTGACGGAAGGAAAACGGCTGCTTTTTATACACGACGCGGCTGCAGGAGCGTGGAAAGCGGATTCGTACAAATTTGCTGATTTGCCAAAGGACATGTATAATTTCCACATCTGCCTAAATTGATTTGCATGTCGACTTTACGAGCAGTGGGATGTTGACTTTGTCGCGCATAATTTCTCTTCTTCAGATGCCGAGTAAATTTGATTTCAAGAAAATTGCGGCAATTCGCACCAGTCGTGAAAGGTTTGTACTTATGCACGACAAACCACCATATTCACGGCACCCCTTGACCTATTTGATTTATGTGTTCATCTCTCTCCATTTGGTGACACAACGAGATTGGGGACTCTGAATTACTTTTTTCTTGGATGAATCAAGACCGCTAAAATAACATCGATACACGCAATTTTACTTTTTAATTCATTCGTGTATTCACTTTTCGGTTCTGAATACTACAGATGCGTCAAGTACTGAAATTATGGAGCGCCGACAACCAAATACAACAAAGCTTCCATCTTGAAAAGTGGGCAATTCAGTTTTATTCATGCGCTCACGCCACTCCCACATACACCGCGCAGTTGAATGCGACGTGTTGGTGATCCATGCTTCAACACGGAGGAGCTCTCACACGACGCTCTTCTATTGCTCCGTCCGATTGGACCTTCGCACTTTGTCGTCATATTGCAGCCGGAAGCCGTGCAACTTCAGGCGATGCGCACAACTTTTTAAGCCTGCGAACTGTAGACGTGCACGCTTGATCAGTTCTTTTCAATCGCTGCAACTCCGCAACACTCAATCCGATGACGTTCTATACAAATCCCGAACACACGTTTTCCCGTTCAGTTGTTTTTTCGCGCTCAGTTTTTTGTGCTCTAGACGCCGAAACGTCCATACCAATTAGTGTAAATCGAGAGTTTTGAATTTTAACTGTAAAAGAATGCGGCGTCATAGCACGAGGCTCCTCAAGGTCGACAGATCCGTAGAAACTGATTTCCAAAAAGCGACGCTGTCAAGTCGAGCGTTTCGCTTTCTTTTAAATTGCGGCTTCAATTCGATGGTATCGAGTTCTGAATTGTAATTTCTGGCGATCCGTTGCGTTTATTCGTGCTTTCGTGGTTTTGCGAATAGTGGTGTGTTAACGTACGAATTTCTGCAGACCGGTGAAACACTTCGATCCTTAATTAGATTGCGTTAAACAATCTCACGTCCAATGTCCGTTTCCGTACTTCCACATGCAAATCCACACGGTTCGGCCTTAAGTAACGGACAGTCCAACAGTCGTTCCTTGGGAATGATCAAAACAAGCACAGCTCGACCGCAATCCGGAGAGATCATTGGCGATGGTTGCTGTTTGGTCAAAGCTCTCATCTCTAATTTGCTTACATTTGCAACGTAGGTTTTCTAGTGCGTAGAAGTGTCGGTTTGAATCAACGATAAGAACCATATTCTGGTCATAAATATCCTAAAGGCAAATCACATTTGGTAAACGGCTGTTTTCTAAACGTTTTCTCGCATGATCGTGGGCGTACAAGTAATCGGAGTTTGCTTTTGCCTCCCTTTATAATTTTCATGTTGTGGACATAAAACATGTGGGTTTGGTTCCAAATTTATGAAAACGATTTCAATTCAAAGGTTTTCTCTAGTGATTAGTTAAAATGTTGCGTTTTACTGATTCTATCAAACACAATCAGACGTTAACTTTGAGCTTATTCCTTTGATTTTTTCAAAGTCCTTAAGTCGTTTAAACATCTCAGTCTGACTGTTTGGTCTTTTATGACTACGTGTTAAACACATAAACTTAGCGAAATTTTCGTTCTCTTTTAAGTTTAAAACACGGGCTTTACGATTTTTCTTATGAAGTTCGAGGTGTTTGCTTTCATATTTTAGTGACACAAAAGTACATGCTTACGTTCTTCGCTAGTTGCTCGACCTGTTAACTCAGAAGCTGAAAGCCGGGAAGTAATTTTAAGTACACGTGTTAAATCGAGAGCAAAAATTCATTCAATTAGTGGGAAATTCGTGCTTACGTCTGTGCAGACGACGAACACGCGCTGAAAACGGTCGATAAGAACTGCACTCGTCGTTGAAGTCTCGTCGAATCATAGAAAACAACCCGCTTCTTAGACTGCACCAATGTTTTGATCCGCAAAGGTGTCCATCGTGTTTTCATCGATTTGTCGGCAAATTTTAAAGCACACCCACGGTGCGGACGTTTGAAATGTACGGCACTCGTGGTTTCTTGGAACGCGTTGTGTTTCGATGCACAACGAACGGGAACAACAAGGATTCCGCACTTCGTATCTGCCGTCACGCCTTGATGTTTGCGCGCTGCTTATCAGCATCTCGGGATCTCGATTGCAGTCGTCGGTTGCGGAATTTTCCGGCGTGCTTGATGAACAAAGCGGCGACAGAAGAGAAAGCTTCTTGTTTTTTTTATTGATTGCCGGGCAGGTTTCCGGATCGGTTGAGTTGCGATGTGTTACAGGTGACTGAGGCGTCTTGAAGACCCAAACAACACGTAGACGCCCGATTGCTCCATGCGAAGGTTTGGAGTTCGCGGGCCCATTCGTCATCAACATTTTCCTCTCGAATGTCTTCGTCGCTCCCACTTGCTATAAGAAATCGGGACAACCGAAGAGCGAAGGTGCGCCGCCGTTGGCCGTCTCATCGACTTAGCATTTGGGCGAACTTTCACACTTCGCTATTAGTTGACGGGCGATGATTGTGATAGTCGAGTTAATGCATTTGGCAGGTGCTTTTTAATTTCCTGAGCTTCTATTGATCCGATTTTCCGACTCTAATCACGCGAATGCCTCCAGCTGCGATTCTTAAAATGTCAAAAAAACCAAATTAACGAGCGTCTTTCTAGTCAATTCATAATGTCGACGATCTGAATGTGCTCTCACTCCCGCAGTGGGTCAACAATAAAAGTTAAATTGACATCATGTTTGTTGTGGCTCGACGACGGACAGTCGGTGATTATCGTTGGTGCTTCTTGAGATCCGATTTAATCGTTTCCTTCTTCTATTAACTCGGAATCAAATGCACGTCAACAACATTCAATCAGATCTTTTTTTATGGTTAAACATCATCGAGTTGACGAACCCCGAGAAATTGGGTACGTGATGATAAGCGAAATGTGTACTGCTTTTCTCGCTTATTGTTGACAAGAATTTGCTTGCTATCAGCATCTATAATGACTCCTAAAGCAAAAATAGTTTTGGAAATGAGCGAGACACCTTACACGAACACGTACCTTTGTTTGAAATTCACTTTCCATTTTGCTGTTCATTATCCTAAACGTTTCTAAGATCACGACTTGGGGGTCTTCAAAGTTTTATGACAAATTATTTCTTTATGACTTCATTTCATCTTATCGAAGTTTGTCGGGACTGCGATCACGTGGTTTTCTATTGTCATCATAATAGACGAGTTCATTTCGTAAACTTTATCGCTTTATAGTCATGAATCCGACCACTGTGTGATCACTAGAATGGACTTTCAATGAAGTTAATTGGTCAAATACGCGTATTCGATCACTATATTTACACATCCTTATCCTTACCTTCAATTAATCTCTAGAAGCACACTCGTTCGTAACTATCACCTAATAACGAGATTTCGGCGTTTAAAATGGGCGCTAAAGTTTGCACGGAAACATCTCACGGTGCCGAACCGACTCGTTTTGAGCGAATTCGCACGTCACTGGAATACTGGAGAAGAAACTTTCTAAGCTGTAATTTCATAAAAACATCTCCGAGGTAACCTCACTGCAATTGATCATATATTGTTGTCAGTTTTGGGCACAACGAAATTCAAAATCGCCAATCAATTGATGGTTATTTCTTCATTTGTATTCATTTTTAGTCGTCGACGAAAGCCTGATGTGAACAAGGAAAATCGCAACAACACGAATGCAATTACCAATCAACCGACGACTTCAACGAAGAAAATGGGTGTTGTCAGCGCTTCGCACTCCTCATCGACGAAAGCTCGCAAAGCCACGTCAAGTGAAGCTTGTGTAGCCGATTTCTTCGATGATGCGATGCTCGACAAACTCACCGAATTGCCGTATGCCGTTGAGCGTAATGAATGGTTGGCAACGCATAGTAAGTGACTTTCCGAGTAAGATCAATATTTTCGTTTTTAGCTCTTGCATTGTTTGAACATGTGAACGCGTTGTGTGGTACGATTTCTGAACATTGCACTCCAGTTACATGCCCATCGATGTCTTATCCCGGTTGCACGTTAGTTTTCGTAGCCACTAAAACGGCTGAAGCCATTGATTTCAGGAAAGCTTACTGGTTTGATGAACGCGGTAGAAAATATCAGTACTCAGCCGGTCGTTATATCGATTGTGTGATGTCGTTTTGTGAAGCAGCACGCAAAAATGAAGCAATCTATCCGACGAAATACGGTGAGCTTGTATCGGCAATAACAGGATTCATTGTTTTCATTTATAGGTGCTCCATTTCCGAATGACTTTCAACAACACTGCCGTAAAGTTTTGCGGCTGCTTTGGCATTGTTGTGGTCATTTGTATGCCAAACATTGGGATTTAATGTCCGTTTTAAATCTTCGGCCGCAATGTGGACTTGTTCTTGCACACATGGCGGCAATTGCCAAACTTTTCATGCTCTTAGACTCAAAAGAATTGAACTCATTGAACAATACGTTGTATTTGGTCCGACCACCGTGTCTTCAAGCTCCACCCGCAAAGAAGTCCGGTGGTGTCGGCGAACAGTTTGGATTTTCCAATTCCGATGCATACGCCAATTATACTACGGGTTCTGTTCATTGGTCTCGCGGTCCGACGTCGAAATCAGGAAGTTGGGGTGGTCAATCAACAATGGTCTCAACATCACCAGTACCAACTCGACCCACTGCTTTAATGCACAACAACTCATATGCTCAGACGTGCTAATTGAATGTTCATGAAAACGGTTATTGTTTCCTTAAAAAACTATACCGACAGCTATTACTCGTATCTGCTATCGTTGACTGGTTGTCCATTTTTTCGTTGTTTAATTTTGTTTTCTCAGTTGTTTTTATATCCCACCAACTTTTCACAAACCGTTTTGTGGTGTTTAGTTCGAATACATCGCATACTGACACTTCAATTGTCTTGTAAATTTAGTGTATAGAAACTTCTCGCACCACGTGCTTACTAACTTTTTATTTGTATCGATCATCATTTCCTACGGTTTTTGAGAGCTAAGAATAATGAACGGTTTGGGTTTTGAGAGTTTTCCGGATAAAAATTCTTTCCGGTGGTCTTTGGCGCTTGATTTGATCATCATCTATGCCTTTTCACCAGCGGTTTTTAAATACGAAAATGCTATGTATATGCACACGGTTTATCAGCACCTATATCCCGCACAAAATTCTAGTCAGCGTCCACTGGGTAACATGCGGGGGCCTCTAAAAGCACGACGGTCATTTTTTGTCGTTGGTTCCACTCAAGATACAATTTCTTTCAACTCTTCTCCATTGATAGTGAGTATAAAAAGTAAAAACGTTGATGTTAGTCCCGGAGAACTGTTAAAGCATAGAAATCGTTTATTACTTTCAAGTTCGCTTAGAAAATCTTACGTATTCAAGACAGTTGTTGATTAAGAAGTTTAGTGAAAACAATAGATCCAGCCAATTCACTGATACGAAACAGGTAAGCGAAGTTGTAACCGATAGAAATCAAAGACAACGTTTGCGATTTAATTCAAAAATGGCTCATTTGTTTTGTAGCAACAATGGCGTTGAGCAAATAGCATAAGGTGTCGTATGAGCAATTGAAATGGCAAGAACTTTATCAGTGATAGAGCATCGCACTGGCAGTACGACGTGGATAGTGAGGAGGAAAGTCATGACCGTTGTAATAAGCGTTGTGATGATTCGAATAATGAGTATTGTAGTTCGGATAAGCAGGCGGAACGTAATTTCCATAATCATAGCCTCCACGTGACATTGAATTACTGCGATGATAAGCTGAATAGTCAATTTCATGATTGGAATACAAAAACAATTCTTCGTACCGGATCCACCACTTGCACCGTTCCAACCAAGAGCTTCTTGATGACTATGACCATAACGAGAACGATGACTTTTGTGACGACGTTCTCGACGTAAAACTCGACGTTCAATTTCCTCCGTTCGTTTACGCTCCTCCACGCGTTGAACAGTTTCGGTTACTTTCGGCTGGAATAGCTGAGTTAATGATCAAAACAGTATGGTCCTCACCTTGCTCACTACTTCATGAACTTCTCGAACTTTCATTATACTTCGTGGTTTCTCTTCCTAAAAAGAAATAAGAACCGATTTAAAAGAATCGAATCTAAGAAGTGAAATGATTTGCAGTGCTTTAAAGAACATTTCTTGCAGTAGAAGTTACTTGACCCGTGTAATGAAGCAAAACTGATTCTTTTTAGTTGGACGACATTTGGTGCTTATTTTTACGTGTTCATTATCGTGACATACCTGCAATTTGATCAAAGTACCACGCGAAGAAGCGGTCTCCAGTGCCGGCATGGAGTTGTAGCGATTAATTCGTCGAGCGTAAGTCTCGTTCAACTCGCGCGTCATAGTTGATTGCGGTGAGTCAGCTACCGGACGCAAATTAGCCGGCATGTGAGGCCATGGTTTGGTTTCAATCTAGAAAACGACCGAAAGCTGCACGAAACTCATAGTAATACCACTTAGTATCCCAATTTTCGTTTGACGTGCATGCGATGTTTGAGTATTTTGAAATCGAATGGGAATTAGTGTTTGCATTGCCCGTTAACAACATCACAATGTTAGACGTGTGAGTTAGAAACCAAAAGCAAAAGCGGTTTTAAAGTGAACAGGAAACTCGTTGATTGTAACGAACCTCATGAAGATTCATAACCGACTGCGAAGTTCGAATTTTCAGTAAACCTTCTTGTCCTCCATTTATCGAAACTACGGATCGTGGACTAAACGAATTGCTGTTGTACTGCCATGTTGTCGTAGATAAGTCCTATAAACTTGAATTACAACTGCACACGGCTAACGAAAACTGTTAAGCATCAAAAATTTCGAATGGTTAGATGGCAAACAAACTTCTGCGTTTGTTGTCAATCGACAATTTCAATGGAAAACAATAGACACAAAAGTGTAGTTGTCGATTGGATATACGCAAAAGTTACGTTAATGTCGAACTCTAAAACAAGATACCGTTGCATGGCCGTTGCGTTCGGATTGAGAAGCAGTAGCGGGAGTTGAAATGTCGGCTGAAGTTCGCGAAAGAATACTATCACGAATGAACGTCGGATTCTAAGTATTAGTCGGATGTTATAACACGAAGTCAACAAATTAAACGGGTATTCAACAAATTTTGTCGTTGAATACGTCAAAATACGCACACAAACACCGCATGCATAATCAGTTGATAAAAGAAATAAACAACAAAACCTTAAGCGGAGTCGGTAATTGTTCTGGTTCCGTTTTAACGATCTCGGATTCCACGATTTTGAAGTCTTGTCGTCGACTGCGAGAACGTTCCGCCAACTCGCGATTCTTTCGAGCCAACTCGTCCAGGTCGTTGTGCTGTGAAACAGAAATTAGAAAACAATACGCAGCTGTTAATTGGCCACGAATCAAACGATTTTAGGTTGCGCATTTGAAAACGAAACTTTGGGATCTTCGACTACCAAAAACATACCTTTTTAGGTTCATTTGAGATCTGAAATATGTCAAAGTTATTCGGTTACAGATTAGCATGTTAAGCAAAGCAGTCGGTTAGAACATAAAAGTTTGCTCAGAATTACGCTTAAGCGTTTATTTTGTTGCGCATGTTCGTAGATAGGATATTTACAAGTGAACTTAATTTTAAATGCTTATGGCAGTGATTGATAGATTATAAGGTTGTAAAGAACATGAATGAAAAGAGTGAAGACTCAAAGACAATTTGAACGAAGACCAAAAGTGAAGTTCTACAAATAAATGCCCTTCTGTAAACAGTTGAATTCAACACCCGTACGGCAAGAAGCAGAATTGACGAAAACGAAAGACTTGAGCGAACACTGCAGTAAACTATGAGCAATCTGTAAATTAACGTGGCAGTGAAGGCACATATCATAGGAATTTCGAGTTAGAAGATGATTGATAAGAAGCAGCTGTACCACTTCGTGATTGCGTGTTTCGTATCCTCGGTTGACCGCCCGGATAGAAGGTGGCACTTAATGGACGATTATGTTGATGCGTAGAAGCGGCCGTTTGTACCACTTGCATCAATCGTTGTGTGTTGCCCGGCTGTTGCGGAGGTGGAGAACGACGTTGTGGTGTACGAGTACGCTGAAGTTTATGTTGTTAGAATTCAAATAAAATGTAATTCATACACGAATTCCCGGAGGCAAAGCGGGTGGAACGTAACGACGCGCATTTTCGTAACTCGGAGGTGGTGGAGAAGGTTGAGTAGCTTGAACGATTCGTCGAATACTGTGCTGCGATCGGGCTGATGGAGCACGATCTTGTGGAGAGTAGCCAGGATGCAAATGATTCGAATCGATGTGAGTTCTAGTCGATTTTACGGGACTTGCTGTTTTAAGTAAACTGCCGCCATTCCTATTGGATGGTCGCGGATTGGCTGATGTTGAAGCGGTACTTATTTGAAGAGGTTTAGTGTCACGATAAGACTAAAATTAGCTAATAAGTTATAATATGGTGAAATAATCAAACTTCGTAAGAATGATGTGCACTTTGACTACGACGCCGATGTTCAAACAACTGAAGTCGACGACGCACGTCAACATTCGACGGTGTTTCTCGATTTGTGACAGTGGAAGAATGAGGTGGTAAGTCGTAGATTTTCTCCCAATCGTTTATTCCTGCTAAAGTTAAAATTTTCAATAACAATAAGTCAATTTATGTTCTTACCATTATCAGTACTTTTTCTCCTGCGAGTCGGATCGTTGACTAAATGGAATGTGCTTTCGTGGATCACTTCAACATCACGTTCAGCTCGATTAACTGGATCGCCATGCACATCGACACTTCGTTTCTTCACAACTTTAACGGCATTTGGCGCATGTGGTACAAATCCACCACTTGGCGTCGAACGAGTAGCTTTAAATGCTGGCTTTGGTCGATGACTGCCATCAGGTGAAGGTTGAATTAGGTTGCGTGTTTGTCGTTGTGCAACCTCGTCTAACGGTCGAGTTCCACGTCCGCGACGAGGCGAATGAGGTGGAGAATGTGATGGTGTGAAATTCTTTCGTTCTTGTTTAAAAGTCGGTTCACCAACTATCGGTTCCCATTGATATTCGGCAGATTCATTCGCAACGCTTTGTGGCCAAATATACGGTCGTTCCGGCGGCGGTTGCCAACGACGTCCAATACGATTGATAGTCGGTTCAGGCTCGGGCTTCTCAATAAATGCTTCTCGTCGTTGCAGAAGATCAACTTCAAAGCGTTCACGCTCAAGTACCTCATCACTTCGTAGGATCTCATTTCGAGCGGCTATTTCCTGATCATCAATCATATAAGTTCGTTTCCAGCTTGGCGGAAAAGCCGAGTCTCCAGAAAGAGCAGAAATTGGACGGGTTTCGTAAACTCGAAGATTTGGTGTTGGTCCGGGATCGGAACCGAGCATCGGCGTATGAGTATCGCGAATACTCGAAGCCGGAGATGCTGTTTCAGTGTGATGGGAATGAACGACTGTTGGTGTTTGAGCATATTGACGATATTCAGCTCGACTATTTCCGCGTTGTTGTTGAAGTTTTGCTGCATGCAACTGCTTCTCTTCACTTATTCGCTGTTTTTCTTCATAGCGTCGCATTGCTTCAAATTCCAATTGTTTTTGACGCTCAAAAAGTCCAACTCGTTCTGGATCGGTAATGTTACGTGGAGTAACCGAAGTAGGTCGATGTCTTTCCGCAGTCTCTGAATCCGGAGGTGGCCATATTACAACCGTTTCACCAGATGTTCCTCCGTAATTCAATTGTCGTCCGTAGTCTGGCGAGTCAGCACTTTCATTGAACACAGTTGGATGGTGATTAGTTTGTTGAGATTCACGGCCTGTCGAATTCTGAATTGTTACTCCTGAAGAAGGGCTCACTTCTTCAAGACGAAAAAATGGTCCGTTAAAGGAAGTTGTCGGTGGTTTTGATGTCTGCGGTGTTTGAGATCGATTGCGTTGTTGACGAAGATTTTCTTGCATTATTTGATAGGTTTCATGTTCTTCGTATGTTTGGAATGTAAGACCACCGGGCGATACGGATGACGGCCGTTGAAGCGGTTGATTTGGTTGTCGTGTTTTCAGTCGCGTATTCGACATTTGTGCTGTTGAACTCATTGGAGGTGGCGGTGGTGCGGGCGGCGGCATCGGATTTTTTAGGATCGATTTGTGTACTTGAGCTTCTTGTCCAGGCGATGGCGACATTCGCTTCGTGTATCTGTCTTGAGTGAAATAATCAAAGTTGGAGCTTCGAAGCGACGGTTCAGTTTGAGTCCTGCTTTCGATTTGTGCGTATTCTTCAAGGGTTTCAGAATATTGATCAGTGACACGTGAAGAGGGTGTCTGAAATTTGCATTAAATAGAAAGTTTTTAAGTTTGCTCACATATTTCAACTGTTGATTTGCGTGTTTTGGCACCGCTGGCGCATTTGTTTGAATCACAGGCTTTTGCTCACATTGACGCACCTAAAAACATTCAAATTTACTTGTTCTGAAGATCTAGTCCCCGATTCAATGAGACTTCAGTGCAACATTTGATACAAAAAGTAGTGAGTTTAAGTCGCGGGATTGCACGTTAACTTCAAATTCTCGGTCTCAAGTTTTTTGAATCGAAACTTCAAATCTCTTTGATTCATGTTGACACTTCAACGTTAATTCATAATACACGTGCATAGACGCCCAAAAGTGAGTTTGTTGTTTGAGAGAAATCGACGCAAATTCCTATCAAAATTCCTACCATTTCGCGTATTTCCTCGTGAGTTTCATAAGTTTTTTCGAGGATTCTGACTATTCTACGAGACATGATTACAAATTGAAGCACGTGAATGCGGAGGACTTCAACGAAATGTCCATTTGATTTTCGAGAGATAAAAACAAAAGAATGCTGATCACACAAAAATTGTAGACGAGCGTTGTGGTCGCTTCACAGATGACCATACAAAACGCTTCGAAGGAGGAAAGACGTCCGTTTGATCCGAAAAATTCGCCAATTTCCGTAACAAATTTGGAAATTTGTAAAAGCGAGATTCATGTGACAACAATGAGGTGTGAATTTCCAGTCGGAGCAATGAAAACCGACCGACAAGAAAAGTGAAGCCGCAAATCAACGACCTCAAACGTTTCACTTGCGATCCCCTCCGTTTACAAACACCCCCGCAAGCAGTTTGACGAACGTGATCAAGAAAGTGCGCATGGCAAAAAGTTTGTTGGCCGCACAAAAGTGAAAGTACGAAGAGAGGGATTGCTTTGAAGTGTCAAGGGCAGGATGTGACGCAAACTAACAACTGTATGATGTTCCGGGCTTCGCTCCGAGTAACCACGTAAAAATACATTGTTGTGCTCGAACGCAAAAAGATCGTCTGCTTATCTTCGACTCTCTACTCGCTCGCGCTTCACCACCCACTCGGGGATTCGTCTGCACGCGTTCTGGTTCTCGCGTATGAAGCGGTTTCTTGGCCCAACAGATCAATGCATCCGCATAGGATCGTGTAATTTTGTGATCTCTTGCTAACGATCGCGATCAATTATAGTTCAGATTGATTGTTATTTTGATGCAACTCTTGTACTTTCTTGTAACTTAATATTTTCTTTCTGTCAATATTGAAAACTTACATTTTCGCATGATTCTTTCCATTTCCTGTCGAATGGTTGGTTGACTTTCTTGAGATATTGTTGTTTACGCTGACGAACCAAACGTCCAGGATCAGGTAGGTCGTCGTGTGCATCGACCAAAAGATGGGTTGGCCACGTCGACATTCCTCAACTTCCAAATAAATAGGTCGCTTTGAACGAACCTATTTCAAAAAGGCGATTATGACCTTTATCATAAGACTAAAAGCAATTGATGTGTAATCGAAGAATGTCTTACCCTTTGAAAGTTGTCATTTTGATGTTTGTAGGAAACTTATGAATGAATAGAAGTTGAGAAAACAATAAATTGGCTGGTCCAGAAGCAGTAGATTGGACAATAAATCAGAGGAAAGAAGATTGGAAGCTATTACTGCTTGCCGGTAATACGATGTTTGCGAAGCGGATGAGTTATAAGTAACGATCACACAAAAAGTCTCCGGTTTGCAAACGAGAAAAAACTCACAAAAAGCGCAGTAAATAAAGTTAAAGCACAAGCAATCAAATCGCAAATATGAAGACTTACTTTTTGCAACGTTTCAATGCTCTAAATCCGAAATTAGTCGAATTAACGAAGATACTTCTAACCTTTCGAATTTGTTCCAATTCGCGAAGACTTTCTTCATTCGCCTAAAAAATAGCTTAGAATATAACTCCTGTATACTACGAAAACAGAATAGAAAACAAGCGACAAAGCAACACACATTTGATTCAGGCCAAGCCGGCTTATTCCACGGTTTGTTAGCATCGTCTTCACGCGCTTTTAAATGCTCACGTAACTTTGATGCTTCCATAGCACGATGTCGATCGACACTTTCGTTCAAATAGGCATTGGTTGTAATTGGTCTGCTTTCCGTACTCTAAACATGCTTCAATAGCTGATGGCTAAACATTCAAACTAACTCGAATCTTTCGCTGCTCCATAGCATCTAATTTCAACAACGAACGTTTGTTGTGGTGACTAGGAAAATCGTCCATGAGAGATTTGTGACGAGGAAATTGGGTTTGCGCATGAGCCGGAATATAGGCATTCGTATCGACTTTTGGATCAATGATTTGCATACGAAATGATTCCTGTGTACGCTCTGCTTTGTAGTCACCGTTTGTTTTGGCATGTCTGCGAGTTAAATCGGCCAAACTGCCACCACCGACTGATCTATCGGTCGACTGAAAGTATCTTCAAATAGAGTTTCCACAAAACAACTTACCGGATTGTCGTGGGTTTTGTAGAGCGGTGTGACAACCTTGAATTCGGATGCTTGTTGTTGAGCACTGTATTGCGATGAGCTTTGTTGCATTTCGATGGTATTTCGAAGCTCCGCAACCAGACACACGTCCTAACAAATTCGTACGTAAGTTTCGATGTTAAAGTTCGCGAAAACGTTCATGAACGGATCGGTTTTAATTCGAAAAACCCGCGCCTAATGTAATTATCACACAGAAACAAAGAATCCATGTTAGCAAAAGGGTCGTCGCATAAGAGAAAGTCGAATTAGCAACATGTGTGATTAGCAAATGACAAGAAACAACTCGTTAGAAAACAATTACGTAGCATAACCATAGGATTAAGTTTACCTATTGAACTTAGAGGAAAACCGTTTAAGACAAAGTAACTAAGAGAACAAAAACGCTTTTTTGTATTCATTAACAAGTGATCAGCTCCAAATAGAAGTTGTAATCGTTGTTTAGGTGAAAAAGGGTCTCAAAAATATGCAAAGAAATGTAGCCGCTTTACCGAACCGATGGCCGTTTCAAACATAATTCAAAAACGATTAATCACACACGTATGATGAATAAACCGTTGATTCTGTGGTCGACTTTACGAGAAATAAGCAAAGATCAGAACCGAAAAGTCTGATGACATCAGCGGTCGAAAATACCGTTGAAATGTCCAACATTTACAGTGAAAGTGAACAGACGAATTCATTTGGTTAATTTAAAACAAAAGAAGTAGAACAATGAAAATAATTACGTCAGAAAAGCCGACAGGAATCTGAAAAATGTAATAGATCTGTCGTGCGCAGCATAGAAATGGCGAGGCACGTGTATTCGGTGCATTTGTGGAATACGCAACCAGGAAACCAGTTCAATGACCTCCGCGTTCGGGCAGCTCTTTACAATCGGCGATCCATTCGCGCTATACGACATTACGTACTGGCATTCGCTCTGCCACCGGTTTGCGAATCTCCTCGAAACGGATGAGTCAAAGAAGAAGACAGAACGGTGAGTAATAACCGCTCCTTCGAACGGTCTTCTCTCGCTTTTTTCGAGTTAAATGCGTAAAACTACCGACATTCATTTCCAAAAAACTAAAAGAGATCAACCGACTTGCACATCATGACCATTCTCGTTTTACCTTTGACGTTCTTTCGCGCGCGACGATTTTCAGGGACGTCTATGCGCACAACGAGCTAATTACTTTCATCCAACGACTGATGACGGTTTTACCTGTGGCAGTAGCGGTGTATCAAAACGTTTCCGCCCCTTCGTTTCTATCGGTTTAATACCTTCTCGCGCACAAAACGGGCGAAACCTTCGACTTGTCGTTCCTCAGCCTAACGACAAGTTTCCCGTGTTTCCAATAACAAGAAAACACCTTTAAAACGTTTGTTGCCAATTAATTTCGTCGCCTGCAGTCTACGCGTTGATTCATCGGTTTCATGAAGCGAAATTAACACGACCAAGATTTTTGCTGTTCAACAAAAAATTTCCTGTTGTCAGAAGATCGTTCCAAATTCGCATCGAAACTACTCCCGATCATGAAATTGATCGAAAAATAAACAGAAACCAAAATTCATGAAACCGTTTTCCTTAGCGGCAACATCATTGAAACGGGCGTGTCGAGCGGTTGAAGAATCACACGAAACCGTCAATCAGTGAACAAACAGTCAACCGGTAATGAATACCAGTGTTGCACGCAATTTGCCGTCACTTCCAAAAGGACATCCACTCTCAAACAAAAAGAATCACAGCAAAATCACACGTCGAATAAAGTAACCTAAGGAAAGGAAATGCGCACGACCTTGATAACCGTTCACCGTTGTGTCGCCTTCCAACATCTAAAGACTCTTTTTTCCCGAAAAGCCAACGGATTAAACGTTATGTCCGATAGCGTCTTCTGCGATTTTCATCAATCACACACCCCAACACTTATTCTTGCAAACCATTTGAAATCAGCAAACAGGAATTCTATGTTTATTTCTACGATTTAACAGGAATTACAATCGCCTAATAACTACGAAGCTTGATTGGATTGTTCGGTTTGATTGTTTGCTATCACTTCTAATGGCTCGATGAATAAATAGAAGACCAATCATTCTGAGGCAAACCGAATCACAACCATCACTTATGCAACCAATGAGACCCCAGTCATTTCAGCCGGAATATCTAAACCGAGCAAATCCAATACGGTCGGTGCAACATCGCGAAGTGCTAACGGACGATCCGGAAGTGAGGTTTTCAATTTGTATTTGTCAGATGAGCAAGTGAACGGTACTTTGTAGCACGTATGAGCTGTGAATTTGCCTCCATCTTCTGCAATCATTTGTTCCGCGTTTCCGTGATCGGCGGTAACCATGAGAATATAATCGTGCTTTTTGCATGCTTCATAAACTTGACCGATTGCCGTATCTAAAAATTTGCTTACTCTTATCACAACATCAACTTCCAAAGATTACCTGTGGCTTCACACGCTTTCACTGCCGCTTCATAAACCCCCGTATGACCGACCATATCGGGTGGAGCAAAGTTGCACATAATAAAGCGATGTTTGCCCAATTTCACTTGTTCAACCATCTAAAATTGAAAGCATAATGCAACTAATCGATCGTTTAGCAACCTTTTCACCAACTCCAGCGGCATTCATCTCCGGTTTTTGATCGTAGGTACCAACTTCTTTGGGTGATGGAACCATGCAACGTTCTTCACCGTCGAATGTAACTTCGCGGCCTCCATTAAAGAAGAACGTAACATGTGCATACTTTTCGGTTTCTAAATTCGATGCGTAACAAGATATTTGAATTCATTTGAAGACAAACCTGCACAATGAAATTGAGTGACGTTCTTTTTCGACAACCATTCAGCCAAAACATTGTCGCTAGAGGCCGGCGGAAACAAACACGGCAAATTGAATTCTTTTTTGTATTGAGTCATTCCGAAAACCCTGAGATTCTTCGGATGATTGTGTTTGGATTCAAGAGTCTTCCAACGTTCTCCGCCGAACGTTTCGGAGATTTGACGCATACGATCGGCGCGATAGTTGAAGAAAAGAATTGTATCGTTATCTAAAGTTGATGTTTTACGCAAAAACTTATTGACAACGTTTACCTTTGATACGAGACTCTTCGCCAAAAACAATCGGCTCCAAAAATTCATCAGTTTGATCTTTTGCATAACGATTCTTCACTACTTCAACAGCCTTATTGATGGTACACGCCTCGCCAACATTTGCAACTAGCGCATCGTAAGCCACTCGAGTTCGTTCCCAACGAGTATCACGATCCATTGCGTAGTAACGACCAACAATTGTTGCCAATTCGCCGTATCCCAACTCCTTAATGTAATCGAGAAGTTGTTGTAGATAGTTGGCTAGAAACCAGTTTATTTACCACTATCAACGAAATTCCAAATTACCGCCGCTTGTTGGACTTGTGTCTCGACCATCGCCAAAGAAATGAATGTAAACGTGCGGGACTTTAAGTTCTTTGGCGACTTTGAGCAATGCGAACAAGTGCTTAATATGCGAATGAACACCTCCATCACTAACCTAAACAAACGAATAGCAACTTTCTAAACCGTTCGCTTACTAAACCGCACAAATGAAGTCGACCGCCGTTTTCGATTGCCCGATTTGTCGCGTTAACAAGCTCGGGATTTTTGATCAACGTATTTTCCTCAATCGAGTTGTCTATACGAACAATGTCCTAAAGAACCATTTTAATCGTTCAATATTCCGACCGATACCTGCGACATAACCCGACCGGCCCCAATGTTCAGATGACCGACTTCCGAGTTTCCCATGAGTCCTTTGTGTAAACCAACGTGTTGCCCATGAGCTTCTAATTGCGTCCAATTTCCCGAACACAATTCGTCCATAATCGGCGTTTTTGCGTGATGAATCGCATTACCGTGTGTCTCTTCGCGTAGACCCCATCCGTCGATAACAACCAAACAAACTTTGTTTTTGGATCGATCGTCAGACATTTCGATAAATCCCTGTCGTTTGAAGTCAATTAAGTCTAAATGAAAGATAAACTAATACTTTTGTTGAGAACTCTATCGCACTAAAAAGAAAAACGAGTGACTGGTTACAGCGAACAGACCACTTTTTTCATCGAAAGATCATGACAACTCAATTTACGACTGTCGATTCTCCCGTCTAGGTATTCTTTATACCTGATGAAATGAAGTTTATGTCGTTGTATACTCAAGACTTTACAGCGATTATAGAAACATTCGGACTGCCATTTTAATCTTTGAATTGTTCAGAAGGCTAAATAATATCACACCTTGCGTTTGTGTACATTGATCTTAAAAATCAATTTTGTATATAAAACATTTGGTTGTGTCTAATTATAAATTAAGCACTAAAAGTAAACAAAATAGTTGTATTCGAAGAAACGAATATACAAAGCAAAAAAAGGAAACATGTTGCTATCGTCTTCCATAGTTACAGCGTTATATAGTCGACATTCTTTCAACAGACTGCTGAATGAACACATTTTTGGATTCTAAAATAACGTTGATTGCAATGGAAGATGGAACTAACAGCCATCAGTTATTGTTTCCGATTCTAAGTATTATTTCATAGAGATGTTTGTTCATAAAGACTTTAATTAAAGTTAATTACTTTTGTTTGCAATCAGTTGACTTTTTCCTTTTAGACATCGACGCAATCTACTGCATATTAAACCGATTTAATGTCACGACGTGAAGCTCCAAGAGATACCGCTAAAGACATTATTTTGGGTTTAGAGTAAGCATCAATATGCGTAAGAGCAACCACAGACAAACTTCAGACCATCAGGTAAAGGACCTCGCAGACCGCGTGAAGGAATCGTTGCTGTTCCACAGTCGAAACTAAGAGTGAGTTGTCGATCAAATGTGTTGTTTGAATCACTCTTAGAGTCCACAACGATCACAAACTACCATGGTACAACGACCAGATAATGCGGCAATAAACAACCTACAAAATCAAGTGCAACAGCTAAGGCGCCAACAATCTGATTTGGTGAATACTAATGAAGTTAGTAAGAACTTTTAACATACGTTTTGCATTAGTTTACTCAAATGTTTTAAAATCATATGTTTACTTGATCGAACAAATCAGATGTGCAATAGAACCTTCAATTTTATTGAGATCTTGTACTTTTAGCAAACACGAAGAAGATTGGAAGCAAATCAAAATGCTCTCAATCGTCGAATGGCCAGCGGTACTAATGCTCCATCGTAATGATAATCTGCATAAAAGTTCTTTAAGTTTTTATAGGAATCGTGATTTTGACGAAATACGAAGACAATTGGCGAATCTGGAAAATCGTATTCTGCTCTTTGGTCAAGAGTTATCGTCGGTTAAGGGTTCAGTGGACAGGCATTCAAGTGATCTGCTTCAAATCAACAACGATTTCAAAACTCGACCTCTTGCCGATCAAGCAGTAAAGTGAAGTTAACGCGTGTATGTAATTGGTCAACCATTTCAGCGCGTAGCGACCAACAATCAACAGATGGATCTTCGAATTCGTGATCTGCATAGCCAACTGATTCAAGTAAAGCAAGCACTGGATAGCGAAGTCAGTGAACGCATTCGATCCACACAAAATCAAGCCGACACGTAAGATCCGAAATCCGAATTCTGATTGTTTGTGTTTTAAGAGTTGCAAAACTTAACGAATATATTCGACAACAGGAAGCAAGCAAAAACGAACTATTGCATAATGTTACTCGTCGAAACGACTTGAATAAAGAGAAGCTAAACGAAGAAGCACGTCGCCTAAACGATCGAATACAATTGATTACGACGGAGGTTGCAAAAACACTCAACGATCGCGAGCAACGAATCCGAGACGATCTTTTGCAAAAGTACAATGGCGTTCAAATGGTAACAACAAATTGAATAACTATTTAAAATATTTTAGAGCGTCAAATCACAATTTGATTCACGATTAGAACGAGAAAATGAACTGCAAAAGAAGCTCGATGAACGACATCAAGTCTACAGTTCTCAATTGGACGAGTTGCGTAATGTGTTGCAACAAGACAGAAACAAATACAAAGATCGCTTTCACAAGGTCAACGACGCATTAGCAGCACTTGAAACAAGACTAGAAATTGGAAACAAGAAGATCGACAAGATCATGAACGCTGAAATACAGTCACGGTAATTGCGTAAATGAACCTTCGGAAGAGCGATTTGTTGTTATAGAAAATTGCACGAGAAAGGTTTACTGGGCAAAGTGAATAATATGGAAGAACGGTTAAATTCGTACTTAAACAACCTCTCCAATGCGGTTGATGAGGTGCGAGCAGGAAACGAAAATGTGAAATTGCCGGCTTTTGATACTGAAGCAGTAAACGACTCTTGCACGTAACGCGAATAATCTCGAGTTTCAGTTACGACGCGAAATGGAAGCGATTTCAGCCGATAAAAACAAGATGAGTATGGAGGGACTCTTGAAATTGGAGGAAAAGATCTCAAGAATGCAACACGGTGAGAACTATGATGGCGATTGTGAATGGCATTTTAGCGTTGAATCGTGATAGACGCGAATTGCAATACAAATTGGGAGAAGCAAGCGAAAATCGTTACGGCAAAGTTAGAAACCAAATCACTAAACTGGATGAGTTGATCGATGATGTCGAAAGAGTTCAGGATCGTGTTCGTGACAAAGTTGAACGTCAGATACCTCAAGACCTCAATGAACTATCTGCGAAAGTCGACAACGTTAAGCAACAACTCACACATCGTATTGATCAAGAAGAAGAAGAAAGGTGGGTATCAAAATAGTTATTATATTGTAATTATCCGAATTTAAGATATTTGGCTATTAAGGAACTTCAAGACGCGTATGGAAAGATTGCGGTGCGTGGTCGCGGTCTTGATGCACCCGGTTCAGCGCGTTCAGGAGCTGGAACACCCCAAACGCCCGTAAGATTAATTGTTCAAATTGAAAGCACATCGATAGTTTCAGTCGTCATTAAGACGAGATATTGACGAATGTAAAGTGGCAATCAAAAAGTTGGCAGAATCAGTTACAACCGTTAAGAACGTTTTGGATCGCCGAATACAAGAGGAAATACGCAAAGTAAGTTGGGTTTCTATGCAGCAAAAATTGATGTGAATTTTAGCGCGAGCAAGATGTGGAAACCTTAACAGCGCGAGCTGATGCACTTGCCCAACAGCAATCCATTAATCAACGAAGATGATCCTCATGAATCTGAACTTGCTTTCTTGCAATTAGTTATGCCCTCACAGACAATAAATTTTACAAGAATAGACTTTTGTTAACTAATTAACGTAATAGCTCACTGAGAAATATGGTAACGTCTGTTGAGTTTTAATGTTCACAGCACTGTTGTTTGAATGTGTGGCATTCAGTTTCTGCTTTCCAGCAGTAGCTCGTACGGCGCGTCAGAGCATTTATGTGTCTTGTTTACATCAAAGACAGCAAGCTAATGGATCGGGTTAATGTTTTCGAAATCATACAAATTGGATTAAACCTAATATCTGCTTTTAAGTCACAACCAAGTTTCCCACTCCGAAGTCACTTGTTCCGAGCCAACAGATTTGAACGTGTTCTTTTTTCACTGCGAAATTTCAGTCGACTATTTTTGTAGCTGTTCATTTGATTACTGCAAGTAAATGGGGTGTTTGGTTTGCATAAGATTAAAGCGACGGTCATTGTACAATCAGTGCACTTCTTCAATCGAACGCTGACAAAAGCAGTGGGTGTTGGTGGAATTCAACTTGCGGTTTTCTTTATCTTCAACTTGACCTTTAGACGTTCAGTTTTACAATAAAGGTTCCTTAGGAGCGCGGTGGTTATCGCACCACTTACGCGTACTATTGCTTACGATAGAGAATGCCTAATGTTATCTTTTCTTAGACGTTGTTTCTCGCGGCCAACTGAATCGATTAGATGACATCATTTGTTTGTGCATTCGTGTAATTTTCTGTTTTAGTTTACGGTTAAATCGTACCATTCGAATGTCTTTACCCGGTGCTTCAACTTCAAACAACAGTAAACGTGGATCACGTTCGAGTGGTCGACAAACTCCTGCTTCGGATTCGAATGATGACGACCGGGATGAGCGTATGTCCACTGGTTCAACAGTCAACACTCGTCGTGCGAATCGTTTGTCAGATTTCGAAAAAGAACGCTCTTTAGAACAATCACCTCGTTCTTTTCACAACGGTATGAATCGAATTAACTAATGGAGTTTAGTGCGTAGATTTTAGAATTGAAAACGGACTTGTCGTTAGTGCCCGTGATTTCAGACCAACTTCTTCGCGATTGGGCAGATGGCGGTTTTGAAAACGCGAACATTGGTATGCTCGGCAAGAAAGCATTGGATTTGTTGTGTGCAAAAGGTGTAGCAGAGGTATGAGCTAGATACTGAATTTAAATTGACACTTGTGCTCCTTAGGGTCGAGTTGAAGAGTTGAATGTGCGAATTACTCAACTGGAAGTTCTCAACAAACGGTATTTGTTCTTTCGTTTTGTGTAATCGTAGGTTTCAGAATGAGGGAAACGAACGTTAAAATGCAAGCTCGTGTCGAACAAGAAGAGGAATACATTTCCAACATGTTGTTGAAGCGAATTCAGAAACTGAAAAGCGACAAAGAATCGATAGCATTGAAATATGAAGAGGAAGAAGAAAATCTGACAAATACGTTGAGCAAAAAACTTTTCCAGGTAATTCGCTTTAACAATTTCTTGATTATTGTGTTTTTGTTTAGCTGGAGAAGCAACGCGATGAGCTGTTGAATCGCATTAGCACGCAGCAAAGTACAACAATCGATAGTTTGTTGTTGAAAGTGCGAAAGTTGGAAGCAGAAGTTCGTCAAAACCAAAAGGTATTTTTCTTTGATACACACGTAATACTGATGAGACAACCGCTCTAGACTCTCGAACAATTGCGACGCGAAAAAGTGGATATGGAGAACTCATTGGAACATGAACAAGAGTCCTTATTCAACAGTTTGAGTAAACGAGTCGATCATTTGGAGGCTGAGAAACGTCATTTATGCGAAATGTTGAATGTTCAAGGACCGGAAAGCGGATCTAACTCATCGAATTCTTCACAACAAAACGAGTAAGCAAGCAGTTTATTTGGATTTTGTTTACGTAGTTTTGTGTTCAGACAACGAGTTTCGACCAGCAGCAATAATGTCGTTAGTTCGATGCTAAACAACGAGCATTCAGATGGAAACGAAATCACTTCACTGCGCACTCAACTCACTCGAGCTCGAGCCATGGTGTTGAATTTGCGGCAACGTAATGCCGAGTTGGACAAAGATCGTCGTGAAAAATTTGCCAAATTCAGTGACTTCGAACGTCATCCACCGACTTACGAAGAGTTCTGTCAGTTCGTATCCGACCTGAATGCCAGCAAACTCAACGCTGCTGCTCCATCGGCTACCAACTCGACCGAAAATGACGCGAGTCGCAACTCGCCATGTCACAGCGAATCTTCGCTTTCGGCATCCGTTCACGGAAGTTGTAAGTTTCATGTAGACGATCTTGGATTGAGGTCGAATTTTAGTGTCCGATTTTGAGAAAGCCGGTCCTTCGCCGTTATCAATGAGTTCTCGTGATGTTTCCATGGACTGTAAGTCGTAAGATTTTGGTCTTACAAGATGTTTCGTAGTTTCAGCGGACAAATTCGAAAATCCTACAACGGACAGCAATTCGATGAATTGATATAATTTCACGGCGTACCATAAACCTACGGGATTTTATTTCTATTTCTCAGATTCATTTTCAAGCTACGGTCTTTTGTTTCTAAAACTGTTGTTATGCATCGGATATCAATGCTAACAAGTTGCTTTTAACGGCACTTGTCAGTGCTTTTGGCTCATTTATACTTCTAGTCGTTTTATTGTGTTTCAATTGTCAAGTTTCCGAATTGTAAACTTTGGAGTAAGAAGTTAATGTTTCTATTTGACGTTGAACATCAAAAAACTGGCTTTGTTTTTGTCAAAATCATTTCTTTTCGTTTAATTTCAACGGTCACATTATTCCAGTTGAAGTTCCCGCTGTTACTTTTTGTCAGTGTTTATTCCACTGCATTTGTACGTGGTTAATAAAAGCATGGGTCTACAAACGATGGTTGTTTTTAGCGATATCATCAGACAAACCTCGAACGTGTGTGTCGAAGTACTCGAAACGCACTGAATGGAAACAAGAGGCGGTCGGGAGGTTCGGTTAGTTCGTGTGTGGCCAGTTGAGACGGTTGGTGTCTGCTTCAGCATTAAGCGGATCAAAACCCGTTGGGCTTCGTACGAATTTCGTTAGTATTTTGCAATTTTTATTCGTTTGGCATATTCCGCGTTTTGCAATATTTCCGAAAATCATTCAACAACCAATGGTCAGACACGCAACGTCTCCCCGCATTTGCTCGTCGCGACAATTCCTCGAGTGTTGGTTGTCTGGTCTGTGAAGAATTCACGTAGTTCGTCGCCTTCCATTAAGCGAAGGGCTCCGACGAATCTCTCCGCTCACGGACGCAAAAGCGGTATAGTCGTCTGCGCAGCGTTTCCACGTGTGCGTTGATCGTCACACAAAGGTCTGCTGCGGTTGACAGACTGTTTTTCTAAAACGGCTGGATATCTCGGCATTGTTGGCCACTGTTGAGCATCTTTATTGTTGGTCGATTAGTTGGTTGATCAGTTATGCTTCCAGCCACTTCAAGTCTACTTGATCCACTTAACTTTGCCCAATTAACTGCTGCTGCTGTACCGACTATTTTACCAACAAGTTCGCCGTCCAAATCTCCCAATTCGTTGACTGCACGACGTCGTCCTGTTGCTCCGTACACAACATCAACACCGTCCGTGGCGAATAGCAGTGCTACGCAACGTAAACTCGTTGCAACGGTAACAGCATCAGGTAAACTTGTTTTCTAATTTCCACAGATTTCTTTTCGTTTTGTATTCAAATCCAATGTATTGGCCAAAAATTTCTTGACATACATATTGGTCTGAAAACTGCAAATATCTCAAACAACTCCCGACTGGACATTCGCGCAGTGGACCAGTCGCTATACTCCCTTCTTCTTTTCGTCCGGCGTCGTTTGTCTGCGTTCGTCTTTCCACGGTGCAAGCCCCCCTATACGCAGACTCCTCTCGCCCCGCTTTCGTGTCGTGCTCCTCGGTGCGGCGTCGATCGATTTTAGACGCAAAACAATGGAACAACGTTACTAAAATCTTGTGGTTTTGATGAAATATACCAATCAATAGGATCTCTTTTTTCCTTTCATTTTGTTTTGTTTTTCGGAAACGGGTTTTTGTGTTGGCAATCATACAAAGAGGTCGACTGGTCATTTTTTGAGGCATCTATGAGTAACTTCTAAGGTTAATTCAAACTTCGGACAATTTAATTTTTTGCTCAAGAGACTAGACATCGCAATATTTGTAGTTGTTGTTATCGATTGAACACAAATGCGAATTAGTCATCGAGCCTCGTGGTGATCTGTTCGCTCTTATTGAGTGCAGCTGAGTTTTTCTTGCTATTTGTTCGTATTCTAACGTGTTCGTTCCATAATTTATTCGAAACGATGCAATCTACAACCTATATTCTATCCACAATTCATTCGATTTACCTTGTTTCATTCTTCTGCTTCAGGGGTTATGGAATTACGAGTTGGTGGTTGCTTCCGTTTGGGTCGGAAAATTGGAAGTGGATCATTTGGAGACATTTACTTAGGTAAATCGTACAGAACTTAATCCTTGTGTTATTCGCCTTGAAAATTTACTATTTGATTGTATGATTTTAGGTGAAAACATTGTGACACGTGAAGAAGTGGCCATAAAATTGGAATGCATGAAAACCAAACATCCTCAATTGCACATCGAAGCCAAGTTGTACAAATTTATGCATGGCGGTACTGGAATTCCTGTGGTTAAATGGTGCGGCTATGAAGGTGAATACAATGTTATGGTCATGGAGTTGCTGGGACCTTCATTGGAAGACCTTTTCAACTTCTGTTCTCGCAAATTCTCGCTGAAAACAGTTCTTTTATTGGCAGAGCAAATGGTCAGTCAACTGATTCAGATATTCGTTTTTAATTCAAAAATTCCAGCTTGCTCGTATTGAGTATATTCATTCCAAAGATTTCATTCACAGGGACATTAAACCGGACAATTTCTTAATGGGTTTAGGTAAACGTGGAAATCTCGTTTATGTAAGTGATCGTTGGACGATGATTTCATCTAATAGCTTCTTGCAGATCATTGACTTCGGATTGGCCAAACGTTTTCGCGATCAACGCACTCGAGTTCACATCCCATTTCGCGATCACAAAAATCTAACGGGTACCGCACGATATGCTTCAGTTAACACGCATCAAGGAATTGAACAAAGTCGACGTGACGATTTGGAATCTCTGGGATACGTTCTCATGTAAGTGACTTTCACGTTCATTATAAGCTACAGAATTGTTGATAGATAAAACTTTTTGTTCTTTGAGATTTCCATTCAAAAAATCTTTTCAGGTATTTTAATCGCGGCTCATTGCCATGGCAGGGATTGAAAGCAGCAACGAAAAGACAGAAATACGATAAGATTGCCGAGAAGAAGCTAAGCACTTCGGTGCAGGACTTGTGTCGAGGATTTCCAGGTTCGTGAAGAAATTCAATCAACAATTGACCGGTTGTCGTTTCAGAGCAGTTCGTTTGGTACATCGAATATTGCAAATCACTGAGTTTTGACCAGCAACCCGACTACGCTCATTTGCATCGTCTTATTGCTGACTTGTTCAAAATCCAATCATTCGACCGCGACTACATTTTTGATTGGAACGTTCACTTACCGTAAGTTGAATTCATTTGAAATGTGTGATCATAACAACAATGTTTCTATTGCGCGGCTTCTTGCAATCTTGTAAGACTTGATCTTTGTTGCAATCAGAGATATTTTTACAGCTAACGTTCAAACGTTTTTTACATTAATCACATGGTCGTGAATTGCAACAAAGAGAACGAATCTCGACTGTTTTACATGATTTTACCGTTAATAGAATGTCATTTTAAGTGCAGTTTAGTGTATGCTGTGTGTTTTGTTTGTTTGATTTGCACGTTTTCGATTTGCTTGCACGATCATTTGCACCATCTAATAAATGATTTTGTAGTCGAAATCGTACAACTTGTTGTCTTGCTTTCTTATTCTTTTTATCCTTCTTTGTTAACTTGTTTGTGATTTGTTTACGTGGCTTCAAGTTGTTGGCTATTCTTGGTGTTTTAAGGTTTCAAGCGTACGTGAATGCCAACCCCGGTTTGGAGATGCCGATGTGCCATCGTTATGTTGGTCAAGACAATGAGCGGGTTTCGTCGACAGTGTTTTGTGGTGCCGGTCCGTCCACTTTCATGGAACCTTTTCAAAATAGTGTATTGTCCTCGATACAGCCTTCGTTTGATCACAGAGAGGTATTCGTAAATCTAAAAGTCAGATTGAAAACACGTAAAAGTAGTAAATTATTGTTAACATTCGATAGCAAACGCACGCATTCAGATTGCACTCCAAACTCCTGTTTGTGTGGTTTTTGGCATTTTGTTTTTGTCGTCTGATCAAAACAACACAGTGGTGATGTAGATTTGACTAAACTCCTTCGTTTAGCAGTGCCCGACCGAACAGCAACAACGTTACAACCCGCCACAAGTTACAAGCACCACCCCCACAGCCCACAATGCCAACCAATTTCTTTACGGGTCGCAAATGACACTCAATGATCGTAACCAACATATGTGTCGTCGTTGATTATGTAAACTCAGGTTCTTTCTTTATGTTGTCTCGCGCGGAGTCCGGTATGTCTTTAAAAGCAAGTGTTTTGGTTGTGTTCATTCATCGAATTTCTCTCTTTCACTTTAAACTCAATTGTCTGTTCATATTATTGTTGGCAATAATTGGTTTTCTCGGAATATATGAAACGATAAAGATTGAATAATGGCTTGCCAATTTGTTATGATCGTTCTGAAAATGTGAATAAATGCAACAGAAACTACAATTGGTTGAAATTATTCTACATTGTATCACAATTCAATCGGCCAGTCGAGCAAATCGCCATTCAACAATCGGATTCTACGGTCTCTGTTGAACTTTCTGCCAATTTCTTCTCGTTATGACCATTGACTTCGTACGTTGACTGTAAAGCTGCTGTTACATCTCATGTTTTAGTTTAGCGGCTCTTTACCGTTTAATTTGATTGTCGGGCAGATTAGTAGGCGAAATCATTTCTTTAGTACAATTGTTTGTATGACATGAACGATCAAATGAAGGGCAATGTGCAATCTAATTGCATACTATTGAACCTCTATTTGAACTGAGAATAGTTTAGAAGTTTATTGCGCAGGATTTCGGTGATTCACAAAAAACGTCTGTTGAGGTTATTCATTTACAAGGGGCCTTGGACGACAACATAATCACTGGAGCAAACTGCTGAACGCACCCGTTTCGAAAAGAACAACAGAAACGTTAACTATTGAGTATAAACGACAAATAAATACAAATTACAGAGAACAAACATTACGGTAAATGAACGGTAGCGATTGCATCAAGAGGAGTTTTCTTGGATTTCGTTTTGTTGGCCAACGAAACGCTTTGCGGCAGAAGAACTGTTGACACGAATAACTTTGCATCCTTCCAAATATTCTCGATATTTCTGGCAGATGACGCAATAAAATAATTAGCTCGTTGACGCGAATGTTTATCAATAGTTTCATCCAACGCGTTGTCTATGATCTGCATCAGTTCGCTTCGTTCCTCAATCTAAAACGAAATTGCGATCATAATTGTTGTTATCAACGCGAGACTTACATCGCGTATGTTGTCAGCTGAACGAGCTGTAAGTCTTGTAAGAACACTCAATGTAGTTGTTTGCGTTGCTTTGGGTGTGTTGCTGCTCTTGCTTTCCGGATTACTGCGCGCCGTAAACTCGGGTGTTGATGTTAAGATGGGTGGGGTTGCAGAAGTTACTTGCTGCAAATCCACGTGATTCGCAACAAGTTCATTCAGTAATGAAAACTTACAGTTTGCACTAAAAAATCTGTTTGCGTTCCAAAATTCTTGACATTAGATTGATCTGGTTTGTGACCGTCCCATGAGGTGTGAAGCCGATTGTTCGTCGAGCTGATTTTCATAGTGTTAACTGAACGTGCACGACGCTGTAATTTCTGATCTGTAAGAAAAGGATTAAATTATTTCGAGCATCTTTGCATACATAATGGTTGAGTACGTGCTTTTGTAGGACCGCTGTTTGTTCCTGAATTTCACAAGATAAAAACCGGAAGAATACTCAAACAACCTTTGTTTGGATTACGTTGCACAACGCCATTCACTTGTTTCTTCTTCAGAGTCTTATTTGCATTTCCGTTGATTGGAGGCAAACTCGTAGAATCACTCGATTTCAAACGCTTTGCTTTGTCGTCTAAACCAAATCAAATCTAAAGCATTAAGAAATAAATTGATTGTACCTATTGGTGGAATGTGCTGTTTGTTCCGATTAAAATGATGGGAACCTGAAGACTGAGTTGAAGAGCTTTCTTGATGACGAATAGACGACTTATTACTATAATGAAGGATGTTGAAAGAGGCAAACATAAAGAATCACAAGTACCTGGAAGCAGTGGATTTGCTGTATTTTATAGCGGGTAGCTCGTTGTGATAAATGAATCCCTTTTTATCGATATTACCACCATCTACTTTGCCGACTACACTTTCAGAAACCAAGGGCCTGAAATGAGCTTTAGTAAATAGGAAATCGGCTTTTGTTTATCCGAGATGGTTAACGTAAATGTTTTAACAATCAATCAAAGAGATTGTTTTTTGACGTCAAAATCCGCAGATGGAAATGATGCATTTGGCTGCATGATTACGCAATCTCATTTCGACGACAACGATGAGCTGTTGACATTTTGGCCAATAATAACCGAATTTAACAAACTCAACAAGTATTACGTTAAAGCTGGTTACTAACAGTCGTACAAATTATCCCAGTAATACGGTGAATTTGAAGCTTAATACAAACCTTAGCATAGCAGAATAATTTTTCAGCTACGATCAACTACATTGCAAAGAAATATGATAACGTTTTAGATTGTAATCCAGAATTTTTGATGAATAAAACTTATTAATAGACTTACCGATGAAAGTGTTTATATCTGTCAATGCCAATAACATCCGGAGTGATACGTGCTCTAACCACGGCCGAGCTTGGAAGTCTCTTCATTACACCATCCACTGTCAGCGGCCTCATTAACTGCAAATTCAGAAATTGCGACAGGCGTTTGTAGAATGTTGTAAGTGTTTTGCGGACAATTGCTCATTCTTCCGTCTTCGAACCCTTCAGTCCATCACCTCCGCGTTTGATAAACGACTTTAAAAAGACAAATTTCGATGTACATTCGAATTTTTGTTTACGACTTTAAACTAAAATGATGTTACAGTTTAGTCTCTATCGATTAAGTCTACAGTATATTTTCTCATCATCTGAATGTGTTATAAAAGGCAAGTAAGTACGTTTGTCTCACAATTTGCTCGCAATTTTGTACTCCCGACTACATTTACAACGTTTAGTTTCAAGTTGTTGTCATCGAAAATTGTAGTCGATTGAAGTAGCAAAAAGTTTGAAGGGTAAAAAGAGCGCATTATTGCAATAACATACCAATTTTGCTATTGTACCAATTGCGGGAAATTGTAGACACAATGTACATGAACGGGAGTAAGAACTCCGAGTTTAATGACAGTCCTGTCGTGTAATAGACAGCAGGAACACGCGTTGAGTGAGGACTAAGCGGAATTGACCGACGAAATCTTTTTCATCACTGACCGACGGGTTATAAAGCGGCGACGTCGAATACGAAAGTTGACATCATGAGACGTAGGAAACCCACCAAATTCCGTGTTATGCTGATGCACACGATTAGGGTTTTAGTAGACGAAAGAGGTGTAATAGGGCCGCTTTGAACGAAGATATTTCGGAAAACATCTTAACCGCGGAAACAGACTCAAATGGAATAGCTATACGTACACACCTTCTCTCGACTCAGCCCATTAATTATCTAATGGAGCTTCAACTGTGGAATTGAACGAAAAGTTGTCTGTGCCCATAAATTCCATTACAAAAGATCTTGTGTTCGAAAAACCAAACAAGCAATTCGAATTTAAATATCTTACTTTCAGCATAAGTAGAACAGAAAGTATTTAACGATGGAGATTGTTTTTAAGCCACTGAAATAGTTAACATCGAAAAGAAACTAAACGCCCGTAACGATCGTCAGTTGTTCTCATTCGTGCACACATTCGACCTGAGGACTGTCGCAAAGTAATCGTATAGTTAATAACCTTACAACAGATTCAAGCCGAGTTTGTTCACGAAGCATAACTCTTCAATAGGTTTAGGAATAGCGTAGAGACTAGAGGAAATAAGAACTCTCATGTCAAAAGACTAGGAAAACGATCTGATTGGAAAACGCATTCGATTTCCATCGTTTATATCCGCCTGGAAAGTGGGCGGACTGAATAGGGTTCTGATGAGTTGCCTGTAAATCGTTTGGTGAACAAACCGCCGGTCCAAACTCATAGCAGATCTCTTTGCTCGGCAATAACAACGTGAGTAAAAGAAATCAGTCCCTACTAGTCGTGTTTTTGTTCGCAGAAAAACATACGCTTGCTGTGTAGCTTCGCAAAGGCGCGCCTGACCAGCCGATGAATTTGTTGCAAAGGTCCGCTGCTGGCCGTCCGCTTTTTTCACTTCTGCCACCCGAGATTGTGGTAGAAAACAGCGGTCAGGTCGGCTTGTGAACAATAAACATCAGGCACGGAAATAAACTTTTATCTTGTTGATTAGGCGCGCAGTTCTGTCTTTTAAATAACTGCGCTGTTCTCTTCGTAAACAACTGATCTTACGCCGCTAAACTATATTGACTAATCGTTGCAAAGGAAATGAAGTAAAAGTCGAGATTCACGTTCAATTCGATTGTCCGATTGTTGTTCTTTTCCAACAAACGATTCGATTTCAAATGGTCCAATAGTTCAGGGAACAGTTACATCACGCTTTTGTGTTCAACAAGTTTGTTGTGCTGACATCAAGAGTTGTTTGTAGAAGAGGGTTGAGCAAAAGTTGAAATCGGAAAGTGACCACAAAGTCCACTTCCTCTTTGGCATATTCGATTTTTGAGTGGCACCGCAAATCTCGTCGTACGGAAACAAGTTAAAGTAAAAGCGAAGTAATTCAAAAAACTACGATTCACATAATCCAATTGGCCACTCGTTGAAGTCCGCTATCTCGAACACCCGACGACATTACGACCAAAAAGTTTGGTCACATCGACGAGTCAAAGATTTCAAGTCAAATTGTTTGAATCTTCGATTTGCGTAGACTACTTGTGCGTACAAGATATTCGATGGTATTGCCGGTCATTCAACATCGATTAACGAAGATCAACGAGAAAACACGTCGTCGTTTCATTAAAAGCGCCCTCTTTGCTTCCGCACTCGGATGTGTTGCAAACTTTGTTTGTAAGTTTATTTATGATTCCAAACCCTTGGATACGATTTGCTCAATAATTCAATTTTTGTAGCAGCATCAACTAACCACTGGTTATACACGGCCGAAGTTCTACGCTATTTTGTTCATCCGAATCTTACTCAACGCTTCGAAGACATGCTTACGAATCCCCGGTATTTTAAGAACGCAACAATCGGGCCATGGTATTTTTGTTGGGTCGATCGTATGTTTTGCTCGAAATTTCCAATTAGCTCAAATGAAAGAACGTAAATAACGTCGACTTTTTAGCTGTAACGCCCGATCATTGCAACAAAATTGATATGTTTTCGATGGATGAGCCCTCCGATGTTACAAGCTCAATTGAGTGTACGATGTTTTTGCGGGGAACTTGCAAATTACTATTCGGTTTCAGTTTCTGTGCGCCCGTCTTTCTTCTTCGTTTTTCTGGGATGTATCTTGGATTTCTCTGGATTGATTGGCGTGATTGTTTGTTACAAGCGACCCAAACCTTATCGCTCATTGTTCATTGCTACCACTTTACATATCTTTGCTGGGCTTGCCGACCTGAACAGTATAATCGTTTACATGGCCGGTGTGTCGAAGGAAGTTGGCAACAAAATTTTCCCGGCTTCTGAAATGGACGATCCGCTCTTCTATTACTCCTACGGATACTCTTTTATTGTTTTTAAAGTAAGCGATAAACTCTAATTATTTTAAATTGCTATTAACTTTTACAGGTGTCTTTCTTGTGTACAGAAACAGCCGCGATCTTGCTCGTACTTGTGTACATGTCAAAGCGTGATGAACGAACTTATAATCGCTATTGCATCAGCACGATTATGCGAAATGTACGTGACGGTCCAGATCTTTCACTCGACAGCATGCTACTCAACAATCGATACCATCAACATGCTCGAATCAACTGTTTACAACGAGCCTCACGGTAAACTTTCTAGGAAACCAAAACACAATGGTTGATTTAGAAGTACCTCCGTTGATGAATCACTTAGCGATTCGAATCGAAAGTTGCCGATTTTATTGCCAGATGAAGAAGTCAACTCGCTTTATTATCGTCGACCTTCGCGAAGATTCAATCATCCGGTAAACTTTGGAGTTGATTTCTTTAATGTTCGTATTTCAGCATCCGTTTCTGTTGCCGGCATACGACTTTGCTGACTGTCACATGTGACACTATGACATTTTTTATTATTAAAGAGCAATCTTGCTTAACAACATAATCAAACAGCAAGAAAGAAATCTGTGCTAGAAATAGAACATAAAAACTGTAAGCAAATAAATAGTGCAAAATAAAGATCATGACCTTTAAAAAGACTGGTCAAACGAGTCTAGCTGATTCTTTTAACAATCAGAAGTTTTAAGAGCTATTGAAAGAACCGTATAAAAAGTTGCAAAAAGGTCATATACCATAAAATACCGTGAAATGAAGTTACCGGTAATATTGACGAGAGTTACAAAGTGCATTGAGACCCACAATCTAAGTGATCAACTAGCAATAAATAACTGCTGATTTACGGTGCCATCAAACGGCGTTTCTTTCGTGGAGAATCGTTTTTCTGTAAGTTCAAAAAGATTAGTTTGATTTCAAAGGATCATTCTTACGTAAAGATTGACGTACATCCAAAGCTCTTTTGTGTAACCGGGAAGATATTTCCGAACGGCTTTATGGAAAAGGCTGTAAACGTAACGAGCAGCGTTGGCGATCTCACTTGACGGCTGAAAATACGATTTTTTGTTGTAAATGACAATATGTGTTCTTACTTGATTGTATTTCGAACAATTTTGGAAGAGTGCGATCATATCGGAAATGAACGTCGAGATACTTTCGTATTGTCTGTTGGACAAGCGATTGGTAATGGTCATCAGATCAATGCTCGGTGCGTTGTTTTCGGATTTGCTGCGATAATTCTCTGGTTTTCGAAAATACTCAATTTTATGCGGATCATTGAAGCAAGCCAACAGCACCTTCGAACAAGCCTTAAATTTGAACTATTGACGAGCTCTAAACACAGTCTTACAAGCAGAGCATTGTTGTCGAAATGATCGAGTGTCTCTCGAACCGGCTCCACTGGCACACAAGCACCACACTGCCAATCGTCCGGAAGTTCTTCCATGGGTCGATCAATCGAAGGAATATGGCAAAGTCGATGAAACACTTTGGGACACGTAGCACAACAACCCAATGACCCAGATACGACATCACATCCTTCAAAACATGTCGCACAATAATCTTCCCATCCATCAGACATTTGACGCCCATTCGTCAGTTCATCTTCATCATCGCTTTTTGACAGAACAACGTTCTGTAACGGAACGGCATCTGCCATCACGGGTTCTGCTTCGGGTTCTACAACTGTTGGTAAAACCCGTGGTTTATTCTCGTTATTTTCCAAACGAATTCGAAGTTTTAGTGGACTAGAAGAAGTGGCGGAAACGTAATGAACTCCCGATGTTGATTTGCTGCTTGACGGCTGTTGATGCTCATAGGTACGGTGTCGTTTATGCTTTTTGGATAAACTAATAGAAGCAGCTGGAGAGTTTTGTTGTGAAGTTGTGCCGTTGCTATTATTGGCCGGTAGCTGTGGAACGGACGATGATCGAATAGCATCTTTTAAGCCGTCAGCACTTTTGTTCGTTTCTTCTGTTTCATTTGTACCTTCTAAAAGTCTCATACAAAACGACGTCAAAAACATGACTCCAACCTTTAGTTCCATTAGTTTTTTCCGTCGTGTTTTCTAGGACATTAACGTGACTATTACTGAATCTTTGTGACGTTAAGTCCTGCGTTTCAGTTGACTGTGCATTTGGTTTCTCCACTTCTGTTGTTTTTGTGGCACTTGAATCTGATACAACGCTCGATGCTTGAGATGCTTGATTATTCTAAAATCAAAACAACGCTAAGCATTTTTTGTGCAATTTACCGTTGAATCTAATGTTGTCGCTCTGTTGTTCTGTAAATTGGGAGTATGTATGTCATCTTCATCAATTGTAATGATTTCAACTTGAGTCGCCTTCTTGTAAGCATCCACTATCGGAGTTGGCAGCAATGACTAAATGAATACAATTTTTTTCGTATTTCTACACGTAACTTACTTCAGCGTTTTTTGGCGTTGGTGCTTGCACCGATGATTGAGTACTGACGGTAGATTGTGCAGAAGATGCACGTTGTGAAATGGTATTTGTTGTCACTACGGGCACATTGTTCGCTTGTTGAACATTGACAACAGAAGATGAAGTACGGTTGGGCATCGCTGGTGGCATTCGATGCGTAGGAGGAAGTTGGAATAACTGTTGATATTGTTGTTGACTTAATGACGGAGATATAACTCTCGGACTATGTTGTAACGGAGACTGTGCAACTGGGATTCGATCTATTGGGTTGATGAGCGGCGAGTTTAGCATTCGAACTTGATGCTGTGGTGTGATGGAAAAAGGCGAAATTGACGGAGTTTGTGTGACAATCGAGTTGTTGTTAAGACTCATTTGATGAGCAACAAACGCTGCTTCAGGATAACTGACAGGCGGACGCATTTGTGCGCGACGATTCTGATGAATTGACGGCTAAAATTTTCAATGTTAAGTGCTCAATTAAGATATACAATTACCATTGATGTTGATAAAGAAGTTTGACGAAATATATTGGGATGATTTTGAAGTGATGCTCTGAGATTTCGATTCAACATCTCGTTTCGATTCGATGCAACGTTCGAAACATTTGTTGTACTTGCGGATGGAGTCAATTTTTGAGATGTTGATTCGGAACGCCGTTGTTTCAATTCGTTCTCCAACTCCAACGTTAAACGCTTATAATAATTGACTTCTGCTTCCAGTTGAGTACAACGATCCCGCAGTTCATCCGGATCTTGGACTTGTTTTATCGTTCGCCGAATTTGTTCCATGTCGATAGCATTGTATTGATCGCCGCTTAGAGATCGCAACATAAAACCTTAAAGCACAGATGGAATGCAATCCAAACGCAGAAGATAACCTGTAGGTTTGGCAACATCAGAACTGTTCAATTTGGGTACCACATCAAACAACGACTTCGTGCTTTCAAAGTTAGATTGCGGGTTCTAAATTCGATAGTTGTGTAAAATCGAGTTCACGAAACCTACGCTCTTATGTCCGTTAACGTGAACAACACCAAAGTTGGCCAGAAACGAGCAAAATTCGCTCATTTTAGCATCTACCCGAACATTCACCATTGGCATAAGTGTGTCGACGTTGTAATTCTTTTGCAAACACTTTTCCGCGGCGTACGTCGACGCTGCTTTGATGAAGGAAAAAAACGGAATCGCATTTTCTTCTTTGGTTGTTGAAATTTGATTCTCCAATCCAACTACTTCGCCGTACCGTTGCATTTCGAACGCTATCATTGTTTCATGTCGAGCCAGCTGTTCGAGAACACGTTGTTGGAACAAATCCAAATGATCGGCAATATGTTCGAATCGTTTTATCACCAGGGACGTGTATTTTGCAACACTGTAGGCAAGAAACGAGCGGCAATTAAAAAATTCGCTCATGATCTCACGACGTCGGTTTTGAATTGACTCCAGACTAAAAGCACAAATTGAACAAGTGCAGAGAACAATTGTTTACTTTTTCTGATACTGTGCGTAGATCTTCTTGTCGTTTTCGGCAATACTGTTCATGAACCCAACTGACTGTTGAATGAAATGGGACATGTTGGTTATCTTGTAATTGCAACGATGGTTGATAGTGCAATGTACGCACAACTTCTGAAGTTACAAAGAAAGTTGACAGAACAAATGAATCAGTCTCTTACTTTTCCACAACCACAGATCGCATTCGCAAACTTGTGAACCTTATGAGCTCCTGAACATCGCGAATTCATTGGGATATATGCCGAGGCCTGAAAATGAACGATAATTGAAGTCGTCAACCGAATTGCTACGTCTAAAAACTTGTGACTTCGATCGTGTTGCAAAGAACAGGATTCGCACAAAAACTTCTTGCAGGTGTCGCATTTCGCGAAAACTTCATCCATCGACTTGTGTGTGCAATTCGGCATTTCGCAGCCTCTGAATTCCAATGATCATAAACTTAAAGTAAGGAAAACGAAATTACTTTCGAAGTGGATCATATGTAAAATCATCGAAGACGCTCTCTTTCGTTGATTCTTTGCCACAAGTTGGACACACCAAACCGCTGTTGTGCAACTGCGAAAGCTTGTTTTCTGAAGTTATTTGAACATAAATTTCTGTAAAGCCGTGTACTTACCATAACAACTGTAACAGAACACATGCAGACATGGCAAATAGTAGACCGGTTTGCCAACAATTAACGATGGATTCTTGCAGTTTGCACAATTGAAACGAGCATTTGTGTTGACGCTATTTACTGAAGCTGTTCGACGATTGTTGGACGAATTTTGGTTTGAGGTTGAAGTACCGGGTTGATCAGACATTGTTCAGTCAATCACTACTTCATTCCAAAAACAATCATTCTCTGAAGATTGATTTCGCGTAGAATAGAAACTCAAAATTAATTCACGCAATGGTCATCGAGTTTGCCTTCGGAAAAGACTTTCGATTGCAAATAATCAAAATAAACTCTCGGATTTATTAACCGCATTTCCAACCCGAATCACCGCGTGAAATCCACAGATCGAAAACGATTATCGGCTCCAATTCAACTGACGACCAGCATCAAGGTTGCGCCACACACATTGCACTGGACATCTGGTAGCTCTTCGCCGATTCCACTCGAGACCTTTCGTACTTTAAGCATCGATTTTTGCATATATGCTAATGTCTTCGTTGAGTTTGGCCGGAAATGTAAGAGAATCCACGTGCTCATAAGGCAACTTGACGACAATGTTAGTCGCGCGGATTTGATTTGTGACGAACAAAAACTCTAAGCTCTTAGTTGTCTTGTTGTTGTTATCAGCGAAAGTTATAAAAAGTATTCCGATGAAGAACATTGAATATTCATTTTATTGGATTGTAATCATTCTCGTCGAGTATCGTCATAATTTATTAAGCAATACCTGACAATAAAATTGAAATGAATTCACGTAAAACAGTTCAATTAACTTCGAATGGAAATACAAATAAGTGATGGAGTGAGAGAATTCATTTCATTGAAACGTTTAAGGCACAGTAAACTGAAAAACGAAAGAATCTCCTCTCTAAACAACGGGATTTGGCCTAACAGCGAATAAAGGATGCCCGCAATTAATCGAAATACTAATTACCAGTAGTTTAACAGAATGCAAATGGACGATCTGTAAATCGAAAAGATCTTACGATATAGAAACAACTCAATGGTATTTTGGAATTCACAGATCATCGCGCAGAAATGAACTGGTGGAGAGTTTGTTGATGATTTTTGAATCAGAAGAACGTTCGATGTTACCCGGCGAATGGGCGGCAGAACGTGTGGAACGCAAAGACAACGATTGCGGTCCCAGTTGCTCGTGAGTTGCATTGTAGGTTTTTGCGGCTCGTAAACTTCCAGTTATCAACGGTCGTTCAGTTTGATACAACTGAATGTTCGATCTAGTTGGACTTGGATCAGCAGGTATTTCGTCTTCACTCTCATCTTCATCCAAAACCTCTTCCACAAGTTGTTCTTCGACTTCAATTAGATTGCGTTCAATGTTTGCCAACGACTAAATCGTGTGATCATTCGTGAATATAACTACTGATTCTTACCACATCTTCTTTTTCTTCTGGTATTGCGTCCGTATCTGCCTCAACATCGGTGTCCGTACGATTCAAATCGGCGTCTACGGCGTTTTGAGCTAAAACTTCGCTTGCAAAATTGTTAGTTATAGATTAATATACCTTCGGCATCTTGATCACGTTTGTTGCTTTCTTCGAGATGTTTCATGAGAACAGCAACAACAACATTAACCAAAACGAATTGAGAAATGAGCACGAAAATGACAAAGAAACACGGAGCCAAAATTGGATCAACACAACAGTTTCGTTGACATGAATCGGATTTATCGCAGTCGTCGCGTAGAGCATCCTAAAATCCACATTTTGAAAAGCCATTTGTTTATAACCGTCTACAATTTTAGCTGACAAATCACTCACCTTCATAATCCCGTTCCAATTATCACCTGTCGCAATACGAAACAACGTCAGAAAAGCCATGCCAAAGTTCTTGAAATGAGCGTGTTCGCCCAAACCATCGCATGGATGTTCTTCTGAGCATTCCAACTTTCCAAATAACTCAACACCCAATGCCGCAAAGATGAAGAACAAGAGGAAGAAGAGCGAACCCAGATTTCCGACTTGTGGAAGCGCCTCACCAACAGTATCCAAAAGCGATCGTATACCTTTGGCCATTTTCAACAGTTTTAGTACACGAGCTATTCTAAGTACACGCATGACACGAATTATGGTCGGATTGATCGGTAGTTCTAATGCTTCAAATTCTTCAAAGATAATACCCGCAATCGAAAGAATGACAATGAACATGTCCAATTGATTCCAACTAAACTCACAAACTGCTCTTTGTTCGATTCGGTCTCAACTTACCGTTCTCGGAAGAAACGTCGAATTCCCAATGCGTACAATTTGACTGCAGCTTCGAGTGTGAAAACGGCAGTGAAGAAGTAGTTCAATGCACGCAAAACATATTTCAGTCCTGGTGGCATCATATAGAATTCCATGGCCATTGAAATTACGTTTATTCCAATCACTGCAGCAATTGCCAAGTCAAAGTATCTGAAATTGTAGTTTTAATTTTTAAAAAAGCATCGAAAACCATGTACTTTGATGTTATGATACTGTGCATTGTTGAGCGTGTTGGACCGTAATTAGCAAAATAAGGTTGAGTCTTCAGTCGTTTTTTCTTTTTTCTTTGCGGACAATTGCGTTCGTATTCCTGTCGTTTGATTTGACGTTCCATTCGTTTCTTGCGTGCTTTCTCTTTCATTTCAGCTTCTAAAGCTTCTTTGCATTTGTGGAAATTCTCGACCACAACACCAACGAACATATTCAACACGAAGAAGCCAACAAGCAGTAGAAACGAAATGAAGTAGATCATTCGCCATTCGTTGTAGTTCTCAATCGGTTGCACATCAACACCAACCGCATCGATTCCTTGATACATGATCGATACCCAACCGTCTTTACTCGACAAAACGAACAAGGACATTAATGCTTGACCGAGATTGTCAAAGTTGTAACGTTGGTTTGTCCATTTATTACGAGGATCAGCTTCGCAATCGGCGCGAGTTGTCACATTCGCGATATCAGCACCAACACAATGGTACATCATACCCTAGACAAATATATAGGTGATCACGACTACATTACGATAAACGTACCTTGAACAGTTGAACACCCAATATACCGAAGATTATGAAGAACGTACAGCAAATGAGAACGATATTTCCAATTGGTTTCAAACTGCTAATCAACGTCATAACAACCAACTTTACACCAGGAGCTCGATTAATCACTCGTAATGGTCGTAAGGCACGTAGCAAACGAAGTACTCGAATTACGCCAAAAATTTTCGGTGAATCTGAAATCGATTTAGTACACTATCTTATTCAAAACAGCTACCTCCGCTGACAAAATACTCCATAAGCAAATTGATCAAACTGATGATGACCAAGATACCGTCCAAAATGTTCCAACCGTCTTTGAAGTACGAGTTTTTGCCGATGAAAAAACCGTTGGCGATTACTTTCATTGTCATTTCAATCTGAAAAAAATAACTCAAGAACTTGGCTTTCGACGACTTACCGTAAAAATGACCGTGAAAATGTAACCCGAAACGTTTAAGAACATTCGCTCCATACTCTTCGGCGGAATCGATGGTCGTTCCATTGCCAACGTAATGCAGTTTATGCCAATGAAGGCCAAAATTGTATAATCGAACCATTTTTTCTGTGTTATTCGCAATGATTGAATTCGAATTTTGTTCTTTGGTGAAAAAATGTAAAGTGAACAATCGGCACGTGTGTGAATCCACGTTTTTCGTATGAAACGATTCCAACGACTGTTAGTTCGCTCCACTTCGGATCTTTCCTGTTCGGCTAGTGCTTGGCTGAGTTCTTGACTCATTTTTAGGTATCTAAAGAAGAATGTTCAGAATGATAACAACATATATTTTACTTGTTCATTGCGTAAGCTTCTATCAATGCTCGACGACCGTGAATTGGACAATTCGGATTGAGAAGCGAGTGAAGTCCACTCCAACTGTTCATTCGTTGTCTCTGATGGTTTTCGGGACGTATCTCGTCAACAAACTGACTATCCGAAGGCAAAACCAGCGATGTGTGCCGCATCAAACGATTGGGTATTCTTTCATTGATGTGTCTATCAAAAAGATCGCGTCGTGGCTCGGCTATTGTGCGCAGTGGACTGATTGAGTGACGAGCATTACTACCAGCAAGAAGCAACGGTTCAGCATGTCGTGACTCATTAATAGACAAATGCCGATGATGATTATGATGCAAATCTCTTAATCCGCGTAAAAATCGATCCTAAATCGTTTGAATTAACACAAATTCATTAAGCCAATTTACCGCATCTGAAACACTCGATCTCGTTCGTTGACGCTGTTGTAAACGAACTCGTAGATTACTTAAGTTCTCGGCTGGACAGGTACATTGACTGACACTTCGTCGAGCTTCGATGTACGGTTTTGATGTTGTCGTAAACAAAAGCTCTTTGATTTCTTGTTGTTGTTTACTTTGCTCGAATTCCGCATGTTTCCGTGCTTCTTCTTCCTAAAATAAGTCGGAAATTAAAAGGTTGATTAATGATTCCATTACAAGTTTTCGCTTTTCTTCTTCTTTGCTTTCTTGAAAGCCTTCAACTAAGATAGCGACTAGTAGATTGAATAAAACGTAATTCCCAAATGTCATCAACGCAACAAAGTAAAGTGCAGCCCACGGAGTTGTTTGCGCCATTCCATTGAAAAGCACCATGTTCCAGTCTTCTTGAGTAAGAATCTAAAGTTTAAATAGGTGTATAATATTTCAAAAATCAGTTCACTGTTTTACGTCACAACAAATTTACAAACTAACGACAAAATTTCTGTTAAAATTCTGTCTTTAATCACCTGAAATGTTGTTAACATCGACTTGGACAAACTATCATAGTGCATTCGTCGTTGATTATCTTCGATTCGCTGGCATCCGGTAGGTCTGTCGTGATTGCAAAACTTGCAACCGAACATTTCCATACCGAGAATACTGAAAACACAATCTCTACACTACTCATACGCACTTCAAACAAGTACAATGGAAATCACCGAGCATAAGCAAGCACAACAAGAAAACGCTAATTATCGAACATACCTGGAAAACAGTAACCAACGCCCAAAGTAGTGTGTCAAAGTTCTTTCGTTCGCATCTTTTAATTTTCTCGATTGCGTTTTCGTCGATCTTGCAAAACTTGCAACCAAATAAGTTCATGCCCAAAATGCTGGAAAAAGCAATTGCAAGAAGAAGAAAGAAGAGAAATAAGCTTTTTGACTAATCAAACGTCAAAATTCCCCGAAAAAAGTATTCAAACGTTAATGGAATTTAAGAAGTGCTAAGAGTAAGATGAAAGTTTGGTGGGCGTAAAAATTATGAACAACAATTTACCTGAAGATGAAGATGAAGAGTACCAAAAGGCCGAAAAAGACGGTAACATTGTCCATAGTTTTCAACATCACAACAAGTTGATAACGTAGAGCGGGCATGAATCGAACGAGCTTCAGAATTCGAAGCAATCGAAAAGTACGCAAAACCGACAGTCCACCTTTGCCTTCTTGAAAAAGTTCCAGCACACTGAAACACAACATTAACAAGTGATTATAATGATTGAAACAAACCTTAGCACAACGATACATCCATCAAACCTATAAAATAAGTACGAACATCTTCTCTACTTAGTATTTCGCTTACATATTAAATCCATCAGCTAAATAGCCAAATAACCCGTCAGAAATAATTTTGAGCAACATCTCAAAAGCAAAAAGTCCCGTAAAAAAGTAGTTGGTATACTCGAGAGTAATGGTCAACAATTCTGGTTGCTGATGATGTTCAATTCCCATACTAACTGTATTAATGAGAATTGCTACAAGAATACCACGTGTGAAATGATTGCTGTTTGCAAATCGTTTAACAGATAAACGAAACATATTCCAACGCGTATCACTATGTCGCACTTCATCAGCAGCTTCTGAACTCGTGTCTGAGTATTTGCGTCGATGACCGGAACGTCTGGATTTTGGTGCGGCAGTTTCGTCGCCCTCCATCAGCTCAGCTGGCTCATCAAGACGACCAACATCCCAATGTTCCAATGAATTGTTCACATGTTTGTGGGAATTTCTTCTGCCTACAAATCAAATAGTTATTGAACCTTTCAATGCTAATATATACCTTTTATACTTCCATTTGATTTCATACCAATACTTATCCGACGATTGTGCTCGTCTTCTCGTTTCTGACCGTTTTTGGCTCTCAACAATCCATCTTTGCAATCGTTCGATGCATCACTTGCTCTTGAGCGTAGTTCCAAATGAAGTGTATCAACAGGGATTTTTGAGGCACGATTTCGTATTCGATATGCAGACCATTGCTTTGCAATAAAGCGTTTACTTCGTCGAAACCAATGGCCAATCAATCGTACAATCGCTGCGTAAACACTGTCACCACCTCCTTCTCTCGATGAAGTTGCAAGTCCCTGATCACTACTCGCTGAATAATCAATTGCAGTTATTTTATGTACAATCATTCGACGTACTCAATGAACCACAGGATCTCATACGCTTTCGTTCTTGCAGCATTCGTTCTGTTTCGCGTCGTTTTGTCTCAGCAAATTGAGTCGCAATTACGACCAAACAAAGATTGATCATAAAGAATGCACCAATTACAATAAGCAAAACGAAGTATATCCAATTCCAGAAGGAATGAGCATCTAAAGATCTGTTCACGAACTGGTAATCATTTTGAACTAACCTTGCACATAATACATGATATCTGTCCAACCTTCTAAACTAATAACCTGAAAATTAAAGATTATTATCGTTGCGGTTTAATTCAAATTTACCAGAAAAATAGCTACCCATGCAAAACCAATGTTATCGAATGAAACTGATCCTTGAAATGGATTTTTGTGCATAACACGACACTCATTATAGTAGATGTTCCAGTTGATACACGATTCATTGGTCACTTTGTCGTATTCGTCCAACGTCAAATTGCATCTGTTGTTATAAGAGATTAAAAAAAGAATGAATACTTGCAAGTAACCTCATTCCGTTGTCAATATACGGCGGCAGATTCTGACATGTGTGAAGACCGGAAGCATCTGATTGACTGCAGATGTAATCGAGCGAAGTGTCTTCCGGTATATAGTATCTGAAATTACAGTTATATTAATCGATCAAAGCTATCGACTACCTTGTCAATGTAACATTCTCAAATACGATGTCGGTAATGTCGGAGGTAAAGTTGGTTTTCGGTAAATTTATAACACATCGATTACGCAACAATCCTGCCCACAACTGCACTCCAATAATTCCGAAGATAAAGAAGACAAAAAAGCAAAGAAGCAAAACGTTGCCTGAAATTTACAACGATAAAAACGTTTGAAGATAGTTTGTTTGTTATTAAAAAGCTACAATTCTACAGTTCAAATTCTCGAATAATCACGCTCATTAAAATTGTAATGCTTAAAAGCTCTTCCAACTTACTGAGCATTGGTAGGGTATCGAGTAGCAGGTTAACTAAAATGAATTCAGTCAACAAACTAGTTTGTCAGTCTCAGAACTTGCCCAGAATTCGCATTGATGGAATACGATTTACGGCGCGCAACGGTCTTAGAACACGTATAGTTCTTATCGCAGTTAAGTTGATGTTCCCGAGGTATTCGTCCAGAAGATATTCGCCGATTCTACAAACGCAATTCAAAAACAAACGATAATAGACACTTACCCTGCTACTACGATAAAAAAGTCTAAACGATTCCACGTATCCGACAGATACGCACTGTCACCGTAGAATCCAAGAGCAGTAATTTTGATTAACTGAAATTTGCGTCTAAGAAACGAAAACTTTGATTCGTTTTTACCATTTCGGCTGCAAAATACGCAAAAATCATATGATCAAGAACATTAAGAACATAACAACGATATGTCGTGCAGTCAGCACCGTCTTCGCACGGTCGATACATTCCCAATGTAATGCAATTGAGCAAAATTACAAGCATGGTCAGCCGATCAAACCACGGATTCATAACCATTTGAAGTGCCCATGAACGAGGAGCTTGTGTCTGCTTCAAACATCCAAGCGCAGGTTCTACGAAACTAAACAATTTGGATTTAACAACGCAAATGAGTTAAAAAGTTACCCGGGATAAGGCAAATCGGTATCATCGTCAATGTAAAAGGCTGCTTCTTCCTGCCATTCCACTTGTTGGTGTTTTGTTTCTGGACGATCGTCTAATGCTACGGATACCCGTTTCGTTATGACCGGCTGTTCATCAGCAGATGAACAGGGTTCCACACCGTAAGCTTGTATACTGGACATCTACAAACAAAAATTTCAGAATCGATTGCATTTAGTCATCACACAATGAGACTTAAGTTCATGCCGAACTTTTGAGCAGCCGCTAATTTCCTGTAGAATTCATTGTTTACATTGTAAAAACAACGAAAACAAAACGCTAAAATTTTCCCGTGCGCCGACTAATTTTGCGACCTCAAACCAACTTCTGCACGTCAATGAATTGGCCCCACTTGTTCATTGACGACTTCTTTTGACTGCTTTTCTGAATTCACATATTTTATTCGACTTTTTGTTGTTTAAATTGCGCACGTCAAATTCAACATTACGGCGTTCTGGCCCTGCTAACCAACGTATGTCATTTACTCACTTATCTTGGATACTGAAACTTTTTCTATTCAAAAGTGATTTCAAATAAAGTCGTCAGTTGCATTTGTTTTTCTTTCAAAATAGCTGTATGTTTAAAAAGAACTACCTCTTCGGTGTTGGAGTCGTTTCGTCGTCGTCTGGAGCCCGAATGCCGACGACTCGCGGCCATAGATTGTCGTCGTTGAATAACTGATCTGTAATAAGTTCGGTTGTTTTGGTTTGATGAGCACTAAAATTTTTGAACTGATGCAAACCTTTTCTGCGGTAATCCCGTGAACTTCGACAACGATTGAAAGGAGCGAAGCTCTTTTGCAACCGGTTGTTGAAACATGATGATAAGTGCGCAACGACAGATTAGTGAATGTAAATTACACGGTAGAAGCTGCTAAATTCACGGAAAGTTATGGCCTATTAGGGATTGTAATGAACAAACCGATTGCGATTCTCGGGTTCACAACCGTAAGCAGTTAGTGAAGCAACCAGGTAACGATAAGCTGCAGTATTCGTATTTACACAAAAATAGATTTCTGTTGATAATTTGAAGGTGGTTAAGAAGCGGTTGAAGATTTTCTGGGGCATGCAAATGTGTATGAGCAAAAACTAACCTCAACAAAAACGTTCAATTGGCAACCACCTTCAAATGGACTAATTGCAAAAATTCGTGAAACATTTCGAATGAAGTTGTTTAGCACCGTTTTCGTTTACAGTTGATGTTGGTTGTTTCCAATTATTTACAGCAAAATGGAGGTTTGACGCTCGCCCGTGGCCACGAAGAGCCACAGGCTCGTCTTCACTGTGCATTCACTGTATCTGCTCGAACTTAAAGTTAACGCTTAAAATACAATATGATTTGCTCTACTTACTTTTTTCCGGATCGACATTAAGTAAATGTGGAAGATTGGTCATTGAATTCTCGGATACTCTCGACGTTGATAATCGCTCTGTTGTAGCACGATGCGTAGACTAACTCGAAGGTGATTATAGTTGTTGTTTCAGTAGATGGAGTAATCGAAACGTGATACTAGTGATTTCATAGAATCTGCGAATTTGAAATTAAAGTTCTCAAGATAATCTTGAATTGTAATTCGACGCGTGAAACGAAGCGACACGACGACAATTGCGGTCTACCGATAAAAATGAAAATCAATGGTTGAAAAAACAACCGTCGTATTCGAGCTTCTTGTATCGTGTTGAAAACTAAAAAGGAAAACCAACGCAAAAAGTAGGAAGGTTCTCACTTATAACGCTATGTTCTACCGCTAAAACTTCACGAGTGTCGTGGAGAGGCGTAAGCCGCAAATCGAATTTTACGGACAATGATGAAGATGTGTTATAGAATTTAATACACATTATACCGTTTTTTGAAAGTATTTACCACCAGTTTTGCTGTTTATATCCATCAATTAGAGTTTAACCTTCGACACAAGGCACAAAGGAAACTGGTGATGCGTAATGTTCAGCGTTTCGACTGAGAAGAATTAACTACTTTACATAGTTCAACCGTATTGTCCCCTACGATCTAATCAGAGATGTTGTTTTCTTATGTTGAATGCTCTTTTTAGCTTCGAAATTCCGACAAATTTGGTCGTAAGCAGTGGGTGTGCAGAAACAAACGAAGACGACTGCCGTTCATTCACTAGCAACAAATTTTGGTCTCTTCGTTTCGCCAATCTTTCGAAATAAACCTGTGGTATGTTCGTCAAAAGCGGAACATTTTTTGTCCAAAAACACAGAGATGACCGGAAAGTCGAAAGAAGATGGTAAAAACAAGAAATGTGAAGCAAATCTCCAAGTGGCAATTTCTATTATTTTCGATGAATCTGAAGCACGATGCAACAAATCGATTAGCAATTGTTGTTAAACAGGACTTCAGCACTTCATATAAAAAAGTTTACAAAACCAATGTCTGGCGAACAGCCGTCGGTCACGTTGGCGTCGAATGAAAAGTTCTTTTCAGCTCCGTACTTCCGATTATAATTCTAATAACAAAATGGACAAATAGCCGAATACAAACAACCAATGGGTGAGTGTATTGGAATGTAACGGTATTTTCTCGCAAGAACAAAGACACTAAATCCCAATAATCTCGCCAATTTCCTTTTAACTTCTCAGTCGAAAGCAAAAACAGCTTGTTGTATGAAGACTGTACAGCGGCGTGTAAATGACAAACGATTGAGCTGGTGTTATGAAAAGACCTGACTGAAGCGATGAAGCGAACGGCAAAATGGTTTAGCCGGGAGGACTCGTAATTCAGCTGTGGAGCAGAAAGGAGCGGGTGACAATTTGTTGTTTTGACGGGTTTCCTCTTTTAATCCACTGCATGAGCAACTGATCAATAAGATGGTAGGTTAACAAATGCTCGAACCTGTGGTGCGATTAAAAGACCGCCGAAAGAAAACCTGGTGATTGAGAGCAAACGGTGGATGTGAAGATGTTGGCTACGTAAAAAGCATTGACGCGATAACAAATGCAATCACGTAATCGAATTCGCGCATTCTACATAATCAAAGATAAGTGGGTTTGCTTAAGTTGTGAAACAACTTTCTTGTCTAAGTAACTGAATCAATCAATGTTTGCATAAGAGGAAGATATTATATGTTGAGGTCATCTCCATATGTTGTCATCACGTCTGCGGCCATAAGACGACAAAAAAGTTCAAAGGATGATGGACAAGTAACGTGTCCGAAATCCTTCAGTTTGAAGATCCAAAGTGCAAAATGTTGAATGCCCGAAGCGAGACATACGCCCGTTTGTTGTCCGCTCTTTCCCGAAGCATGATAGGCTTTTTGACGTTCGACGGCACGAGAGCAACCCGTGAAAAAACAAGAACGAAAAAAATGCGATAAAGAAAATTTTGACGAACTTTTTGGACCGTTTTCAAACTCTTCGAACGATATTGTAAGTGGTTTGCGTTGTTTTAAAATTATCCCTGCATTTGTTGCGTGCATGCGGCCACTGTTTTCCGGCATGCTGTCAACGTACAGTTGCGAAAAATTGCGATGTCATTGGCATGTTACGGTCCTTTTGAAACCGACGACCACTAGCCGCTCGGTTGTTTGTAATCGACTTGCGGAGATTTTCACCGAATAATCTTCGATATACGTCGACATCCGAGAGACAAATACAATAAAGCGACAAGAAACACCTACTGATAGAGAAAATGTTCAACAATTACACGCGAACAATTCGAATAACAGTTGGAAGCATATCACGTTTGCATCGTGTCATTTCACAATTTCGAAAACCACACGCAACTTTGAAGTCGTGTAAATGCTCGTGTTTTAGTTGAAACTCGAGAACCTCGATTACGAACAGACACATGGACTGACAATGATTCTGATGGCAAAAATCGTAAAATGCGTATAATTAGTAGAAGCACGAATTCAAACGCTTGAAACGTCTTCGTATAAACGTCGAGAAGTTTGACTGAAATTGCAAATGTGCAAACAAAAATCCCGCTCTTTTAGTCCACAACGCATGGAAACGTGTTAGAATCGAGATAGAAAAAAGAACATTTAGAAAGTTCAGTGATATGGCAAACTGAAGTCTTTCCGAATTGTCATAGTTCATCTATACAAACACTTTTGTTTGTTAGGTACCTGGTTGTGCTGCAAAGATGTTTCGACGAACTTTAAGTCTTAAGTTCTGATCTTAACAATTCAGCATTTGTCGATGTAACTCGCTTTCCTTGGATTGCAATCAAGCTGCGTATATTCTCCACTAAGTATTTTTCTTTGAGTTGAACGACTTTCAAAAGTAAAGCTGAGAATCTGCATGCACTTCTTTCACGTTCCACAACCTTTTTTTTCGATTGAAATACGTCGAAAACAAAACATTGGACTGCTTTTTGATATGAATTTGATGTTTTCGATTCGCCATTCTTGGCGGTAACGTTACAAATACACAGCCATTTCGTGATGAGATAGATAGACGTGCAATAACAAAGAAATAGCCGCGGAAACAAACCTCGTATCCGGCGTCTGAGATTTCGGTCGAAGATTTTCGAAATATAACTCGCACAAGACGACCGTTTATTCCGCCAATCTTCAAATGGAAGATGCAGAAATTGAGTCAGAAGTTCGAACAAACGTGGATAAGTTCGCTTTCCACATCCCACCGTTGGGCTGTCCGTGGTTTTTAGCGTCGGTACAGGCCTTTTACATGTGCATACATATCGTAAAAGAACGATGCGTTAGGCCGAAGCTTAAAATATGCGTGTTGTTGAGGATATAAACCCTGTGAAAGCTCAGGATTATGCTCATAATAAACAAACTAGTAAGAAGGGAAAATGAATTCATTCAACTAAACATCAAGATGTAAATGTCATACCTATGAGCAGTTTTATTGGCATTCACTGATGGTAAACTCTAGATGTGATTTTACAGTACTAATCATAACGCTCGATTATGCGTCAAAGTACACGAAATCTACAAATAAATTACAAGCTACGTCAAGTTTGATGACGATAATAATCATCAAATAAGCATTTGTTATCAGGTTCTAGTGAGGATAGGAAGCAAAAGATGAGAAACACTCATTATAAATTATGCGTTGAATAAGCAAAATCCAATTCAGACCGAACGACCGATGAAGCGCAACCAAGCGTTGAGACTAGAAGGACTAAAAGCAGTGAAGGAGAAGAACACTGAAAGCCAACGCAATGCGGATAGTTTCCGACCGGAAGGTATAAAAAATCTCCTGGAAACCTCTTTGGCGCAAGGAAATAGGTATTGAGGTGCTAACTGAAAAGAACCGCGGATTTTTCAACTACGTCGTTAACCATAGTTAATCTTGAAAAATATTCAAGAAAAACGTTGAAAAACAAAGTGCTGAGTTCATTCGACTAACAGTAGGAAATAATACGATCAGTCAGTTTTTGACCTTCTTTCACTAAACAATGTTTCCTGTTTGTCGTCCGTCTCATTTACAAATTGACGAACATGATTGAGGGAACAACATGATCGCGAATTAAGCTGGATAATGCGATTATAATCTTAGACAATGATACAGAAGGGCTTCGATTAGACGTCCGATGCGCTGAGACTTGTGCTAATCATTTGGACTTACGCACGCAATGAGAAGAACGCAGCACAATAATATAATACGTGTAATAAAAAAACTTACAACAAACAGTTGGACGTCGTAAGTTCGGAATCGTCGGGAATTCAGACGACAGATGAGCAGTGTCTAAAAGAAAGTAAGCACTGAAAACGACAACCTTCATAAACCACATTTCGACAAGTGGTCGATGTGCAACATAAATGCAAATAAAATCTTAGCAAAGAACTTTCGACTTGTTATTGCAAACTATCATGGTTGTAGAGAGCCATAAAAAGAAGAGTAAGAAATTGAAAGAGTTGAATTTAAAGATGATCAGCTTAGAAACATTGGACACTTCACGTAAACATTCAAAGACAAAATGAAGTTGATTGAAAATAGAAATCTTACAGTAAAACGCGAATCTCAACAGCAAATGACATCCATCAATTGTCGCGTTTTAATTGATATTTTAATCTGTTCATCTTTCTTATTCCTCATCTTAATCGATACTATGTGACCTTATGTCCTTGTTATTCACTTCAGTGTGACCGCCCAGACCACACGTTCGACGTATTCAGTTCTTTTCTCTTATCCAGACGATGCACAACAACACGGTTCTTTCTATCTTCGTATTTCTTCTCTTTCGCCAATTCCTCTTCTACGAACTAATGCACCCTGGTTTTCATCTCAAATTTCAAAAAACCTTCAATTCTTTGCTGACCGCGTTTTATTCGAAAATTCCTATATCATTGAAACCGCATCAACTTCAACTGAAACATAAATACACACACATTGATCTGTGGTTCGTTTTGAAAAAAACTTTCAACGTCAACTGGATAATCCATAGAACACTGCCCATCAGAATGACTGTATTTTACAAATTTCATTGAAAATTTTATGAGTTAAGTACTTGAATAAACGTCGATTGTTGTTTTCTTTCGCGTGATTTAAAGAAATCTCAAAAACTTCTTTCAACGTACCTTGGAATCTCAAACGAAAATCAAAAGCATATCTCCAGGGTCTTTATGAGCTACAAACTTTTGTTCGTTCAGCAACAAATATGCGCATCAGTTGCAATGGAAACATGTGTTCTCGTTTCCTTCCTATTCTTCTTCACGAACATTGGCCGCCCACTCAAGCTAACAATCACCACCAAGCAACAACATAGACACACAAAAATCAACACGAATGACACGCACATTTCGTGCCGCGGGCAAATTCATTCATAGCAATCGCAAGCATCTGGAACAAAATTTCCATTCAAACGGAAATAGCCACGTGTGTGTTCATTTGGATTGCCAATCGCACTCTCTCTCGACCGAACTTCAGCAGGCGCCTTGATCAATCAGGAAAATTCTTTCATCCGGACAACACCCACAAGATCAGCGGCATATTCTTCTTCGTTTTCTCACTTCCACTTCAACACACAAATAGCAAACGGCCGTCAAACTTGCATTTTACTTCTAAAATTGATGTTTTCAATCAAACACTAATTCTTTTGTTCCGTTTTCACCCATTCATATGCATGTAAATATTATGAAGAGCTTTTTTTGTTTCAGTTGACCATAAATGGGAAGTCGAGGTACCTCCGCGGAACGTGATTCCCGTTTTTCGGGTTATGGTGATCGTGTGGGTTCGGGAGTAGAGCTGGCACCAGCACGATGGACCGGTGGCGAAGTAGGGCCAAGAAGCCTTTATTTTGAAGTTGTTTGTAAATAACATATTTTAGATTATAAGTGATCCAAGTTACATTCAAAAATTTCAATCTCTTAAACCTCGTCGAATGTTCTATTCGCCAATTGGTGATGGAGTAGTTGCAGCCGATGGGATCGAATTGAAACGTGGTCCAGTTGATCTTACGCCAAAAGTCGAGATTATTCAACAGCGAATTGTGGAGAAAGGTGCTCCGGGTCAAGCCGGTCGCACAGTCACTGAACGTACATGGACTTCCGGAGGCGGTGGTGCGGAATCACAGCAAACAAATCAAAGCGGATTCAGTACCGGGATTCCATTGAAAGATGATAGTGCATCGAAAAGTGTGAATTCGGGACCGCTCACCAATGCGCCAGCAAAAACCGCTTCTGCAGCAACTCCCACACCTAACAACTATGCATCACCATTTGGAGGTTTGTCGGATCCACTTGGACTTGGTAGTACCGGTACGAGTGCTCCAACTCCTACTGCACCTCCTGCTTCGCATAACGCTTATACAAAACCAGCTCCTAACTGGGAAACCGCAAGTGCACCGGCTTATGATTACAACACCTTGGGTTCTCGTCCCGGAACCGATCCGTACGGGACTCTCGGATCACAACGCTCCGGTCCCGGTTTGTACGATTGTAAGTAATTTGTTGTTGATTGTAGTCAATAAAACTACTATTTAGCGCTTCCAAAAAGCGATCTAAATGGAAGTCACAGTGGTTATGGTGCCGACTATCCACCATCCGGTCGTACCAGCAGTAAGATTTGTGCGATCAAGACAAGAAACATTTACAAGTTTCAGCCACTTCTGCGTTGTTTAGTGAGCCAGGTTATCGTTACGAAATCAAGAAAGATTACATGGTTACAAATCCACGAGAGTTGATTCATCAATATGCAACCACAACTCCGATTCAAAGTATTCCCGGCTACGAAAGTTTGCCAGATGGCGGCACAACCACGCGAATGATCAAACAAAGTTTTAGCAGCACCACCGAGGAAACGTAAGTGTTGTTTTCGAAAGTTCAAAGGTCAGTTCTTGAATTTAGTTTTGCGCCTTATCCACCATATGCTGCCGGACCGAATTCCGTGAATCCGAACAAATTTGTACGTCAACTTCGTGATGAAAGTGAGTTTCTGAACTTTTCATGATAAGGACAGTTTTTGTGTAACTGATTAGTTTAAATCGATTGTAAACTGCTGTTCAATACAAGTTTTGTATCAGCAGTTGTTGGAGGGTAAAACGAATCAATGTGTAGCTATTGACATTTTTCAGCGATGACTGTTACACAACGTCAAGCAAATCAAAACGTACAGCCGTTAAATCCCAAAGACTCATCGTATGAACAACGAATCGAACAAATTCGACGACAAGCAGGAAACACTTCTTCCAATTCTGATGTCGATGTGCTTACCAATCGTCTAGTCAACAGTTTACATACGCACAAATACTGATTCTGCGGCCATCCATCTCTTTTCATATTATAACTACGTTCGCTATCGGTACTTAAAATCTAAGCGCATCATCTTACATTTCTGCCTTCGATTTCTGTTCTAATGTCCAAATAAAATGCAATTGAGTTTTTAAACAAACTTGTTTACTTGGTTCTATTTCTGTTGTCGTATACAAAAAAGATATTACATGACCTGACGGTTCGAAGAAACAGCTTATAATTTGGACTTCTTGGCTTCTTCCAATGCTTGAACCAACGACATAGTGATTTCTACAGATAAAAAGTAAATGCTGATCAAAATTGAAAGTTTTACCTGCGGAAGTGTTATGTGCAACAGCTCCTTTTTGATCGGTGATTGCCGTCCAATTGTCACGAACTAAAAGGCGACAAATAGAATGAATCCTCAATTTAAATCACTAACCTTTCTCAGCATTTGCATTCGCAATGACCTTTCCTTTCGATCGATAGGCTTTAATTTGACCAAACCAGCCAGCACCTGCTTCGAAAATTTGACCCGTTTCCGAATTCTCTTTGCTGCACAAATAGACGACCAATGGAGTAACGTATTCCGGTTTTAACATGTTAACCATGTCTTCCGACATTACAGTTTGTGTTAAACGTGAACCGGCGGTTGGCACCAATGCATTCGAGAAAATGTTGTATTTCTTTCCTTCAAGTGCCAACGAGTGAGATAAGCCGACAAGTGCCATTTTTGCTATAAACACAACACAATAAGCAAAAGTAAGATGCAACTCACCGGCGGCATAGTTTGCTTGACCAAAACTGCCGTAAACACCCGAGTTCGACGATGTAAAAATCAACCGACCATACTTTTGATCTCGCATATACGGCCACGCAGCTTTGGTGCACGAGTAAGCTCCGAATAAGTGCACTTTCATAATCAGATCTACAACATTGTTTAGATGCCTTGCTACCGATCAACTTACTCCAGTCCAAGTCTTTCATTTTAGCAAACGAGATGTCTCGCAAGATTCCAGCATTGTTGACGAGAATGTCTGAATCAAATCGTTACCTACGAAAAGTGTTATTGTCCTACCAATACGTCCGAAATTTTCAATTGCTGTTTTAACGATTTTATCGCCAAATTCAACACTATCATAGTTGGCAACTGCGGTTCCTCCATTGGCACGAATTTCGGCCACGACCTTATCGGCCATCGATGTACTTTGAGAAGTCCCATGACGGTCACCGCCCAAATCGTTCACAACAACTTTGGCGCCACGACGAGCAAAATCCAACGCATAGGTTCGACCCAAGCCACCACCAGCGCCGGTAACAATCGCAACTTGACCGTCAAATTGAATGGCCGACATTACTGCAATAGACAGATTTCTGATTGAACGCATCGTTGTAAACGAGAGATATGAAATTGTAAGTGAAAAAAACCGTTGGATGGCGACTCAATTCGAACGCGTCGTAAAAGAAAAGAAGATATGAATGACGATCGATTTGCGGTCACGACTAGTTCGTCTAACGTCTTTTTACTCTTAACCAACCAACCTTGTAGCATTGCTATAGAAAGCGTAGTTGATAAAAGAAGGCAATTTCATCGGAGTTTAAAGTCGCCGTTGAGTTGAACGATTGAATAGGTACAAACTACAAGGAAAACAGTCTGAAAACACGATCCGTGTATTTTTGATACGCAAGTGCATCAAAACTATTGAAAGGAAAATATACATCGACTATCCAACAAACGTTCTATTAAGTTTAGTTTATTTGCAAGTCTGTGAAGCCAAAAACAAAGTGATTGAAGAACGAGAAATCAGAATGAAAATACCTGTCTAATGCGTTAAATTTAAGATGAGTATCAACTACCAGAACGAACATACTAGCCAATAAACCTTCGTATACTGAGCAAAAGATTAGAAGGAGCGTTAAGCATTGACTGTGCGTAGAGACATTGGAAAAGAAGGTAAGTAAACGGAAAATCTGTTGCCTTGAATATGTATGGCCCAAAAGTTATTTCACAGAAAGTTTCATTTCAGTTAAAGCTCGCAAATGAATTTCTACTTTTTGGTTTGACTGAGATCACCAGAGAGATTGGCAGTTGAGTTGCAATAGAAAATAATCCCATAAACACAATTTGCTATCAAAGTAAGATCTTCAAATAACTGAAACATAACTGAGAACTCTTACGAAAACATCTACAAATGTTTTATAAACATAGCTAACCTAAAGTTTTGTTTAAACAAACATCACTGTACTTTGCGCGTCTTCAATAGTACGTTTCTCGTTCGACCCATCCACCAGGATAACGTCGAATCAAAAATCGTCGGACTTCATCGTAAATGAAAATCACAATGGAAAATGGCAAAGCCGGAAACCACCAAGAAAATCTGAAAGATCAATTTATAAACTATAATCTTACGTTTCATACTAACCGCAATCCATACATACGTAATCCTTTGTCCAAACCAGGACAATAGCACAAGAATGCTGCCAAACATGTTTCGAATGTTAATCCAAAGTTCATTGTCCAATTGCTCATTCCCTGATGTACAATGGAATTGCGACGAGTTTTCGAGATAATCAAATCGGCCCATTGGACAACAACAATCGCAACAAAGTAGGCAGTTTGACAGGTATATTCGAGAATCTTACGGTTTTTGTACGTCTAAAACTATGAGGCAAAGAACGCAATTTATGATTTACCCATTCCTGTCCGTAACTGTCAACCAAATTGTTCACCGCAGAAGAATCCCATTCAGCACGGAGTTGATACAAACGCGACGGTAGAAATCCGTTATCGGCCATAATCCAGAAGTAAGTAAAGAAACCGGCTGATGCTTGAATCATTCCAATTTGTCCGTAAGCCAATGAAATCAAACGTTCATTCACGAGTTTATCGTGAATTGGATCTCGTGGACGACGTTTCATGATGTCCGATTCAGCCTCTTCATACGCGAGAGAAATCGCGGGCACCTAAAACCGCATCTTCATTCTCGTTTCTATTAACAAACTAACCATATCAGTGCCAAGGTCAATACAAAGAATTGTAATTGTACCAAGTGGCAAAGGAATACCGAACAGAATGTAAGTAAGAAATGGCGAGATTTCAGGAATATTTGATGTTAATGTGTAGGCAATGGATTTCTTCAAGTTGTCAAAAATTAAACGTCCTTCTTCAACGCCAACAACAATCGAAGCAAAATTGTCGTCGAGAAGAATCATGTCGGCCGCTTGTTTCGACACGTCCGAACCAGTGATACCCATAGCAACTGAAAATAAACGTTAAGAATTTGTGAATTCAATCCAGCTCTCACCACCGATATCGGCCTTTTTGAGTGCGGGCGAATCGTTGACACCATCGCCTGTAACTGCGACAATCTGCCCTTGACGTTGAAAGCCCTCGACAATCATCAGTTTTTGTTGAGGCGAAGTTCGAGCAAAAACGATTTCGGAATGATGACTAATGAGATCCGAGAGTTGTTCGGCGTTCATTCCGCGAAGATCCGATCCGTGAATAACGGCGGCCCGAGCTTCATCGGCATTCACTTGATCGACTGGAATTCCACAGCGAAGTGCAATGTCTTCCACGGTCTCCGATCCTTCGCTGATGATTCCGACTGATTTGGCAATAGCTTTTGCAGTAATGGGATGGTCGCCCGTGACCATAACGACTTTAATTCCAGCAGAACGGCACTTGGCAACAGCATCGGGCACAGCTGCTCGTGGTGGATCAATCATGCTCATCAAGCCGACGAATCGCAAGTTCTCTACCGGAAAGTTGACGTCTTCAACATCGAAACGGAATCCCGGTGGAAAGCGTTTGGCGTCCATACGAAAATCACAGAATCCAAGCACTCTTTCGCCCATTCCTCCCAATTCCAAGTAAGCATCGTTGAATTCTTGCTTCAACTTCTCATTCAACGGCACTTCGTCGCCGTCCAGAAGAATGGTTGAGCATCGATCAAGAATACGTTCAGGAGCCCCTTTCATTACAAGCAAATAAGCTGGGTTGTCGTCTTCAACTTCGTGAATCGAAACTTGATATTTGTTTGTCGAATTGAATGGTATTTCCGCTATCTTTTGGTTTTTACTGCGAAATTCAGTAACCTTTCCAAAACTCAACTCTGTGAACTTGAGCAGCGCAATTTCGGAAGCATCACCCGTACACTCTCGACGAAGAATCGGCACATTCTTTTGTCCGGTTTTGAATTCTGCACGATTGCAAAGAGCAGCAATACGAAGCAGCGCGAATTGCGTGGGTCCACGATTCGTGATTTCGCCGCCTTCGAAATTCTCTGTGGTATCGCAGGTTTCAATTTTACGATCAAACCATGTATGTGCAACGGTCATTCGATTTTGCGTGAGTGTTCCGGTCTTATCAGAGCAAATGGTGGAAGTTGAGCCGAGTGTTTCTACAGCTTCCAAATTCTTAACCAAACAATTTTTGGCGGCCATTCGTTTCGCAGTCAAAGTCAAACAGACGGTTACAGTAGCAATCAAACCTAAAAACCAATGAATGAATCTGTAGAATTTGCTTACCTTCTGGTACATTTGCAACGATGATACCAATTAAGAAGACAACAGCGGTCAACCAATGATAACCGAGAATGAATGCAATAATGAAGAACGTGACTCCGAGAAAAACGGCAACTCCAGTGATCAGGTGAATGAAATGTTCGATTTCACGTGCAATCGGAGTCATTCCACTGTCCAAATCGGCAGCCAAATGAGCGATTCGACCCATAACTGTTCGATCGCCGGTGTAAATAACCACACCTTTGGCTGTTCCTTCGACTGCGTTCGTTGAGAAGAATGCAATGTTACGTGTTTCCAAAGGATTATCATTAGTACAGTCAGGTGATCGACTTTGTGGCTCCGATTCACCGGTCAATGAAGAGTTGTCAACTTTGAAGCCCATGGCCCGAATGACTCGGATATCGGCGGGAATTCGATCACCACCTTTTATCTCAACAATGTCACCAACAACTAGTTTTTCTGTTGGCAATTCAATTTTCTTTCCATCACGATAAACGAGCGCAAACTAAAATCAGTAGGAAACCTTTTTTTGGTATGGAATTGAACTTACTGTTGGAACCATGCTTTTGAAAGATTCCATAATCTTCGAACTCTTACTTTCTTGATAGTATTGAAAACAGCCGGTAATAATGACTACACCCATCAACACTAAGCCCAAGTAGAGATTGTCAGCTGCTGGATTCTCCAATGTAAAGTAATCAACGGAATAGGCGACATAGCAAAGTATTGCACCAACCCACAGGAGCATGGCGAAACCGCCAAAGAGATTTTTGCAGAATTTTACCCATTCGGGCGTCGATTTTGGCGGTGTAAGTGCGTTTGGTCCATCACGTTTGAAGATTTCATTAGCTTGGTTTGTAGTAAGGCCCTAAAAGTTATTGATTTGTAATAGAAGTTTTCTGCTCTTACCTCATCGACATTTGTTTCAAGTCGAGCAATCAACTCATTTATTGGAATTTTATGTTCGTCCATTTGTACTTCTCTCTTCAAATCGTCCAACTCTTCTTTGTCATTCTTTCGTCGAACCGTTCGTTTTGACTTCTTAACCTGAGGTTTATCTTCGACTTTTGCGGTCGGTGGATTTTCCGGTTTTGTGACTGTGATGTTGTTAATTTCGTTGGTTGGTGGCTGTGCTCCCTGTTGTAGTGGCTCACTTACGCGACCTTCTCGTATTGCCACTTCGGTTTCGGTGGCGGCTCGATAACTTTCGCTTCGGCCGGTCTTAAACGATGGTAATTTCCATTTGGATTTGAACTCACCGGTATGCGATCCATGGCTAAGCCAATGGATAAGATGGAAACGGCGTTCAGTAAGACAGCTGAAGATTCCTAAATTGCGGATTTTTATTTGAGGGTCATTGCGTTTACGGAAATTCAAACAAAAACGTTGAGATTTCAATAAAACTCGACGCGCAGCGGATTCGACGGCCGAGGAAGAGTGGAAACGAAAGTACCGGGAGAGTTTGTCCGAGGAATTTCGCGCAAGTAGGACGAAAAAGCCTCCGGCCAACAACCGCTTCGAAGGCCGCTTTCGATTTTGAGCGGAAAGAATCGTCAGAAGGTGCATTCAACCGCGTTATCTGAGCGTCCACTTCTGAAACAAATGGAATCTGTTGCGGTGAATGTTCGAGAAGAATAAGCGAACTTCGATTAGCTATTCGAACCCATTAAACGACCTATGAATTCAGTACCACTAAGCCAATAAAAGTCGGGTTTGTGTGATGACTTGAGGTCAAAGGCATTTTTTTGAAGTAAACTCGCGTCACGCACTGCTGAATAAGCGACGACGTGGTGGCACGGAACAAAAGCAGCCGAGCGGCCTCAAGGCTTGGAAGTGAATAGCGGTATGGCCGAACAAACGCCAAGCTGAAAGCACAAACCGCGCGCTCTTCGCCGTTTCTGGTTTGCCGTGCATTTGGTTGCTGTTGGCACAGCACTTTGCTATGGCCATTGGTCGACGTTTCGAAAATTTTAAAACTCAACTTCTTCTGCCAATTTGTTTTTCTATCACACACACTTCAACTAACTTGGTTAGTCCGGAACAATTCGAAAGTCGCCTGGAATTACATGAAAGTCCCGTTCATTCGCAACTCTCAAGCAAAAATGAAATTAGCTCCGCGTAAAACCACGACCTGAACGGTGTGACGGCCCGAACTCGTAATTGACTGCAAATTTCGTTGACTTTCACATGAGTGTTTGAGTTCACGATTGTGTAATCTTTTCGACTTCTAGCGGACGTTTACGTAAAGACGAACGTCATTTGTAGTCATGAAAAACCTGCATTCATTCGAAATCGGTTTGACGGTCGTCACCACCGTATATTTTTGACAGTTTGGCTGTGGAAATGAGGCGCGACTTAACGCGTCCGCTGTATTGCTCAACATTGACAGCTCGAGATCGAGGGAAATGAGCGTGATGATCGATCCGTTCTGACCCTGAAACATGGAGCCAAGGTCGGACGAAAGGGCTTCCGATCGCCCGTCCATTTACGCGGCCAAAGTGTTCGATGGCGATTTGGAGTCTGCGCATCCCTTTCTCTTCAGCTGCTTTCACGTTCATATCGTTTACCTTTCATTTGCTTACTGTAGAATATTGGAACAAAGTCATTTCGATATTTCGACAAGTAACGTTCTTCTTGCTCGATGCATTCGTGAGTACTTGTGTTGTATCGAAAGAACTACACTCGTAGTAACTTGGTCGTGTAATTTCTAATGTTTTATTGTTGCATTAACGCTTGACTGACAGTTTCAGTTTGTTCACTTGTTCGCATTAACAATTTGGTTTGCTCGTTATTGTGCTGTCCATATGGATCGAAACAAATGTCCAGCTGTTCGACGGAAACTCCGTTTACAAATACGATGATCGTGACTTTAATTGCGCGGCACAATAACCTTTATGAGCACAGACAAATCGTTGGGCTAAATTTTCATTGCTGTTACCGCCCGCTATATCCTCGCCAATTTCTCGTCGATCGGCGTGGTCCATTTGTATGGGCGGTCATTCGACGGCCATAGTCTCGAATGATGGGGGTTCGGGCATCCGCTGCATCTGATCGGACCAAAAATAGGCAGCTGCCTATTGTATTTTACCTTCGAGTCCGCGTTCGCGCAGCGGCCTTCTGTCAAGAACCACGCCCAATCGCATTTGGCAATTGTTCCCCGGTCAAACACAATGGGCTCATGCGTCCTACAGTTAGGCCGATGAATAAATTTCTTTTCGGCAATCCTGGACGGGTGTGCAACGGACGCTCGTGTGAGGGTCGAAGCCAATTCGTTTTGTCTTTTGGTCATTTTCCAAAAAACACATTTGAAGAGCAGGTAGCGTGTCGAGATGAATCCACTCGCAGTCCTCGCGAACGATCGCACCAGTTGACAATGTAATACTTTCCTTCGTATTCGTACAAAAACTTTCGAATAAGAAACATGATAATGAAGGATTGAGAAACTTCGATGTTTAGCGTTGCATTCGTGTGACTTTTTATGTTCGAATATCCATGACATGCAGTTGGCTTGTGCTAATTTGAGCAATTTTCACGCGAGCCGCCTCCGTCCACAGACTCTGCTTTTTGTTTAAGTTTGTTTGTCCGCTACAAAATGTGGACAAGAATCTTTGTTCAAGAAAACATTCCTCTTTCTTCAATTTTCTCACCCGATGTTTACGCTTGCAACAGCGTAGGTCTTCGACGAACTTCATTCCGTTACTTTATGACCGCTTGTACAATTCAAAATGGAATTACCGTTTGTTTCAATATTGGAACGTTTGGCGTACTCGAGAACTAAAACATACAAATCAGAAGTACTTGGTCGACTAGATGAACCCCATTTTTCAAATGCACATCCCAACGTCTACCCATCTGATTGGATTTAATATCTTCGGCGGTTTTATCTCATCGTGGGCTTTTCGTGTGTGTAATCCTTCGCTTCCACAACTTAGCTGATACTCATTTGAAAGAACGTTTTTTAAGTTTCAGTTATGGGACGTTGGTTATTATTCCCGCTGTTGTTTTCGTTTGTGATCGCCAAAGGTAATTCAAATAAACCATAAACGAAGACAGAATTTAGATTGGTTCATTAAAATTGATACTCAGTCAAATGAGCTCTCATTGAGTGCTGGAAAAGACGCCCGAGTGAAGTGCAGAGTTGGAGGTCTTGCACCGACCGAGAAAGCAACAATCCAATGGAAATCGAAATCGAGGTATGAGAGTAAAGTGTAGAGATTTTAACGGCAATTACTTTGTAGCACTCGTAACAGCGATCTTCTGCTTTTGCGTAATCCAACAGTTAAAGATTCCGGAGAGTACAGTTGTGTTGTGAATGTAAATGGCGAGGAGAAAGCAAAAACAATTGAAATCTCATTTGTTGGTAATTGTTGAATGTTAAAAAATGGAAGTGAATTGTTGTTTCTCTAGAATTTCCAAAGTTTCTCGACTTTCCACGTGATCAACATCCGGAAATTGGATCTGAAGCGCGAATCGTGTGCAATGTTTCGAAACCCGAACAAGCAGAAGTGTTTTGGACTATTGACAATAGACAAGTTGTTCGTGACGATCGAATTGACTTTACTGATGACAACACCGTACTGATCATAAAGAACTTTACCTCAAGTGACAACAACCTTTACACCTGCAATATTCCACAAGAGTCAAACGGAATTGCGTCGGCAGTTATAAACGTTGTTGGCTATAGTTAGTGTGAATCTTTGCAAGTTCTTTTACAGCTACTTCTTTTAGTTCGACCGCAGATCTACAAATTCGATTATCCAGAAAAAGCGATCAACGAAGGCGCAGATGCTACTTTTGCCTGTCAATTCTCTGGTGAGCCAAAACCTCGATTGCAATGGAAACGTATCACGGTAAATACACAACCTACTAATTTGCGTAGTACTGAGATTCTAGCAATCCCATCGACCTGAAAATGTAACTCAATCGGAAAAGTACGCAATTTCAGACGAAGATTGGGCGAGTATCTTGACTATTCGTAACGTGAGTGATGTCGACGTTGGCACCTACGGTTGTAAAATTGAGAGTGTTCTTGGAGTTGAAGAACAATCAAAGTCTCTGCAAGTTAACTGTAAGTTTGTTCTAATTCAAAATATTGACTGTTGTTCAGCAAAACCGCGAATTCTCAAGAATACTCGTTATTTTGCCAATCTCGGTGAAAGCATTGAGATTCCCTGCATAGCAACTGGCTTGGATGTTCATTTGGAGTGGTTTGTGGATGCGGATCGTGTTCCAGCATTGATGCCAAACAACAACGAAAATCAACAATATGGATACGTTCTTAATGACACGGGACTCGTTCTTGTTTATCGAAATGTTAGTGAAAATGAGAACGAGAAGTTTGTGTGTGTCGCCAAAAACGATGCCGGATCGGACAGATGGAACGTTCAAGTCGATTTGACTCGTATGTTAACATATTGATTTTTGTAAGAATTCGTTTTAAGGATCACCTGAAATTACATCACACCCACCGAGTGTTGTTCGCGTTATCCATGGTAACGGGCTATCTTTGTCTTGTGAAGGCAGTGGAATCCCGCAAATCGAGTGGATTTGGTATCACAACAACGTGCTCATAGAAGGAGTCAATGATTTGTTTTTCGTTAACACATCAGAAGCTGGAAAAACCGTTTTGGATGTTAAAGCCAGTTCTCGCGGTGCTGGCAATTACTATTGTGAAGCTCGGAACCTTTTGGGCTCTGTAAAATCTCCGCTCGTCACGGTACTTTTGATTGAGCCACCACGTTTACCTGAAGTTCGTTGCGGAAATCACTCACTTCCAAATCGCGCGTATTGTTACGTTGATTTCGAAAATGTCAATCAAAATCGACTTCCTACTCACTATACGGTCGAACTTTTACCATCTGCTGATGCTTTGATGCAAGATCCTGTTATGCTCGGTGTTCCATTTAACGGTAATTCTTGAGAATTTTAGTGAAATGTAATGATTACTCATTTTAGAAAGTGTCATTAGCATTCGACCTTTGAACTCGAGTTCCCAATTCAAAGTACGATTTCAAGCTCACAATGAAGCTGGAATGTCGGAATGGTCCGAATACAAAGACATCACGACGACTGATCCCTGGTCACCAGAACCAGTAACTAAGCTCGAATCAAACTGCGATTCAACGGACTGTACTTTCTCATGGAATTCAGCTGATGACAATGGTTCGCCAATTGTGCGATATCGAGTTCTTGTTTCACAAGCGAATAACACTCAAGCTAATGGTTTTGTAAGTTTAAAAGATTTATTGCAGCATAGATTCTGTGTATTTAGGAACGACCTGAATTCGTTGGTGTTACCGGAGACAATCGAATCTCAATCACTTCTTTGCCACCCAACTCCGCATACAAAATGCGAGTTGTGGCCGAGAACGAAGTTGGCGAATCTGATGCCACTGAAGTCACGTTCCATGTCGGAGGTTTGTTTTTGCAAACGTTTACAGAAATAATCGGATATTCACCAGACAAAGTAGGCACTTCTACGGTATTGATATTTGCTCTGATTTGTTTGATTCTGATGTTAATTGCAATTGGTGTTGTGGTTATTGTTGTAACCAAATGTCGAGGACAATTCAACGACAAAAGCGGAATTTCGAATGGAGCTACGATTGAAGAAGGCGAGAACTTGGTTCCGGGATCATCAACAAGTCCCACGTCGAAGCGTTTAACACACGCATAAGAATAAACGCAAAGTGCACCATACTGCTCATCATTTTACCTCAGTTTTTAATTGTCACTTCTTTCCGCCTTTTGCATCGTACATGCTCATTCACGGTCTCTTGCCTATCACTTGCAAATATATGGGTTTGTGACGTTATTAGTTCGTATGTCGAAAATAAATTCTTTGAACATTCGTTCTACGGTAAACGTATATTGGCGAAAGCTAGTGCAAACAAATAGAGAACTTCTTTATTGACCTCCGACTTCCGACTACTCGCGCCCACTCAAACTTATCAAATCAAAGCGCAAGTGCTAATCCGTTGATTGGCAGAAATAACGAGGTTGTTCTTGACAAGTCACTGACTTTGTGTTTGTCGGATGGATCACAACGTTGATTTTCATCGGCGATTAGTAACTTTGACATACCTAACAATGAAAGCCGACAAACAAATTCACCCGAAAGATCAAGTTTATTGGGAGGCAGTCGAATATGAACAAGGGCAGATAGTCAAATAAGCAAAGATGGCAAGTCGAGATTTGAATAAATGCTTTACAGAAGAAATTGAATGTGATCAGTTTTGCCAAAATTCATCCATACTTATCGCAGAAACATTATCCAACGTTCCTACATGTGGTCTTTCGAAGGTTTGATTTGGTGGATGTGTAAGACGAGAACGAGACGATAAGATTCCTGTTACATTGGTTGTGTCTCGAGTAATCGTTGGTTCACCGACAGGTGGAAGTACTGTGCCTAACGGAGTACTAGTTGATGTCGTTGGTCCAGTCTTTGGTTGAGTTTCAACATACAAATGACTTCGATCTGCAGTCATAACTGCCATTTCGTTGTTAATCTGTGTCGTTGTCGCTAATTGTGTTTTGTCGTTTATTGTTTGTTCATTCACTTGCGTTTGGTGATCCATTGAACGCTCGGATTGCTGATGAATATCGTTGTCGCGTGAAGACGGTTGATTGGGTGCTGTGTGTATACGAGCCAAATTGGTTTCGGTTTGTACGGCAGTACTATTGGTTGGTAAATCGAAGCTTCCGTTTGATTGACTGTCTCGCTCGTTCAATGTTTTTTGAAGAGCATCATTGGCCGCATTTGTCGTTTGAGAAGCACTGGTTTCAATAATACGTTTTACAGCATCAGTTGTCGTCGTTTTAGTTGTCTTTGTACGTTCACTTTTACTCGACGACACTCTCGCATTCTTGGTTTGTTTACTAGTTGCATCGTCACGTCGACCTCCATCGCTACTTGACGAAACCAACGGTCCTCGGTCCACAGCCGCTACAGCATTGCGACCTTTCAATTTCTGATAAACAATCCATAGAATGATGAGTAGAATAACAAGAAGAATTAAAATCAAAATTAATAATGTGTAGTTGAAAGACGAAGTTTGAAAACCGTAACGAACGAGTGTACTTGACAATTGAATTGGTACCGTAGTTCCATCTGCAAGAAGATTAGTAGCTTGTATTCTTGTTATTGCGATACCTTGACGTTTTTTGCAAATTAACGAACGAGCATTACGACAATCATCAACCGTGTGCGCAGTTTCATCGCGTACATTCCAGTCGAGAAAGATGCAATCTTTGTCGTCGTGCTCCGACTTTGTTATCGGAAAACTGCAATCCTTATTTCTTCAGTAAATATTTCAAGTCGTCTCACGTTTCTGGCCACACCGGCACACTTGGATCGATGGGTTCAAAGTAGCCTTCGCGATTTGCGTCATTGTAACCAATCCACGGAAACGAATGCGAAGCGGAATATTGACCTTAAAATACGCATTTGAACTTTCAAACCCAAAGTGCCCACTTACTCACGATGAAAGTATATTCTTTTGAGTTTTCTATAGTCAACAAGTTTGCTCGTTCATAGAAACAAGCTTTTTGAGCATCCGCAAACGTGTAGCCGCGAACAGAGTCAACCAATTTGTAGCAATAAACGCCTTCCGAATCACTAATCCAATCAGATGGACAACCCGGCATATCTAAACAATTATCTTATTTACATAAACAGTTTTCTTTTTCACCATAATCTGTGAAGGACAAATTGAAACCACGTGATTGAATGATATTGTCCGAATGAAAGTGAACGTACAACGAATCTCCGGTACTTGTAAGTCCTGGTGGAAAGTCAGAACCGCACCAACGTGTAATTTCCTGCGAAGTTGGCAGACCGCCTAAACGTTCTTACAACTCTATTATCATCATCAGAACCTTACCGTCACGCACACTGACATAATCTTTGCAATCAGTGAATAGCGGTTCTTCCAGTCGTGACTCAATAACGTTAATTTGAATGCGTCGCTGTAGGTTTCGAGCAACAAGAACAAAACGGCAATCAGTGTTTGGTGGATAGTGTCGGAGTTCATCGTAAGGAGAATATACAAACTGCGGAAAATCACTACCAGTTAGTACAATCGGATTTTCTAAACAAAAACGTTAAGTCAGAACGTTAAAATAACCTGGACATGGTTGCGGGCCGGTTTGACAGTTTACGACGTGCAAATTTATCAATGGAATGATGTAAAATAGTTTGTAGATTTGGAAACTGTAACTCATAAGTGGACCGCAGTTTCATAACAAGAAAATTAGAGCGGAAACCGCGACAGTACAAGCGGCAATGTTGAATAGGATAACACCCAGAATACAATGTGCTGCCAGATTTTATGTCGTTGTAAAATCAAACGTTGAATAACTCGAATACGCACGCTTCTGTGTCGATTTTCCAGTTTACAAGCTGTTGACGATGTTAGAAATCAAACGACCAAGTTGAATGCATGTAAACTGTCTAACGAAAGGATTTGAAGTTGGTGTCTGTGCCGAAAGACATCAAATCCGGACGACCACCTAACGCCGTTTGTAGTTCAGACCCTCTTTCATTGACCAGCTAATAAGCAAACAGCCAGAGGATTAAGTTGGATGCGAAGCTTAGGCAGCGAAATACGATGGTCGCTGATATCTCGGGAATTTTAATACAATCGAGAATCGACAAGTAGCCGGAAACTGCGGCTTATGTGTCACGTAACTTCGACGTAAAATCCGGCCACTTAACTAAAATAGTCGTAATAAAGCGATTAAAGTTGTTGATGTGAATTTGAAGTTGAAAATGTCTTGTTAAAACTTTTGGTCTAATCTACGACTTTAAAGAATTCAGCAAATAATTATTGAACAGAGAAATACTCAAACAATGAAATTAAACTCACTACAAAGGTTACGAACTACTTGAAGCTTCGAAGGATCACAACAATAAGCGAGTCAACAATCGAGCTCAACTTGTGAGTCGCCATAAACGTCCACAAAAGCAAATGGGTAATTGTGGAAACGGCTCTTTATGGGCACGACAATTGAGCTTTTATTGTACTCCCGTTTCCGTTGTCCACGTGTTTGCTAATACCCGCCGTTGAAGATGTTGAGAACATGCGAACGATGACGTGTTAAGCTCGAAATCAAAAGTAGTGCACTTACACGCCAAAGCGGTCGCAATTACTTTATGATTCGATGTAAGCCGCCGTATTCTAATTAGCAGTCGGTCGAGCTCGTTGGCGGCCAATATGCAAAATTGGGTTTTGGCCGACGGCCGCGCGAAGCGGCTCTTTAACTCCCGATGTCTCACACGATAAAAACAACAATTTACGCGCTGTAATTCTTGAGTTTGCTCTTTCAAAACACCATATCCGTTACGCAAGGTTCATTAAATCTCCATGACAACCTATAAACCCGAAATTTACGGTTCTCCACATTCAAATTTGTTCTAACAATATGTTTAGCCGTTGGTCATCTCCTTGGCTTTGAATTGGCGATTGACCAATTCGTGGGAAAAACTGAAGCCCGTTATTACAACGAGCAACTAATCTCTTTTCTTAACACAAATTCTCTTCAAAGAAATCTGTTTAGGTTCGAGTTAAAAGCTGTCGGTAGCCGAATAAACACAACAAAAGTGTTGGATTACTTCTTAAAGCTGATGAATAGAATTAAAACCTTTTTGATTGCAAGCAACTTGTGTCTGCAGATTTTAGCGAGTTCGATTAGAAGAACATTCGAAGTTTGATGATCGTTTTCTATGATTCCCGTAACCTTGTTTTCACCTTCTGCGTTTTCAAGTAGTTCGGGCGGAACAAAACGCAAAGTTTCAAATCGTTCAAAACAACTCGCATTGGGCACTTCAATCGGATATAGGTTATTTTGTTTCTTAAACTTACAGTGGATTTACATCATGAGTTCTCGACAAAGTTTATCAACTATTATATTCGTTTGCTTCCAACTTGCAATTGTTCGTGGACAAATTTATCCCTTCCCGTTCTATAACGGAATAAGCCAATATGGTAGCACGTTGCCATTGTTACAACTCTTTCAGCTACTCTTTAGGTTACAATCCGTTGATGTACGACAATCTGAATGGTTACGGCCTTTATGGTGCCAACTTCTTGAATAATCCGTTCATGGATGCTAGTATTTACACTAATCCAACGCTCAGCGGATTGAACGCACTCGGCGCTATGAACGGACTCGATAATTTTGGCACGTTAAATGGATTGAGTGGATTCCCAACCTTTAACGTACAAAATCCGATTGGCGCTAACACCAACTTTGGAAGCACTCGTTTAAGTGGAATCGATCAGTTAAATCTTGGAAATCCGATTGCATCCTACAACGCTGGTCGTACACATCGTCTACCGAGTAAGTGATGTGGCTTTGTCAATGGACTGTTTCGCAGAACATAAAGTGCTTTGAGAAATCAATCTATTTTAGGTGCCACTCGTTTGCAGGGAGCAGTCACTGGTTGTGCAAATTTAGATTATCGTCCATGCCAAACCGAAGAATACAAAACCAGAGGAGCTGGGACCATTTGGGAGAACACTCGCGATTTCCATTGAATTGATTTAGTTCTTGAATCAAATGATAAAAATAAACTTATTGACGACAACATTGATCTTAACAAACGCAGCCGACAAACAGCTACAGTAATCGCTGACACTTGTTGCTGCCAAGTTCATTTTCCTCAAAAGTCGATTACAAAACAGTAGAAAGCCAGTGCATTTGGATTACGAGATTTTGTTGTTCGAGGATTTTTATGTGACAATCTTTGAGTCGACATTCATGTCAGAATTAAAATTCGCATGGATGCGATCGCCTATGGCGCCAATTCGCTTTGACCTTTGACGAAGTTTCGACGAAAATGAGTCGTGCAGTGAAAGTAGAGGCAACGTGGAAAAATTTGCATTAATTGCAATCGCGGATTCATTCAACTTCTTCTCATGCGCTGTGCATTTTCGCGTATACGGTTGTCGATCTTCAGTTCAATTGCACATCACTACGATCATCAACTGTTTTTGTTTGTCGAGATGTCCATTTCATTGCAATATGGATCTCGAATACTTTTCTTTTCTAAAGCAAATTTCTAGCAGCCCGCAGGCATATGCAATGAACGCTCAATCCACGAGTTTTCTTTAGCGACCAAGAGGTCGAGACATTTTTGGTATTGGAAATTGCGCGGCCGATCGTCGTCATTCAAACAAATCGCACGGCATCGAGTATTTCTGTTTACTCGTCAACATTGCGTTGAGACAATCGACGGCACCACTCGTATCCTATCCATGATTTGCACAACCTCTTCGTGTTCACTCTTCCCCTTTTGCCTATATGTCATCTAACGCACGTTGAAATTAAAGACGATCACTACAGAGATCACACGTGTCTACGTTTCGTTTTTTTATATTCGTTCTAATTATTACAGCATCACTAGTCATTGATCATCGCTCAGTTGAGGGAGTCGCCTATGACGTGGTGGCGACTCCTTGTCTTGATGCTGTTGTTGCGATTCTCGCCAAGCACTATCGCAGCCCCAAAAACCGCAGATCCATTGTCTTCTGCAATCGTTCGTTTTCTTTATGGTCACGAAAAACTCTGTAAGTTTCTTATCTTTTATTACACCAATAAGCTTTCTTTTAGGTGGTGATCAATTCTCTGATCCGAATTGGCTTCCGGCTCTTGATATGTGCGAACTGGATTGCGATTTGTTGACGGAAGTTTGTCAAACCACAGCAAAACGCGTGGTAATGCGAACACAAAGATGTTTGGAATGTGCGTTTTAGCAGCTGAAAGCTTTTCATTTCGATCAAATTTAGTGCCTTGGAAGTGTGTTCAAAAAATGCGGGATTACCTCTACGCCGTCGATGTTCCGCCTTCTGCTGCACCTCGAGCCATCACGCCGCGTACGATCTTCTCCGATCAACCATTAAAGAACAAATCTGGTGTATTGGGAGTGAGCAACACAAAGATACGAACTACACCGCAGCCACAAAATCTCCCGTTTAGTCTCGACGTGAAGATTCGTCCCGGTAGTCCGATTCGTAAATCTCCATTAAGTCGTAGCATCTCAAGCGAAGAACCATTTTCCACACAGTCATTGGTGCGTTATTTTGGTGTTGAAAAGGTGCAAGAAGGCCGTATAGAAGAATCAGTTGCACGGAAAGAAAAAGCACAATCTATTGGAGCTTTTGTGCAACAGAAATCTGAAGCAAATACGGAAGATGATTTAAGCGGAACACCAACGTCCAGTACCGTTGATCAAACAACAATCGATCAGTTCTTCGAGAATGTATGGTGCAATAAGTTTACAATACAATTCGGTGTTTTCAGAGTGTACCCGATGAAAACAAGTATTTAACTTCAATTTCGACAAACATTCACGAACTGCCACCACCGCCATCATTTTCTGCAACTTCTACGGATGATATCGAACAGTCACCGAACACCAATGGTCTCTTCGAAGTATCCGAAAATCCGTTTGAGCGTATGGTTGCTCAGCCGGCCGCTACAATCAGTCAAAATTGGCCGGCACGTGCAATCAATGATGATGCCCGTCTGGAGCAATCAACTAATGTTATTCCTACACCACCATCCGAAGTTCACATATTTGGACCACCATTTCTTGAAAAAAAGTTAGTTTGTTTAATCGTTTAGCTATGAGTTCACTTTCTATTTAGTCAAAAGAGTCCACCGCCGATGTTCGGAATGCAACATGTTGATGCGCCAACACCGACGGTCCTTTGGCGTGAAGGCATAACGTCTCCAAGTTTGGCTGTTGATTCATTGACAAAGTATGTGATTCAAATTGAATACTACATAAAGTTAATCTCTTAGCTTTGGTCAACAACATAGCCGCCTTTCACCGTGGTCATGGAAGGATGTAGCAAACAAATTAAAAAAGAAACCGTTTTATACATTAGGTTTGTTGTTTTAGCATTAGATCTCTTCATCAATTTTTTAGAATCACGACCTGAATTCGATCAATCGTCACGTTGCTGTCAATGGGCATTGGATGGACTTTGTGATCGCAGTTGGCAACGAATTCGAACGTTGTGTCCTCGTTCGTGTGGTACTGTCGTGTGTTCTTGTGAGTCGAAATATACTAAATACGATGATGACAAATGACAATTTAGCTGTTGACGGTGCTCTTTCGTGCAATCGAGCCATTGATGTTGATGTTATTGACTGCTACGAAAGACGGAAATTTCGTACGCACGGTATCAACAATCATCGTCTTCATCCCACAGCTTCTGTTCCACTGAAACCGGCTGCTACTGAAAACAAGGATGGCGTAGATATCGAATCGGAATGGATAAAGCTAAGCAACGACAAAAAGGAAATACCTCAGGAATTCAAAACGCCAACTACACAGTCATCATTTCTACACAGAGCTTTTGCAATCGAAGACGAAATTCGCTCATTCCGAAAACTTTTAAAACCGTGAACGGAAAGAATTTTTTCAATAGTCCTTGTTTTCTTCTACCGGTGAATTCACATTTTGAAATGATCAATTGTTTAAATAAATAGTCACTACTCGTATGAAGAAATTCGCCCCAATTAGAATTGGTAGTCACGGGCGATTGGATGTGCACTTGGCAACCCGACGGTCTTTCGGCGTTTTGTCAGTCAAGCAAAAATGCTCTCCCGAAACCTCCGTTGGCAAGAAGAAGTCGAAATAGCACACCGTCAAAGTCGTTTGTCTGTTATTGTGATTGTTTGTTGTTGGATTTTATATCAAAATGTCAGACGGTGACAATGTGGTTGTTGCGGTGCGTGTTCGGCCGTTTAATGATCGGGAGAAAGAGCGAAATGCGCAGCTTATCATTGATATGCCCAATGAGCAGGTCACGGAAATCCGGTAAATATCCAAATTCAATGGACAAGCTTGCTGTTTAATTCTTAGTGATCCAAACAACTCAAATGAAGCGCCGAAACGATTTACATTTGATCACTCCTATTGGTCACATAGTGGTTATAAGTCAGCGAACGGTTACTTCACTCCGACTACGAGCAAATACGCCGATCAGGTAAGTCATTTAAATAGAAATGAACTCGAATAGATTCTGTAGAAAAAAGTTTTTGACGATTTGGGTCGAGGAGTTTTGGACAACGCGTGGAAGGGCTATAATTGTTCGTTGTTTGCTTATGGTCAGACGGGTTCGGGAAAGAGCTATTCAATCGTTGGTTTTGGCAAAAACAAAGGTACGTAAGAACAAGTTCGATTAGTTGATTGAAAACTGTAGGTATTGTGCCAATGGTGTGTGAAGAGCTGTTTCGTCAAATCGAAGAAAACAAGGAAAACAAAGGAAAAGTTGAATACCAGGTGTGTAGATTTATCTATTGTTGGGTTCTTATTTCTTTCTTGTAGGTTTCTTTGTCGATGCTCGAAATTTATAGAGAAAAAATTCGTGATCTGCTCAGCAATAAACCTCCACCAACCGGTGGACTGAAACTTCGCGAGAATCCGAAGACCGGATTTTACGGTAATCTAAAGATTTATACGTGATCCAGTTTGTTTAGTTGAGGGCTTGTCAAGTTCGCCCGTTAGTAACTACAAAGATATTGAACAGAAAATTAACACAGGTACAAAAACGCGAACTATAGCGGCCACCAATATGAACGCAACAAGCAGCAGGTAACGAATCTTCAATTGATTGTCGTGTTTATGTTTTTTAGAGCTCATACAATTGTAAAGATTCAGTTTGTGCAAAAAACGCCAAAACCCAATGGAAATGGTGCGACTACGAAAACCTCCGAAATCAATTTAGTAGACTTAGCCGGAAGGTACATTCTTCATCGTTGTACTCACTAATCATTGGCAAATTAAGTGAACGTCAAAAGGATGCAGGATCTGAAGGTGACAGATTAAAAGAAGGGATCGTAATCAATCAGTCGTTAACAACATTGGGACGTGTAATTAAAGCTCTAGTCGATAAACAGCACAGCAAAAGCAAAAACATTCAAGTGAGTTACGATAATTCGACTCAACCGATTTGTGAATATCAGATTCCATATCGAGATTCCGTTTTAACGTCTCTACTGAAGAATGCTCTCGGTGGTAATAGTAAAACAATTATGGTAAATGGAACTGCATTCTTAATTGCTATTCGAAGAACCTTAGATTGCAGCTATATCTCCTGCCGACATTAACTACGAGGAAACGTTGTCAACTTTGCGCTTTGCCGATCGTGCAAAGTCGATCAAAACTCAAGCCGTGGTCAACGAATCCGCAACAGAACGAATGATTCGCGAACTGAAAGAGGAAAACGATCGTCTGCAAAGTATGATTAAAAAAGGTGGAACTAGCGGAAGTCAAGTAGGTGATTCAATGAGATGTTCGTTGACTAGCACAAACCTTATCAACGGAGCATATTTTTTGAAGTCAATACATTGCACAGTTTGAAGACCTTATTACATGTCACAGAAACCCTAAAATTTACTTCAAATTGAACGTTCTCCACCCGCTCACTTCTTGAACAATCCAATTCGATTTGTTCGAAAAGAAGTTGTGAATAAACTTAGTTTTTGCAATGAAATACTCATGTTTCGAAAACTATATAAGTGGGAATCAAATCATAAGACAGACAACGTGCGGTTTGATCCATCCGTAGCCATTCGTTTAACCTTTACATTTAGGATGAACTTGAAAGCTTGAAACGACAGTTGGAAGAGAATCAAAAGGCAATGACAAATTTGGAAAAAAGTTGGCAACAACGCTTAGCAGAAGAACGAAAGAAGGTATTTAGAGTTCGTTAATTGAAAACAAAAACATCCAATTTAGTTTGGAGGAGAAGATCGAAGCCAAATAGAAGCTCGTCGAAAAACCGATCCCCATATGTAAGTACTTTTTGTAACACAAAATAACTGCAGAGTAACATTACTCAATGGAAGAAAAATAGACGTCATGTAATTCGAATTGATTTTAGGTGGAATTTGAATGAAGATCCGGCACTCACGGATATGATCGTTCATTTCATCGAAGAGGGTGACAATCGTGTTGGTTGGTGTGGAAACATGTTAAGTTCACTAATCGCTTGCGCTTAAGGAAATGGACAAAGTCAAAACAGCACAAACATCCAATTGAAGGGTCTGAGTATTTTGCCGGATCACGCAATGATCAAAAACAAAGACAACAAAAAGTTCACAATCTCACCATTAAAAGCTACCGATATTTTGGTCAATGGAAAAGCAATCACTGGCGAACATACTTTGAATCAAAATGACCGGTAAATTAACTCAATTTTAACTAAATTCTTGTATTCTGCAGAATACTTTTCGGTGGTAATCATTTGTATGTATTTGTGAATCCCAAAAAAGGCGGAGTCAAAACGAGTCAAGAGATTACCTACGACACTGCTCAGAAAGAAATTGCGAAAAGCGTCGGCATCACAAACAATCTGGGTCATGGCAAACGATCTAAAGGTCAGAATGAGACCTGCTTGTAGCGTATGATTCGTTTTAGCGGAGGTGATATTGGAAGAAGAACTAATCAATTTGATGCCCAACGTATATCGTGCCAACGCGATGGCTAAAGAGTTGAAACGCAATGTTCAATTCGAAATCGTTCTTATGGCTCCGGAAATACGTGGACGGAACGATGGCTTACCGGAGGTAAAAAATCGTTTACTTGTGTTCGAAAATAGTATCCAATTTAGATTTTGATTCGTGTAAATAATCGCTCTGATGATACAACTTTTCTTTGGGACAGAAGTCAATTTATGAATCGCTATTACACAATGCAAGAGATGTATCAAAACTACGTAGAGAACGATCCAAATTGGAATCTTACAAGGGTAACTGTACGATAGAAGAAGACATTGTAAAGCGTATGTTTTTAGGAAAAGGATCCATTTTTGGAGTCGCCGGACAGTTCTGTCGAAGTTGGTACGGTTACTGTTTTCCTGCGTTCTCTCGCTTATTTGGTCGAACAAGATGAACAGTATCCGATATTGGATGTACAAGGATCAGAATCAGGACAACTATCCGTTGCATTAACACCATGCAACTCAAACGGAAAGGAGATATTGGGCGAGTTTGTCGAAGATCCGAAGGAATTGGTAAGTCTCATTAATTTGCTTGACAACTAGTTGGTAATCTAAGGTTGGCAAAAATCTTGGTTTCAAAGTTAAAATTCTTGCTGCTTTGGGTTTGCCAAGACGGGTGGATGAGGTAAGAAGTGGAAAGTAAAGAAATTGATCGATTATTTTAGTCATGGTGTCGCTATCATTTTTATGATCGGGATGAGACGGTGACTCCAAAAGTGCGAGGTCATAATCCCGGTTACGCTCATGAAGAATTGTTCACATTTCGACCAGTAGACCAATCAGTAAGTGAGTATGTACCTATTTAATCATCAGATCTGTTAAGCTAGTCGACTACTTGAAAGACCAAGCGATTATGATTACAATTTGCGGAACCCAACGAGCACGCGATTCGAAGACACACAGCAACGAAGCGATGAAAGAAATCAATGGATATTTGAATGTTGAATCCAATCGTGCAAAGAAATCACCATCTAAGAAACGAGACACGAGCAAATCGTCTGAAAAACGAAGAGGATCAACGAAGTCAAAATCGATTCCTGTTAAACCTCCAGATGACAAGAAACCCAATCCTCTTTCCTCCTCCAATGGCAGTCAAACACGACGATCGCCAGCTCCACCGAAAGTTAAAAATGCATCAACAAAGAAACCTCGTAATAAAACGTAAGTGCTTATAACACCACTAAATTTCTGTGTTTATTAGTCCAAAAGCTCGAAATTCTTCGAAAACCCGACCCAACCCGGTGACTAATGGATCAACAAAGAAAAGAAAGAAGTCGGTGAAGAAACAAAACGAGTGAGAATGTTGTATATAAGCTTTATAAAACGCATAAATACTAAACAACCCGTGTTGTACAACAATAACTTGGAGACTCGGTCGTAATCGATCAATTTCAACGTCTAGTTTAATTACGAATTTTGTGAATTCTGAATCTCTTATGAAGCAGACCCATGTACGAGTTCCTTTTTGCCAAACAAGCTCTTGTATGAAAACCTAATTCGGAACATCAACTTCAACAAATTCAGAGGGTCACTTTATTTACAAATCCGACAGATAAATTCACAGAAGAAGCATTTACTCTTTGATAAGTTGGAATTTTTCGATCTCCCAATCAACATCAATTGGCAACTTTAACTTTCGAAAAGTGTCAGAACCCAGAATATTGAATTGTTCGAAATGGCCTTTAGAGACCTTGCATTCGATTTCCAGACGTTGGTCCTAAAAGTAATTCAAATTACTTACTATGGGAAAGGTTTAAAAAAGTCTGAATCAGCATCGAATAAATTTTATCGTCGGTTGAACTCTTTGCCTCGTTGATCGGCTTTCCGCACGTTTTTGTATGTCTAAACCGTAGCGAACAACGATGCCGAAAATTTAAAAGTTAAACATAAATACTAACAGAATTACCATTCTCCGTGTAAAGACCTTTCACTGAGATCGCGTCTTTTTGGGAAAAATCAGATCAATTGGCGCTCGGTTATTCAATTGTAAGAGTTTGTCGTAAACGACCGTGCTTGTCCATGATAGAACCACGAATTACCAACAATTGCTATACGACATAGCAAAACCTTGAAAAACGCATCAGTGATTGCTGAAATGACATTTAGAAAATATAAAACGTCATATCTAACCTGTTTTCGATTTGTACGGTAACAATTAATCCTCCATCGTAACATTCAAATACTCAACAATGTCCGATTGACGATATGCTTGTATTATAATATAAGGGATGAAGGATAAGGAAGGATGTTCATCCCAGTGATAACAATCATTCGTTTTCATAATCCCGTCTGCCTAAAAATGCGTTCATATAAATATATAAATCGAAAGTTACGTACCGGCTTCTCTCCAATATTTTGTTAATCCAGCCTCTGTGCTGCCAAGCGTTCACAAAATAGGGATATATGACTCCAGTTGCGTACTCTGTCTCTTTTAGGATGCCAATTAGTTCAATTTGTCCGTTTCGTTCTAAAACCAAAGGGCCGCCACTATCGCCCGGCCTGTCGCCCCGAATTCCTCGACGGACAAGGAAGGTAACGGGTCCTCCCGATCGCCCAAGCTCGTGGGCAATCGCAAAGTCTCCAACGACTTGAACGAAAATTGACGACGTTCACCAAAGAACGACGACTGGCGAAGTTCGCAACCAACGGATGCTCGATTGACGAGATTCCAGAACGACGCTGCCACGCGGGACTTTGAACAACGCTCCAATTGTTGATAACAACGAAGTTTTTATTAGCCTCAAACTTGGGTTAATAAACCTTATAAAAGTACAACACGGAAATACGAAAAACGACACGATTACGAAAGGGTAGGCCAAACAAGTCGATACGATAGGAACATTTTAGGCCAACGAAATGGACCACAAAACACACGAATTAAGAGAATCGGGCCGTTAAGGGATCAGCACTTGATCGTGAATAAGTGGAGATTAAAGTTAGGCAAAAGGAACGAAATCTACAAACAAAATTTCAACTACAATCAAATGGGGGAAATTGAGAGCGAAAGAGACGCCGACCGACCGTCCGACATCTTCGTAGGAACAATTGAGAGAAATGGCAAAGGGCGGCAAAAGAGCAACAAGAGGCCTCTGATCGGCCCATTTAGTCGACGGACAACGGCACCAGGGGAATTCCATACGGTGAACGGTTACTCGATCGAGCGCCTTTTCAGGTCGGAGAGAAACAAATGTAAACAATTGAGAGGTGAGAAAAGAAAACAGACAAACAAGAACGGAGAGACGGCAGTTAGAACAATTTGAAGGCGGAGGATTAGGACGATCAGAGAGTTTTCAACGGACTCCGCTTCTTTTCTCGCGTTGCACGCGACAGGCCCAACGCAGTCATTTGTAAAAAAATTACGAATACCAATTATGAAGAGGATAGTTAAATTTGTCATCTTAAGTTTTTCCGGATAAATGTTTCAGGTTTATGTACCTCGTAGACTTCGGGATACCTTCCGAAGCCGACGATAACCATTACATTCAAAAAAAGAAAAGAAAAATACCCGTTATTGTCCTTTTGTCATCCAGCTGCACATCTCTACTAGCCAGTGCAATTATGCTAGAAGTCTGTATCACTTCTTCAGTGTAGACAAGTGCGATGTCGAATCTCGGGTTACCCTTCTTGAAGTCGGGGTGAACATAAACTTTTTTAATCGTCACAACATGACCTATTCCAAACTCACCAGAACCCCCAATATAAAGCGCAATGTTATTTGCGCCATCAATGATTTTCCGATAAGACCAGTGCGCTGATGTTAGAATGTGGTACGGCGACACTGCGGCCCCGCCACAGATCTAGAGAATTTAATGGTGGTACTTCCGACTCTGACTTACCGAACCGTTTGTATGATTTACCATCTGTGCATGATACAGCACTGAGCCGCATTCTTGCAGTTGAAAAGTCGACTTTGACGCTGGAATGTCTCCGCTTGTAATCGATCCAAGGAAAAAAGGTGACTAGTGAAAAAACGAGCCTGGTCAATGTGCCTAAGTGTCTGGTCCTACATTTGTGGCCCACCCGCGCTCTCCGTCCAGGAGGGCGCAAGGGTTCAAATGGAATTTTCGAATGTGTTCGACAGAAAATTTCAATAGGCCTTATACTTAAACGAATAGGTATGTTTGCCCAAAGACGTCTTTCGTTCTTCAGGTTTCACTGTAATGTTTTCGTCGGAGCTGTTTACGAATTTCATTGCTTTAGCCTTAACAACGGCTCGATCAATCGATGGGAAATCCCGGACGAATTCTTCGACGCGTCTTTGCGCAATCCAAATTCTGTCGGCTTGAAGTTCATAGATTCTGAACTCACGAAGCTCATTTTTCGAAAAAATGCACTTTTTGCGGTCATTAAAAAGTCAACAGTTTTCTTTCCCTAAAGATAATTTACTGTTCCGCACGGACCCAACTTTTAGTGAGATCACGACATGCGAGCCACAATTCCGCCGATGTTGTGGACTAATCGGAATATTGCATCGCGACGCTCAGATGAGTTGGTGATTTTGATAGCCGCTTTCAACTGTGATCCGTTCACAATTGCGTAAATATTTCCGCCACCATAAGTATGGCATGCGTAGTCGTTGTTGTTTGCGGGATCCTAAAAACCCTTTTTTAGTTGAAGAATCAGTTAAAAACTTTACCTCAAGAAGATCGTCTTTTCATTCCAATTCATCGATATGTTACGGCCAAATTTCAGAATCAACCATTTTCAAAGAAGCCGGCCTTTTTTCCGAACTTCGTGGCGAAATTCGAGAATTTTAATTTTTATCATTTTTATCACGTATTTGTGATTAAAACTCATTAATAGAAACAAATGTCATGTCATCCAACGGTTGGAATACCTTGGGAGAAATTCGTACTTAAATCTTTTCTGCGGAACATATTTTGCTGCGGGAAGAGTTCGCACTACGGTCGCCGTTTTTCGATGATTTATCATCGTTTTCATTTCCCATCCTTTCTCTCTTTTATACCATCTTTGAATTCCGTGTTCTTGAAGCTTACGGTACGTGACTTCTCATTTCTGATCCTTTGCATAAACTCATGATCAGACAGTTGAGTTATCTTAATTTAAATCATAATCATTCATGATCAAAGCATAAAACCCACAAAAAGATGATAAAAATAATAATTCTCAAATTTTTCCGTAAAGTTCTCGATAAGGCCGATTCTTAAATTTGGGCGTAACAGCGAACCGTTTTGCTCACTATTATAAACGTCAACTTGAAAAGGTAATCGACAATGACGGTCTGAGTGTTGAGATTTGTACCAAAAATTCAACGTTTTGTCTTGACCAACTCATGAAAAAAGAGTGAGAAGAAAAAGTGAGCGGGAAAGCGTTCATTTCGCCAAAAGCAAGCATTCCGCGGGAGGGAAAAAAATCGCCCTTGAATAAGGGTTTCGGTTCTGTCTCTCTTACGATCTCTATAGCTCAAAGTAAGATTGTTGTTCCGTGTGTCGAAAGCCTAATGGATGGCAATCAGTAATTTTCGATTCTTTTGCCGGCAGAATGGACACTGAGTTTGTTCTGTAGAAGATCCAATGAGTTCTTTGATGACTAGATTGAACGTGCACCAACGCTAACTTTTCTTCATTCAGACCAATTCTCAAATACAATTGTAGATGGCAGCCGAACGTATTGGCTCAGTAGTTTCTTGGGTAGCAATTATTACGAGAGCACTGAAGGATGAATCATCCGATGAGCGAATTCGCAATAGCATGATCAAAATCTTGCTATGGATTTCTGTTCAGAACTTTCCTGTGCGAGCTATGGCATTAACTTCTATTCGCATACTTGTCAGTTGTCATTCAAAACTAACAAACTCTGATCCTATGTTTGCATTTGCTCGAAGAAAGTACGCAAAAATACAAATAAAAACTGGAAACACTAAAACTGTCGTTAGAAATATTGGGTTGTTACTAAAGTTTTGTCTGATTGCGCAATGCATTTTCTAAAATTGGAACGAAAGAAATTGACCGGTCGATTGGAAATTAAACGAAGTGTCAAATTTGATTTATTGGATCTGCTGTTTCTCGACATCGCTACTCCTGTTTCCTTGACTAATTTCGTCAAATGGGCCTTACTCGTGAACAAGTGCGACTTCTGCTTCTCAACGAATATCGTCTCCATCACTCGCCCGCCAAAGCCGCCGCCATCATCAACTTGGCACATGGAACGCGAACGACCACCGAGAGGACGGCATGTCGATGGTTCAAAAAGTTCGACGATGGACTCGAGGATTTGGCCGATCAACCACGAACAGGACGTCCGCCACCGGCTCCTAACCTGCGACGAAACATGGGTCCAACTTGACAATCCATATCGCCGTGGGCAATGGTTGCGTCCCAATCAGCGACCGGGTGGTACACCCCGGCCGAATCTTTTCCAAACAAAAGTTATGCTTTCTGTTTGGTGGAATCGGTTAGGTGTTGTGCACTGGGAGTTGTTGGACCGCGGGCAGACGATCACTTCGGAACTGTACTGTGCCCAAATGGATCGAGTCGCCGCCGCCCTTCGTCATCGCCACGACGTTCTACTGCTCCAGGACAACGCGCGACCGCACACCGCCCGAAGAACTCAACAGCACCTGAGGACTTTGGGTTGGACGGCCATCGAGCACCCGTCGTACTCTCCGGACCTTTCGCCAACGGACTACCATCTCTTCCGTTCGCTAAAGACGTGGATACGAGGACGCCGATTCAACGACGTCGATCATCTCGGCCGGTCCCTCAACTCGTTCTTCGCCTCCCGTCATCGATCCTTCTACACGCGCGGAATCACCCAATTGCCCGGACGGTGGCGCCGAACTATCAACTCAAATGGCGAGTATTTTTGATGATTTGTGTTAATTTTAATGAATGAATTCTAATCTACAACGAAAATCATACTTAGGACAGTAGGCAGCTGAACAACCGAACTTCGTTCACAAACTTCCAACCGACCGGTCAATTTCTTTCATTCCTAATTTAGGTCACTCATGACGCAATCAGACAAAACTTTAGTAACAACCCAATAACTCTTCCAATAAGTACTGAGCCGAGTCGTAAATGCGGGAGGTCGGTACGAGTTGTAGTGTCGATTGTTTGATCGGCCATACCAAAGCCAAGGCGCTCTGAAGCGAGTGAATTAGAGAAATCTAAACAGTTAACTTACGATGTCACGTGTGATGTTCGTAGTGAGCGATAATTTGAAATAGACCACGGTTTTGCGGCGATATCATAACTATGTGCACTGCCAACGTACTTATATCCCGAATAACCACGACCGACTGTTGCACTTCGACATTCGGCCGTCATTGTTGGTGGCGTGTACAGAGACTTTGTCGCGTATTCTCGAGTGTAAGAATAAGGTCGATCGTGATGATGATCGCGTCCGTAAATGTATCTGCACCGTTTAGTTAATGGAATATTCACAAATAACTAAACTTACTTGTAAATGGGATAAGACCACGTACGCACATGAAAAACATCGTATTTTCTTACGGGTTGATTCTCCAAATAGTAGTTGTAGTTGGCATGATAGGGCGTTGTGACGTAGGACAAGGGATCACGTTTGTAATTGAATCGATCTACCGAATAGGCACGGCGATTGTCATGTACCGTCTGGTAGGAACCAACTTCACGAACGGGCGTGAATGATCGTCGTACATGTCGTTGATAGCTGTTGCCCGAGTCGATTGGAGTGTTCTCTCGTGACCACCTGGATAGATATCTTTCACCACTGAAAAATCGCACAAATAACCGCACTCTCACCACATCGTGTGTATTTCGCAAAGTGAAACAAAAACTCTTGTCCAAAACATGTGAAAGCAAAAACTTTTACATTAACTGCGCTTTTTAAGAGCATATAACTCGAAAAGGACTTTGGGTGCATGAGATTAGACAAACCCCTGAGGTTGAGTAATTTTTTGGACTTACCGCGGGATGGAGCTTAGATCGAAGAAATGCGTACGAGTTTTGTCGTTTTTACAATATTATGCATGACCGTCCGAATTTTCTTGTTGGTTCCGTTGGATTCACGAATGATTGCGGAGTTATTGCTCGACAACATCGAATGATCGTGCGTGTGTAACTGATCGTTTATGTAACTTGCATTTGTAGTGTATTAACGCAGGGCTGGATGTCAATTTTTGTGAAACTGTTGCTGCTGATAATCGCTTTGAGGTTAAGTGAAGTTTGTCTATGGTCCAAGAACCGCTTTGAATGGACAAAAAAGTCGATAATTGCATTTGGAAAAACGGTGTTCTTATCGGTGAAGAAACAAAATGAGTGAGAATGTTATATATAAGCTTTATTAAACGCATAAATACTAAACAACCCGGTTGTACAACAATAACTAGTGGCAAAGAACTTGGAAACTCGGTCGCAATCGATCACTAACGTCCAATTTGATTACGAATTCTGTGAATTCTGAATCTCTTATGAAGTAGACCCATGCACGAGTTCCTTTTTGCCAAATAAGCTCTGAGTTATGTTGCTCAACAGCGTTGTTCGCGTCCTCATCCGACGAATAGACGTAGAAAACGAAGGCATCGGTATTTGGCGGAATGGTTTGTTTAGTTTCGATCGATTGACCTTTTGGATTGTGAAAAGCAAAAAGACGTGTTGGCTGGCCAGTAATTGTGCATTGTTCTTCCCACAACGGCAACAACTCCAAGTCGTCATCAGTGGCTGGCAAATTCTGCTAAACAAACGAACGTGTACATAGAGCGCAAGATTGTAACTACCATAAAATGCTGGTCGAAATCCGTATAATCAAAACCATCAATACTTTTGAGTTTCAGTTTTCGTCGCCACAATTCTTTAAATTTAACAGGAACCATTTTCATTTCCAGTTTCTATAATCAAAAATAACATGACGCTTTGAGATTCTTTCATACCTCAGGTAGAATTCGCGCATTTTCACAGTTAGCACGTGCAGACATGTAAGGCAACGCAAAGTCAAATGGTGATGAAGTTGTTTGTCCTAACAGGTCGAAAACGACAACTTCAATTTCATCCCAACATTCAATCTTCTCCATACTTCCAATACAAAGCAAATCACTCCCGATCTGTAGACGTTGAAAATGTTCGGCTATTTGTCGTCTGAATCGTGGATCCTCCTCTACCACGATCAAACGAGAGGCACTGGCCGTTAAATTCAAACCCATGAACGAGTACTCGCCCAAACATAAGACCGTTTTTTCAAAAACAATCTGAAAACAAGACTTTGAGTGCTCTTGATTGTATTCAACAATCTCACATTGTTAATTTTGTCCAACCAATTTGCGTTGTAATTGTTCCAACGACAAATTGTCTCCGACGAAAGAGTCGAGTGCCATTGGCAAGTGCATTCACGGCGTTTCTTGAATTCGATTGGCTTTTGTGCAACGTCAAAAAATGCATCAAAACGAACACCAAACCAAAAGGAAACTTCATCGTGTGATCCATCCAAACGAATCGTTGCATCTGATCGTGTAAAGATCGGATGAACAAACCCATATGCTACAGTTAACCAGTGATTTCTCCACTAAAAACGTCTGTATTTCCATCCAATTCTTTTCTTACTCGTGCTCCAGTAACTCCCGTACTAATCATTGACTTTCCATCGCCGTTAAGATCCAACTCAAACCACAATAAAACGCCGTCAACTTTGTCAACATCGTCATTCACAATAAAATCCAATTCCTTTGCTTCGTTGAGTTCCAGACTCTCAATCGAATTGAAATAAAATCTAAACATCTTTATATTGACGTTAAATAGTAGCTCTCACTGAGTACCGTTTCAACAGTTTGGACTCAGAAGCAAGCTTCACATCAACGCTTTTTCCTGTTAGCCAATGGCCATCAACACCGTAAAGATTGGCAAAACATTCTGTTTTCAACGGCACTGGTAGTTGACTGTGTTCTTTAAGGATCTCACTTTCTATCGGAACTATCCAAACATTGGCGCATTGTGGCACACAAATCACATCGTTTGTCGTTAAAACTTCAAGAGCATGTCTAAATGTTCGCAGAACGTTCTCGCCCAAAAGTTCGGAATCGAAAATCTCCGAAATAAGAACATTCGCTCTGGGTTCAATGTGATCTGAAACTCCGAACTGCAAACAATGACAAAGGCTTCAAAGACCTACCCAACTCTATAGATTCAATGTTAATAAAACGAATCTTTTGTGCCAATCCGGCACGTTTTGCAATCAAGATCGATACTTCGTAAACGACGGGATCCAACTCGATAGCCGTAACGGTTGTCGCTCCGCTAGCTGCTGCATACAACGATAGCAATCCGGTCCCAGAACCTAAATCAGATCATAAATGAACGTAAAAGTCTTCTTACCGATGTCCAAAACATGTGCTTCACCACATTGTTCGATTTTAAGTTTAACAGCCGATTCAATTGCCATACGATATTTTTGATTGCGATCCTCATCCAGAAGCATATCCTCGAATCCGCAATAAGCAAAATTCGTTGATCCTTCGCGCAAATTTTCTTCCATTTTTGGATCTTCAACGAAAACAACTGATCATATGGCAGCTATTATTAATTTCAATTTGTAATTGGCAAAACCAAACAAGCACATTACTTCCCACTAATTGTTTACTGAAATACGAGCGTACAAGGAAACTTTAATCAAGCCACACACATCGCATAAGATGATGAGGATGAAGAATAACTATTGATTTGGCGTTGTGTTAACCGTCAATTTGAAGATGTCGTTGCGAGCATAATGTCCGACTGTGTCCAAATCGAATTTACCACGAATACACGCATTCAAGTCGATGTCAACCACGTGAAATGTTTCGGTATCGAAGACCGGTTGAACAAGTATTTTGCCCATTGGATCGATAGCAAGACTGCCACCTCGAATCAAAACACTTTCTTCCTTCTCATGAGTTGGATGATCCGATGGATAGTCTTTGTTTGTTAGAAATTGACAGGCTGAGATAACAAAACAACGTCCCTCAAGTGCTATCATCCGCATACTCGACAACCACACATCTCGATCGTCAACAGTTGGTGCCAAATAGAGTTGAATACCTTAAATACGCATACTTTTCTTATTCTCGCTCTTCTTGAATACCATTTTGATACATATGTGTACGAAGCAAAGGATTGTAGCTTTCCCAACAGATTGCTGCACTTATCTTACCCAATTCAGTTGAGAAAACTTCAATAGTCGAACCATCACCTTGTCCCCAAACACCTGAAAGTCCTTATTTTGTGTGATATTATTCTAACGCACATCGCTCCAATGCCGTCGGCATTATTTTGCGATGTTTGCCGATTCGTTCTCCATTGGGACCGTAATAAAAAACCTGGTCGTTTAAAGTATCCATCATTCAATGGAACTTACTGAGCAGTAAAGAGTACCACCAGATTTTTCAATGACACCCACAACTATGTAAAGTTTTGTTTCGGCAGCAATTTCGGCAATTTGATTGGCTTCATGTCCCTCGTATGTTATGGCACTGTTAAAATAACGCTGAAACTCTCGTCTCCCTTCATCACTTCGAATTCCTAATTTCAAACCGAAATCTAAACCCTTGGGATAGCCGCCAACAAATGCCTCTGAAATTCACGTTCTTACAAAACTTTTGCTCATGTTCAAATTACCTGGAAACAGCACCAATTTTGCTCCCTCACTTTCTGCTCGTTTTGCATAGTGTCGAAGCTTTTGTATACATGCTGGTGTGTCGTAGACGGCTGAACCACTTTGAACGATTGCAACTTTGAACATCTTTCCGAGAAGGTAGCAACTTTAGCTGACCGTTCAATTTATATCACGATGTGTACGTGAATTTTGCAGAAATAACATACGTGCTTTTTCGAATAATCGCTTGTAGTTTGTTTCGTACCAAAGATGCGCCAACCGATCGAAAAGCACATTCCGCCCGAACACTTTTGACTACAAACTTTTTGGTCAACTAATTGGACGGCTATTTCCGTTGAATGGACGAATTAGTTTCATTCAGTCTTTCGAATTGTGTGGATACTGAAGAAGGTTTGCGGGATTATAGTTTCTTTATTTTTTACTTTGACAATGAAACCCGAGAACCGAAAGGGGCTATTTTAAAGGAATGAGTATCACAATTGAGCATTTAAAACGAGAAAGGTAACAAAAAAATACACGTATTGTATCATATTTAAATGAAAGAAAACTAAATACTTAAAACTATCCACTAGATCCATGATTTACGTTCACTTCTCGATGCAGTAGTCATCTTGGCTTTTGGTTCCCCATCATCGCTTGCTAATTGAGCATCAATTGCCTGACGACATTCGACAAATGAGCGCAATGCTTCGCAAAAGTTTTCATACTTCTCTTCGGCCCGGACTTCATCGCGTACCCATTGCGAAATTTTTGACAATTTTCCATTACGCAAACGTTTGTCGATAAGCAGCATTGCTGACCAATCAAGTTTATGGCGACAAGATCGACCAAGACTTTGATTCAGAGCACGGAATGCGGCCGTCTCATACCTAAAAGTCAAACGTTTATTCGTACTGTGAGCATCAATATCCGTCGGATGCTAATGGACATCAAACACAAAATGCACTACATTTGGGGCGTTGGAGATTCTCGTGAAAGTTTAGCACGAGTTAGCGGCAATATTTAAACGAAAAAGATGCACTATAAAACTTACCATTGATCCCCGTTCAGTAGGCTTAGATTCTTACTGTCCGAATTGAAATATTTTTTTTGAGCTACTTTTTGATCCATGACGTTGGGATAAGGAATACCAACGCTGCAATAATCATTTAAATGAATCGCCAGGAACATTCTCAATTACCAGATAACAGCACGACAAAGATCGTCATTGAAGTTCATGCCTTCAGAAACCTGTAGTGTAATGTTTCCTGATCATATACAAACGAACAGCTTTACCTTTCCACGATAAACTCCAAAAATCACAGCACCATTTATTGAGTTCATCGGAGAGAAAATCGCATCTTCGAAAGACGTCATAATATGTTCCATCTCTCGACCATCTCGAGGCTCGCAAAAAACTTTCTAAAAACACGATATTAAGATACATAACCTAAATGACGATTACTTTCGTATGCTTCAATTGAGCCAAATAGCCATTTTGTTCCATGACATTCCACAACTTGTCGAGAAAACTGTAGCTGCTAACGAAGCAAAGAATTCCTTTCGGAACAATTCGACAGACATCCACAATGACTTTACCGAGGTCATTCATCATGGCCGAATTGCTGTTGATTTGGTTGTACGTGAAATTGAACGGCGTGCTGGATGGTCCCTTAAAATCACATGTACTTCCATTTATAACCACATTACTCACCGCAGATAAAACAGTCGAGAAGATACGAGATTTCTCAATGATTTGTTTTCCGGAATGTTGAAATTTGAATTCCGTTTGCAATTCAGCCGACAAGCCATCAATAGGAGACAAAGTTCCAGACGCCAAAATGACAGATTTTGCTTTTGAAAACGCGTCTTTAAAAGCCTAAATTGTTTGTGTGAATAAAATCTTCACTTGTTTATATTACCATAGAAGGCATCATTGACCAGAAAGCCAATTTAACCGTGCATCCATGAACATAAGGTTCGGGCGCTGGATCGTGTTGAGTTCTGCCATTATCACGAGCAACATGCATTTGCTGTCGTGGAGAAATTTCCACGAAACCTTTGTAGAAATTTTTGTTCTCATCGGTTGAGTGGAACTTGTACAGCGTGAGCCATTTTTCCATACACAAGATCGCCAGAGAAATCGGTCGTAACATCAGTTTCATTACATTCTCATTCGGGTTTTGAAAGCCAGCAGGATCTCGACCAGACAGTAAACGAAAATCGCTCTAAAAAACAATAGCTGTTAATTCGCTTATATCTCACTACCTTCATCGAGTTGTAGTAAGAGCGATCCCAGCCCGCATAGACGTTGGAAAGTTCAGTGAACAACTCTTCGCTTTGCATTGCAAAGGAACGTGTTTGATTGAACTTATGACGCGGCTTTTGCTCCGCTTTGGACGCAAGTCCTTGAACTAATCGGCCGGCATCGAACAGAACCTTATACCACTACATTGCTAAGAGATTGAGAGAAGGAAACAAGAGGGAACTTACGGCATCGGCTGCATTTGACAAGCGTTTCAAAAACTCATCGTCCGGATTGCCAGCTGGAAGATTTAACATCAAATTTTGGGCGTCAGTATTCAGGTTCTTGTGAAAGTCAACAATTGCACTGCGAGTTTTCTCCAAACTGCGCTTTGACATTTCGATTTCGTAGTCGGAAATCTCGAACGAGGCGCTTTCTCGTGACACATCTTCAATGTTGTGGCCCTCGTCCAAAATGACAATAGCATTAGTCAAGTAGACATCAGAAGATTCACGAATTGTGGGATCTAAAATCAGCATGTCAGTCGTATTTGTCAACAAATATACCAATCAGATAGTTGTACGGACAAAATATAAGACTAGCATCCTTCGTCAACTCGCGTGTGGTTAAGAAATAGGGACACATTGGGCTTCGCATATTTTCAACCTTTTTGACCAACTCTTCCAGATCCCAATTCTTCGAGACTTTTTCCGTGATTAGTTTCCGCAAACCAGAAGAAGTTTGAGCGTGTGATTTAAGCTCACTTTTATACTCACAACCATTTCCCTAAATTCATAATGTAAGTTCATAGTTACCTCAAAAACAAACGTGTTTATTGCTGTTTAACTCAATGCAATTCTCGTTGAGATTACCACGTTGTTCGCGTACTGATTTGTTAATGCATGACTGTTCTCGACTTCCCAAAATTGTGTGCCTAAACAACGTTAAGGATACACAATCAAAACACAATATGCCTACAGGACACCCAATTGTGCGAAAGGAAGACGACCGAATTCGTGACTCACTTGACTAACTTGCTTGTGAGTTCGCGTGCAATAGTAGATACGAATTTTTCTGCAAGCAAAATGATTGGATTCCAATTAAAACATCGAACTTACGGCAAACAAGTACACGGTAGTAATTCTTCCTCTTTAGTTTGCTCATCAGCATCAGCTTTTGTTTGGCCGTCAAAAATGATCGAGTCCATGGTCGTCTCATCGATACCCAACAAAGATGTCTCTGTCGAAGCGGAAGTATTTGTATTCTCATTGTTCTCAGGAACTTCCGTTACATCGCTCTTCGTTTTCTGAATGCCATGTCGTTGGCAGTTATGTTTTGACTTAGTTCGCTCTTTTTGATAATGCAAAAGATACGAGCAAGTTGCGCTCAAAAGTGCTAATGTCTTTCCTGCAACATTACATCTTTCAAGTGATTGCCGTCAATAACTCACCAGTTCCCGTCGGACTTTCAATGAGAGCATTAGAGTCGGTTTTGAGAGCATTCAGAATCTTCAGAATCATTAGCTTTTGATCGGGATAGAAGCTCACATCGGCCGGATAAATGACTTCTACCATGTTCATGAACATGTGATTGTACGACATATCGACTATCGGCAGCGATGATTGCTTCCTGTAACAAATAAACTAAAAACTGGAAACAATATTCATAAACTAACCGCTTTTTTCCTTGGGCAGTGAGACTCATTGTGTCCTTCTTAAATTTGTCCAAATTACATAAACAAAAAACCAGGACAACAGAGGAGCGAAGATCCCAAAGACGACTTCGAAGAAGAACAACTTTGGCGCCGTTCTTAAGACACACGAATATCCGAATCGATTTCTTAGCTCAAAACAAATTGCTTTCTTGTAAAATTGTCATGTTTTCATTATGTATGAACTGTCTTTTTGTTCATAAAAATCATTGATTGATGCTGTTGTGTGCATCGCAAGCAGTGACATCTTCTTCTACAAGTTATAAAAACGAACTCATTTAACAGTTTATGATCATCATGTTGGACGAAGCAGTCAGAAGGATATCACTTTTCATTCTAATTTTATTAGCAACCACGTACAGTTACGTTTGAAACCTGTTAAAATGGTATATTTAAAACATAGTGAGGGATTTGTGAGACATGAACTAGTGAAGCGTATTTCCGGTCGTTGCTTTGCATGAATTCAAGTTTTTGTGACATTAAAATTCGACTTGAGAACGGACTGTATATGTTCGCTAGAGGTTATTCGATGAATGAGATTTGCTAGAAGACTAAAAAATGGGTAATTCGTCGAGCACCGTTACTGCTGGAATCAAGAACCAGATCGACGGCAGCAGCAATGCAATTTACCCTTTAGCAGACGTTACCGGGAATGGCGTATTGGCTTCATTAGCAAGAGAAGCTCTGAAACTCAATTCAACCGAAGAGCTTGATCGTGCAATCAAAGAAGTAAGTATGAGTGTATACTCGTAGAACGAATAGAATTCTAGAAAATCACCCCGTTTTTGTACAATGAGGGTAAAGGCGAAATGTTGTCAGTGACACAAGTGATTCAGATAAGACATAAAGAGCGTACAGGTACGATCATTTAGTTGATCTTCTAAAACTCCAAAATACAGGCGGTGTATTAACCACCCAATCGACGCTAAGAAAGTACATTTGCTGGCGTTTGGATTGCAGAGGTGCTGTTGGTGAAACGCTGCTTCATGTTTGCTTTATATCCGGACTAACTGGACATATGAAGTTGTTAGCTCAAAGACTTATTCATCTCTTTCCCAATATTATCAATGACTTTTATATTTGCGACGAATATTATGGCGAAACTGCACTACACATGGGAATTGTTAATGAAAACCCGGAAATTGTTCGATTTCTGTTAAGAAGTGGAGCGTCAGTGGATGTTCGTTGCACGGGTAATTTTTTCACATCCGATGATCAGAAGTCAAGTCGATTGGACTCTGCATTCTCCGAACATGCGCTGCTCAATCGACATACTTATTATACCGGGTATGTTACAAACTATAACTTTCTAAGTAATGACTCAATAGGCATCTCTATTGGGGCGAATATCCATTGGCTTTTGCTGCGTGTTTATCGCAAAGTGATTGTTTTCGAATGTTGTGTGCTTATGGAGCGGATCCTAATTGGCAGGACACAAACGGCAATACCGTGTTGCATATTTGCACAATTCACGAAAATTGGGTAAAATCTCAGGTGTCAGTTTGATCTGTCAGTTCGATTGTTTAGGAGATGTTCGAGTTGGCATTGAAATGTGGAGCAAAATTGCACGTACAAAATCGACAGCAACTTACGCCATTGACTTTGGCTGCTTATTTGGCTAAAAAAGAAGTTAATTGAAGCACTGTTCAACAGTACATATACTTGTTGTAGATGTTTCATTTGATCGTGAAAGAAGAACGTCACATTTACTGGACTTACGGAGGTGTAATGTCTGCCGGTTATCCGCTTCAACACTTGGACTCGATCGAACCATCGACCGGTGAAATTAACCGCAATTCTGGACTTGCGCTCGTTATCTACGGAAACAGTGCTGATCATTTGCTTTTGTTACCCGATTTACTTGAAGAATTGATCTACAAAAAATGGACAACTTATGCTCGTCGAGAGTGAGTTCGAACTTTTGCATTAAAAGCATTGTATTTTAGACATTTGAAACAACTCATTATGTTTACCATTTACTTTACTCTCATGTTTTTTTGTATGCTAAACCGACCGACACCTTTCGAGCGTACACATTACAACAGCACGTTGATATGCATTGCAAACTTTGAAATGCTCAATTTGGATACGATGCATGCTAAAGAACTGCTCTACATTATTCTAAATGTTTTGGTCGTAATTGGAGCAGTTTTGTATCTTCTGCAAATGTATTTTCATATACGAAATGTCGGTAGAACGATGTACTTTCTGAGTTTGGTATGTAGGCACAATGATGTTTAAAGATAGGTAGATTTCAGCGTGGATTCCCAGCAAAATCCGTTTTCTTGGTCTCTTGTTGTCTGGTCATCTTTACGTTTGTGCTTAGACTATTTTGTATGGACAAATTTGAAGATATAATATGGGAGATAACAATACTTTTAACGGCCGTCAACTTTCTCTTTTTCTTTCGGTATTTTGCAAAACAAAATCGCTGGATTGTTTTACTTTTAGCGGCTTCAAATCTGTTGGACCGTTTGTATTGATGTTGTACAAGATCATTATTAGAGATCTGATCCGTTTCTTCATTATATATTGCGTATTTTTGATTGGGTTCTCGCAATGTAACTTCGATTTAGTTATCATTTTGGAAACGAGCTTTTTCAGCGTTTTATGTTCTTTTTCTCAGCTATAGACGTCACGACCCTCGACACAATCCAAAAGATGGCACAATCATGTCCAACGTCGCCGAATCGTTTGTTCGCATGTTCATCATGTCGTTGACCGAGTTCGCCGTCTTCTTCGAGCAGATGGAACAGTGTCATTTGTCGACGCTTGGCAAAGTGACGTTCATGATCTACATGCTTCTTGTAACGATGCTTCTAATGAACATGCTGGTTGTTTGCAGGTGAAATGAGCGATCGATTAACTCGAATACTTAGATCGCTATGATGACAAATACATACACAGAGGTTGCAGCCAATAGTCTCGAGTATTTGCGTCAATGGTCCGCAATAGTTTTGAACATGGAGCAAAGTTTTGATCCGGAAACAAGACTTAAATTTCAACGTTGTTACTCAGTTCCAATGGAAGACGGCAAAGGAATCGGTCTTTTAATGAAAATCAGACTTACGGTAACTACTCTTCTTCTTTATCGCTTCACTCTTCAATTGCTGCTTTAGGAAGAGGAACAAGAAGTTGAGCGATTAGTCCAAAAGCAGAGGCGAAGACGTTTCAACGAGGAGAAAATGCGACAGTTGGCTGAGGATTGAAATTTTTTATTGTGAACAAAAGACAACCCGTGATGTTTCGGAAATAAAAAACACTTGCAGTATCATTCAATTGATGTATATGAAACAAAAGGAATGTGTTTATAATATCAAATCAGGAACGTATGTTTGGTTAATTGACGAATAACAAGAAGGAACGAAAATGACAATCAGCGCAATAACCGGATGTTAAGGAATATCGAACAGATGAATGCAGGTCTATGTTCGGAGAAGGTGTGAAGGAAATGTTGATCGAAAACGATAGAAATATTATCGTTTAAGTACCGGTGAAATAACAGTTGCAACACTCTTGCACATAACTGATAACAAAACAAAATTGATACACGTATGAAATTAATGAGCAATGGAAAGCGATAGATAACTGAAAACATACTGTAGGCCATAAATATATGATTGTCGTGAATAACGGAAAAGCAAATGTCACTAAACGATTATACGACTGTCTTCCGGCTTGTATGGTGTCGTGTTATTCATGCACAATTGATGATCGCGAACATCACCCCATCCGCCGTTGGGTTTCGATGGTTTCAAAGATCGTTTGCTGACTTCCGTTCTTTCCACATTTGACGGAAACAAGAGCGATTGGTGAGTTTCAAACAACGTTCTGAACATTTTTTACGATCAATTGATGATCTTTTATTCGCTTACCGCGCATTTGCAGCAGCGTTGTGAACTTGGCAACGATGAGTATGAACGCCGCAATCGCCCACATGAATCACACGTGGAGCTTTAGTTAAAAGAACTCGCATTCTCGGTTGCATGCATTTCAAACTGATGTGTAGAAGCGACCAGTCCCAGTTATAATCGTCGTATGAACAAAATAACTGAAATGAAGATATTTAAACCGTTGAAGTAAAGTCATCAATTACCGTCGAACAATTTCTAATCTTCGACCAAGTTGCCTTATTGATTGCCATACCCATGTTGTGTTTTGAACTAAACCATGCTTGAATACTCAGCTTGTGGATATCATTCGGGAATGCTTTGTATGATTTCAAGTAAAATCCCAAACAAAGTACATCACAATCAGGACAGAAACTAAAAAAGTTGTCTAAGACGTTTGTGATTCTTACTAACTTGGTTTTATTTCTAATCATTACATCGAGCATGTACAAGGAATCCGGTGAAACGTAGTGATCCTCTTCTAGTAGTAGTACATACTTCTCGTCTAAACCATAACGATCAACAATGCCATCAAATACATAATTCATCTGGAAAAACAGTATTTGAAAAGTTGGTTTGTTACAATTCTTACTTTCCACCACCAATGATGTTTGATTTGAGTCAACTGAGCCACGCGATAGTGTCCGTACTTGTCTGGATGAGCATGATTGTTGCAATTTCGTTGAGATGCTCTAGAACCGACATATTCCTTGACATTCCTCATTTAGATCACTTACTCTGCAGTTGAGATTCGTTCCGGACAGTCATTGGGATCTTGTCCTATAAAAATTGCATAGCCAATTTCGAAATATAAACGTTCCAATAGTTTCGTTCATTGGTTTGTTCATGAAAAAATATCCGAATGGCAAACTCAAAAAAGCAAATGGCAAAGAGATTAATATGATACCTGGAAAAACATTAGGAAACAACTGGATGTTATGCGGATAGAAGATTTGAATTACCTAAAATAAAAGATTGTAGATTTCAATCTACAAATTTCTGCTTACGCGACAAAAAGTGATGTTCTGTATGACCTGGTTGATTTCGAACGAACTGATATCGTGACTGAAAACAAGCAAAGTGCGGTTAACGCCACGAGCATTCTCCAATGTTCCAATTAAATACTTCAAATACTCGAGACGATTGTGAACCTGCAATCAAAACACTATTGATATTAATAACGAGATTTGTACCTGAACAACAATCACAGCACTGACGGTTTCAGAATTCAGTTTACCATAAACATCTTCATTCTGAATCTTATGTTGTGCGTTCAAGAACTTCAGCGAATCAACGATCGTTTTTTGCTCAACTGGCGAAGTGAAGCGAAAATCGCCGCTCAGATTGAGAACCGGTGCAGCGTTTTGCTCGAATTTGAAGGGAACAGGAGTTACATTCGGCCATAGGGATTGAAGATTGAAGTCTTTCTTTTCGTTTTCAAACTGCGGAACGCCGTCGTTTTCAGAATTGGGGATTATTTTGTACAGTAAGACAAGCTACAAACAACGAGCCTCAAAAATCCCATTAGTTCTAACCAACCGTTGATACAATAAACGCAAACTTGAACAGACGATTTAGACGTCGAGAACGAAACATGTATAATCGCTTTGCATGATCTAGAAACTGATGGAAATGTCTCAACACCTCAATTCACAACATTCGATCTTCAAATCCCCGCATCTGAATATTTGTAGTTACAATAAAATTGAAATTAAATGTCGTCAGTCATACAATCTCGCAGTTTCGCGTTTATTACACGACTTGTTATGTTCGTCACGAGTTGAAATCACCGCGAAAACCGAGGGCTGAAGAGGATTAGAACAACGAAACGTGTTATCAGTTCACTCGCGTCATTGACGCTCGACAGCGATAAATAAAACCCACCAATTCATTGGGCTATTTTGCAGTACGCCAAGCTATTTGCTCTCTGAACTGTTGCCGGTTTTCGTTTCAAGGCCATGCAATGTCAAAGATCAACAACGCACCTATGACAAAAGCTTCTTGTCGAGCAACCGATCAAACATGAAGCAACTAGAGATGAACATTTTTGGCGCGAACAAACGACCTCCGAAGATAAACGTATCTTTAAACAAAAAAACTTACTTGCTGGTCGTAAACGAGTAAGCATCTCTGTGAATATTGAGGTACAGCGCTTTAGGCTCATTGGCTTCACAGGAAAAATTAACTCAAAAGCGTGAATTCCAAACGAATTTCGTTCGTCGTTTCACTACAATTCTCGCTCTCCCTTTCTTCCTCTCATCGCCGTTGAGGGCCAACGAGTCGAATTGTTTTGCACCTTTTTTGGCTTATTGCGGTTCAAGAGCTGGAAAGCAGTCCGTTGAATGAATGTGTAATTGTTGTGGACAACGAGAATTCTCCCTCGTAAGAATTCAAAACATTCGCTTTAAATTTTAAACGAAACAGCATGAATGTTTCAAACCAATTTACGCGACACGTAGAACGATCGTTTGTCTGCATAGGTGACCGCTGATAACTAAGAAGCTGAATGATTGGTTTAACGAGCGACTGTGCTTGAAAACGATTAGTAATTGAACTGTCTATCGAGTCTAACTGTTCTCATCGAAACTTTGTTCCGAGAAGCGTGTGATTGTTGTTAACAAAATGATTCCAAGTAGTCGGCTAAACATCTTGGAACGGTTTCGTTTCTAGCAATCATCTCGACAACTCAGTTTGTGTTTTGCGTCGGTTTCTGTGTCATTTAGCCGTAGAATTGACGTAAATTCTGCAGTTCGGCGGCGGGTGGAAGAAGTTTTTTCATGGTGATCTCCGCTTGTCACTGCATCTGTGCGTGTGCTGCATAAGTGCAGCTGTCGGCTTCAGAATTTTTGTCAGTTTTTGGCCGCCAACAATTGTTACTTGGACAGCCACATCGTTTGAGATAATGACCTCGTTTTCTACCATTGATACGCCTCGAATTCGCTAAAACGCTTCGATGCGGGGGCGCATCTTCGCCACTTGGCCAGAACACGCCTTTTGCTATCGTGGATGAACCAGGTGGTTCGCTGGCCGACGCACGTGTATCCGGATAGCGACGAATTCAAAACTCTTCAAGCAGTTCTGGGAGTTCCTCCGCGGATCAACCCGAGATCCGAAGCAAAAGCCCAGAGCAAACATTTGGCCGGTCTTCGAAGTCCGACGTCAAAACGAAAACGAGTGGATAAGAGTCTTTGAGAAGACGAGAGACTTCAAACACGCACAATCCAACTGATCCACAGACTTTTCACTTGGCAGTCCGCCGATTTTCTTTTTTGCTTTGCAACGTGCGACTCTTCGGGCAAGTTCAACAGCAAAGTGAACATTCGTTTTCGTTCTTCCGTTTATCCACGGATCCACACGCCTAGAGCCGCCCAAAAGTTGGGCCAAGAATTTGCTCAAGCATTCAGTTAGGTGGCAGTTCGTTGTTATTTGCTTGTGTCAACCGCCGTCGCGTTATCTCGCTAAAAAATGGTGAGTTCCCTTGTTTAATGCTTTTGCCCAATGTACTGTTATTGTGTATTCAAATCTGTAGTTTGTTATTCGTCTCCTATATCATCATCATGCTTCGCCACTAATCATTGTTTTTGTAGTCCGAAAAAGGTAAAAAGAAGAAGTCGAGCAAGAAGTCCCGCACCGGGTCCGAAGCAGCGCAATTCGATCAAAAAACCATCCAAGAAGTACGTTAATCATCTGCCGGCGAAATTTGTAACCGTACTGATTGTAGTTCAAAGAAGCCTTCGGAATCATGGACCAAAACAAGGATGGTGTTATTGACAAGAGCGACTTGCGCGATTTGTACGCTGCAATGGGATCAATTGCCAGCGATTCGCAAATCGAAAGTATGCTCAAGGAGGCCCCCGGTCCAATCAACTTTACCGTTTTCTTGACTCTTTTTGGTGAACGTTTGACAGGTGAGTTTTGCGGAATCGAATGTGTGTTATATTCTATACTCAAATGATCTCAACGTTTATAAGCGTGTGTTTCCGATTCTTAAAACCCGTTACTACTTGCTTACAAACTCATTCTCTGTCTTTTACTGAGGTTTTCTATCAAATTTATATGAACTTGTTATCGATGTGTACTCACACATTCTAAACCTATCATGCACTAATTACGAGTATTCAGGAACTGACCCCGAATCCACGATTATTGGCGCGTTCCAAATGTTCGACAAAACCGACTGCGGATCAATTAGCGAAGACCAGTTGTTGAAGATCTTGAACAACAAACGCGGCGAGCCGTTCAGCCAGGAAGAAATCGATGCCATGTACAAGGGCAAACCACCAATTAGTGGCGGTATGTAGCTCGAACAACCGATCAGTTTCTCATGGAAATAATTTCAGGCAAAGTTGACTACAAAGCGTTCGCTCATCTCATCACGACCGGCGCACAAGAAGAGTTGGCAAATGCCTAAATCAGGACACCAGAAATTTTCGACTATGTTGCACTGCTGAATTTTACATCTCTTGGCCAGCCGTCGTTTTTTAAAACAACATCACCATTTTTAACTGATTGGGCGAACATGTTTAACGATTGTTTTTTCCCTTCCTCCGTCTTCTTTATATTCTTTGCCTGGAATTGTAGCTACTCACGTGCGTAATAAAACGACGGTTAAACTGCTTTTTGGAACACAACAAAAGAATGAACTCAAATTAGGATTGTCAACCACTCAATCAGGACAAATCAGAGTATGTTGATATCCCAACTCTTATCGTTGTTTCGAATGTAAGAAAGAAAATATTCAATCGAGACCGATTTGAGAACTCTTCCAACTTTGATGCTCAACAATTCGATCGAAAAACCTCGATTTTTAACGCTCAGCCACTTTCGCGCTACAACTTCTCTGTTCAAACGACTCATTTGTGTGTGTTCATACGCAGTGCAACGTCTCTCGCAACGCAAAAACCGTTTTCGTCTAAATGCCACGGCTACTCAATTGTTCTCTGAGTGAGCATATCAGAGCGTTAAAAGCTGTTCCTACTCGAGCATTTAGCTAAGATCGAATTCCAGTAACTGTTTTTATCCGCCTAATTTTTTGGCTATTTACCGTTGAATTTCATCTGTAAAATGGGCAAAATCGCGCGATCAAACGACTCCAAGAAACCGGTGAAAAAAGGTTCGTAGACGTGAAATGAGGTTGTTAATTCGTGTTTCAGATACTGAGAACACTTTGTTGAAGTTGTGGAAAGAAGAGGCAGCCAAAAGCGGTCGACTTCCATGGGCACCAAAACCACATTACAATCAAAACTTCAACGAACAAGAAGTAACATACGTGGCCAAAACGAAGGTACTAACGGAAATGTACAATCAAATTTACAACGTGAGTTGTTTCGTGAATTCGTCGACTGAATTGTTATTTTAGAAGAATTTGAAGATTCGTTATCGTCTAAATGCGATTGCAAAAGAAATCAAGAGTTTGAAGCGAGTGAAACGGTTGGAGTTTTCAAACAATTTTTCAAGTTTTCATTTTGCTATTTAGTGTTTTGTGTCGAAGGCTCTTGGACCTCAATGATGAGGATGCAATTGGAATTCACTTGGAAATACCTGACAAGGACACGAACACAGTGGACGCCATGGGTTTGGTTATACGGCTGAATCGAAGTAACTTCGCATTTCAGATCAAACTATTGGAGATGTTGTGAAAACCGTGCAAAATAACTTTTCATCTCCGATTACAAAAAAAAAAATTCGGAAGTGAAAAACGAATCAACGGTTCGTGTTGCTTGCCAAAGGATGTTCATGATGATTCGATTTTAGCTGTCCATGTTCGACGCTGAATGCAGTAAAGAGGAAAAATTTCGGATTATGTCGATCATCGACACCGTGATTGCAGAGTGCAATCGACCAAATTCCATTAATTCAACGACAGAAAAGGAAGCCATCTAAGTGAACAACGATTTGAATGTACACTCAATTTCTTAACGATGCTACAATAAAAGATTTTATGAACAAACATCGTTTTCAAGAAACTACCTGTTAGATTCATTTACTCTGTTCATTTTTTCTGTTCCAAACCTTGTAGATTATGCTTTTTCAGTCGAAAACTCGTACTCTCGTTCAACAGATTCGAAACATGAAGATTCTCGTGGACAGAGTTTTGGCGGATAACTACATGTACTACATTATCGATACGAATACTCGGGAGAGCTTCGTTGTTGACATGGGAAGTTGTGCCAATGTTGCAAATATTGAGCGTCGCGAAGAGTTTAAACTGACCGGAGCATTGATTACTCATCATCATTGGGATCACTCGGGTGGATTGGCCGAGTTTCACAAACAATATCCGAATGTGAAGATTTTCGGACAAGACAAATCTCGTATCAACGAATTGACTGATGTCGTTGAGGATAATCAGATTATTGAGTGGAACGATATGCGTATTCAGTGCATTTCCACACCGGGACACACTCAGACTCACACTTGTTACTACGTACAAGATCAGAAAACAAAACAAAATGCTCTTTTCACTGGCGATACAATCTTCTTGGCAGGTTGTGGAAAGTTTTTTGAATGTCCGGCATCAGTCATGTACGAAACCATCTACAACCGTCTCTTTAATATAGTCGCCGATAACACGGTATGACAATCAAACGACAGTAATCTTCTATGATAACGTTTGAAGGAAATGTACTTTGGCCATGAGTACAGTCTGAACAATTTGAAATTCGCAAAAACTGTAGAACCGCAGAATATGCGGACGTTAGAGAAATTCGAAGCCATAAAACAACAACTAGCAATGGGTCGACCAACTTGCCCATCGATTTGGGGCGAAGAAAAACTCTATAATCCGTTCCTTCGTGTGCGGTAAGTTACCACTAAGTTTACATTCAAACTTCATCTTCTTTTAGTGAGGACTCGGTCAAGAACTTTGCACAAGCAATCGATCCAATAGCGGTTTTGGATCGAATTCGTGAAAAGAAGAACAACTACAAATCGTGAATTCACTTGTGATATCACTAATCATTTCTTGGGAGTTCACCATAGTTGTAACGCATTAAATTAAACTTATTTGATGTTAGAAATTTATTTGTAAGTATTAGATATGTTGTCTAGTTTTCCAAAATAAAAATCTATGACTAAGAATGTAAGTATTATCACAAGAAACCTATAAATCATGAAACCTAAGATTTTAGTGTCAAACATGTTGAACTTTTTTGATTCCAAGAACGTATTCCGCAACACCGATGTAATAAACAGTTTGTGCGATTCCTGAAAGAAAATTTGCGATTTTGCATACGAATTTCGACAAACCAAAGAGTGGTGCAGTTACTAAAACACGACTCAAGGCTCCTTTGAATAATGCCCGAGGTCCTTCGAATTCGAGTATCTTCATAAATGCGTCTCTAATTCCCTTGTATGGTTTAACACCCGGCTCATTGTTAATGAGCTGAATGCGAGTCTTGATAACATCCTATAGAATGATCAAAAAATTATTCCAACAACTAACTGACCAGCGGTGTTACGGAGAAAGAACCAACTGCTCCAGCAATTATTCCCGCCACAAAAGATGCGTAGAAAACAGCATCACCGCTTCCGTCGGACTTTCGTGGTCCCTGAAGACGTACGTACGTATCAATAGTTGATGTAAAAGTAATTACCAGTGAATCCAGTTTGGCAAACAATGGAAAATATATCAAAGAGAAGGTAACATCACGAGCCATTGTCGGACCTAAACCTTGATAAAGTCCAAGCACGCCTTTTTCGCGTAGCAACGACAATGCCAATTGAGTCGCAGTCACTTTCTTCCCGCTAGCTTGTTGGCCCTGAATCTTCAGAAGCTCCATGGGAGTAGTTACTGAAATTTTGTGTTCAAGCTCGGTTTTTATTCAGTTAACAAACATGCTTCTGTTTATGTACAAAGACACTTACCTATGATCTGACAAAATCCCGCTAATCCACCTGCGAGCATTCCTCTTGGTACCGATAGTGCTCTTCAAATAACGAAATTCTACGAAACGAACGTTTATCTCTAACTGACTTTTGTCCAGGAGTCGACAATTGATATCGAAAGAAATCGTTTGCCACAAGCTTGATGGCTTTTTCCGGTGTAATCAGCAGCAAATTGGCACCACTTCCCGAGTACATGGAAAAAAATTTCTGATGAAAACGAGTGCCACCGGCTGCAAACGTTTTCTTCGCACAATCGATGCTGGAAATATTCTTTGATTGTTGCTAAACAACCTATCTCTTACATTCCTTTGTATTGAAGTTTTCCTTGCGCATCAGGTCGTTGGTTTTGCAGACGAGTTTTAATGAGATCAAGAGGGAAAACGCATGTAACTCCAACGATTCCAGCAAATCCGCCGTTGATAATTTTTGGCGTGTACCTGAAAAGACCTTATAGTTCAGTAGGGATAGCATCAAAACTCACGAAAACTGTTGATTTGCTGTCCTACCCATTTTGACTCCTGAATGTTTTTAATTGACCGTAAACTTAGGATTTCAATACGATAATCATGGTCCAGAAACCAAAAACAACTAACAAATCCGTCTTAAGGCGTTTTGTTTATAAACCGTATTGAAAGCGTAATGCACGTCAAACACTATATCTTACAGTACAAACATTATCACGAATAACTTATTACAAACGTTCTATTGCAAAAACAACCGGTTTGAAACCATCAAGGCAAAATAAATTAACAACAGGAACATCAGGTATTTGAATCTCAGCGTATTATCGACGCTTTATTGCATGGAAAAGAACTTGACAGCTTGCCAAAGATCGTATGTAAAACGACACTTGATGCAAACACTCCTCCTACTACAGAGCACAGTCGAAGAACAAATTGAATAAAACTTCTGTAACGATCATTAAAAACCACTAGGGCAGTTATTTTCGACTCACATATGTTTTGGCCAAATCTCAACAACATAAGCAGTAAATTCGTATGTGAATGCAATGCCGCTCGAAACAAATCCCGACTCATTCATGTCTCGTTGCTAAAAATTAAACTTTTCAAACTCACTGTCGCCTAAACAAACCATTGAAGTAACCGAGTATTGATAGGTAAGTGTATGGCCTCCAAAACGATTGTAGATACGTGTTGGCACAATCTTGATAAAATATTTGTACATTGTATGTCCGTTATTCGAAATTTTATCGGCTCCACCCAAAGGCGTGACAAGTCCGCGAATGTGTGGTCCAAAGTGAAAACTTTCAATACGATGAGAGAAATTAGTTGCTGTATGACCTCCAATTTCAGCACCAAAAAACTCTTGTAAATTGATCGTATTTGTTGGTGAAACGATCAATTTGCCTTCGGCCTTGAGTATACTCATCGAGCCGTGTACTCTACAAGCTGAGCTTTGATCTTCGACATTTGTATTATCTGAAACAATTCAAAGATAAGAAAAAAATAAACGACTTGCCTTTGATTAACTGAAACATTCCCATTCCATTTCCGATCAACATCACGATTTCATGACCCCCACGATTTTGATTCGGTTTCGAAGGTGCAGAATCACGACGTTGCTGAATTTCGTTAACTTCTTCTGCCACTTTATCATCGGCAATTGATCGTAGACCTTCTTCAACATAACTGCTCACAAAAGACATCTTAAACGCAGAATAAACGATCAAGAAGAGAAATATAGAAACCAACATCACTCAGGGCTTTGAATCGAGTTCCAACTTGATATTGTTTTTGCTGAGCTTCCTTCAATCGATCCCACAATTTTTGTTCTTTGTCGTCCATCTCAAATCTCGATGGCTCCTTCACAATTCCTTCTGCGCTATTGGAACCACCTCCTTGACTCAAAGCAAACACATTCAACGAACTACACGGCATCGCAATCATCAGATCGAATGCCATCGTGGGTTTTCTATACGACAACGTATTTTAAATCATAATAGAGAACTTACTCGTCATAAGAAATGTCAACATCAAATTTGTATATAACATCATCGTTTTGAATGTAGTCGTTAATTTGGCCAACACATAAAACGAAAATAATCACAAAGCACCCGATTGCATCTGAAATCAACGTGCCAACATTAGTACTCGGTTGTAAACATACACAGTCCAGCAAAAGGACTTTTCTGTTCTTGTACATCTTCCGAAACCTTGTTGAACGAATCGAACTCCCGAACATAATCGTTGAGTGCATGCCGTCTATGACGAATCTCGTTGTCCGGCAGCAACATGCACGCTAAATACAAAAAACTACCACGTCTAAAATACCCAACAAAAAGGTAACCACCACACAACCAATATATAATTGACTCAAAACGCCATTTCATTAACATTTCAAAGTTTCCAGTAAGAAGTTCGCTGTACAATGGTTTCTCTTTATGGACTGATTGTCTGCTTATTGGAATGAAAGGCTTTGTTTATTCGGATGTAACAACAACAAGAAACATTGCAAAATTAAGCCATGGGTTAGGAAAAGGAATTGAACCTAATTGCTGGACAACCGTTCGCAAGCAAATTTTCGTCTGAAAACTTCACAGGAAACGAGCACCGGCGCCGAAGTAGAGTCCCGGTTCACATTGATCACCGGGAACGAAAGCAACGGGGACGACGTAGTTCAGTTCGAATCGAATTATGTCGCGAATTATTGCTGTAACACCGACTCCCGCACTACATCGCATCGAATCCAAAGCATCGTTGAGCCAGTTACGAGAACGAACTGAAACCACCGAACCGGCAGACGCAAAAGCGTGTGCAAAAAACTACAAACATATTTGTAAATAGTTTTGATCGAATACCAACCATGTTTTTGGGATAAAGCGGATAGTACAAATGAGCAGTTGTAGCAAGAGAGAATGCTCCGCCTAACGCACATTCTTCAACCCGTGGACCTATTGAATTGAGTTTGAAGCCACGAACATCTAAAGGTCCTCCCAAATACAAACGATCCAACACGTGTAGCGTTCGATCGCCGATATTTTGAAGCATTTGAGTTTGAAGTGAACTATTGAAGAAAAAGCCAAAAGGTAATTTAGCAGCCGCCTAAACAGATATGATGATCGACGAAGATGTTCAGAAGCTTACTTGAACAAAGAACTCTGAACGAAAGAAGTGCGAATCACCAATGAACGGGGCAATTTCAGCGGTCCATCTGCCAATGTAACCGGTTTCGGGCAAAATCGGTCGATCGCGTTTGTCGTATGAGAGAACGTGTTCTAACGAAAACTTGGTGGTATGTCCGGCATGTTCACGAATAGGGAAAGCTGTCTTTGCAGTGGGTTGAAGAAAACGCCAAACAATGTTCGCACGAATCAGTTGTGAAAGTAGTCCATCGAATGCGGAGTTTGCGTGTTGGATATTGATCGCATTTTCAGTCAAATTAGTGAGATTCCAATTGAGAAGATCGCAACTACGGCGAACATTAACACCCGTACTTCGATAGGATTGCCAACCAAGCCAAGGCTTAACGAAATTCACATTGAAGTTGTGTCCACCGCGTAATGCTTTTGAATAGGAAATATCAGCAGATTCGGCACTTCCAAAAATACTCTAAAAGTAAAAGGAGAATCTCTAGTTAACGTGTTTGAATGATATTGAAAATTTGCGTACACTCACTTGTTTAGATGCAGTCACACTTCCATCCGCATTGCCAGTGTTCGTAACTCCCATTTTTACACCAACAGTAATAGCTTTCGGTTCTTTCATCAGGAACCGAAGAATGAATCCATCTTTTCGTTTTGGATCTTTTTCAATTATCGAATAGCAACCTTCCATTAATCCAACTTCCTAATACGCAAAAAGCTCAATGTATTCAAGGTCTTTAAACAATACCTGCATGTGCACAGAAGCCATATGAGACTTTCGAATCAGTTCATCCAACGTCTTTGATTTGTAGAGCTCCATCGTTTCGAGTAACAATGACGATCGTTTGGTTTTGAGCACATTCTCAAACTGAATTCCCGTAAGTCGACAGTTAAGAGTTTGTGCTCCATTATAAACCGCTTCGGCAGCTTGATAGCCCATAGACGTGAACGAATAAAAATTGCAACTTCTCAACGATTAAACCCAACGCGCCTTAAAATAACTCGTGGATTACTCTGCTCTTCAATGTCCGGTCGATTCATTTTATTTTGTTTGCACACGGAGATTGTGCTTTTTGTGATTGCTAAGAAGTAGCAGCTTATGTGAGCTTACCATTTGTCAATGTTATGATCTCTATTTCCTGAGAGCCTTTGAAAATGTTTCGACGTTTAGCCGGAAACTCCGGAGGTTTGTGGAAGTCGAAGAACCCGCACTCTGTGGAATATTTAAAGTTCGTTTCTGCGAACAATATCGATCACTTGCGTTCACTTTTCAGATATCTGCATGGAGTGTTAACGAAAAATGAGAAGATTACGGAAAACAACAAAGCAATTATCATTGAGGCCGTGCGTACCATGACGGAGATACTCATTTGGGGTGATCAGAATGACAGTTCAGTTTTCGAGTGAGTTTTCAAACACCACGAACACATTCAAGATGTTTAGTTTCTTCCTTGAACGCCAAATGCTCGTTCATTTCACGAACATTATGAAGCAAAAGTGTGGTGGTTATGTGAACGTGCAGTTGCTTCAAACGTTGAATATTATGTTCGAGAATCTGCGGAACGAAACATCGCTTTGTAAGTTTTGGTTTTTACGTTCTTCCATCACGCAAAACTTTAGATTTTCTTCTCAGCAATAATCACGTGAATTTGATGATTAGCCATCCGTTCGATTTTGACAACGAAGAACTACTCGCTTATTACGTATCCTTTTTGAAGACCTTGTCTTTCAAACTAAACCTCAATACGGTTCATTTCTTCTTCAATGAAGTATGTTTGGGTTTTTTTGGATTTGACGGAGATTTTAGACTACTCACGAGTTTCCCTTGTTTACCGAAGCTCTGAAGTTTTTTAATCACAGTGAGTCGATGGTCCGAATCGCTGTACGCACAATTACATTGAACGTTTTTCGTGTACGTCCTCCACGCTCATCCGAAATTTATTGTCGTATTTCAGCTAAAAGATGAAGGAACAATGAAGTTTGTTGTCAGTCGAGCTCAAGATTATTTTACACTGTTGGCAAAGGAAATTGCACGACAAAACGTGGAAATGGATACATTTGCTCGTTCTGCTCAAAATGAACTCACAAACCGCGAACGTCTGTTGAACATGATTGACATTCACCTGGACAATATGCACTATCTAAATGATATCTTATTGGTTCAAAACGAAGAATTGGTTAGTCAATATAAAAACTGACCTTCAAATGCACATATGTTGTTTCAGAATGCGCTACTTGTCAACAGTATTTCCTACTATGTTATCAGTCCATTGTATTTGGCGTCGTTAGCATCACTACGAGAAACTATTTCAACGATTTTGCTTTCGAAAGTCAGTGCCCTATTCCTACTTTCTCATCTTATTCTAACGATTCACGATGAGCATGTAGTCCAAGCGGTTCTCACGCCGTTGTTTTTTGGTGACGAAAACGATATTCGTTCGCATTGGGTACGTCACGTAGAGAAAGGACTGTATTTGGAACCGAGTAGTTGCCGAGACACACCGACACCGAGGTAACAACACGATTAAACGGTTAATTTGACTCTATCTACAACCTTAGACTCTTTTTCTGTGCTCATTTGGATGCGCTTGTGAACGGTGGAGATGATCACTGCACATTGTACGCTCTTCTTCTGGTATATTCAATATGTCAGAACAAAGGTGAGAAAAAAAGGACAAAAGCTTCTTGCGATAATCCAATTAATCACGTCGAACTAACCTTAATTTTGTTAGGCGTTCATTTTTATTCAACTTTTGACACGGGTACGTCATGAATAAAAACAATATTCGTGTCGTACGTGTTTGTGCCGTTTTGTGGCTTTTTTGTTGTTTCGCTTGTTTTTGGTGTGTTTGTTTTTGAGTTCACTTATACGTGTCTATTCACATTTAGGTACAGTGAAGGAGGTGCTCGAAGCTGCTCAATTTCCCAGCGAAAAGAAGAACGCCAAATGCGACAAAACTTTGTCGGCCAATTTGCTGTACGTATTGGAGAAAGCAACTGCTTCAGGTGATCGAGTTTATTTGCGACAACTGAACATTGGATTGCAGACACTTCATTGCGTCCAATTACTCTCGAACTATGTTGTATCGTCATTCGCGGCTTAGTTTTGGCTTTGGAAGATGATAACGCCTTCATCAAATCGGCCGCTGATCTCGCTCTTTCGATACAGAACAAGTTGGCGCGGCGATTAAACGAAATTGTATTTACCGAGGACCTGTTCTTGGAAATGTTTGAAGAGGAACATTACTTGGTTGAGGTACAATCAGATTAATCAGCTTACAGTCTATGAAAACATTTAGCAAAACACTGTTCGCATGGATAGTATCGCTTCGAATGCATCACTGTATTTGCCACCAAGTAGCACTCCACTAAGTAAGATTCCGTTATCACAACGTTTACCCTGTGGAAATGAAGAGCGAATTCGACGAGTGAGTTGAAACTGTTCATCTTGGTTACATACATTTTTGTAGACTCTCCAGTTCTTTTTCATTTTGCGACGATTCGCTCACGACTTACTTGGCGAACGAGAGGAGAATTTGCCGTTGAATTCGAAAGTTCAGGCAATGGCAGAATTAGATGATTGTATAAATTTAAGTAAGTAACACTCATTTCTCCAAACTTCGATAAGTGAATTTAGATAATTGTGATTTGTTGGCTTGTTACGTGAGTACCAACAAAAATGAAAAAGCGTCCAGATTCCTCGTCACCGATCGACATCAACTGATTCTTGTTGAACCTGATAAACGAAAACTCGGTTGGGCAATTGTCAGATTTTCGGGTCTTCTACAGGTTTTACAAACAGTCAGAGAGCCCTTCTATTTGTTTGTTTAGGATACGCATGTTTCTGGCGATCCGAACGATGGTCGGACTTTGCACGTTGTGGTCGAAGATGTGAAATGTCGGAGCAAATCAAAATCATCACCACAACTCAGCGCAAAATTGATTTTCGATGACCATATTCGTTGTATGGCGGCAAAACAAAGATTAGGAAAAGTTGGTTTAACGATTTCACAATTGATTTGTAAGTTATAACTTAAGGGTCGAAAGACATCTCGACAACACAAATTGCAATTGATTTCCGCGTTATTGGGCGGAAGCACGAAAGCAGACAAAACTCAGCATAACGAACAACCAGCTGCTTCGTCACCGATCAAAAGAAATCACACACAATCAGGTGGTCCCGGATCGTTGCATTTAATGACGAAACCCGAAAACGATACAAAAGATGAGTATTCGAACAATGTACCCGATGATCCGGCTATGAGTCCTCAGGGTTCAGTCAAACATCTATAGTTCATTTTTGTTAACTTCAAAGTTTTTGAAACGTGTTTAAATAAACGGTTAACACTAAACAACAACCAAACGCGTTTATAAAATCTCAACAATCTTCGTTACTTTAACATAGCTGCTCAATTCGTGTTAATGTCCGTTTATAACCTTCGATGATATTTGTACGGTTTAATTCAAAAACGTAAACAAAAAAAGAGACTATTGACGTGATCTAGGTAAAAGAGAACCATTTAATACCACGTATTCATTGGATGACATTTTCACTCGCTTGATTGGAGTTTAACTCGGCATTGCACTCTAAAATAAGCAGTTGCATAAGAAACTTGTTACCTTTTTAACGATTTTTACATATTTCACTGCTAAATAGCAAAATATGAAGCTGAGTTTCTTCTTGTTACTTGAATGAAAAGACGCGTCATATCAATAACTAATCTCTTATGCAACTACCTAATAAAACTGTCGGTAGGTTCACGTCAAATGATGTTCCGTCTTGTCTTTCTAGCTTCAATTTCCCCCACATATGAGCTCCTTTCTTTTGTGAGACATCGACTACACTGGAAAATTGAAAGACCGGATGATCGCGACTAAGTCGAGGCATCTCGCCAACCACTCCACCGCCCGAAGCTTGAGTTAGATTATTCAACGAAAAGACTTTGATGTGGCGTTCACGAAGCAAAACATTCCGATCATCTAAATTCTCCATGCGAACTACGTATCGCCAAAAATGTTTTCCATGTCCATTGCTTGTGGATGTTTGACCGAGATAGTATGTCGTGATCATAACTCGAATTGTGTCCGTGGTCTCAATATGCGTTGATTGTGGTGCCAACCAAATGCGATGATGAGCAAGGTCAGGAATGAGATTATATCCCAATTCTTTAAAAAAGACATAAATGCTGAAACAGCTTACTTACCCGGTCGAGTTTCATCAACAAGTTGAAAAAGACGTTTGAAAAGATCGTGTTCAATTGGTGGTTTGAATTCGCCCGTAGGACTGAGTATTGACAGCGGATAAATGTCGGAGTGCGGAACGCAATCCATTCCGTGTATAACGCTCAGTGGTTTCGATCCGTCACGATTTGCACTATCACTAATGTACGTAGTCATGTCGTGTGAAAAACGCTGAAGTAAAGTTAAACTAAAATCCGAAATCATACTTACCATTTGGCTCCAATCGCCTCTATGCACAAGAACTTGGTAATACGGAGTCACGTCGAATTGATTGTCCTTTCGGCCATAAACCTTGCAATCAAATGAACAGACGATAACCCCTTCAAAAAAAAAATAACAAAAACTCAAGGAATATAACTCACCACGATAAGCAAAAACACGATGAAGGAATATCTAAGATGTCGACAATTTTCGTAGTCTTTATACAAAGTTCATTACCTGACCACTCTTGTAGCGCGTATGAGATCGTTCTGCAAGTCGACCAACAGCAAACACCTCAGCTTCCGGCGTATTTGAACTTAAATAAACAAGACATACCAGACAACCACACATCGACACTCACCTTCCTAGTCGACGTTGATGAACGCGAATTGAACGTCCAATTCCATTGCAGATGTTACGATGAATTTGCAACATCGACTACGTAAATGTTGATAAACCGAAATGGTTAAAATCGGCGAATAAAAATGAGCAGGAAATTAACTCAAAACTGCGTCCTTAGTTTGCAGTTCGCACTTAAAAACCGAAATTGCAGGTGTTTTCACTTTGTTTCCAACAACATTTTGAGCTTCATTCAGTCCAGCGGTCAATCAAAGCAATGGCAATGCAGAATCCAATAAAATTTATGGTATTTGACTATACAATAAAGCTAATAACACGACTAGAAATAACAACAATCGGTAGAATTCGTTTACCAACGGACGAAAGCAAATTGATGCAAAATACTTTTAACTGAAATCTTCTCAATTATCGTAGCGTTTGACTTTTGTTCGAATGTCTCGCATTACTTCGTCCCATCCAACTGGTGCATCGGTGGCTTCCTGAAATTCCTAGTGCAATATTTGAATCATTCAACCAAGTTCGTACGTTTGGTTTAACGGACGTTTTTAGAAAAGTGATTTCTTGAGAGGTTTTAAAATGGTTGTTGTTTACTTTGATGTTAGTTGGCGATGAAGAGACCTATAAGCAAAGTTGGTGTACATGCAATTCTCGTTATTTCTACCTTTGAACCTGAGAAGTTTGGGAGCGGTGGTGCAGGTGGAACTTCGTTTGGTCGTTCAATCGAAGATTGCCGTTTGGTCGGTGAATTGATTTCATTTGTTTGTTTGGCTTCTTCTTTAAAAGGTGAAATGGTCTCTACATTGTTAGTGGACGATGGCGAGCGTAATGTACGGTATTCACCAACATATGCATGCCGATTGAAATCTGATGGTTGTTTGAAGTTTTCGTCCATTTGGTTGACAACACTTTGTATAAAACTAATATCGTCGTTCGTATTTTCATCGAATTGTTGTCGCGTATTGGTTATGGTTATAGCACGATTTACAGGATCGGGTGAATGAATGTTTCGAATATCAGTCAAGGTTATATCCGTAGTCTTCAGACTGTCGGGAGTTTCCGATCTGTCGTCGAGGTTTGGTTGAACTTCTTTAGGCAATGTTGGCGTTTCACTACGTTGAACTGGCTCTTGATTTGCAGGTGTATTGCAACGAGATACTTGATTATTAGACTGCACGTTCATGGGCGTATTAAGAGTAAATTTCTGCGTAGTTGATCTTTCCATCTTTTCAGGTTGCTTCTTAAATTCTTGAGATGTTGGGTTCCAGAGATTGTTCAGCCGATGAAACTGACTTATCAAATTCATCTAAATTTCGCAGTTTATATAAAATTCAAAAGCTTGACAAACCTGGACTTCTTGTAACGAGTCATTATTGTTGTTAAGCGTTGACAGTAATCCTTCATATTGACCAAACAATTGTCTCAGTCGTTCGTATTCCACATTCAGAGCTTTTGTGTCACTAAAAGCAAAACTGTAGTCTCAATTAGCGAATATAACAAACCCATTCGGTTTCTGTGTGGGTCGTGACATCGTTTGTGTCTCTGCAAAACTTCGCTGATTCGGTTTGTTTCCATTTGAATGCGCGGTTGATGATTGCAGTCTGTTATTTGAGAGCTTACGAGCGCCATCTGATTCATGATCCGAAAATTGACTTGCCGCTGTGCGATAAACAGACGATGTTTCTTTAACAATTAATTTTACGAATAGTTTGTAAAACCAACATACCACTTGAACTTGTCAATGCGGGACTAATTCTTCCATCTTCACTTTGAAAGAAACGGTAATTCGATTTCGGTTTGCCATTTTGATTGGAAGACTGTGGTTCGTTGTTTGTGCCATCTGAACAGTTTTATTTTTGTAAGATGTAAATAAACTTACTGCGCAAATTTCCATGTCGATCTTTCCAGTTTGTTGATCGAGTGTCAGAGTATTGCATTCCACTAACAAGACCATGAGATTTCGAGTTGGACGGTAAGTGCGAGTAATGTTGTGGATGTGACGATCTTTCGGTCCAACTCTCAAATGTTCTTCGTTCTTCGACAGTTCGATTTGTGGTTTCAAATCGTTTGCGTTCGTACGTTATTGTTTCCAGGTCCTCGACATGTTTAAGAGAAACGTTGAGTTTCGGTGGATCGGGAGCTTTCCGAGCTTTTTGCGAACTAAACGATCGACTTTCATTACGCGATGGTTCACTTGTGTGTCTATGCGGCCTTCCAGAACGAACATCTTCTCTTTTGTAATAAGGCATCTTGTTCCTATAACTGGGCAAAAATTAGAGGGGAAGAAACTATCCTGAAGCGTATTAAGGTAAAAGAAAGTATTTGGCAGCGATTTGTCTTCTTCACTGTGCGCATCATCCAAAAGGTCGGCGCGTGTGAATTGAAACGCAACCACTTAAAATGGGAGTGACAGTGATCCAACGGTCGCATGAATGCTAAGAATTCAGAGTGTTTCTTCGTCGGTGCACTTCGTAAACAATTCTCTCTAAACGTTGCATTGCCAAAAACCTGTGAATCACACGTTTGCCGTTGAGATTTGCGGCGATGAATTGCCGAATTCAGTTGCCAGTGGTTTGTTTTGCGGGCTGAAAGATTGAAACAAAATGTTTTTATAATACAAACGTACTGTTTATAAGCACACAATTAACATTGCAATGTAACCCAATATGATGCTCTTTGTATCATTAAAGTCAATCGTTGACATGAAGCACCTTCTTCAATGTATATCATTAATCAACACCTATTCCATCAAGTTAACGCATTAACGTTTGAAAACCTCAATTGATATCAATAATTTACTCGCAACAATAAACAACTTATTCACGGCAACGAGTTGAGTAAATGAAGAGCGCTCGAAGCTCAGATCGAAAATCATTCGAGACTCTGATGATGTCGCTCAATTAAATGGTCAATCATAGCTTGCAGCTCTTCATCGGTACAGTTTCCTTCTTTTCTCTCAATTGTTTCGCAATGAAAGAAGCTGATCAATGTTGGAACCGTTTCAATTTCAAAGTAGTTGGCCAAATCTACAGAAGTCAAAACGTCTACACGTACGAGATCCAAATTCTAAAAGCAACGTTATTTAACGTTGTGATCGAAACAAGTTGCTTACCTCTTCATCGGCATTGTCGATCTTGTTTTGTAGTCGCGCAGACTGTAACTTGCAAACTCCTTGACTATCGTCATAGAACTCGAAGATGGCTAATCGATCGTCTGCCTGATCGTAATAGTCTTGAAGCTCTTGGAACGAACGAATTTCCAGCGCACGTGACAGCTGACTGGTTGTATAAAAAAAATGACGAGAGTTAGGTGCACCAAGGAATTTGTTTAACGATTGATTATGTGCAATCACGTGTTTGAAACCAGTAAACGAAAGATTAAGTAAACTTCGAAACATCTGAAACACCAACATTGTTAATCATTTGGCTAAAAACGCGAAAATTAGACGATCTGTCAGATAACAGCCGTATACTTGGAAATCTTTGACGTGATCGGGTGTTTGTTTGGAAATACAATCTCAACGATATTCCGGTTATTCATGGCGATTAAACCGAGCAACAGTTCGGGCCTTGTCTAATGCTTCAAACGAATTGAATTTTATTTTAATAAGACACATTGAGGTATTAACAACGTAGAATTCGACCCGCAAATCAACTTAGCATGAAGTTGGCCATTGAAAAAAGAAAAGACTTGGAAATACAAATGATTAGTACAATGTAAAGAACAACATCAGAGATCGACGATGCCACTTGTTTCCGTTTCTGTGCTTTCGGTGGACTCGGCTATCCCGCCGTTCGTTTCGCTAAAGTGAGCACCCAATGCTGCTGCAGATTTCAGACGTTCGATTCCCAGCAAACGATCGTCTTCCGCTAGGCTTATCCACGCAGTCAGAAGTAGGTTGGGATAAGTTGTTTCCATAGACTGCAAATATTGTTCGATTGTAGCAACAGCCGGAAAAATAAGCTCGAATGAACCGCGAAGTGCAAACTCGTCTTCGAAATCGATCAAGTATCGCAGATCAGCATCCGTCAAATGACTAAGTATCGACGGTGAAATCTTCTGAAAACATGAAATACAAACCAATATAATCTCCAATAAACTTACACTTGTGTTTAGAAAGAAACTGCAATTCTCAATCTCTTTCTTTAAGTGCTCTTCGTTCTTGTGAATTGGAATCGGTTTCGATCTATAGCTAAGATCCGCTGTTTCGAGATCGTCATCGTGAATAAACTGCATTCGCCACATGTTCAACACATCGGAAATCAACGACGCCTTAACTGCCACATCTTCTTCCGTAGCTACAAATAATAAATAAGCAGAAATAGGAGAGGATCACTAACCAGTTTGCATGCTCGGCGAGATGTTCATTTCTAGGATGTACGGTTCGAAATTGCTGTCAACAAGAATGTCCATTCCGAAGAGTTCTCGATTCAAAAATGGATACTCGCAATAAGCGGCTTGCTGTTTTAACACGTAAGGCAAACAGGAAACAATGGACTTTGCTGCAATGTCCTTGATTTTCGTCCACAACGTTTCCCAACATCGATTTTCCTTTGTAACAAACTCGCGAAATTTATCCAACGTCCATTTCAAATCCGATCTCGCATCTTGAACTCCGTTCTTTTTCGCCAATTTGTTTAAAGAGAAGTTGGTGAGTTGTTGATAGGGATTGTCGTAATCATTTTCGATTAACTTCACACTCGCAAATCGAACCAATCCATCCTTTCTGATGTAAATTCGCAACGGATCCAGTGAAGCAACGTAAACGTAGAGCCGTAAGTCGAACTTGTAACCATTAATGATAAGCGGATTGTCGACATAACGTTGGGCAACCAATGGTATGTCCGTCGGTACCTCTTCGATCTTCGAAACAATTTGGATACCACGACCTCGTGCAGAAGCAGGCTAAACAAATCATAGTAAGTCTTGTAAGTATTGTCGAAATTACCGGTTTAAGAATAACATGCTTCTTGCTATCTTTCAAATACTCTCGTAGTTGAGGAAAATCCTTTGGCAGAATATATGTAAACGGCATGCAATGCTGGTAACCAGCTTCGAGTAAGTGCTGCCAAAGTCGATCTTTACGTCCGATGTGAAAATCAGCAGGAAAATGATTCACCTAAAAATACATGAATTGAACGTATTGCTGAGTTACAACACCCACTCTTTGCCAATAATTCAAAAGCTTGTATTCACTGGTATGCAAATGTTTTCCATAATAAGCCAACCAATTGGACGTTTCGGGAACTAATTCGAAATGACTAGTCTTCAGTGTACGTTTCATTATGTGCGACAGTAAGGTTGTTTGACACCATTTGAACGAGTTTTTGTAGCCATTCGGTGGCTTCTTGACCAAAACTAAAATTTCTGCTCGTTCAAATGTATTCCATTACAGCTAACAAAGTAAAACACAAATTATAAAGCAGACGTACCATCACTCTTCTTTGGTCGTTTGTAAAAGATGATAAACGGCGGGATGCCTTCGAAAAGACTCAGTCGAAGAAGTGGTTCTTGTTTTGAGGAAGATGTGCTGTAAAGTAAAAGAGAATAATCACAACTAAATCGAAACCAACCTGAGTTGACGAATGATCGAGTTTTCCGACGGCATCGAGGTGTTCAAACAACGCAAAAGTCGAAGGCACAACAAACTTCTACCGCCGTCAACATCTTAAAGAAAATGTCATAACAACATCAGTATTGAAGACAAAGTAGTGCGTCAGTATCTTTGCTCTCATAATTTTAGACAACAAAACATCCGATCATTGATTTTTGCTAGAGTAAAAAGAATCATTACAATCGCTATTTGTTAGCATTTGTACATTACTATAACCTTGTCTTTCAGAATACGTGAATCAACAACTAATACCTGAAGGAAGAGATTGAACTTTGGCCCCGAATAAAATTAAACATTTCATTAGAATCATTGTTTTCTAAAGTTCTCTAGCTGTTGTTTCAATTGAAACTGATGCAGCAAACGACCCAAATCTACAGGTTATATTCCTTGGATTGTTCGAAGCAAAGCGATGAAACAAACGTCTGAACATCCGAGTAATCAACTCAACATCAAGTTGATAGTTAAAAAGCATATCAATTGGAGATCAAACCAACAAAAAGTTTAATTGTAAAACTCACCATTTGTAAACTTTCTGAGATATCCATTGTCTTCTTCTTCAGAGTTCGCAACGTTGTTGTTGATTTCGGTCATTTTGTCCTGGAGCTCAACCGACAAATAACATTACGCTGCAAAACGATGTACAAGTACAAAATAGGTTCGGAAATAATGTCGTCGAAATGTCTTGTCTTTTCATTCTCGCTTTAGCTACGGTCTTAGAAACAGTAAGACGAATAGAACGGGTAACTAAGTAAAACGAGCAGTTTTCGTCACTCATTCATTTCGAATAGACGCACTAAATTGCTATACGAGGATATGAAGTAAAACAGGAAAACTTAATAAGATTGTAGATTGATGTCATATCATTGAGTATGTTTTGGACGAAGTGACATTACCGGTTAAAAGGGAACAACGTTGACGAGAACAAGTTTGATGGGAATTCTTGAAGAGTTAAATGGACGAGGACATAAACTTTTGCGGACAGTGACTTGTTCTCCTGCGGATAAGTGGAGAGAAAAGTGGGTGGGAACAAGAAGAAATCCTGAGTCGCCTTCCACTCGAAGCCCTCCTCGGTGGACTTGATAAAATTCGTCGATGAGCATTGACAATCCGGCCCTTTGCTCCGTGCGCTCTTATTAATATGCTCGTAGCTAGGTTTCGACAATTTCGTCCAAATTTGAGTTAGACCACAAGTTTATTACTTTTAGTTTCGCCACAGTAAAAGCTCTCGTCCACTCTTACGAACAAACAGAAAACAAATGCTAAAACGCGACATTGAATCCCGAAGTTATTGTATGTAAACGTGTTCTTAGGACAACAAAAAGATGCGTTTGAGTACAGAAAAACATATCCCAACAGTCCGATAATTAGGTTTGTATTACCCTCGATTTAAGGGCAAAGGATGCAATGGCGCATTCATAAATTTGACACAATCAACACTGAGATTATTTTCACGGATTCGTAAAAAAGTTCAAGGAAATTTATCAACTATATGATCAGATTATGAATAGAATCATTCAGAGATCACAAATTCATAAAAAGAAATTCGAAATGTGCCAATGAAAACAAGAAAAAACAAAATTTCTCCGAGCGCTTCTTTAGTCGTGGACCCAAAAGCCAAATCACCTGTGATGTCTGCTCTTTTTGTTTAGTCCTACGGCGTTATTGCTCTCTTTGACGTCTTCTTAAGCGTTTGATGCCGATCAGAAAAGCTTACGGCCGAATGTGAATTGCTATTTCATTTGCTTTGTTAGCCAACGAAAGATGTTGTTGGCTCAAATGCCACGGTAAAAGAAACAAAACGATGCAATCAACGCAGATACGTGTCATCGATAACAAGCGAATTTCAATAGTTTCGTCGGTGTCAACCTTTCGCGCATACAAAATCGTGCCGTCGTCCGGAGGACACTCGAAAACATCAGTTGAGTGCATTCTTTTGCTGAGATAGCACAATGAAAGCTATCAGCTGTATAATTATAATTTGTGTCCTTATTCTAACCGCACTATTTGGTCTTACCGTTCTCTTAATTATCGCCACGGAACAACCGGAGACTCCTTCCGAACGACCTTATGCCTTTTCGCAAAGACCCTCTGTCGGTTTTTCTAAAGACTTGAATTCACGCTTTTCAGCTGCGAATTCCACTCGTTTCCAATCTCCCAAGAGAGTCAATGTACCAAATGCGTCCCAAACGTCTGATTCCAATGTCTCTACGTCTTCAACTGTTGCAACAAACGCGCAAACATCGACATCAACCATAACTGTTGGTAACGTCGAAGTTACCAGCAAAAATGTTGATTTGACAACAAAAATGACAACTCGTAGTGGTATCCCGTTAATCAAACGTCTGAAACCACGGGCAGCTCAACTTCAATTGTCAGATGGTGCCAAAATCATGAGCATTGGGGTACGTGTCGATAACGTATTTTTTGTGGCTCGCACCAATGGTGATGTGGAACTTTTTAAATTGCCCGCATTCGACGTTATGGATCGAGTTCATTACTCACAACCTATCCATCGACTTGCCTACGTAGACGCTAAACGAGCTGTTGTGGTCGAGTCACGCAATTCTACGCTTCGACTTTTGGATTCTGGCAGAACGACTGCTCAGGTCACCCTTGACTACCAACCACTGGATTTACGTACTTTTAATAATTCGGTAATCGGATTGAAAAGAGTGCGTTTCAGCAGTTGCTTTCAGGTGTTCGTGTTGAGTCGTGGTGGTAGTACAGTGTATGCATACGATGCAGCATTAAGATTAAAAAGTCAAGTGTTTCTTGAATTGAATGTGATCCGTGAACAAAACTCATGCAATTTCCTGCAACCAGTTCGTGATGGAATCTTTATTTCGTGCGAAAAACTTGTACTAAAATTTGCGATGGTATGTGAATGCTTTAAACGATTTAAATCTAAGCTTTAGGATGGTAAACTAGTTGGAAAAGCAGCTGCTGAAGACGCAGCTTATTCACTTGCAATTGACGCACCCGTTGGTTTTGAACAAATTTGGGTGGTAAAAAGAGGAGTGGCAGAAATCCACGTCTTTAACGAACACACCTTGAAATTTGAAGCCGAATACAATACCGGTGAATCGAATGTGATTTCTGTTTGGACGAGTATTGGTTGCACAGAAAACAATGTGGTTTATGCGTTAGATTACGTAGCAAATACTGTAAAATTGTACGATGTTATCGAATAAAATACCGTATACTTTGTTTTTGAGGTTCATTTCCTTCAGTTTCGAAGAGAATTTAAAAAGAAACAATGATCACGGAGCTTGAAAACTATCCCTGTCCCAAGGCTTTGCATTGTTGTATCATAATCTTATCTTAACGCTAAGAGTACATGTCAACTGGGAGAGCTGATCTGATTGTAAAAGTCGCGTATACTCTCCATACTTCAATCTATAAATTTAACATTTTGCTTCCGATCGTCAAATACACTTTCTCTCCATCATCATTGTCGATTATGTTAGGGGATAAAGTTGTTGCGACTCCAACGAGAGCGCGAATTGAAGCACACATTTTCTAATTTCTTGTTTGCCAAAACTCATTATTCGGCCATAGATCGCTAAGTTGTGTTGTTGAACCTTCTCCAAAGCCTACAAAAATACTCCAAATGCATTATTTCATCCCGAAATTTACAGACAATGTCGGCAAAGATTTATGTAGTCGTTAGGCAGAACGTAACGAGTGGCCTTAGCATGGCGAAATCTACAATCAAAAATTATTAGCTAGCGTCACAAAAATCAGATTATTTACCTCAGAGTTGATTATAGCCCGCTTCGAGAAGTCGTTGTCCAAATTCATTTGCCAGGTCCCAGCTGACGAAGTTCAGGGTGAGAGTACAATTGATGTTTATCGGATGGTGATTGACATCGAACAACTAAAAAGAAAATTCAAACTTATACAAAAAGTAAACAAACCTGCAAAATGACATCTTCCAACGTTAAGACAACGGGATTACCCGGAACCATCTGGCCGATTCCGAAGGTCATGCCGCGGTGCAAAAACTCGTAGGTCTCGTTATTGTGCGAACTATCAAGTTTGATCGTTAATCCACCAGCGTCCCCATCTACATCTCCAGCGATGTTCGATTCAATGATGCCACCCGAAATTCGGAAACTTGCAAAGGTAGAGACCATGACAGAAACAAAGCTGAAATCAGAATGAATGAATTTTTGAAAAACTAACTAGAAATAAAGCGGAGAAACGCAAATTTTGATCAAATTACTCTTCGACTTTGTTCTCGTTCTTGATCTTGAGTTTATTTATCTCGTCGATCAATTCTTTCTTGATTTTAGAATCGATTTTACAGTTGGGATAAATAACCGAATTGCGCTACAAATAAGAAATAGGCTCCAAGATGACGCGAAACACAAAGCGAGTAAAAATGATCACAACAACTTTATCACTAGAACCGTTTGAAGCGATTATTTCAGACATTGCAAGTTTAAATTGGCCAGAATAAAAGGTTTAATGAATACGGTTCACTTAACAAACCAAAAAATGCCCTCAATCGATCCGCTACTGCCACTTGTGTCACATTTCCACTTAACTAGCGTTAGCCAACGCAGCAACCGACACCAACTCACACTAATCCACGCCAAGCCACACCGGTGCCGGGTTAATCTCCGCCCGAGATGTGGCTTTGGCGCCGCAACCGGTTGCAGGTTGCAATTGCGCGGTGGAAAGCGGTGTTCGAAACAGAGCGAAAGGCATTCCATTTAAAGAAGCAGTTTAACGATAAGACGTTCTATAACTTGTTGGCCTTTCGTACGAATGTCCTTTGTATTCCTGAGCCAAACGTGCGGTAATCGACAGAACATTCGGCGGTGGAGAGATTGGCGGTGCCGGTGTTCATGCCGATCAAGTGATTCGTTTTCAACTTTGTGATTTACATTCATTCGGCTTAATGAAGTTCGCAAACTCGTTTATTGAAAAGAAAAGTAAAAGATGTAAATGTCTGAGATTGTTCGTTTGTAGTGGAAATCAATTTAACGTATATTGTTTTTGAGGAAGTTTATTACTCGTACAATTATACCCAATTAAAGAAAACAGCTATTGACTAATGAGCTCGTTCCACCACATTTGCACTTCAAAGGTCGTTGGCTGTTGATGCACAATGTTTGTGGGCTCTGGAGTTGTACCGGACGGTCGACTGCTTGATGGCCGTCGGACGGAGTCGCGAGTCGAATCCATTCGACTGAGTGTATTTGCTTCAAGTGAGTGTCGTCGATCTGTTGAAGATGTACCGCTTTCGTCACCATCTTCTGCCCACTCCTCAACATCGGGAAGATCACAAGTCTAAATCAGTTACAAAGAGTTAAAGCGGCCTTAATATGCAAAACCTGAAGTTGTTTCAATGTCGATCGTCTTTCTATGCGTGGTGGTTGATTGGTCATTGATTTTCGTATCGTACGAACTTCTGCATTCGGTTCGCTACTTATTACCGCAATGTTTGGTCGATCCGGTAAAGTTGATTGCGGCGGCAAAGATTTCACTCTTACACCCCAAACCAACTTCTTAGCTTCGCTTACTAAATCCGGAATGCTACTTCGCCGACGACCTCTGACAGTTTTTGCTCGTTGAGCCCGATCAACTTCAGCGATCGTTTGTTCGTCGGTTGTATCGGCGATTTCTGGTTTAGTCGTAAGATTTATTTCGACAAGGCTGGCGCGTGGAATTGGCAATGCTGGTCCCGATAGACGAATTTGAGTAATCAGATTTTGATCTCCTTGTTGTCGCTAAATCCCGTGACAAATCCTAGCACTAATACTTACTTCTTCTTGTTTTATACGTCTTAAACACGCCTCTAACCACGCTCTAATTGTGTACTTTGCCACTTCTTCTTCAATAATGTACTCCAATTCCTCACGTTGCAGTAGCTCTTCAAGTTGTAAGCTCTTACGAATATCAACACTTCGATATGATAACATGCTAAAATCGCTATTTGCTTCATCTTTTTCTACTGATTTACTTGAGAATATCGTGAAATGAAACGTCGTCTCCATTGTGCAGCTTTTCCATTTCATACACCTATAAAACATCATCTTAAAACTGCGATTTTCAGCTTCGCCCACTAATCGACTGTTAAGGCCATTTCATTTCTCCCAACCGGTAAGATTACATCACCGTAGGGGTGACATAATGCGCTTTTCTTATTCTTTTAAACTCGTGTTATATTTTGACCAGTAAACTTAACAACCAGTAAACATGAAGCTAACTGACCATATGCTTGAACAATAGACGATCTTTTGTTGGATCAACTTCCAAGCGACCTTTCAGAAGTCGCAGAAGGAACTTGACCCGACGAACCGGAATCACGCCTCGTTGATCGATATCCACTGCGTTCCAAACCAATTGAAAGTTTCGTATATCCGAATAAGACAAAAGAGCATCTGAATAGCTGGTTATTTGATTGCTCTACGAAGTTCACTACCTTCTTCATTTGCATAAAATAACGAAAAGTTAGCCATAATAATAGCAACTAATAAGTTCAAAACAATGTACGTGATGATTAGATAGAAAGAACAGAAATAGAAAATTGCACCGAAATAGTTTCCACAATCAGTTTTCCAATAATCGATTCCTTCTTTCCAATAACACAACGGTGGACTTCGCTAGAGTACTATCAATAATTGTCTACATAACTTAGTACTTACCATACAATCGTGCATGATATCATTCCAATCTTCACCGGTAACACTACGAAACAAAACAACCAGCGCTTCTTTGCCAGAACGAAAGTTCACGTGTCTAAAGCAAAATTTACTGGCCATAAAAGATTTAAGATAACTTTGCCGTGGCCATTTGATATTTTACAGTACCAAACAAAATGACACCCGTGTATGCGTAGAACAGAACCAATAAAAACATGGCGCTGATAATATACAAACTGCGTACCATGCTCATCAAAACTGTTAACATGAGCATTTTGAGAGTTGATTTTCGACCTATACAAAAGAATTCAATCTCGTTTGTAATCCGGAACCAACCAGCAATCGTGAAGAAACGCAGAATTACAACCATATAACCAAAAGTGTAAGTGAAACGTTTGAGACGTGCTTGAGCAGCAACAACACTTGCAGGAAGTGCAATAACATAATGGCCAGCAATCCACGCAATTCCAAGAATTGTAATCAGTAAATCAATTCGATTTCGTTTACTCTGCCAAAAACCGCGAAACGTAAACGCAACGATCTTTAAAAGAATCTAAACGATTTTATGAAATAAGGTTATGATTGTAAGCAAAAACTTCTATTGTAAACAAGATGTTGCAAATAGCTGAAATGGCGGTCAATACGAACAAATAGGTCGATCTTGTTTGCTCTTCATCGACATTCCACGGAATAACCAAAGTGGCAGAGTTAACCACGACTAAAATAACAAAAAACTGGACAACAGAATGAGAAATTCAATAATAATCTTCATACTTGTTTGAATGATCGACTCATGGTCAACTCATAAAGTTTAATTCGAAGCTTTGCTGATTCAGATGGTTTGGGTGGTACATGCTAAAATATTGTGAATGAAATACTTCGCTCAGAAAACTCACCAATGGTTGAGCCATTCGTAAACGGGCCTTTAGATCGTGCCAACGACGTTGATCTACAGTCAATAGTGCGGTTCCCTAAAACCCGAATAAGAAGATTATCTTAAAATCTCTCACTCTATTTTCCATATAATTCGCCACTACAACACCAACAAATAACGTAATTCCAATCATAGACCCAATGAACACATAGAAGTGTATGAAGAGCGCTGCCCATGGTCCTTCTCGAGCCAACAAAACGTCTCGAACCACATTCCAACCTTTGTACGAAAGTGTTTCAAATAATGCAAGCATTGCATTGCCGATATGATCGAAATTAAAGTTCCTCGGATTGGACCTTAATCAAAAACTAATTTTAATACAATTCAGTTGATCAACAAACCACACACGTGGCACGAGAATCGTCGGATGAATGTCATCTTGATTTTTGCCGTAGACTTCAATCCGCGTGACAAAAAGTTTTTGTTCGAATAATCCGCTACAGTTTTCCTAAATAACAGGATTAACAGAGCTCTTTGTACAGTTATGTTACTCGACTATTAATCGTAGGATCCGTACATCCGGCCAGTTTTCCACCCACCGTTTGAACGCCAAAACTCGCAAAAACAAACACCAGTAGAACTAACAGAATTGTGACGAGTATAATTTCTTTGAATCCTTTGCACAATTCCACTACGACCCTTCGAATCTGTGGAACAAGTGTATAGATGCGAAGTGGGCGCATAGCACGAAATATCATCAGCAACTGAGCAACCGAGTTAATTTCTACGTGTTTGGGCATCCACGCCAAATACCAGAAACTCGTCTAAACGGACAGTTATAGTCGACCTCCATACAATACCCACAATATAAATGAAGACAGTCATCACGCCGCCAACATCTCGTACCACTGCTTTTGGAGTAAAGAAAAGACCGTTCGCAATAATTTTGACCACCAATTCAAAGGTCATTGCAACCACAAACGCGTACTCACAGATTTGTAGATAAACGTTATTAAAAACCAAGTACTCGCCGGTTGGTGGCCATGGACTCTCAAATAACATTGAACAGCAAGAAAGTCCGGTCATGAATACCATTGCCCAATCGAGATAAGTCATCAGACCGAATAACGAGTGTATCTGCTTGTACTTGAGTTGAACTGGTTTGCCACTTATCGGATCGATTTTCTCTAGTGAGTATCTTGCATATACGATATTTTGGCAAATTCGTCGTAAATTGGAGTCACGACCAACGGCAAATAGTGGTCGATCAAAGAAGGGATGATTCTCACGCATCTCTTCTTCAATCCGATTCCTGTATTCGTTCGATATTACAACTGCGATCGTAAACTCAAACTGACCGCGTAAACTCTGCTTGAGCCCGTTTCTGTTGCAAAGTCTTGATGTCAATTTCACCTTGCTTCAGATTGTTTTTCTGAGCGGAATCAGTCGGTCGGAGATCGCCGTTCTCTTTCAAGTGTTCAAAAACGGCTTTTGCTTTGACAGAATTCGTTGCATTCAAACCGCGTTGTCGATGTCGCCTGAAACAGGAACTGTCAACGCCGAAAGTGCTTATGTTTGTAGTTACATTGTGTGATCTCGACGTCTAGGACCGGAGCGTTGAGCAATGAATTGTGTGGAATCCGAAAGTAACAAACGATTTTTGTTCGATTCCCTAGACACAAAGGATGTTTTCTTTGATAATCTATTTTCACTGACTCTATCAAACAAGCGATGCTGGTTTTCGACGAAAGTTGACCGATTTGTCGAACACGAACTTCATACAAATCCTGACGTAAAAACGGTTGTCCGGGTAGCAGTCGTTTGGTTGGACAATTGGCTGAAATTTGACCATATAACTTTTTTCGAAATATCAATCCAACCTTTTTCACTATCAGAACTAAATAAATCGGCTGACAGTTCGGCGAATTGTCGCGTAAAACTGTCACGAACCTTCGGTACTGGAAATTCGCTGCTAACTTTACGCAACTGAACCATTTGTGGCCGAGTTGGAAACTTTTCGAAGACCCGTAAACGCCACGGCAAAGTTGTTCGCATTGTGGTTTCCTCGCGAGCCTTCAGTTGCTTGATCTTCTTGAGTTCCTCGTCCATTTCCAAGTTATCCAAAATAACAGCGACAAACAAACTCAACACAATCTAAAATTGATCTGTATAGAAATTGTGTACGTATCATGCAAACCAATGTCACGAACAGATGATAGCCAACGAAATATATCGCTACAAATGGGACCATTGGTTCATTCATCGAGCGTAGAATCTCAATGGCTACTTCAGTCCAACCTTCTTGTGTCATTATTCTTAAATTCAAAAAATTAATTGATAATAGATCCAAAATTCTTACTGAAACATTGTCATAAAAGCTTGAGGAAAGGTTTGGAATTTGTCCAAATGCAAAACGTGACAAAACAACTGTAGAGAAACAGCGGAAGCGATGATTAACAAAATCATTGTCAAGATTACCAATCCTCCAAGTTTTTTACCGGGACCAAAAATCTTGTACAGAAAGTCTTCTAACATAGGTGAGGCTTTGATAAGGCGAATAATTCGAAAGACTTGAAAATACGTAAAGATATGAGTTCCATAAAGAATGGGAATGATATTAAATGTGGAGCCAATGCATAGAATCAGTTCGAATTTGAATGCTCCCCGTTTTATGTATCCGCTCCACGACAAAGCAATCAATTTGAGCAAACACTCGATATTGAATAGGATGGTAAATCCGACCTAAATTAAGCTGTGATTCCATTTCAACTATCCTATTCACTTCTATGAAATAGTAAATCTCCTTTCGCTCATCGTCACTTCGATCGTGATAGTGAACGAACGAAGCGTTAACCAGAGCGTTCAACAAAACCAGAAACATGACACCGATTTGAAATGATGTTGATCGTACGAAATGACTTAAAAGTCGAGGCGTATTCGAAAGCTCGATATCCGAATCAACGGCCGATAATTTCCAACCATCGACTGTATTTTGCAGTTTCTGTAATAAATGAAATCACATCTCATTGAAGTGGATTCAAACCATTCGATGGAAGTTCTCCTCATTCGCGACATCTTTACTTTGCCACATTTCGCTGAATTGAACACGAATTTCCGCAAAAGTTTCCGTAATGACAGCAATGAAAACGTTCTAAAATGGTTGTTAACAAATGAAGTTGATAATCTTGCACCTTAACTAGCCATGCCATAAAGAAAATCAAACTGACAAAGTACAAAAAAGCCATGTAGCTGGGAAAAGAATCGAGACAGTCGTATAGAACGTAGACCCAACCCTCTTGACTAGCCGCCAAATAAACAGTAAACAAGCTGTAACCTAAAAATAAATTCAATTGTTTTTTCTTGTCCATATTAACTTAACTATATGATCGAACATTCCATAAAAACCTTCGGTCTTTGCGTTCAATTTCAAATTCATGCACTCCATATTTGGAGGACATTGATAGCCACCATAGCCCGGTTTCGAACACATCGAATCGGGTATCATTAAGTCATTGATTGTCACGTTATTCGGATCAGTACCTACGAATAAAATTTGAAACCCTACAGATCTCAGACAACATACCCGGCAAAACACAATGATATTCGAATTGACCGAATAGTTGAACACCCATTATGGCATAGAGAGTCATGAAAAAGAGAAAGAAGATTGTGACATTTTGAATTTGTTGAGACGATCGCCTAAAAAGAATAATATTCAGAACAAGAATAGCAACTTACTTAATGATTTGTTGTATTCGGTTCTTTGGTAATTTGAAATGAACGATAAGACGAACGAGTCGAATCATGATGAACGGTCGAGGCGAACGAATAATCCCGTACCATTGCTCGTAGTTCAGTCCTAGTCGTGGGAAGTTAATAGCCATCAGCTCGTAGCAATGTAAACCAATGGCAAGATAATGAAAAAACAAAAGTGCAAGATCGAATTGCGACCATCGATCTCGGAAAAAGTCCTTGTTTATCTGAGTCTTCAAAGTTAAGCAAAATTACGCAGCTGAAAATCAAACCTTCAGTAGGGCTTCAAATGTAAAGAACATTGTCACAAGGAGATCGACGACAAGTAGACCGTACTGTAGACCAGGTATCAGAGCGATTGTTTGCGGTGTGTGCATGCAAACTGAGATCATCGACAGAAAACATGCCAATTTCAAACATGTCGAAAAAATAGTCATATGCACTATGGACTCTGAAATAACTTCTGTCTAACCCTTCTCTTTTACATTTCATCGACTGCTGGTCATTTGAAAACAGGGGGTCAAAGGCGAAAATAAGTTTGGGTCAAAATAAGTGCGGAGCAAAGTGGAAAAGCCACAAAAACTGATGTGTATTTCCCATCATTTCGTTCATTTAATTTTGTGGATAGTTGACAAGAAAAAACACTTTCAACCAAAAAGTCAACCGTCAATTCTCATCAAGATGAATGCAATGGTTATGGCGAAAATTGCAAGACCCAGGTGAAAGAAATTCTCGAATTCATTTTGAGCTGAAAGCAAATCGGGTGCCAATGATTGTGCGCTTATTGCTCCAAATTACTTTAGGTTTGCAGTTCATTTGATTTTGTCGACGAAGAGGAAACGAGAAGCGTCTGAGTCGTAAACCCGATTTCGGATAGGATTCACGCGTTTCTTTCTGCCACAAACTTTTTCACCGTTTGTTTATTTCTGTGCACAAAATGCGATTTTCGGACTCACCACCAAGAGAGTCAAAGGAAAACGAAAAGTATTTCGAAAAATGGTTTCAAATTGAGGAATGCAATTTTGAACAATACGTGATCAATCGTAAAGATCTTGCTATCAAAAGCATACCGGAAAAGTTGCCTTTAAGTGTAATTGAGTCCATGGTAAGCAGTTCGGCCAAAACCGCTACTGACTCTCTTGCCGCCTGGAGTCGAGATCCCGTGATGTTTGGACCGTTGCCAACGGTGTTCTTTCCCGATGCTTCTCGCTCAGGTACCACCACCGATGTTGAAAACGTCCCAGACGACTTCCTTCGTGACAACATTGCCGACGAGATGGTCGCGGCTTTGCAGGCCGAAAACCCTGCAAATTTGAATGTCAATGTAAGTCCGAAAGCTAAAAACAAAGAATGTTTTGTGCTGCGCAACAATAACTTTGCTTTATTTTAACAGAGAAGGTAGGGAACGGGCGCTAAAGTCGATGAAAATTTACAAGAATCCACAGAGAAACAGTAATTACGTAGACGTGCCTGAGGCTTTAAAAGCAAAAGAACTGGAAGTGCAAGAGATTTAGAAGACACTTCTATAATTCTGCTAAAAGTCAAAAAGAAAGTGACAAAGATTTTTGCTTCTGAGGAAAAATAAAGATTTCAATGATAATAAGAGCAATGAGTTTCACATGGCTACGATCCTCATTATCAAATTCACTTGTTCGTCAAACGGATCACATACAACAACATCGATACAAGTATAAATTGAAGGCCAATTTGTCTATTAATGTCTGGAACATCAAAATACTTGAGTTCCATTTGGAACAACAGGTTGCGTTTAGATGAGTTACGATTGAACGGAAATGGAAATTGTAACAACCTAATTGAGAGCATAATTCATAAGGTGGGTCAAGAAGAAGTCTGAAGTGCACGTTCGAACAGAAAGAAGGGATACGCACGAAGAAGAGAAAGTTGAATCCAAACAGATTTATGATGTGCTTTTTCTTCTTTTGCCTCATTTCCTACGTTCTACTGTTATCCACAACTGCTCGTCGTTCAGCTCAGTTTGAGCGGTCTTGTTGTCGTCGAGAAGCACTTTGAGCATTTTTTAATGGCGTAACGCGTGAAAATTGAATTTAAAAATGACCGTTTAGCGGCGTTTAATAACCGCTCCCACAGCTCTCGTCGGTGCCGGATGCTCTTGAAGCCCAAAAAAACAATGTGGGAAACAATTTGTTGAACATCGAGAAATAGAACAATTTAGTTGATTAATTAAAACTTTCTTCCAATGGACGTCTCCGATGTGCCATTGTTTTTCTTGGGAACGAAAGTACGCTGCTAACAATTGCGCGTTAATTTTAATCAACTGGTCAATGACTCGTTGGTGCGCAAAAACAGTCGGCTGTTCACCGTGCTTAGTTCGTTGACGAGAACAGAGAAAAGCAAGTCCACTCTTACTCGTATGTTAACGACTAGAAAGTAGGCGTGCGAGGGTTAAACTTGTGGATAAGATTCTTTCTAATCAAATTACAACAGTTGGTGTATTAAAGTAACTAACCGAGAATTCTCGCCGTGCCGGACATCTCAAGTACGTGGATATGAGCTGCTGCCCCACGTCGTCCAAAGTATTCCGTAGGTTCGCCTAAGATAAAACCGAATAAAGTTGGTCATGCAATTTAAGTCTTCTTCACGTTCCTCTTCCCGTCCTTTATTCTTTTTATAATGATGCACGGGAGTAATCGTCTTTGAATGGTTTTGGTTTGATAAAGAAAAAAGAGACTGAAAAGTCCTAGAAATAAGTGTGATTTTGCAATGAAAAATGACGGAAATGAAAACCTCAGGACTGATGAGTCGTGAATGATGGACGAAATGAACTTACGGAAAGAACGAGCATGTCGAAACAGTCCGACCGTACGTCCAGTTGTCGATGCGTTACGTCGCATTGCAATCGATGATCTACGTGTTCGTGTAATTGCTCCAGTTTGCGACGTTCTGTAGCGAACACTTCGAGTGTTTCGTAATCCTTGGGCCCGTTCGACAATCTCAAGCGATCGTCTCTTACGGTTAGCGTGTATTGAATGAGGAGCCGTGGTTGTTGTGCAGAAGAGGCGTGTTTCGTCAAAAATTTCTTTTCTCGAACGAACGCAAAGGTCTCGTTGAAATAGAATTAATATAAGCTAATTGCCGACAAATGGAATTAGTTAAAACAATGCAAACCAAAGAAAAGCAAAAGCAGTCCCAGAACAATGCCCAGTGCTCGTTTGATGTTTGTTGTTCTTCATTTTTGAGCATCAGTTTTGACTTTCGAAGCACGGTTCAGCGATGCGTCTTTTCGTTTGCCACGTCTTCTTTTGCGTCGATGTCCGATATCGACAAGAGCTACGAAAACCAGCAGTCGAGGTAATTGCATTGACTTGACAAACAAGAAATGAGCGTGTTAAGCTCATCATGGGACTCAATATCCACACGCATATTTCTGGTATACTCTCACATACATAGAATGTCATTTGCACTTAAAATTTCAGCTGTCACTTTAACACATTCACAATTGAACACTTGAAAGTAAGCAGTCAAGTGTAGGACTTCTTGCTTTTTAATGGCAAACAAAGAAGGTAGTGACAACACTAAAATCTTAGGACTGAAATTCGACAACTTTTTTAAACAACGTTTGCTAAAACGTTTGCTATTAACTTGTTGATATTCTGAATTGAAATTCTGTTAAAACTATCTATGTTTTACTTATTCTTTTTATTCAAGAGAAATAAACAAAATAGTACGCACACTCTTAAACCACCGATGGAGTTTGCTGGAAGCCCGCAAGTTCGATGATACGTTGAGGTAAAAACTCGAGTTCACTTAAGTTCAAGTATCTGTCTTGATTTGAGTCAAGTTGTTGAAAGGCTGTGGAAACTGTACGCTCATCGACCTTAACATTAAGAAGGTTAATCGATAAAAACAACGAGTTTTGTAACCCTGTTGAATTGGTTGACAAAGTTGTAAACTTCTTGTTCACTTAACAACTTGTCCTTGTTTGTATCCATTGAGTCCATTAGGGTACGAGCTACTCCAGTTTTTTGTGAATTCTGAATAAATTCGAATAATATTAACATAAAGATGAATCGAACCGAATTTGAAGTTTTGCCAAAAGCTCCAGAGATCTTTTCGAACTCTTCATAAGAAATTCTTTGATCTCGGTTTGCATCAGCAACACTGAAGAGTCCTTCGATGATTTCCGATCCCAAATGCTCGTTCGAACGTTCAAGTTCGTTGCGTGTTAAAAGACTGTCTTTGTCGAGATCAAAGTGCTGAAACGCGAGTTATAAGCACAGCTTTCAAATCGAATTTTTTACTTTAAAAATAGCGTCTCCATTACTTTCTGCTGGTCGATTAATCTCGTAGGCCAATGGTACGAACTCGGAAATACTCAAACGATTGTCGTTGTTCGAGTCGTAGGATTTGAAAAGGAAAACCACGTTCTGAGCTCTTTGTGATTGTTTGTGCGCTTCGAACCACTTTTCGAATTCTGGAAACGAAATCGAGTTGTCTTTGTTCTGGTCGATGGCATCAAAATCGATCACTGAAATGTTCGGCATCATTGGAAAAAACCGTGTATACTTTACCGTTCTCATACATCGGACCAACTGCAATAACAGTTGTGATGAAAACAGCGAACAAAACAATTCGCATGGTAATGGCCGATGCAAAAACAACAAGTAAACTAAAAGCTGACAATTGATTGTTTTTTCTGTTGGACCGATTTGGTTCGAGCAGATGGGGCGCGTCTTCGGATCGTGTTTTTTATGTTACATTCTGCACGACATACACACATCTGCTGATGCACGAGAAGGTTTGAAGGACTTGTGCGAACTAAAAACAGCGGGTGTTTTGGCTTTTACTTGTTTCTACGTGATCGCCAATGACGCGGCAAATCACGCTTCTTCGTGCTCATCGCTCAACGGATTAATGACGATGATGCGTCCGTCGCAACGAGGATGCAATAGCCGTGGGCTCCATTGAGTTGTCGTTCTTTATTCCTCCTTCTAACGTATTAAACTCCAATGGTCAGCAACTTGTGTTAGTTCGTTTAATTGAGTTCGTATTCGTTCTTATAGATCGTTTTAAACGTATATTCAAAAATGTAGAAAGTGGAGGAAAAAGTAGCAAGACAACGCCGTTTACTACCATAAACTTCATCATTACAATAATCAAAATGTCTACCTCAACATGGTTGCCGAATTTAATTAAACGCCTACTTTCGATGGCACTTTCACTTCACCGGTGATCGGATTGCGTTCTACAAACAGATTTAGTAAAAACAAGTTTTTGAAATCAAGTCGTTGACTCACCAAGTACAGGAACCGATTTCTTCGGCGTACGAGGAGGCGACGGCTTTCCATCGTTGGCGAAGATTTGAGAACGAAAAGTGTCGGTCACTTTCTTAGCTTTACGTGATGCAGCATCAGATGAACCGAACAATCGTTCTTGAGTGTTGGCCGGAGTTCCACTTCGTCGCTATAAGTTTGAGGATTAGTTTTCATGCACAAGAGTAATCAATTCAAATGAGTTTTTAGCATCAAAATAGAATCAACGTTATCTACTTGGCTACTTACTGGAGATGCGGTTGGCGTCTCTTTGTTGTTGTTTTGAGGACACGCTTGAACATTTTGTGGAGGACTGCACGTAGTGGACATTATCAGCGAAAGAGAAGAGTAAATTGAGCACTAAATGGACAACAACGAATTCACTAATCGGTTGACTGCATGCAATAGGCCGCGAACACGATTTAAATTTTGAGTGTGAGAAGCGAACTCAAATGGGCGGCTCTTCAGTTGTTATCGGCGTTTCCTTGAACACGTCGAAATTTGCAGCGAATTTGGGTCATTGATTTGATCAGAGCAAACGGCATTCGCGCAAACTCGAGGTTACAGTGACTCGTCGTCAACCTCCGAAATCAGATATACTCGACATCTATGGGCAGCAATCTAGAATTCACGTAAGAAACTCGATCGATTTAAAGCAAATTTCTATCGAAATCTTAGAAAGACAATCAGCTGCTCGTTGTAAACCGAAATTCTTGTCCATTAGAGTGCAATGTTACAATGAGCTTCTCTCCAACGGAAATTGCTTTTGTATCGAGAACTTAAAAAACAAGTCGTTTGGCTGCAGCTGTGGTTTGGGACGCTTCAGAAAGAAGCCGGTCATTCGGTCAGGGATTTCTCGTGAAAGCAACAAAACTTCCTCAACTTGACGCGCTTCGCCGACGGCACTTTCAAATGCAATGCGGTCCAACATCTAAACCAGTATTAAGTTTATTATCCGAATAGTCACAACATAAGTTTACGACAAAAACTTTTGTTTTAACGAAACGTTAAGTTCTTAATAAGGTCCCATTAAGTTCATACACTTGTTGTTTTATTCTCCATTGTACAAAGCCATGTAATTATTGAAAGATATGACGAAAACAAGAAAGACAGGACTAAAAAGATTCAACACACGCAACATCCTCTTTCGTAAGTCTGGTTTTAATCAACGGCCAATGAGTCGTTCGCATTTAAACGTAATTGGATTGACCGAAAATGGACTACAACAGCATCTACACACAGGACCAGTGGGTCTGGAAATTTTGAAATGAAGTAAACGAAACTCAAAAACGCCAAACCAAAAGTTCATTTTATGGCAAACGAACTCTCTTTTTTCTCGACCATTTCCTGTTCGTACTTACCGAAACTCTGGTATACAATTCAAATATTGGATTCCATTGATGATTGCAGTCATCGTATCTGTGACGTTGGGTAACTAGAACTTTCGGATTAGGTGTTCGAAGGCTTCAAGTAAAAGACCTGAATATCACTGTTCGGCCACAACGTGCAAGTTCCTTTGACTTGTTTCGAAACACATGCCGTACTCTGATCTATACCTTCGCATCTACGCTCGGCCACGAACAATGGATTGATCGTATTCATGGCGCCACTAAAAACATACATGAAGTTAAATGAACTATACTCTACCGTCTGTGACATTGTCGACCGCATGATTGCTGAAGTTTATTGTTAAGAATGTGTAGTCGTGGGTCTAACCTGATAACTGCATTCTGAAATAAAACAAAGTAAAAACAAATTGATTGAATTTTCAAAAAAAACTACTAAGACTTACCGCCGCATTGTTGTTCGCTTTCTGTTATGTCTCTTAGATAGTTATAAAAGTTGTTGAACGCGACGCCCCAACGTTCGCTTAGGAGTTTGAAAAAAACATGATCTCGACATCCAGTTCTTCCTACGTGGAAATTTAATGTTTGTTTCGACACTACAACAAACCAGGCAATAGCTGATGGAAGTACGAACGATTGAAACGCGGGGATCCTTTGAGCCAAATACAGCTTTGCCAACTAGTCCATTCAGCACAGTTTTCTGCTTGTATCTAAAAAGAAATCGTTTATAATTGCAACTTGAAAGATGAGACTGCTTATTGAAAAGGCATCTTGGTTATGTCAATGACTGCTTACCGGGTTTCCAAACATTGCTGATAGTTGAGAGTTAGCCACAGAAAGATTACATAGGAACAAGATGAGAACAAGCACTAACATTGTGGAACTTGATACAATCAAAGGCTCTAAAGTATTCGCATAGAGTTGCTAATTAAAGTCCACAAACAAAAGACCAAAAGTGTCTGCCTACGAAGTCGCAAGTCAAGGGATGCGCTTTTGTAACGCGCACAAAAGTCGAAAATGTACGAAAGTAGCACAAGGCAATCGAACGGGATTATCTTGATCGAAACGAGCAAAATTGTTAGCTTGCAATTTTTCCGCCATTCGGGATTTTCGCTATCCGTTTTCCTGTTCGTACGATCAGACGTATGTGACAGACAATAGTTGAGAAATGATGTTTGAGCGCAACTGCTCGCTACCCAATGTGCCGTAAATAGAAATTTCTGTACGTCGACGATCCTTTGAAACCACAGGCTCGTTCTATTTCCAACCTTCTTTACTAGCCAAATACAAGTGTTTGATGTGTTTAATTGAGAAACTTCATTTCTTTTGTTCAAGAATAAAAGAATGTTTTGAAGCCAATCGAATTAAAAACCATTTATTAGCAGCATAATGAGGAAGACTAGAAGTTTACAACGACAACTCTCGACTTCACGGAACATCGATTTCTACGCCGTCAACTGAAATCGCGTATTTAAAATCCTGGCTGATTGCGATACAAACCATCAACTGAGTTGAATTGGAAAATTTTGGGTTTAGATTTGTGTTTCAGGCATATTTCTTGTAACCGTTGAGCGATCTAAATTAAACAAAATAGGTCGTGAAATACGATTAAGCTTTAAATGCAACATAAACAAACCTTATCCGCATCTCTTGTTACAAATCCAACATGCAGAACGTCCGCTGGATTAGAAGTCGGCGTAATGGTCACGTCGATAACCGTTTGTGCAATTGTTTGATCCTAAAACAGTTATGCTTTCCGATAGCGCGTAGAGTTTACCTTTCGCGAAGTGAACTTATTGAAACTATTTACATCCTAAACAATGAACGACTATTAAATGTCAAAGTAATGATTTTACTTGAATATCACAAATCTGATACTGTAGAAATTTGCTACCGTTGTTCCCGCGCGAAAACGTACAATGTCGCGCTCGGTAGATAAGACGTGAGTTGAAGACGTATAGAACGCCTGCTGAGCACCGCTGAATAAGATCCGTAAATAATCGAGCTTCTAATCAACAATATAATCCAAACGACACTTACTTGAACCCGTTGTTCTTCAAGGTTTTGTGGATCGTCGGCATTGACGTCGATCAGCACCCCTCCAATGTGCCAGAAGTCGCGAACAACGGCTTCGGGAGGTGTTGGATCGCAGACACGTGCCAAAATACAACCCATTTAGATGTGCCCGTTCATCGAAGTTGCTGAACGCCACAAACGCGCGCAACTAAACAGTCGACGCGTTTCGGCCGTCGTTGCTTAATCGTTCACCAACCGCAGATGAATTGCATTTTAAACGAAAGACTAAACGGTCATCGGCTTCATTAATTGATACTCATTGAATAGAGAGGCGCGCAAACCTTCGGACGACCTTTTAACGTGCGTTTGTCAAGTTCGTCGTTTCGTGATAAGATGGATGACGTATCGAGAAGTTGTGTGTTTCTGAAACAACTGAAATTTACCGAATGCCTTTTTTCAATGAACTTCGCGTGTCATTCGAAGGCAATTTGTCGATAACTCTGCACAGACCACGTGTAGGTTCAAGAGGCACCGGAAATCAGTGACCTTCGCGTAAGATGATAATCAACGTTATATCACGTCGACAGGAATTATTCACAAACAAGGACTTTGAGACCACGCGCATTTCGAACGAAAATCAGGAGAAACATTTTTATTGAAATTGCAGTCCATTCCAGCAAACGATCTCATTCGCGCAAAATTGCAATCCGATCGAGGAATGAGGACCTTAAACAAGATTAAAACCGGCAGCCCGTGATGCGCTTGAAGAGCGCACAAAACCTACGGCAAACACTGTGCAACGAATTCGGATATTAACGCGGCAAATACGTTAAAAAAAGAAGTCAAACGTGCGATTCTTTGTCCCCTGCGGAATGAAACGCGCATAAATCTCGCATTCGTCGTGGCGATTAAAATTTTCCCGTCCGGAAGAGCTCGTGGAAAGTTACCCTTTGACTGCGCTTAAACTTTCACTCCCAACCTCCGAACGAACTGTTCGAATCACGAACAGTAGCGAATGCAACTCTCCGAATCAACCACATGACAAGTCACTGGAAGAACGTTGATGTGACAAACGAGTTCAGCAACAAATTTCGCTGCAAACACTTACTACTGAGTTTCTGAAGTCCAGGAAGAAACAAATGCATTCAAACGGCAAACTCTGCGGAAAGTCATTTTACTGGACCCCAAAAAATCTCTGAAAGCATTTGGTTTAACATGCAAGAAAATTTATATGAATTTTGCCACGCTCAACAGTTCGGTTGTCGCATTAGGAATGAGTAGTGAGGCGTAAATTAAATTGAATGAGCTCCATAGGGTTTTATTCATAACAACTCGCTTGAATGTCCGCTCGTTGACTCGTGCACTTTATTTTGATTCCCTGATTAAATAGGACTTCTTTATTGCCCGGCAGTGTTTTTATGATACCCATTCTTCATGGGACCTCTAAACAAATCTTGTTGCAATTAACCCCAACAAACTCATTAAACAGTTTAAGCTTCAAATAATTTACAATAATACACTACTTCCTTCAACCCACTTCCTGGATCTAATCCCTGCGGATTTCGCGAGCAATGAGTGAATGTTTTTTGTTCGATTAAACAAACGATACAAGTTCCCGGATGACGACTCTTGTCGCAATTAGAAACAGTCGCAATGACTTAATGGACTTCAAAACCGATCAGGACCGCACGTTTATTGTAATACAATGTGACACTTTGTAAGTGGATTGGAGACGAAACCTGTGATTAGAAACACGTTTGAAGAGTAGATTTTGTGAAAATGACAAATTTAGTTGCTTGAGAACAAAATAAAAGAAAAAAGGATGTAGAAAAAGCGTCGGTAGGTATTGAATTTCGAAGTCTACTTACTGGTGGTCCCCTCTTGTCGCCTTTACTCACTTAAACTAAGTCCAAAATTTGTTTACTTTTCTTCAACACCTCCAAACACACCCTTTTTGATTGTTCGTATCACAAAAACAAGCAATTCGGTTGATTAACAAAACTACAGACGAATTAATAGATTGTTTTATAACCAGTGGATAACATTCTCATTACATGTTAATAATACAGGTACTAATAAACCGGAAAATTTTCTGATACAGGAAGTTGAAAAGCGTAAATAGGTCCTCCCCAAGTTTCCCAACACGTCTAATTCGTATGTACGCATACTTGCGCTCCACTGACCCGTCGACTTTTGCTCAAGAACAGTCTGTGAAGAAGCAAGCAATAAAACCACTCGTTGAGCAATTTCACAGTTTGAAATTCCTTAAGCTTATTTTTATGTCCGTAGTTGGTATGCGCGAAAAGTTTCCAATTTAAGATATTTCGCTTTGTCACGACCTTAAGTCGACTGGTCCATTGAAACAAAAGACTTGAAAGCATTGGTGGTTTGAAGTAATAAAAATACTTTTTGGGAAGTTAACGAGTGAGCAAACTGACGATCGACTGGAGCTCTTGGGCTGAAGTGGTTCCGCTTGAAAGCTTAAAACGCGCTTCTCATATCCAACAACTTCTCTCTGCATTTCAACTCAGGTGCAAGCCGCTGAATGGCAACTTCGACGCGAATAAGCACAAAAAGACGTTGACTGCGAAAGAAACTTGAAGACCAAACAATTGCCGTTGAATGGTTTCCAGATTTTTAAGTGGGAAAATAAAATGAATTCGTTCGGCAAGTGCCTCAGTTCGCGTCCATCAACTCGAACTGCTGTTTTATAATTGGACGACGCGTGAGAAAAATTCAAAAAGAAATTTTCTAGGAACGAGCACGCCACATGGCCCTCGAGTTATGAATGTAAAACATAGAAGAAAAGTTGAAATATTCAACGAAATTGCAGAGCATTCGAACTGTTCGACAATTAAGAGGACATTCGTTTATGCAGGAAAACAGAACGATTATTATCGCACCGGTTGATATTAACATACGTGACTGACTGACGCCATTCCGCCGTCTGTGCCGTTTCGTGGCCGATAGATCACGTTAGTTGTCAGGTGAATTGTTTTGGAAACTTGTGGCGTTTCATGCTGCTTCCATTTCATTCATATGAGTCAGCTGCAGTTTTCTTTTTCTGCCTTAAAGTTTTCTCATTAATTGCTAGTTATCGCATTTTCCTTGTTTGCTCTGTGATCAATTAATGCACAACAGTGTGTTGAGATTTCAACTCACCTCTGCCTACTTTGTCTACCGAACATAAAGTCATCTAAAGCTGCACTTTACCGATGAGTAGCCAGTTTAGTGTTCAAAGAAACGGAATCCTCGTTTTATGTTTCAATAGTCAAGAACATTCGAAATAACAGAAATTCAATAATAAAGGAAAGGAGGTTACGCTTTCAAACGGAGATCATTCCACATAGTAATCGAAAACCGAACGATCGTATTCGTGTTTTCGAACGCAGCAAATGTAATTTTGCAGAGTCGAAATGTATTGACAAATGTTCCCTAATTTACATCTATTCTTAAACGGATGACACGAAACCAATTGATCGAATTCATCGAGTAATCTGAAAATCAACTTGCTAACAATTACAGCAACTAACGGCCATACGGCACGAATTCCGGTCCACAAAAAGCGGTTGATCGATAGTTCAGTTCACTCGAAAAAGATTCGCTTGTCAGTAATCGATTGAACATTCCATTTTCCGGTAAAGTACAACAAACTAACCGTCCATGTGCATTTATTACGCACCGTTCTTTCTCTGCAACACCTCTCATGTCAAATGAACTACAAGTCCCGACTTGAATTTACCTTTACAACCATATTCTCCTTCCTCAGTACATGGCTGTGCTGCGATTGCGTTATCTGGATTAGAATATGGGAATGAACATTGCGCTGAAAATCAATGAAAGTAACTGATTAATTACATACTTCTCGCGTTTCTCGTTTCGCTCGACACACACAATCGATAACACGATATGTTGTCTGCAAAGTTATTCGCTGAAGGACTACAGCCGAGATAAGTGAACGGTTGACAGCGTCCCGTAGGTGAATGAAAGAACCATCTTTGTTGAGGAACTCCCTTTTCGCATTTTAATCCACTGTGAAATGGTACTGAGCATGCGAAGTCTACAAAATACAACAAGTAGGTTTCTTTCTAACCAACCGGGAGTTGGACAACAAAATTCGTTATCATGACAAAAGTAACCCGGTGGGCAAGAAGTTTTTGGATCTTTGCAAAATTGTCCGCCTTCAGTCAGAAGAGGTAGTAATTTGTGCGGACAACGAGCAACTTTTACTTGGACCTCAAGACAACAAACACGTGTACGAGAACCCACAGTTTCACTTAAATGACACTAAACTCGATTATTAGCTTTGTTGGCGTAATTATTTGAAATTACTTTGTACGGTTTTGGACAAGATATTTGATCGTTACATATCTTCAGTTGACCGATAGAATCTTTGTAAGGTTTAGTATTCAACGGACATTGAAGTGGTGTCGCAATGGCATGTGAAGTACGATTGCTTCCACAGCAGATTCCTAAAAAACACTCCAATCAATTCGTCTTCTTCGATTATCTAGTAATGAATATTTGAATTCACTTACCCACTCGGTCAAAATTGCGACGAATACAATAGAAATTTGGTAAACATAAATCTTTTACTGAACAAGACTTTTTTACGGTGTCTAGAAGTAGATCGTAATCTGAGTTACTCACTCATCATCAACCTTGTATCATTTTCCCGGGACATTCTTTAAGTTCCTGCGTTGTCTTCAAGCCTCGTTTACAGCAGACAAATCGTTCTAAGACGTCGGAGTGAAGACAAACGCTCAGCGAATCGCCGCACGTCGGAGACTTTATTGGATCACAAACAGTTCGACTCAGTTCAACGTCGAGAATGAAGGTTGGTGGACAAGCTGAAATGAACGAAAATGTATCGACACGTTTCACATTTATTACCTGGTCCACTAAAAGATTTGAATTTTTAAGACAAAAAATCAGTTCAAATGAATTGACTTCTAATTAAAAAATTGTTCAGACATCTACTGCTACCAATAAAACAATGATATTTGACTCAAATTGCAAGAACTTCGGTATTTGTCCGAGCACGTGTTAATTCGTGGTGTTATCTTGGAACTTGCTTTTACCTGTTACAACAAATCCCTCTGATCTCAACATTGGAATAACATTTACTGCCCGGTGCACATTGTAGATCTGTGTTGCAGCCCAGAAGCTCGCTCGTCTGCATGTTTTTTTTCAAAGGCTCCAAACCGTTGGGACAATGGAATGAAAAGCACAAAGATCATTTGGATGAGCAATAACTTACGAGTTTTAAAATTGTTTGGTGAACAACAATAAAATTTTCGTCTATCTTTGTTGAACATTCCCAAGTAACCGACCGGACAATCGTTTGAATGATCGCCATCACAGGTCTTCGGTTTGTGCGTTCTACTGTCCACATAAACCCCTTGGCCTTCGGGACACAATCCCATATTTACGTTTCCACAGCAGATGTTTCGATCCAAGTTTGTTAAATCAACAACGCAAATGAATCCCGGAGGACATGAAGTGTTCGTACAATCAAAAGGATCATCGGTCGGACGTTTTCGAAAAACAATTTCTCCATCTGCACAAGAAGCAGTGGTGCAGAAATTCATGCAATCCTAAAATAAAATCGTTATTGTTGTGTAATTACAAACTTTCTTGTGAATTTGCGAAACAGTTTGCTTCGCAACTGGATGTAGAAGACGAAATAAACGGCTTGCATTGTCGTTTCTCGACATCAAAAGCATATCGAATTGACGGTTCATTGCCCGGATCGTTGTTATCTTTAACGGGCAGTGAGCAGATATGCCAACGCGAGGGACAGCAGTGAGTTCCCAAACAAGTGTAATTCTGTGGACACTTCATGCTTAAAGACGGGCCACAAATGAACGGACTGTTCGTTGTTTCATTAATCAAAATTTGACCACCGTATGGACATGCCGCTAAACGAACATTAATTGAACCGTTAGTTGCTACAACCTTCAACACCGCAGTAGTTAGCACACGATTGCTCCGACTCGAATCGATTCCAATTGCCATCACAACCGTAGAAATCGAATGGTTTGCAAGCTTTCAATGTCGAATCGAAATACCACCGAGTCACTTCAGATTGACCACAACGAATCCCGCTGTCAAAAGGCAATTGACAAGTGTGCTCTTTGCTCGGACAGCAAATACTTTGCGTCGTATCACATTCGTAATGAATCGGACACTCATCAAAATCGGTTCCTTCTTTATGAGTGTTGTTATTGCACTTCCAATAACGATTGTTGTCAAGACGAATTGGTTCACCATGAGAACAAGTCGGTTCAGCTACTCACAATCATTGAATTATATTTACAACAAATGAACTTACTTTCAGTAAAACTACAGAAATCTTGACATTCGTCTAAAGTCTTAAAGGAATTAGCATTCGATCCACATCCTAAATGGTTTTGGTGTCAGTTGTCTTATCGTAAAATTACCATTATATTGAAATGGTTTGCAGATACTTTCTTTTGAGTTGTAATAATATCGGGTTGTTGGTTCGGAATGACAAGCCGAACCCAAAATTAAAGGTAAATTGCAGACATAAGCAGATGTCGGGCAGCAAACAGAGGATCTGCATTCATGTGTTCTCGGACATTGATGATCATTCTTGCATTCCACATTACCCGAATCGATACGTAGTGGACTACCAACGGGACATAAAGAAATTGAACAAAAATCGACACATTCGTCCAATGACAGAAAATTGTTAAAATTACCGGCTAAATGATCAATGAATTTTTAATACGATTACACAAACCTTGACCATAATAACGAAATATTCGGCATTTGCGAGCGACACGATCCCAATACCATCTTGAAACTGGCTCTTTGTTAAATCTACTGATTCCAGAATTGTAAGGAGGTTGCAAGGGTCTTTTTTTAAGATCTGCATTGAGCCCCGAAATACCACCGTATTCACTGCAGATGTACTCGATAGTCGGACAGCAGACTGATTGGACCTGTCGTTTCGAACACTCGAATTTATCATACCGACAATCGTCGGACGTTGTGCACTGAATCATAAGGTTTTCAAGCAGTGCTTCTGGAACTTCAGATCCTTTGCCAATACTCCGCGTTTCTTCCAGTAGAGGCTGTCCGCGCGAACAACCTGTTAAAAATGCTAGCTAATTGTTTCCATCCAAAACTTACGGCTCTTACAGTAGCTCTCACAGTGTTGACGTGTAAGAAAGTGATTTGCGTTGCCTATAAACGTCAAGATTATAAATTTGTCTGAAATTTTGCTGAATTAGAAAGTAAAATCAATCGGCTAACTTCTTTGCTAACTTTCCTTTTGATCCCAAATAACGAAACGGTCGGCAAGTTCCCGTTGCTGAATTGTAGTAAAATCGTTTTACAGTCGAATTTCTTTGGTTGCTTGGTGTTTCACCCTCATCGACCGGTTGAATACATGTAAATGCTCTCGTTGGACAACATAAACTGTCAATGCAGTCGTAGATTTCTGGTGCCTCCTCGCAGCCCATGAAGAGGCCAGGCAATTCCTGCCCATGTTGATTGAAGAAGTAGCATTCTGCTGGATGATTGCTATTTCTTGCGAACAAGACTCCATTTGCTTGATTGGTCGGGCATTCGTTAGGCAAATGACACACTTTACCTTCGCGTGTCATTGTTACTTTTTGATCGACTGGACATTTGCAAATACCGCTTGCAGAACAAGTGCTATCAGGCCAAACAGCAGCACATTGCTCATCGTAAGTACAACCACTTTCTTCCGGATTTACTTCTAATTCCAAATAGAGATCAGTTTCTATTTCAACCTACTTTTATAGCAAAGCTCATTGATTGCAATGAAAGATGACCAGCAACGACAAAAACGTTGTTCGCAAAAAGCTAAAGAACAAATTTGTGCACGTGATCGAACTGTCGATAAAAATGCAATTTGACGTTTTAATCGACTAATATATATGCCAAAAACTTGCCTCCAGAAACACAATCGTGATTGAAAGTACAACTTTTTCCAACCGATCGATTACCTTAATTCAAAAACACGTAAGCAGATTATCACTTATTATACCAATAACAATTAATGAACGTTTAGAATCAGGTTCTTGTGTTGAACTTGTTGATGAGTCGACATCGTAAAGTTCGTTTCTACAATCATTAACTCGTTGTTTTTTGATTCAAAGTCAATTGTAAACTTATCATGATTAGCAGCACATGCGTAGATTAGTAACATAATCACTCGAGTCGTCAATAGCATTCCTTCATTAGAGCCAGAGCGTATTCGTGTTTTACATGGTTTGCAAATCGACTAGTGAACAAGTTAGAATTGCAAGTTAATTTTCTCACCGACTTCGCTTATGCAAACAACGCAGATCCATTCATTCGAATAGACAAACGACCAAAAACTTTTGACATTAACGTTTTGAACGTCTTTCTTCGGACTCCCTACTTCTTATATCGATTGAAGTAAAAATCTGTTTATTTCTTAGTCTCTTAATCAAAATAAAGCAAACAAGGGAAAGTGAATGTGATACAAATGGAAGTGATTTTGAGGGGCAAATTTGATTACAACTTCTTTTTTACCAACTTCTCCAAACGTCGCATACTGTTGTCCGCGATTCCATCGACTACCGTAGAAAAACTATATGGTATGGAGGAGCTAGTGGCTTGATTTGGCGGCAACAGAACGTGTCCTTCGATTTTTGTTCTGTACAAATGAATTATGTTTTGAATGTCGGCACGTTTCATTGCTCGCATCTCGAGGATCTTTTGCAGCTCATTGTAATCGGATTTCGGTAACATTCGTGCATAATTCAGAATGAAATCATCCGGTTTGCTGACGTCTGCCATAACCACTTTAAGAACCATTTCTGCTTTCGTCATCACTTCGATCACAGCGGCAGTAAACGGAGTCGGTGGTTTGATGACAACCGAAGAACCAACAGAAGGCATACTCAACAGAAATGTTTTCAACGAGTGCGTATCTAAGAGCAATTGTTCAGCTCCGGTGACGGTAAGTGGTTTGCATCGAAAAATAGCACCAAGAAACTTGTTGACTATTTGAGTGGCCAACTTCAAACAGAAATGTGCAAAATACTTCCGTCGATCCGAGAAATAGTCACGAATTAACGGTACTATTGATCTCAAATGTTTGCGAATGGCAGAAACGTACGCCGATTCATCGCCCACGGTCTCAACGTTCACCCAACTGAAATTACAAGAAAAATCTTCGGTTGGCTATCTCGTCCACTTACTTGATCTTCGTCATCGCTTGAAGTGCAGCATCGCATGAAATTTCCGCATCTTGAACCAACGTTTGCAGCGCGTTATTCGAAATACTGTAAAACAATTCCATTTCCTGACTCATATCAACATTCTACAACAACAGGATTATGATTTTCATCGACGTTGTCACTAACCGGAAGACGTTGTCGCAATTTCTCTTGCAACTGATTAGTTGTTTCGGCACACCAATCAGAAGTCGCCAACAAACAACAACAAAAGAATTGCTGGTCGGGAGTCAAACGAACAGCCGTTTCTTCGCGCATCAGATTCTGCAAAATGCTCGACGTTGTTGCCGACGATGAAACGACCATTGGCATGAAAGCTGTTAAACAACCGTGTCCATAACCACGAAGACATTGCTTGAACACATCAACAAGTCGTCTGAAATCGATTTTTGCTCAAGTTCTTTGACTTTCTGTTTCTTACTGCAACAACATATTCGGTTCCGCACACAATTTTGTCGACTCGGTGATGATCTTCTTTAGTAACAAAAAAAAGTCTGCACTTGAAGGCAATGGAAAGGCATGAGTACTCGTGTCTCGAACTGGTCGCTCTTCACCATTTCGAATTTTAGTGGCACAGTCTTCCAAAAACTGGGAAAGGTTTTTGGATTGTGCATTAACGAAAATGTTCATGTAGTTGTTGAAGATGGACCAAATCACTTTCTCGAAATTCCACTCATCTTTCGCGGGAAATCGTTTACAAAGCAGATTTTCGAACATAATCGTATGGTTAATAGCATGCGCCAACAATTTCCACTCGATCTCTAACCGTCTTTTACTCATAAGTCGATCGAGTGATTGACGAGTAACTTCACAAAACTCCATCGTCAACCTCCGTCCCATCTCCCAACTGCTCGGAAACAATTTCGACGTCCCATTGCGTTCCAATTCAGCCAATTTACTCACAAACCACTGATATCTACATTGGAAAAGAAGCGGTTAAGTTGAAAGATTATACTTACCTTTGATCAATTTTATCAATCCACGCACAATCTTCGTTGTCCGCAAATAGAAGTCGATATTCACCCAATTGAAGATTGATAAACCAAGCTCGAAAATCGGATTCTATCTTTCCGCCCAATATCGCCACAACTTTGCACATGTCGGACACTTTTGCATTTGCTTGTCCACTCTAAATGTCAAACATTAATGCAACAGTCATTTGTTAACGTACTTGGAATGCAGCTTGAAGATCTGCGGATACTTGAACACTCAGTTTTTCTTTTAGTTTATGTACTCGTTGGGTCAAGTGAGCAATATGTGGCACTCGCATGTAACCGTCGAACAAAGTTAGCACATTCAAAACTGCAGGTAATTCACTGGCAATATCACCATAACGCTTAGTCACCATCCATTGCGCTGAAACAAACTCTCTCAGATCTTTTATGAGGAAATGAGCTTACTCATTGAATTGAGGCCCGTCAGCAATAAATGCAAATGATGAAGACACGTAATTGAAGATGTTAAGTTCTTCTTAGCAACATCCAATTGTGTAATATCGCGGGTCATATCCAACACACTTGTTTCCGATAGAAGTGTTTTTCCGCGAATACGCTCAATTCGTGCTTTCAAATCAATCATTGATTCGTTTGCCTAAAACAATACGATATTGACGCTTATTGAAACAAAGAACTTACTGTGTTAATTGCATTCAAGCCATCACTTGTAACCGTGCCGTGGTTTTCCACCAAACTTCCGATTTCAACGTCCAATTCCTTCACTTCATCGTCTATTCTTTGAACTACAGAATCTAATAGAGAAAGCGACTGCTCGGTCGGAAATAGTTTGTTAATCAGAGCAGTTAAATCGAGGTTGGGCTTGTAGAATTCGGACTCTGTGATTTCGTCCAAAATGGCCATTACCTTTATAATCGATTGCAATAGAAGGCGCTGTTTAAAGTACTTACTTTTGTCGAATATTGTGGACTTTTTGATCGTACTGTTTCCGTTGACTCAGCTGATTGTTCGTCACTCATTTCTGGCAGTGTATCAGACGTTTCCATAGATTTTCGTTAGGTTTGAATAGAATTTGAGCGAAGACAATTCAACAAACAACCATCTTGTTAATTTTTAGATGGAAATAACATTCTATTCACAAAATATCTTATTAGAATATTGTTCGCATCGATAATGTAAATTTAATCGTCGTCTTTGCCAACTACTCACTCGAATGAAAACAGAAGGCCAACACAAGATTCGCAGTGGATTCGTGGAAGAATCCAGGTTTTTGCACTTATAATCAAATTACAGTAATAGATGACTAACGTTTGATTATAGACTGCGTAATAGGAATCTCAAAATGATAATAAACTCATCCACATAAATGCTTGAATATGGCGGGTTTGTAATCAAAAGATGTTCTTTAAACATTGTGGATTATTCTGACATTAATGTGATGTCTTCCTCGAATTGTAAGTGTTTGTTACAAGTGAGTATTTGGACTGATGATAAGCACTAGCAAACATTCTCCGATAGCAACGACTTCTTTCCAACGTCCACATTTCTTTTGCGTTGGTGTTTGCTGCCTGTGGCACACCACCGACCACTTTTCTTTTTTCTACTTCGTTTGCCTGACAGAAAAGGAGCGAGTCCAACGCAGTCCCTTACAACTCTGTCATTTTTCTTTCTTTCACGATCGTTTGTTTGATGTCTAATTGAAAGTCTCCAGTCAATCCGAGTGTTAATTCGGAAAGAAATCTTGACATCAAAATTATTCGTAGAGAAAAATGAAGGAGTTTTTCCCTACTTTATAACCTTGCTTTCAGTAGTTTTCTTTAGCTGTGCAATTGGGTGCAGATAGAAACGAAAAACTGGAACGGTTGAGAGAGAATGGAATCAGAATTGCTTCTTTTGAATCGTTTGGTTTCTTTGCGTCTTATTGGGTTAAAACGCAATAGTTTCATAAAAACTGTTCACTTACTTTCAAGCCGCTTGTAATTGTTTCTGTCAAACGAAAACCCCATTCATCTCAATTTTACGACGAATTACAACTTTCCGAGCAAAGAAAGCGGATAATTGTTGTATGTGTGTTCGTTAAAAGCATCTGCTCGTAAGTGTCGAGAATTATCTCTTGAACAATGACCTTCGATGATGATCCCTCACATAACGGCGGCTCTCACTTCTTTAAGCGACCTGTCCGAGTATAGCTGCCTCATATTTTCGATGACCGTTGCGCGAGATTTGAACTCAACCTTGTTCTAATTTTAAGTGGAGCGCGTCAATCAACGCCGAATTTTTAATCGGTCAGATCGTTAAATGCGGAACTTTAAAGCAATTCGATAGTTGAGCTATTTGATTGTGTCTGTGTAGTCCATCCCCTGAATTTACATCATTTTTACGTGCCATCAATCGTTGAAAAGGTTTTTGTAATACTTACTTTATTCTGGGTTTTAGGATCCCAACAATGAACCCACATTCGTTATATTTGAGGTCAGATTGTTACGCTTAATGATGCGGATATCGACATTGTCGGTTTCACGAGGACGCGGGATTTCCGGCTATTTATTTAAGCTAATACATGTGCCTAATGTTCATTTCGCATCGTATTAGAATGCCTGGAGTGCCTTTTGTAGCACTCCAACTTCTACTATTCAATCTCTTACTTATCGACCACTCTAAAGGTGCCCCCTTATGTTCATATCGATCTCCCAGCTCCGACGAAGTAATCAAAAGTCCACGGTTATTACGTTCCTCTCGAAAACCTCGCTCTCTGACCGAAAACTTTCATATCCACTCCGTAATCGACCAATCAGTTAACAGGTAACAGTAAAATAAACGACTCAATGACATGTTGTATTGCGCAGTCAACCTGTCGAAATTGTCAACCACATCAAGGTATCTAGCAGTTTCGTGGAGTTTTGATGATTCATTTAGAATGTTTTGATTCCGAATGCCACTCAATTTTGGACGCAAAATCTCCGACTACGTAACAGCGGAATCAATGGGATTTTGCTTGAGAGGTTAGTTTTTCGATAGTTGTAGATTGCACGTAAACTCCACTACTTTGTTAATTTATAAATTGATTGTGCAAGTTTAGAGCTTGTATTGTTGGATCAACGTACACTCTCAACGATCGACGCGTTTGCACTTTAGGATGCGCTGCAGAAACGAAATGCGGTGAAGCGATTATTCCCGAATATCATCTACACGTTTGTTATAATCGAAAATCAATTTAAATGCATCGAATTCCAGAAATGTTTGAGCAGAACACGATCAACTGAACATGAACGATCGATAAGACCAGTGTTAACGAATTTCATTTTGTACGTGAGTGCGGTCAATTCAACTCGATGTCGAGATGTCAACACGGTTGCGTATGCCGTGCATTGCCAGCAGGAATCAACCAATCGGTATATCTATCGAAGCTTCGTTACATGAACTTCATGTTTAGACCGATTGCCGGAAACGTGAACATTTGTCCGAATGCTCTTTCAACTCGTCCACATGACCAAGAACTTCTAATTTCGACAATCAAACATGAAATAGCTCATGCACTTGTCTTTTCGGATGCACTATTTCCCGATTTCCCATCGGTTTGTCCTGAGTTAACAGATTTAATCTTTGAGATTTAGAATCCGATAAAAACATTTGAACGAGATTGGCCATTGAAAAACGGACAGGTATTTGTGTTGATTGTATTAGCATAAAAGCATTAACGCAGGTTGTAAAACGAAGACATCACGTAGTCACATCGAAACGTGTTGTCGAAGAAGTTCGACGGCATTTCAATTGTTCAAGTTTGCTGGGTGCAGAATTGGAGGATCAAGGCGGATTCGGAACTTCGCTAGTGCATTGGGAAAAGCGTTTGTTTGAAGTGAGTAGCTCGAGTTGATCAAAATTTATGACCATTTTTGCAGAATGAAGCAATGACTGGAACACATACTCAAGATCCAATTTACAGTCGAATTACACTAGCACTGTTTGAAGACAGCGGTTGGTACGATGTTTCGTATGAGTAAGCAAAGACTTTCGTGCTCTTAACTTTGCTCTTGTTTAGCGCTGCAGAAGTGTTAGATTTCGGGAGGAATTTGGGTTGTGATTTTGCGAAAATGACTTGTGGTGAATGGATTCGAAAACAAAACAAACGGTATATGAGCATTTGATTGCGTTTATTTCAACTTGTGATTTAAGTGGTCTTCCAATTGCACCTTACTGTCAATTACCAAAACACGATGGAAAACGCTCATTAGCTGTGACTCGTTGTAGTAGTGCACGAAACGCTCTTTCATTTTGCAACCTAGTTCCCTACAAGTTGGAGTTGGTACCTTATTACCAGTATTTTGATCGTCTGTCCGGAATTGCTTCTTCTCAAATAGCTTTTTACGGCGGGTCCGTTGAATTGGCTGATTTTTGCCCATTTTATCAGGTAATTTGTTCTTCAAGTTTACGGAAAGGTCGTTCAGGCGTTCACATGGCGAGATCAACATTCCGAAAATCCGTTACATCGCGACAGTCGATGTGAACTTGAAATGAACATGCCGACTGAAGAATCAAACACTGTGCTTGAAATTTACGGTCAGAATTCACGGTGTTTTGATTTGTCGATTAGTTGGACAGAACGACGATGTTCACGCGTCAAAACGTACACTCAGTATATGGCCGGTTGTTACGAGGTAAGTGAATGATGCACGCTCTGCTAATCTGCAGTAATGTTTTTACGTTACAAATTTGATGTATAGTCGACAAGTCCTTCGGTTTTTCAAATGCTAAACGGATTATTTAATGATGTACTAGCAGATGGGTGTGAATGACAAAACATGTCAGTATTCTTTTTACGAAAAGGTTTATGTCCAAGAATAGTTTGTTACGAACATAGAGCGTAGAAATTAGTTTACAATTTTTTACTACTCGATCTCTAATCGTGTGTTGAAATGATTACATTTATCGTACACGCTCGACTTACGATCCTTTCTGTCATTACTCGAATTGCTATCGGTTAACTGACTTAAGTTGATGTTTCAGTACTCATGTCATGATGGACGTTTAAATATTGGAGTAGCAAATTCGACCGACTTCTATCCATGTTACCATACCGGACAGAAAATTTACATTCGTCGGGTTGGCCACATCGATTTCATGACATCACCTGAGAATGTTTTCAGATTATCAATGGTTGGTTGAAAGAAGGCAGCATTGTTTGTCCATCTTGTACCGAAATTTGCGGGTCAATACGAAACAGAGGAAATGGAAGTTGTCTTCCTGAAATCGAACCGCCATTCGGATACGTTGGAGATCTTCCGTTGGTCGAGCCGTGTTTTGCTTTTGGTTCTTCTCCCTTGAATCCCATCATTGTAATTTGTTTATTTTCGATATCTCTTTTCACATAACTACGGTCATTTTTAAAGCCCGGTGATTGCATCTCAAGTCTCTTAATTACTTTACGGTTAAAAAGAGTAGTTTGAATTACTCTTCTAAACGACATATTTAGATTGTTCTCTTTCTTTTACCATCAGCATCTAGGGTATTAGCGGACTTTCATATCTTCACGACCTGATCTCATATTCGTTATTAAGTTGGAAGTCAACAGATCCTTTTAAAGTTCGGGTTTATCAAATACGAAGTCTACGCTTTTTATTAGAGACAATAAACAATTTTGAATTGTCGAATCATAGCACGTTGGCACGTTTCCACTAGAATTCTTAAAACACTAAACTCATGGGCTTTGATGTTCACTTGGAAAAATGTGTTAGAATCATGGGTTTAGTTTTTATGCTTTGAACCACTACTTGGTCTTTGGCATCAAATCCATTAGGTTCGCGTGAAAGCATTCCACCATGATGGTAATATGTTTTCGAACTGTTTACCGTGCAAATTTACGTAACCTGCGTAGTGTGCTTCGACAATTACGTTTATTCTCAATTGGTTTATGCACATGAAATAAACCGACGGCGTCGGAATAAGTGAAGATGACAAAGAGCAGAAGTCGAACAAAAGAAGTTTGTGGGAATCTATTCATGAGATCGTACTGAAGTCAAATATGCGGTTCAAAATACGTGGGACGCCCCTAAGCGCAGTTTTACGATGACGCCAATGGAAGGGAAAGTCATAACTTCTTAAAGGAAACAATTAGCTTAAGAACAAAATGAAATGAGTGGATACACGTAGGTCGCATTGGGTCGTCAAAAACAATTCGGTCAACTGATCAATGTATGTGACGTAGAAGGGCCAATAGACGAGAGCTTTGTTTTATTGTTAATCTCGAATTTGCGGCAGAAAAACTGTTGAATTGGAGTTTAAAATTGGAGTGAAATAAATTTACAAAGACTTAGTAATACGGAATGTTACCAACGCCGAGCTGATCATCACTGGCCAATCTGGAGAGTAAATCACGAGAAATCAACGATCGTTTCAATGGTGGTGGTCTGATTAGTCGTGGAGGTTGTGCACGTTTCAATGGTGGTTCTTGAATTAAACGACGTGTACCCGAAGATGAGCTAATACCAAACATAGCCGGACGTTCAAATCCTGCGTTATCGATTTCTTCTTCCTCGTCAGCTGCTTGTTGTGCAATTGGTCCGGAATCGGCAATTGGCGCAAAATAAAACTTCTGGCCGGACAATCGACCACCTGCGAGATCGAACTCAAACGCGTTACTCATCATCAAACAAAACACTGAAGCCAACACATATGTAGTCAAAGAGCTCATTGCTACAGTTTCTTGGTTACGGTAATCGAAGTCGTAGATGTTTACAGTATTAAGCTACTTCGTAATCTGCCCAATCAAGTGGTAGAAGTTGATTCTGACCTGAAAATGTCGATGTTATTTGTAAAATAAGTACGAGCTAAACTGAGTACATGTGTTCACGTCAATGGACCTTGTAACGGAAAGATGTTTGGACATTTTGGAAGTTCAAAGCGTGCAGATTTAAACTCCGATGCAAATCCCAAGTTCGTATTCGAAAATGCGAAATGAAAATGAAAAAAATACGCCCGCGAAGCTTTGAAGTGGGTTTTAAATTTCGTACGGTAAACATCAACCCACGATTCGAAATGGCAGAGATTATGGCAAACGACTTTCTATCGCCTTCTGTTGGAAGCGTGTAAGTTGTTTTGTTTCAATTCGGTAGTTAATGAATCGGACGAATTTCGAAAGAAACCATCGGCTACGTTTGTTTTCACTCCCACGTAACCAAAAATAGCCATCTAAAAACATCGAATGTTTATGACATGTTGGAACAAGTGTAATCTCTGAAGTGCATGTGATAAAAATGAACAAAGCCAACTAAGACTCAAAATTCCGCTTAATCTTAGCTGACTGTTTCATTCAAATCCAACCTTTACGATTAAATGACTAGGTCGATGATCTTTGAAGGCAAATCAATCTTTGAAGAATAAGCTTTGTCGTTACAACTAATGGAATCATATAAATGCAAAATTCGCTTGTGGACACGCCAAGAATTTTGATGGATCAGCTAATGTACAATGTTTGATGCATTTCGAAAACAAAACAATGCACACGTCCATTAGCAATCAAAAACAACGTTGTTTGGTTTTAATCAGACTGTCAGCTCACACTGAGCTTGCACGAGTACCGTTTTCTACGCTTAAAAAGCAGTCTTGAAGTTGAAGTGGGCGGGTTTTGAATTAGTGAGTAGATGGGCGGTCCCAGAAACTGAACGCTTAGCGAAAGAGTTGCTGGGGTCTGTTCAAGTGCTATTACAGTAATATGCTGCAACAAATTTCAGGAAATGTTACGATGCATAATTGATAGATCGGAAGTGAGACAATTTCTGAATACCAACGAATTGACCCTTTTCTATGGATCAACTGACATTTGTTTAGTGATAATAAAGTCAAAACAATGGTTGTGCGGGTTGACATACTAATGTAAATGTTACGAAGAGGTTTTCGGTAATAACAGTTAAGACAAAGAACTTAAGTCGAGGCTTACTTTTCATCGCATAAACTAATTAATTCGTAATTATGAAATAATTCGAAAGGATATCCATCTAAAAGAACGTTTCAACGAAATACTCAACACTTAACCCAATCCAACAAGTCTAACCAAAAAACTGCTCTTGCCAAACGCCTACTCTGCAAATTCCGTTCAATCCAAACTCGTGCCATTGTTCAACAACACTCATCTCAATTATATCTCATTCAACATGCCCTTTGTTCCGTTCAATAACAAAGACGAGCTTCCTAACACAAAGTAATTAACACCCCCAAATCCAAAACGGTTTCCATTTCGACTCTTGTACTCATTCGTCGAAGTTGACATCAGAAACCAACTACCGTAGACAGGAACTTACCATATGCCAACAAAGTCTTAGATTGTTTCGAGTTCTCTATTAGCAAACTATTATATGACAGCTTTTCAAAGATCTGTTTCCTTAGTGACGTAAATTCAAGCGCGACTCGCATTTGTCAATGATAATGGAACACAAGCGCTATAAATTACGCAAACGAGTATGACGGTATTTCCGGACGATGTTAAAACGAATTGATACTAATTCTTGCGCATCGCTTCTTCTGAGCTCTTCGGCGTCATTGTCCGCAGAGATATCGAGCTTTGTGGCGTTTATTGTTGTTGATTCACAGTTAAATTTGTACCGGAACAAAACAACCAAGCAACGTTGCTTTCCGGAGAACTTTTTAAGAATGATATCACGATTGTAACTGACAAAATGACGTTCTGGTTATTCGCAATTACTCCAAATAACTCCAATTTGGTTTCCTTGTTCTAGCAATATCATTACCTTCAATCACAAATACAAAGCTCTTAATAGGCGTATAGGTCAAGTTTCTTCTAAACTTAAAAAGGTTCTTTAAACCAAAGTAATTTATCATTGAAATGACCTTCTTTTTGCGGACAATCGGCGTTTAAACGTGTGGTTTTTGTACAGTGCGGAACGAAACTCTGCGAATCACTAATCCATAAACGACAAAACCAGAAAGAACTCGACACTACAGAAGCCGCTTATAAAATTCGAATGCGTCACGTCCCCATGAATTCGATTAGCAGACACAACGATCAATATCGATCTACGACATCAGTAGAATTTTGCGTTTACAGTCGTTTTTTATTAAAAGAATATTGTAGTTTCGTGATTCATCCTAGTGAAAGGTAAGTAAATTATATACAGTTCATACTTACAGAAACACTCAGACTCCGATCTTTACTTTTTGTTTAGTACCTGATGTCTTATAAACGGAAACTTGTTGAAATGTCTCACGACGAGTTGGACACATGCATTGAAGCGTTGTTTCGTTCACACAACACAACAAATAGAACACGTGATCAGAAGATTTCATTGCTTTTGTCGTGGTAATTTCATTTCATAGAGACTACTCGCTGACACTTAATTGTATTTATAGGCTTGATGCTATGAGCTTAACTCCCTATCATGAGTTTCTCTTCTACAGGGACGAGAACAATGATCTTTGGCTTTTAAACAGAGACCAGGTTCATTGTAAATGTTGTAGAGGTTATGCGCAAAACTAATGAATATGTTCAATTCTATTTTTAGGTACACCGCAAATCAAAACATCTCCGCAACGTTCGCAGACCGGAAATAAGTCGAGAGTTACGTATCAAACGATTACCGTGCCAGAGAATCGAGACAATAACACAAATCAAGTGACGGTCGTCACTCAACAACCTCAAAGAAACAAGTCAGGTAATTTACGTTTGATAGAAAGATTTCTAGAACCAGGTTTCTGCAAATTTCTTCTATGAATTTTAATTGCGTGCCACGCAGTACTAAACTCTAACTAATATACCAAACTGTAATTACGGATATCCGGTTGAAACTTCAATTACTGAACCCAAATATATTTTTTGACTTGATAGCTTCCCACAATACATCCTGCAATTAAGAGCCATTGATTTCTGTTCGATTTCAGATGTACGACCGATCGCACGAACATCACCGCAACAAACAAGCAAAAAAGAAGAGTCGAATTGTTGTCGAGATTGTTGTTCTGAGTGAGTTCTAGTGTTCATTTTTTGGTCCAATTGTTCTTCTTCAGATGTGCACACATCTGCTCCAACTTTCTAAGCGGCTAGTACGATTGATGTATACGATCGTTTTTAGCAAGAATAAACTCACGAATTCTTTCGGTATTAAGATATATAACTTTATTAACGTAATAACAAGTTTAACGATAGTTATTTAACAACACCGATCGAATCGGCAACAATGTGGAAAGAGCTAGGAATGTCCATTTGATTTACCCGAACATATCTTTGGTAAGAAGCGGAGATTGAGTGGTTGAAAGCATTTGATTTGTATAACTAGAGTGGATATGTCTACAAAAGAAAGTATGTAGGTTTGCAATCAATATACAGATTCAACTGACCTATAAGCACGTCATTTGAACAATTCGCTTGGGTTTGTGATCAAAAAGCTGAATGTGGCTGAGAAATGCTGACCATTAACACTCAAAATCCTGTAAGCTGATTGGATTATCACATTCAGTTGGTCTTATTGCAAACATTTTCGACGACCGTTTAACGAAATATAACTCAATAGAAGAATCGAAGTAGTCGGCTAGCGAGCAAATTTTGTACAACGCATCAACGTCTAGAATCGTCTGAATCTTATTCGGAATATCCATGTGTACCAAATTCGTAAGTTCAATGATCGTCAATAACTTTGATCTTCCGGTCTCTGCACAATTGTTGTCAAACACGTGCATCAAAAAGGTCTCGGAATTTCCGTAGAAGGCAAGCTAAACATAATCAATAGAATACATATAGTGAAATACTCACCGTAGTAGCTTCACCGATCAATTCGATTATGTCCATAAAGTAGCGCGGACTTAGAAGAATAAATCCAATCTCATCCAAAGTATTCTTACGGTGATAAGTCGTACTTAATCGAATGTTATGCTGACTTATCGCATATTCCCTCTTACGCTCCGTGTTGTAATACGCACAAATCGACATTGTGGGCGAATCGGTTTGAATTCGAAAGGTGAAAGTGGAAAGATGTTTCTTTGTACACTCAGTTTTGATTACACGCATGAAAGCATCGGCCTTAACGCAACAATACGAACGACCCAACATAGATTTGAAGAAGTCGTTAATTTCGAGGAAAAAACTCGGCAGAAATCGAATCGCTCCGACCATCGACGTCCCTTCTTTGCTCGACTTGATGAACAACTCTTGTTCGTTGTAAAAGAACGTGAAATAATCGCCAAGCCATTTCATTGATAGTAATGCACGATACATGATCTAAAAGGTCAGAAACAATGTAAACCAAAGACTCTCCAATTCACCTTCAGCTGATTTCGATCCAAATGATAAACGGCCGTAGACATGACCCAAGCTAAAAGCATTTGATTATGATTCGCATTGAACTGCAAATGGATAAATCCCACGAGTTAGAAAACAAATCGTTTGTCTACAGTCAAATTTCTGGTATCCACAATCACTTGATGTTAGTTCCAATTTTCTCACCGTATCAGTACAAATTTGGGGACGAACATGGTCAATTTGCTAGTGAACTAACCACTGGAATATTTTAGTATCCGTAATTTCACTAGACTTTTCTCATTTAGAACAATCAGTTTTGCTATCAACCAAACTCCCGACCAATCAAATCAGTGCGCCAAGAAAAGGTCGAAATGTTTACTACGCAGTACTCCATTGGGTAGCTTGGAGATGTAAAATGTTGAAAAAAACGTAATATGAGTATGATATCAATACAATAGTATTAACTACAGGCTCAGGAGCTGATCAGTGGTGTCGACGAAGTTTCAAACCGCGACCACACGCAGCGTCTATAGGTCTCCGAGGTTAAGAATTGATCCAATGACGTTGGATTAGCGCTAAAACTGTAATTTATCCTAAGAAAAATAGTTGAAATTGGCCAAGTTTCTAGTTTGAAATTTCATGATGTTTTTGTATTTTTATCGAAAAGACGATCAATTCGAATACAAATTACACCGATCGATTTTTGTGCTCAATATGCTAATTAACTTGTTTTTACATATTAGCAAATGTATAGCGCTAATTACGCAAAATGACATCTCCCGGCACTGCTTTCGAGTGTTTGAGTATCGGCATTGAAGTGGCTAAGGAGCAAGTTGTTGACTCCAATGGTCAATCGGCTTATCGAGTTGGATTTCGGATTGGCGGTGGAATTGATCAGGACGCTACAAGAAGTCCATACTCAGATAAAGTCAGAGCTGCGATCACGCATTCAATTCTGAGTTTACTTTAGGGTATTTACATTACGCACGTCGAAGCGAACTCGCCCGCGAGCTCCGCAGGTCTGAAACCCCACGACAAAATTCTGCAGGTATTTCCGTCTGAATTCTAATTTATGATGATGTTCTTGTTCAGATTAATGGCTTGGATTGCACGATGATGACTCACGAGCGAGCAGTCAAATCGATTCAACGGTGTTCAGTTTTGCAGTTACTGATCGCAAGACGAGAAGTTGCAATTTGATCTTCTGAAGTCACTTGTTTATAAAATAATTTATTCTTTAATAGCTATTTTGTATGCATAGTTCTTGGTTGGTTAAAGTTCTTCGTGGGTTTCCTCGTCAACCAAAATTTCAATCCATTCATCCGAATGTCCAGCGCGAATATGAGCCACTTCCTTGCCTTGCACTTTGATTTTCACTTCCAATCTCCACTCGCCACCAACTTCGGCTACCGGCGATACGGGTAACGGGAAATAGTCGTCAAAAAGTGCACGTGCATCAATCGTTTGTTTTGTCTTCAATAGCTCACACGTTTGTTGTCCAACTAGTTCACAGAGATTTTGATGGCTGGAATATGTTTCAAACAAAATAAAACACTACTTACCATAAATCGTCCGAAACGAAAGCATTTTCACTTTTGCCATTGAAACAAACTTGACCGATAAAAAACGAATTGTGTTCAGTGGTGAAATCGAGTTTCACAACGTTGGATACCGAACTCAACGGCTCGGTGATTTCAATTTGACCTCAATACTCAAATTCAGCGAGATTAGAAGTGAAACAAACCTCCAGCTATCGAAAGAAATCCTGGAAACTTGATGGCCGCACCGTTCTTTGAACAAATCGGCTTCTTGTCGAAATCGTAAGTTAAAACCGTGACATTATGAAATCGAACTTTAGCAGCATCTGCAAAGTTTTAGAATACGCAATTGAATAAAAAGAACTGCACTCGAAAGCTAATTCAATACTATAGATTAACATACCGTTAAGTAGATCGTGGATTGCAATCGAGTTGTCTTTGCCGTCTTGGCACGCGATAGTAAGACAGAAAAAGAAACAGAGGACAACGAAACTGTACGACATGATAATCGACCTAAGGAGACGGCAATTGAAATCAAATAATAAACATCGGGTTTGCAACTAGTTTTTTGGTAGTTCTACGAACTGTCAATCTACGAATTGCTGATAAGAATGGAAAATAAGTTGCGGTTGCGGAATATGTGCAGCTGGCGAATCGTTTTCCTGCAATACATAAGCTCGTGCTTTTGTTTTGATCCATTCAACTGTCTCTTAGTTCAACTATGCTTTTCGATTCACGCGCAACCACAGTTTTGTTTTGTCAAAAAGATATTGGTTTATTGTAGTGCAAAATGACTGACGAATAGTTGCCAGCTGTTTCGTTGCATTCCGTGAAAGTTCGCTGTGAATGAGCGTCCGTTTGGCTGATTCTTCTGGCCGGTGAAATCAGCACTCGTTTTGCGGATTTGAGAGCTTTCTTGGTCTGTAAGTTCTTTTTAATTGGAGTTACGAAAAACTTATAGGATAGTTTTGAGCTGCGCAGTCTTACAGAACAAATGGAATCTCGCACGTCGAATTTGACAGCTGAAATCTGCCGACATGGTGACTATCGACTCGGATTGGCAAGAGCATTCAACTACACAAACGCTCGACATGTTCCAGCGCTCAGACCATCACTTGTAAGTTTTGAGGCTAGAAGAGCCCGAATACCTTAAATCTCTTTATTCTTAACAAACAATCTGTTATGAAGATTCAATTTCAGATTCGTCATCCTGAGCACTTTCTGATCGTTTGTGGACAAATTTGTGTCAAATATCCCGAAGATCGTGGATACATTTATTACGACGATTCGGCTCGATATTTCGATCCTGATTTTCGCTTTCGTCGTTTATAAAACACTCACTACTTGCCACCAATTACTCGCTTTTAGCACATTTGCAGTTATCCTTTTTCTCAACATTCGATTGTCAACAGTAGACTTCGTGGTGTTGTATAAATTTTGTCAAAAATAAAAGAACAACACGCGAAAAGAAGGAATCTCAAAAGAACAGTTGTTGATGTTTTCTTTCCACGTCCTTTGGCCTTTTCGTGATCGGAGGATGCGATCGTCAATTTCATGCGTAGGAGGCCGTGACAACAAATCTCTGGTTGCGACGAGTTCATTAGACAGACGGCTAAAAAGGCGGACCGCTTATCGCGTTTTTTGCCATGGAATCTTCGCATCGATCGGACTTCAAGCGAACGGGAGGCGGTGAACTTCGAAAGAGTGGGCCGTGAGTACGTTGGGCTTAAAAGCGTCCAAAAACAAAGACGTTGTTGATTGCCACAAATTCTCGAAGTGAATCGAAAAAAAGTAAATGAATGCAGGTACACACGTAAACACAAACAACCTTCTTTTCACGAATACTCACTGAATGGCCATGAACAGAACGGCCGCCATATCGTTCTCCTGCCAATCGTTGGCCACGAGGATTTTCAAAACTATCTAACAGCATTTTAATCGAGCAGCCATGTGTTTTCGAAAAAGATCGTTCGAATTGGCAGAACGTTTGTTGATGTTCGGTTTAACATCCACAACTTCGAACTTTTCATCTTGTTGTATTTAATTAGACACCTTACAATCTGAAACTTTTCTTTGTGTGTTCTTTCGACGTGTTCGATTTCTATTCGGAACGTTTGCTATTTCAGAAACAAGTCCTGTGAACGTACAGGATGAGCGAATACGCGCTTTCTCGAACGCGTTCTGCGGCTTTGGTTCGCTCCAGTTCCGTTGCATCACGTCCAGTGGTTTTGGTATACGACGAATATTCGATGAATTGAATTTGCGTGCTAATCATTTCAGACCCGAACTTACAGTGTTCCTGATTTGACTTCGTATGTGACAACCAGCGCACGATACCGACCAACTTGGCCGTCGTATTACAGCAGCTACTACGGTACTAGTTACTATCCATACCGGTAAGCATTTGTCTTTTTAACGAATTCACATCACTCTTTTCATTTGCTAAATATCCCGTTTAAGACTGACACTAAACTTTTTTATTTTAGCTACTACCGAGACTACTCGCTTTACGACGACTACTGGTCAGTTCAAAATCGTGTAGACCATAATTCTTTCAAACTATTGTTCAAAATCATAGACAACTCTTCTTCAGGTATGATCGTTACCGCTACTTCTCGCCATTGTACTACAACAGCTTGTATCCGCGACGTTACTACTACAGCGACTATCTGGTAAGTCTGAAAAGTCGTTTGTCATAACATCTGTATTTAGCCGAATCCCTACTATTGGTAAGTAAGAACGATGCTAAGTGCTGTAAAAAGACTAATGTCTGAAGCTAACAAATCAATTGTTTGCAAAGTTTACAAAAATGAAAACTCTCTAACTCACGTTTGTGAGTGTCAAACAAACTTTTGATTCTTTTGAAAGACATAACTTTTATCTTGATGTATCTCTAACCAATCTGATAAAAATTTCTTGTTTAATGATTCCAAAATCATAACGCACTATTAAAAACAACTTTCCATTGAATTTCAGGTCGTATCCAACTTACTGGGCTCGCTACAAATCGTTAGTTTTATGTGAATAAGCAGAAATTTCTTAACTTCTTTTCAGTTATTTATATGGTTATCGTCCTTATTGGAGTTCATATTATGGATATTATCTTTACTGATTAAGTAAGTGGCAAACAAAAAACCAATGAAGTAAAAGAGCGAGTGTTAATTTTGATTTAGTTTCAGATCCCGGCCGTCTTCCGTCGAACTACTGGAATACTCGTTTCAAACGCTTCTGGCGGACGTACACGTGGGACTCGGAGTTTCAATACACGCCCAGCAACTTCAATCGACCGTCGCTTCAGTATTTCATCAAATGGTCCTAAGCAGGTCGTGTGTTCTGTAAAATCTTTGCAATCTTTTTTTACCGCTTTTCTTCTTGTCGTCCATCTCTTTTTGACTTGTAACAACTGAACTCCGTTTTTTAGTTAAATCCTTTTATTTTGTATATTTCCAATCGACGACAACTGTAGGCGTTCTAGACTGCCAAACCTGAGATTTAGCGTAATGCTGCGCATTTTTGCACGTCCCTTCGTCCTTTTCTCGAATAAACTGCCAGCAATTGCAAGACTCAAATCAGGAAATAAATGGATTTAATAAGAGTGTGTGTTCATCGAAGTAACAACAATCGAAATTTACCGTTGTCCTCTACTCTGAACGAATAAGATGTTAATACGAACAAGACTTTCAATGAAATTTAATATCAATAAGAACTTTAAATGGCAATCGACTCTTTAAAGTTCACGCAACTTCTTTTCAAATGCGTGGGCCGTCAAAATGCCGCTGTTAACAAATGATTTGGGCTTTAAGTTCTGTTGCGTACAGCCTGTTGATTGGCCATCGCTTTCTTATTTTTTTTGTCTTTTGGAACTCCCAAGTTCGATGTACGTTGGAAGTGTTTGAACAGCTGGGAAATCGACAGCCATCCGAAACTATTTTGTCTTTTGATTTGGCTCTCTGTCTTCCTATTTTCGTGTTTTTATTGCGATCCTTCCTATTCCTCTCGTCCTCTGTTTGTGAGTATGCCACATGAAATGGACGTGTCTTCAGAACGGCAGTTGAACACAAATTGTAGGCGCCGTTTTCTCCATTGGCCTCTTCTATTTACATCGAAATCCACTGCATTTTTGATCATAATCAAGCTGAAAGGCTTTGATTGGTAGAACTTCTACCGCTATGAGCAACTTTCCCATTGTACGGGCAAAGTCGTCCGTTTGCTTACCGCGAGAACGGGAAGTACATCGTGAGGCTAACGTAGCTACATTGTCACGGTAGTTTTCGACCCCATCTCATTATTCTTTTTACTACTTTTAGCGTCACATCGGTGCCAAATTTGGGCAATTTGCATGTTTCTGATCGTTTCCGTTCATCAACTTTATATAGCTATCGATTGAATCGAAATTCGGTACTAAAGCCTATAATCCTCATTTATCTTGTTTGTTTAGTGGGACGATTATTATCATGATCGTTACACAAATCTTCCATCGTTGCATTGGAGTGCTTGTCGCTATAATGCTCGTCGCTTTCCGAATACAGACCCAATACCGCATTCAGGTAGAAACTCAAAGTTAAATGGAAATTTGAAAGAACTTTAAGGTGAATTCGGATATCCCGGGTTCTGGCAACGATACAAATGGTACTCAGCGGGTTTCCATCGGCTCGTAAATCAACGAACTTCCTGCATTTCGAGCAGCTCAATCATACCAATTTTACCGCGCGGAAATTACTCAATAAAAACTTACCATGGTAAGCTATAATATACAAAACCCGTACAATATGAGCACCAATCGATTCCTCTTGACGAGACAAATTGAATAATAGTACTTTTAGCGCGTTTACAATGCATGATAGCAAGATACGATGACTCATACGGTAAAATTAGTAGCGTTGAACTGCTCGCGAACAGTGGAGTCAGTTGATGTATAAGTTGATGAAAAACCCGGTGAGTAGCTAAAGATTGCTTTATAGGTATAGTGATTTTTTGAGTCCCGACTACTGGAGAAGGTCAGAATTGAAAACGAGTTAAATTCCAATCAATTTTCTTTAGATATCGGGATCCCTATTACGATCGACCACTGTGGGATCAATGGCGACCTCATCTTTTGGATCGCTACAACACAAAACGAGCAATAAAAATGTACCGACAAGTATGTCAATAACTTCAAACGTAAAAAATCCTCAAATGGTTTAGGGATTGATTTCATTCGATTACTTGGACAAAAAGTGGATTGAACCTACGGCTTTGGGTCGACGTCACAAAGATTGGGATGATATTTACACGAAAGGAGGTGAGTACTAGGAATACAAGGACAAGAAATCTGTTTATTACTTTTATTGACAATTTCCTTGCAGCTTGGTATGGACCACGAAGATACTTCTACCAATTTGCTTCTTGAATCGGTTGTTTGTGTCGAATTTAAGCAATTGCCGGAGATGTGCGTTGATTTTTCTACCATGAATTTCGATTACTGTCTTATAAGTAGACTGTCTTTGTATTCTTTAAGAGTTCAATAAATGAACGAAAGTTGAATGATTGATAACAAAACGATAGAATTCCGTTGGGTGATACTTTAAGAGTAGCTTAAAACTGAACACATTAGAAATAAGATCTAAGATCAGTCGATCAAATTAGACGTTACATAGTCGAAGTTTCTTGTCCTTTCAAGTCTCATAAGTTCGAAGCACTTGAATGATCCCAAAGAACAAGCGACGAAATTCACTGCTTTCCAATATTGATTCTTAAAGGTTGGAAAATAACTACAAGAAACGTGTTACAATAATCGCTATTTTTGATGAAACTTTTATTTCGAGTTTACATAGGAAGTCGGAAAGCGACGAGCCAACGGGAATGATAAGACGAGAATTAGCGGTGTCCCACAAATTACGTACGCGATCGAAACACAATACTCGAAGAAACGTAGTAGTTTGTTGAATCCACGATTAATACCACAAACCGGGACGAAAGAAGCTCTTCGCTTCATTCCCAGTCGGTGGCTCTCAATTCTGACTGTGTGCGCAGTTAGCCGAAATCATGTTCGTGGGAAAGAAAAGATTGTGGAAAGGGAATTTACAAAGTGCGGTTATTATTCAACAAATCGGAAAGCAGTTTTCACATCGACGTTTTGTTTTGTCTTCAACGAGCTTGTTTTAATTGCTTGCAACCCTTTTTCGCCCTTGTGCATCGCACTTCACGGCCGACGCAGCGGTTAATCGACCCGCAAAAATCGTAATGTCGCGCTTCGGCCCACTCACTGGTGCTCGTTCTTCGTCTTCTTTCCGTTTTGTTGCGCACGAGATCGAAATTCCGCCATCGATTGAAAAGCATAACGCTGAATTTGGCGTTGTATTGATACGCTTCTCCGTCGATTTTCCGGGTTTATCGAAAAACGTTGTCGTGACGTTGTGGAAAATTTCAATTCAAAATGCTTTACAAACAAAATCCTCGGCTTTCGAGTCACAACGCGTCTTTTAACAAACTCGTTGCGTGCTGATTTGTCGTTATTTTAAGAATTTGCTTTGAAGCTTCGACATGAAATGAGTGTTACGACCGTTTCCAACCAGACAAGTGTTCTGAAGAGTCGACGACCGAACTCAACACATTTGGATCAGTTGGATAAACTGTTGGAGACGGATTTGTACGAAGTAAGCGCGGTTGGTTACATTTACATATTTTGTTTTTAAGATAAAGAAAAACGTGCCATCGCCAACATTGTCGAATGGCGAATTATTCAAAGTCAACGAATCTACGCACTTAATGTATGATTTATCTGCTGGATCGTCAAGAGAATCGGGTAGCAATGAACAAACACACTGGAAGGATGAAGAAGAAATAGAACGCCAAGATGGTAGTGAGATATACGCAAATTTGATAGAAATAGAAAATAAGCGACAAATCGATTTGATCGATCGCCAACAAGTTCCTCCAGAACCGAATAGTACTGACGAGCCGATTCGCGTTATGCAGAATGGTTGGCGAGAATACAAAACGCTCGGTGGAAGGTTTGTTTTTGAAATTTACTTCATGGCTCTTACCAAACGACAAACAAACTTTGTTTGCAGGTCTTTCTTTTGTAACTCGGATTTTGGGGTGCGACAATGGCAACCACCTCGTCGAGCACTGAACACTTCGAACAAAACTCGTGAATCGGAACCGCAAAGAAAGCAATCAGTTTCCGACACAACTTTTGCGGTTACATCGACTCGTTCCGATGTGTCAAAATCCAGATCTTCGTCCATCGATCAGCCAACCTACTCGCCATCAAATCTAACCGTGAATTCAAATGAATCGATTACTCATGTTACTAATCCGTTGATTGAACAAGAGCTTCGACTTTCTAATGTTCATCAGCCAGCCGATACCTCGGAAACTTTTATGGTTTGTTGTCTTGAGATATTTTAATGAGTGTATTTAGACAAATCGACTACCACGCGATGCAAATAATGTTGGAGCCAGAAGTTGTGCTTTCGATCATAACTACGTAAATTTGAATGAAGCAGCAATGCCAACCACTTATGCGGAACCAATGACAAGTGCCCAATCTATCACCAACTCGTCGTCACTTATTACAACGTTTCCTGTTCTACCCGTGGAAATGAGTTCTTCCGTGTCCGCTACGACTCTGCTAACATCTTCGATGCGTTCGCACGATGATTTCACACCGAGCAGTGCAATCTATCAAGGAACATTAGAGAAATGTCGGCTAACAGATGGAACAACAAAGATCAAGAAAAACCAATGGACAACCACTTACGCGTTTCTGTATTCCGGCCATTTGCTTTTTTATCGCGATCAGAAGAGTGCAGAGGTAAGCCCGAAGAAGTTGTGCTTTTGAATCGAAGTTTAGAAAAATGGAAAACATTATCCTCCACCTAGCGACTTTATTAACATCAGTCATGCCAAATTGTGTCGAGTTGAAAACGAGAAATACAAGGATAAACGACATCGGCAAATAATTTCGGTTTGTCATAATCCAAATTCATTCACATAACTTTGCATTTTAGTTGCAATTGCCCGACAATAGCATCTACTTGTTTAGTTGTTTGGACAATAATCAGAACGCTATTAACGAGTGGTTTCGGGCGTTAAGAGAAACGATAGCATCGATAGTAAATCATTGCTATTTTCTTGCAAATTCACGAACTTTTCAGCCCTACAACGAACCAACAGGAACAGGAAGTCTTGGACGTGCGTCGAATAAGTCGGGATTATTCAAAAAGCAGTCAACTCGACATTCGTTGAAACATTTGGCAAAAACATCGATAACGAATAAGGAGAAAACGGAAACTGAAATCCCACCTCGTGAGTCAATTATCGATCGACTTCTACGTTTCCTACGTTCCCGCACAACAATGAATGATCTAATTGAACGTGGTATCTACAAACGTGATTCGTTTCTGCTTCTGGCGCTAGTCATCTTTTAATTTCAGCTGAGCCAGTATTTGGCAGTACATTAGCCGCGGTTTGTGAGCACGATGGATTGCCGGTTCCGCGTTTTATTCTCGAAGTAACAGAGTTGATTGAAAAGCGTGGGCTTTCGATGGACGGAATTTATCGTGTAAGCGGTAATCTTTCGTCTATTCAAAAGTTGAGGTGTAACATCGACCAAGATCGTTACGATGCCTTGGCAAAAGAAGACGACGTTCATGTCTTAACCGGTGCTTTGAAATTGTTTTTACGCGAATTAGCAGACCCCTTGTTTCCGTCTGATCTCAACAAAGAGTTCATGTCGGCTATGAGTAAGTAGTCAACGTTTACTTTCACTGGACACTTTTATGTTTAGAGGAGCAAACGAGGATCCGATTAAAATCATACGATGATCTGTTGAAACGTCTGCCGGAATCCAATCGTGCAACACTCGCTCATTTGATTTCACATCTACGACGGTAAGATACTTTACCAATTTGCTTTCATCCTCTTGTTGTTTAGAATTTCTCGTCATTCGTCAGAAAATCGTATGCAAATCCACAATCTCGCAATTGTTTTTGGTCCCGCTTTCTTTCACACCGAAGGTCGTGCAATCAAAACTCATCAACGTCGAAACAGCGGCTTCTCCATGAAAAAATCCCAGCCACCGATGGAGCCACGAGTTGTTCCATCTCAGAATTTGGCGTATAAAATGGTCGTGTTTGGGCAAATCACAGAGTTTATTTTGAATGAAGCGGATAAATTTCGGGTATTTTCGGATATTGCGCTTTGAATCGCAAATACACGCTGCAGTTTGTTAACGTTTTGATTACCGGGTCTCCAGAATTATTATTGGTTTGATTTTGCTCAACGTTCCACTCGTCAGATCGATCATTTAAAGGCAAATATTCGCTTTCAGTTGTACATTTTCTCAGTGCATTCGGGTCCAATTATTTATTTCTTCACGAATTTCAGTTCAATGCAAAATAAACATGAGCTTTACATCTTCTTTTGTACTCTTAAGATATCCGCTTTTTTACTTTGATCCCAAAATCTGATTTGCTGCTTATCGTTGCGATTGCTGACCGGTGAGATTGTTCGGATGCAACATGTTTTTGATCACTTCGAGAAGTCAATTCACGAGCTTATACTTTTGATTCGAGGTTTATTGTGTTTAGCAATCGGTTGTATTCGGATAATATTTACGCTCCAATAAAAAGACTTTTTATAACAATTATTATGCATCTGAGAAAGTTGATTAAAAGGTTTACGTTCGCTCGTTCACTCGCCACGAATTCGGTCTTGTTGATAACTCAAATATCGAACATCGTTTGGATGATAGGGACCGATACGTGATTCTCCGTTCCATCTTAAGATTGTTCTCGTGTACCTGAAACCATCAGATAGTCTGGGAGCCGGCTTCAAAACTAACCATGCCGGCCACTCTCGTGGCGCGTATCGGCCAACGGTACCCTGTGAGAATTTGGTTCCAGCATGCGGTCTTGCGAACTTTCGAAGATCTTCCGGATAGTAATAGGTTTGTCGTTTAGCAACATGAAGAGCAGCATTCGCAACGGTAACACCTGGTTTAAAAAGATTAGAAAAGGCCGATAAGGTCATAAATACAAGCCATTGGCAAAACGTTCAAAATTGACTTACTTAGAAAAATAACAATTAGCAAACAATTCAGTTGCATCGCTTTCTCGGACGTCTGATCCACTCAATTGAACGAGTGAGCGTAAACGCGCTAACAATTCACTTTCGTGTTTTATATTTTCCGGACCTTCAACCCGCCGTCGGAATGGATTTTGTTGATGGAAAAGCGGTTTCTCTCGCTAATTGGGGGCGTCATCAAGCGACATATCAGTGAAACTGTTGGGGAAGTACGAAGCTAAACTAGAGACAAGAAGATGGCGATTAAGAAACGATTTAGAATGTTTAAACACTTTCTAGTTCGCTTCTCATATAAGATCTGCAATAACTCGCCGAGAATGTGCGTAATCAACCGTGAGCATTAATTGGGATACTTCTATCCTGTCAACTGTATACCCATTTCGTTTTTGCTTGTTATTCTCGGATCGCGTACAAACTCATTAGTATTCTGTTTATTACAAACAAGTACAACAAAATGAGAACATGAAAGGAAACCCGTGAATTAGAATTCGAATCAGACCACCAACCGAATCAAAAGCATCACAATTGGCACATGAACGGCACATTTATTTGATGTGCTTATAACACAATCAAAGAGCCTGACTAGGCAGAACTCCCGATTTCTCTTTGCCACTACTGACGAACAATCGTCGTAAAGCAATCTGATAGTCGCGATTGAACACCTGCAAATGAAAACGAAAAGTAAAGATGGAGAATCACTAAAACTTACCGTGTACACTGAAGACAAATTTAAACATTTTAGCGTAATATTGTTCAGCAAAAAGATATCTATATGTAATTTTTAAAGTTAAAAGACCAAAATCTCTTTACTATCACATTTTTACGCCAAAACGTTTTGTCGAAATGTCAAGTACCTATGGGATTGATGCTCGAATTCACGTATCCCAGCCTGCAACAAAATAAAGTTATAATCGATTCGTGATAGGACTATCGAGACCAAGTGACGAACATTTCCAAGTGAGCGTTCAAAGCACAGTTCGAACAAAATTGAACGACCACGTACATTCTAAGCTAATCAGTAAAATTGTTTGTAACTTTTAGCTTACACAAAGAACGGAGTCCAACACACTGTGAAACAGCCGAGAATAATTCCGAGCACTTTTACTCCTCGTCGTTCTTTGGCTGCCGAGATTGCTCGTGGCTTCTTCTGTAAACTTTTGCGGTAGACGCGTTCTTTCCTAAATTGAAACATGTCAATTAGCTTCTAAATTTTAGAAGTTTACCGTTGCTTGTGTCGTTTGACCTTTTCGTAGCTGATGATTGGCACATTTTCCTTCTTTTTGTCTTGTGGTTTCCTGGAATCCTTGCGAAAAGCGACGCATTTTTCTGTTCCGCTTTTGAGTGCCGGCTTTTTGGGTTGTTGACTGTCACCGTTTGCCACAAGAGTACCGATAGATGGTGGAGGTTGAAGATCGTTTCGTCGTATGATTGCAGAGGTTTGATCACACTAAAATCAATGCGTTTTATTGCCTGCATTTCGTTCTAATACCGTCGCTACAGCTGTGGTTATTTGTGTCTGATTTTCGAGTGCACAGTCCGCGCCAGCTTCAGATACAGAATCATTAGGTTCTTCGTCTTCATTTATATCCGAATCATCTTCCTCTACGTACACTTCATCGTCTTCCACAAGAATTCCGTTCTTTTCTTGATGTTTCTCTTCAGATCCACTGTTCCCACTACTAAGTCCATCACCTAAATGTCAACAATTCACGTTATGTTCGCTCGCTCTTTTTGCAATACCGCTGCTGTTCTCTTCCTCTTTGGCAAACTCGTCGGAAGTTGGCAGTACATGACTAATTTCGTGCAGAATGGTTGACTCTACGATTAACGGTTATTAGTATACTTACTACGCAAATCACCTATATGCTTCCTGATGACCTGAAATCAATTGAATCTTTAAGCAACAATGAGAATTCAAGTGAAATTTTTCAAATGCAGAACCATCAAAAATAGAAAATTTTGTTAGAATAAAATGCTCTTAGTTAGAAATACGCAAATGTGGCAAAGAAGATCAATATGTAAAGTCCAGAGCACATCAAACCACTTTACGGCGCACGTGTGTAATTGAAATATTGTGAAATACTTGATCTTTTGTTTGCTAACGACCATTAGACGTGCAAATCCCGTCTTATTTTTGCGTATGTCGATTGTGCCAACGACATTGAAATAACCCAATCGGTGAGCTGGCTTTTCTCTTATTTCAATTTGCGATCGACCAGAAGCTCAACGGTCTTTGGTTAAAGAGGACAGGACAGAAACAGCGAAAGCAGCGTGAAAACTGCATTTTAAGTTTTCAAACTTATGGCAACCACTCTATTGGGACAAACCAACTTAAAAGAAGTCTTACATGCGACGAGAATTCCAGCTATAAAATGTGTGTAAATCATAATTCAATGAAAATTTTTTCTTCATGCTAATAGAGTGTAAGAGAAGTTTGCATTGAGATGCGTAGGTTTGACGAGCATCACAAATAAAAAGAAGTTGAATTCCAAACTGCAATGTTCTTTTTGTAATTAGCATGCAATCCAACATAAACCTTTTATTCGCCAATGTCAATTTCAACACCGAATTAGGATAAAGAAAAAAGAGATCTGTTCCCTCAAAGAGCATGAAAATTTGGCAGGAAGTCTTGTTGATCAGCTTATCAAATTCACTTACCTTCTGCCTGTAAATTTGCCGAGCACGATGTTTTGCAAAGGCTTGGTAGATTTTGAAGTAAACAAAAAACATGACAATAACTGGAATAAAGAATGAACCCGTAGCACTGCAAGTAGAATGTTAAGGTTTTCAAACATTTTTAATACCTGTAAATTGTGTAGCTTGGCAGATCCAGGAACGTACATTGCCATGTACCGTTAATTTGCACCAAATTCCCGTGTTCGGCAACTTGTTTCCAACCCAGCAACGGTGCCAAACTAATGACTGCAGACGAAATCCAAACACTAACAATCATAATGCATGCTGTTTTTTTGTTTCGTTTTGCCATGTACGCAACTGGCGATGTAATTGCCCAATAGCGATCTAACCCGACAATTGATAAGTTCCATATGGAAGCTGTAGAACATAAGATATCAGCTAGAATAGAAGTGGTACTTGGAAAGTAGTTGATCTTCTAACCGGAAACAAAAACCACACACAAAGTTTCTGGAAACAACCATTCACCCGCAATCGCGTAAATTGAAGAAAGAGGTAAAACAATCAGAGCTAGGCACAAGTCACTAAAGGCCAAGTTTCCAACCTAAAAACAGTTCACTACGTAGAATTCTTCATTACAGATTAACGCATCAACAACTTTAGCAATTGACCGAAAATTTTTATTAATTGCCGAGTTTCTTGTTATGACATATTCTCTTGTGAATACTGTAGGTCATCAAACTCATTTTTGCAATTGACAAACTTATTCTTCGTTGAATAGTATTTGGACGATAGCCAACACCCAACTCGTTACGTCTATCGATGTGATGAATGATCAAATTAAGATAGATGCACACATTTTGAAGATTTTAAAAGAAAACTAAGACCTCCATTAACTTACCAGTAAATTTGGAACAGTCTGAAGTCGAGGATTCTTGTAGAGAACAACAAAGACAAGTACATTTGCAGCAATTGTCCACACAACAAGAATGGCCAATGAAACGCTTTTTAGTACTTGAAAGAAAGTAAAATTGTCTGTTTGATCCATTTTAGACCCTCCATGCGACCAAGGTTTAACCGTGTTGTTTTTTTGTCGAAAATGATTGAGCAGATAGCTTCTTGCTGAACGATCAAGTTGATCTTAATTTCATGTTTTTGACCTGAAAGGAATGAATTAAAAAGCGAAAGCTAAGGATGACGACACGATGTAATGTAGTTATTTCATTGCAGCAAACTGATCAACTGAACGTTGTTTTCCAAAAACAAACTCAAAATGCGCGAATAAAAACTTCAAAAAAAGGGCACGTGTCCATTAGAGAAATTGAGATTCATTGCGACGATCAATTTGGCCCACTTGTCCAAACCAACGTGGACTCCCAAAGGCGGAGCAATCGTCTGAGCGCACCGTACACGACAAAAAGACGAAGATAGTAAGTGGCGAAGCGTGTCCTCAGCAACTGCTTTCTATCTAATGGATATAGTGAGAAGAAAAAACATTCCATAAAAAGTTTGAAAAGACCGTTCCGCAACGTGCGCTCAATATAGATGCCTAAAACAATTAAACTTGAGCAGCCAGCTGAGATTCTGTGGTCAAAGCGCCGTTCTGCAATACAAATTGATTCGCTTTTGAGTTGTTTCACTCCAGACAGCAAACTTTTCAGGAAACAAAAGTGAGTTAAAAGTCAAGATTTGAACAACAATGACATTTGAACATGAATTATTCCAATGAAAAGTATGTAGCTATGTGGATAGGACACTGAACATCTCATTTCAACCTTTTTGCCCAACCACTCGTGCAACGTGATAGTCGCTGTTGAGCGCGGCAAATCGCTTCAAGTGGTCACCAGCTAACGGACAGATTGCTCGGATGTCAATCGTTGTTTCGAAAAATGCACCGCCTTTTTTGCTCCTTAACACGTCAGCGATAATGTGTGTTTTGACACAAAACGGTGCCGTCAAACTCATCATACTTCTCGCAACTATTTCGGCCTTCGTACGCGTTCTCTCCTGAGACCAAGTGATAAAATGCAAATCATTAGTGTGGGCCTTTCCTAATAAACGCGCAGAGCAATTCGACGTTTTGTTTTTATTTCAAGTTGCTTACAATCAGCAGCGAGTGTGGGGAAATGAGACCACAGATATGTAAAATGAAAGTTGCAACAACGTTTATCTTGACAGTTAGATCTATTGTTCCACGAACACATGGTAAAAGACTCGAAGAGTAAGTATTCACAAGCTTCTAAATGCATATCTTTTTTAGCGAAATACACGAAAATTGACAGATTGACTTTGCTTACACGTCGGCAGTTTTCTTTAACTTCGATGTTGCCATCGTTTTAGAGAACCGACTTTTGTATTATAGTTTTGTATTTATGCTCAAAGTCAATTCTTAAAAGACCAAGACCGGAAATAAGCGCAATATTTTCAAGTTCGGTCGACTAAAAGATCTCAAAGTTCATAAGTGAGCAATAAGCGAATATAGCAAGCAATTTGACTGAGAACGGTTGGAATCACTTGTTATAAAATTGAGCTACGAAAACAAGTTCCCTTCTGAGTGTTTGTAACAGAAAAACTGAGCGCAAGAAAAGTTGAAATTTAACACTAATCACACGTTCGCTTTGATAGGTCCACTAATTAGCATACGCGCTTCGCATAACTGTCAATTTACAAGATGATCTTTAAGCCACTACGACATAAAACATTCGGAAAGATGAGACACACACACGAATATCAATTCACAACCGATGCGCCGTGAACAAATCTAAGATCGTAGATTTTAAAATAATGAAGACGTTGAAGCGAGATCCGGTTAACATTTGTCCCAACATTCATTTCCTGGCAGCATTTTTCAAACAACCGCAAAGACATAAGCGGCGGAAGCATTTAATCTGCATAGGCGAACAAACCTTGTGGTCAATGATTTAGCTGCGGCAATGAAGGTTTCAAGGAGAACAATTTTGGGGCTCCGGTCCGCCTTGTCGAATCGGATATTTTGTGCGCGTCTGAATTTGTCGACTCGCTTGTCAGCTGATGCGTTCATTTCATTGCTCGACGACCAGCGAACCATCTAAACTTGATGTTGATTCTTGGTATTCAACAATAACCATCTCGTAATTTGAGAACAACTTCTACAGCTCCATTCAAAACGATTACCAACAAGAATCGTCAAAATGAGCGAACAGCGATAACCGTTTAGTTCTTCGGTCAACTAATTGGGTTGTGAAAAAACTAGAACTTTTGCCAAATACAAAAAGAAAACGTATGACTTCCACAACAACAGCGAATATCTACGGTGCCGAAGAATAAATTGTTGGATTGAAAGACGTGACTCAAATAAAATTGGCTAATCGCTAGATTGTTATTGTCCTTTTTAGTTGAGAAATTAGAAGGTTAAACAAAGGCGAAAGGGAATGCGTGATTCAAAAAACCCGACGGGCTTCTTAGTTACAAAACATACTCAAATGTGCAATTTATGATCGGCATTCACTTATTCGAACTTGGGTTCTGAGCAGAAATAACCACAGGGGAACCCGCTAAGAGTAATAGGAAAGACCAGACTTCGCAATAGAGCAACAAGTGACATTTGAACAACCGAGTGAAGAGTCCGAAGTCGTGAAACATCAGTTGTTGTCAACAACGATTTCATCTTCTTACATGCTCTTATAGAATAATCGCCCATTCTTCTGCGCCGACTTTCTAACAACCGAAACAAAGCATCCAATGGTAATTTACATAACTTCGCCAACGAATTACGTTGGCAATCGTGCATGTAATTTGCTTTTTACCCCATTCTTCACGTAACTTACTCTTCGAGTATTTGAGAAGGGACGCCAATGATTGTCGAATTGAACAGAAATGTGTCACAGAATGATAATTTAGAAAGTCAAAGATCAGTCACCAGTAAGACGTCAAGTCACGACGATCATTGGATTCGCTTATTGTCTAGACCGAAGGACATAAACAGGAGTAAGGATTAGATTGTAAGAAGCGCAAACGTTTTGTGGAAATTTCCTTTTGACTTGTTCTTTGCGAAACCAAATGGTTATTTTTAAAATCTGACGCGTTGACGTTCATTCTCGGAATAGAGGACAAAACTAATCGAATAAACCACGATATTCTCCATTGGAAGCAAAAGATAAAAACATGAACGAGAAGTTTGGAATATTTTGTCCCCACAAAAATTGGCTTAACTAGTGGAAATGTTCTACGGGAATTGAGCATTTTGTTCGCATTCAACTGTTTGGGCATCGGTTGTCTGAGCGCTAGTTGAAGGTGGTGTCTGTTTTTGGCAGATTAGCTCATTTCAATAAGGCTCGTTTCTTGACAATAAGTGCAGGAATAAGCGTTAGTTGAATCACTCATCCACGCGAAATTCGAAGACACGAAAAACTCCAGTAAAAGTTGAACGTAAACGCTTTGCCGGGAGTTGCGTTCAAAACGACCCGGAATACATGCCTTCAAATGGTTACCGAGTTGAAATGAGGAGGCGGTCAAGCGTTATTGTTGCACGTCATTGTACAGTCAATGGGAAATGAAGGAAATGCGCGATAAGAATCTGTAGCCAATGATTCGCCTTCAATTGAGACCATGGAGACGGATGCCCGCGACGATTAATACGTGAAATATTTAGATCGTGTGTATACATATTCCAAGAGAACATTTTACCAGAGCACAGTTGTATTTTCCGTCAAAAGGCAAATCCCAAAAAGTGTAAAAGGAAAAGGAAGAAGCAAAGGGATTATGTTTATCTTCCGTGGCATTGCTAAGCAAGAGATGAAGAGCTATGGGGTTTCCGCATAGACAAATGCTTGACCGTGCCAAAATACGGTTAATCGTTCGGCCGTTGGTTGATTAGCGTCATAAGAAGCGACCACATCATTGACAAGTGCTTCGTAGATACACCTTAACTTCCGTCTTCTTTAATTTCTTGCAAAGTGTCATTGTGCGACTGCAAATAACAAGGATTGTCGAAGCTATCACATGGAAATGAATTTTAATGTACTTTTGCTTAATACATCAGTTTCAATTGCATACTTCTAATCTTATTAACATTGTATGTCCGGTAATAAGTTGGAAGGTGCACATCGAAACGAAAAAATGTTTGCACGAACCACCGACCGACTTTTCAAGTGGCATAAACGATTTGGTTGAGGTTATTCGATTGTATTCGCAGTAAAACCGAACAACAAAAATCGTTGTCGCGTGTTCGTTTCGTCAGAAGAACTTCTGGGTTTATGTCGTCGCACGAAACGATGAGACAATGTGTGAACTGGTCGTAAAGATCAACACTCTTGATTTCATTACACAAAACGGATGAGCCACAGAATCGTATCCACAAGTATTGACGAAAGCAATTGACGGCGTGAAGATCGGTCGAAATCGAATGGTCTCGATTAAACGACGAACTTGTTGACTTTTTCTGTTGAACTTGTCCGGTCAATCGATGATCGGTAGAATAGTTGACCAAAAACATTGTGTAATAGGATTTTTCTCTAGCCATTTGCAAAACGGCTACGAATCGCAATTACACATAACCTTAGCTGTTTTAATCTCCGAAACGCCATGGGAGATCACGTAACATTTATAAGCGTGTTTTTCGATTTAACCGTACAACACCGATTACGTACGACGCGTCGATAGATATTATCAACATCCGTGAACTTGTATTCATAAACGCTTAATTAGATTGTTTTCTTCCCATCTTGTATGTTGGGAATTTGAGGTTCTGTTTGACAAACTCGAATGTTTTCTTTAATCAGCAGTTGATTAATACTTGACCATTACGTACGCTCAAACACCTTTCAAGGTTTTTCGAAATCTGCTTCGTCAAAAGACCTTGAGATTGTTGCCGATCGCTTTTTGCGGTTGCTTCCAATCAATCGTTCCAGAACGTGCTGAAAGTAGCCGTTAAGTGCTTTGCAACACTAACACTAAGTGGCCTTAGGTAAAGGTTTAGCTTATGTGCATTTGATTAGAATACAAATCAAGAGGTCAAGAACCTTTTGGTTTCTCAATTGTATTCTAATTCTGTATAAAATAAGTTTAGCTTTTGGGTTCTTGTGTAATTATATTTGCATTTAATCAACATATTACCATCGTTTATTTGTGGAAAAGAACTCGTTTTATAAACGAATTTCTCAACCATTTGCTCTTTTTTCTTCTGCGCAACTGGTCAGTCTCAGCGGATGCGCCGTCTTTTCGGAATCACTTGAAACTTCCTCTTGAGTGACATGAAAACTATGAGTCTCACACTTCACCAGCATTGTTGATCAACCCCAAAAGCGACCTGCAAAATCCTTCTGGTCGGCGTCTTCTATTCATCGACTCGGTAAAAATACCAAAAATTAGAAACGTTTTCTTTAGACTCTACGAATTACAACTTGTTTTATGATCTACGACTACTCTTTGAACGAGCTGCCTTCTAAAACTAATAAATCTTGATATTTTAAGCGGAAATGTGGAATTTATGGTTAACCGGTTTGCTCAGTTTTCTGTTGACCGCAAATCCAACCGATGCCGTTGAATGTCATTCATGTTTGTCTTATTGCAAGATCTTACCGGATGGTCAACTCGACATCGAAAGTTGCGATTGTGTTGGAAATCAAACATGTTCAGCCGAGAATTGTTTTGCTAAGGTCGAACTTTTCAATTCTGAGTCTGTTGCAATTGTTCAAGTAAATTGAAATTACAGATAGACTAATAAAATACGCCATTTCAGAAAGGTTGTGCTGAAAATCAGCCTTCTGGACCTACGGGATGCTATTATGCCGGCCAGCCCGAATCCATTCATTGTTACTGTGATTCAGACAAGTGCAACAACAGAAAAAACGTATTGAAGAGTCGAAACGAGGTTTTATCGTGTATTTTCAGTTGAACGATTACGCTCCACAACGACTGCCGATTGTAGAGTGCTGCGAATGTTCGACACCAAATGGCGAGAAATGTCCAGATGATAAGTGTGCACGAACTTGTCGTGGAAACTACTGTCTAATCGACTTTGATGGATTGGAGCAAGGTTGTGGTGTTGGATTACCGCGACTTAAGAACTTCTTGCGTATTCAAAACTACAGTGATTTGCAAGGAACAGCGACTTGTGCAAATTATTTGGCAACTGAGTCAACGAGAGTTCATGGTTGTGTTTGTACATCACCTACCGGTCATTGTAATCAAATTAACCAATCCCGAGCTTACGAAGAAGAAAAAGTTAATGCACGACGAATTGGAGACTCCAACTATTGTTACAGTTTACATCAAAAATCGAAAAAACCTTTCGATGAGGAAGTTTTTAGAAAGTAAGTCGTTTTGAAATGATCGTGATTGTTTTTTGATTATTTTATCGTAATTCTCTCGACCTAAGAGTACGTTTAGATCGGAGACATGTCAAGGACATTACTGCTTTATATCTCTGACCAGTTCGGAACTTGTGATCGAAAACGAAACCAACGGAAATCAAACAGACGTTCAATCAAGTTTTGTCGGTATTGCTCGTCCGCGATTTGAGATTTTGGCCGGTTGTATACAAGCGGACGATGATCGAGTAAGATAGACAGATAGACTGGTTGATGATGTGTTTGATTCAGAAAGTTAGCGTTGGTTGCACAACAGAGTTCTCGTTAAATTCGAGTGAACCAATAAGTCGACATTGTATCTGTGATTCCCATTTGTGTAATACGTTTGGTATGGTTACAAACGAAGAAACGAATGGAAAACAGTTGCTTTTGGATCGTTCTCACGATCACGAAGACGTTCAACCATCTGGAGAATCAACTCCAATTCGACCGTCTGAAGCGTCGGCTACAACGACAGAAAGCAGCGGAAATTGCATCAGAAAAAGGGTGGGAATTGTTTTGACGTTGTTTAATTTAATCGTTGCTATGATGTTGTCCTGATCCTTTTGTAACTTCGAACTCATTACTGGTTCTTTCATGCACATAAAGTATCATGCTAGTTCCTTTAAAGTTTAACGAAAACAAATGAGTATATTAAGATGAATTATTGATCAACAAAAACGTGGGAGGAATAATCTCTTATGCACAACGATAGGACAATTGGTATTTAATACGATTGATATGGCAGCTTTGTCGAACAATAAATGCGTGTTTTTGAGAAAGTTCATCGAATGAATGCACAAATGCAAATAGCCTAATTCACTAATTTTTGCATTAATCATGAAGTACATCGAGCTTAATGACGACTGAGATGTAATGGACGATCTTCGAACTCTAACAAAGTGGTGGCAGCTCGATTGCCTTTCTGTTTGTGTGACGAAACAAAGAAGACGATGCATGCGAAAGCGTAGATCAAAACCACAGAACCTGCCAAGTAATATCCCGGACCTAATTTGTAGTCCGTAGAAAAAGCAAAATCGGCATGTCGACGTGCGTTGTTGACCACTGCCACGTTCCACTCATTGATCGATGAAGTCAGGACTTCCATAACAACCACCACACAACCAGCGGTCACGGCATGAAGCATCTAAAATTTGGATGTCGATCTCATATCCACAAACAAAATTTCTGTGAACTTACAGCTACTAATCTTTTGTACATGTATCTGTGATGAGTGAACGTGTAAATTGCAAAGACGTTTGTGCAAATCATAAATGCCAACGAAATCACACCAAATGCAGCTTGTACTCGATAGTAATCTTAAACATAGCAATTAGTGTTTGCTGCAAAGTTAATTTTACGTTTAAGATCTTCGTCCGCCAAACGAAGCAATTTCTCTGGTGGTGCAGGAAAATGTGGAATAAATTCGACTGCAAAACAATAAGATTTTTATCGCATTCGAAAGACTCACCTTTTCCCGTCGTATTGACTGATCTGTATTCACCCCAAACGCCCAATTTAACGTTAATGTGTTCGAGCTCGTTGTTAACAAAGTCCAGTACTGACCACGTAGGATGAAAAAGTGCGCCAATGAAAATACCAATACCGATCTCAATTATATTTATAAGCCTTTCAACGAATGTTTATCTTACCACGTTCAATGCTGTAACAACGGCTAGTAGCCGGCGTTGCCACAGATATGTTTGATATGTTTCCATGTTTATTATCTGTCCTGTATCTTCACCTTCGACATTTTTGTTTCTGCTCATCTTGCATTCAAAACGATACCAACTATCTAAAAGTGTATCATATCTGTATAAACGAAATTATAGCGCATTGTAGCTGTGAAAATAATGATATTAGTTTAGATGTGAATAAACGGGACTTGTATCGGAAATTGAATAAAATGGTTATCTTAAAAGTATCCAATGAACCGCAAAACATGAGTGAAGGAATCGAAGAGATTGTTTTTTCGCTCCCGTGCTTTGAGTTGTAAAATCCAAAGCGGCTTAATGAAGCGAAAGTCATTGTCAATTTGGAACCTTTTCATCGAGAGGCCATGTATACAAGCAAATTTGTTGTCCCCATTCAACATAACTCAAACAAAGGTCACTATTTAAGAACGTTTTATCAATGAATCTAATTTGTCAAAAGAACTATTGCTAAACTAAATATTGTAATTTGACAAAAAGATCTCGGTTCTCAACCAAAATTGTTGTGCTGAGAAACATAGTGAGAATGTCGCGCCCAATTCTTTTGCTCGAATGTCCCCTGACAGCGTGAAAGGCCACTGAAGAATCCTTCGTGGCGAACGCTATTTCTAAAAAAAAGGTCAAAGAATCATGAACGTTGTATAAAAGTACACACCGAAGTTTCCCTTAACGCAATGGACTAAATGAGCTTAAAGATCGCACGTAGGATAGATGGCCGGAGAACATTGTACTTATAAAATCGTCATAGAAACGAAAAAAATTGGTTACTGAACGTTTCAATGACCGCCCTCAATTACTCCAAAACAAAAAGTACTCGGAACAGGATATCTGACAGTGAAGATTCATGCGTAAAGTCCCAGTGCTATCTAATTACCATCGGACGGAAGTTAAAAGTTCGTATTTGCTTGTGCAAAAGCTTTCAACAAAACTGCCAATATAATTGTTGATGAGTAATATAAAAAGAAGGTCGTTCAAATTAGAGTAATATAATGACATCAGCAAGCGGTAGGTGTTTTTCAACTACTAATTGAGCAACAACAACTTAAGACCACGACTTTTGGACGCTAACAACACATATGCTAACGATAAATCTTGAGTAAAAGCGTTAAATTCGAAGTCAAATTCCAACTGCTTGGATTTGCAGTTGATCAAATTGACGAATAAAAAGTGACGGACATAGATATCTGCTGCGAAGTGACCAAATGACCCACCCAGAGCCAAAGGTTGTTGATTTAACGGTCTTGTTCTTTTCGACTCCCCGCTTTACGACCTTCTGGCCGCACTTGAACTGAACGGATCCCGAGTCAACAGCTGCGAACGACGCTCATCCCAACCAAACCGTATTATTCGTGAACAAAAAGCATAGCAAAAAGTTGAGAGTTGTCAATGGTAGAAGGTTTTATTGGCCAACTTTTTAGTCTTCAATACTTTCACCATTTTCACATTTCAAGAATATCGGGACTTCCAAATTTCCGGTGTATTAAACTTGTGTTTATTAGAATAAATAGTTGGGAATTGATTGAAGTAAGATCGTCATGAAGAAAGAACAATCAACCGTGCAAATGTGTGTAGTTGCTTCAAAAAACAACGATATAGTAAACAACCAAAAACATTCCAATGCAGATAGTTTGTATTCATAGATTGTTGATGAACTTATTGAGAATACCCAATTCGTTTAACTACACAAAACTGTTATAGGCCCGAAGTTCAATTCAAATTTGCGTTTTAACTCGAAAAGGTTTTGAGAAAAAGGCGAAAAGTCAACGAGAAATTGCGTAGAGGAAATTAAAGTTGTGTGTGTTGTTGACATACGAACGTTTATAATTGAATACGTTTTCTGTTAACTAAACTTCAAGGAAAGACAGTAGAAAGAGAGGTCGAGAAAGTGGAAGAGTCTTCTATGTACAATCATTTCAGTATACGGATTGTTGTAAAGCATGCCGATTCTATTCAGTCCTAAAGGTTGTTAACAAAAGAATAAGAAAATTGACAATAAGATCATGAGCATAAATTAAAGCCGTTGATTAGTTCGAAGTAGATAATGAGAATGACAAATAAACGGGCTTATGATCGCCCATACAATCTTCTGCACCAATAGAATTGTATTCGCAATTGGTGTCTTTCGAAACTAATGACCATGCCGCATCATTCATTAGTATACGATCACACCACGCCGGCGCACGTGTTGTCATCAATGAGTTTGAGTCCATCGGGTCTTCGCTCCAGGGATATCTAAACTACGGCCGTTAATTTTACAAAAATTGCAATTACGTTGGTGGGAAATCAACGGAAACTTCGTGCAATTTGAATTCGTTTGCTTCTTGATCATCGGCACGAAACTGACGCCAATCGTCCATAAAAAGCGATTGATCGTAGTAGTCAAAACGCTTCTTCTCGATTCGTAGCACGTATCTGCAAATGTGAAAGTTTAAAAGCCATTAAACACTATTGTGTCAAATCAAAAGTATTCATCATTGACTTACGTTTGATCTCGATCTTCTGATCGTCGAAATTCAATGGCCGAGAGTTGACGTTTAAAGTGCTCGTTGACATTATTGTAACTGTTGCTATTGCTACGTAGTGACGGATCACTATCTTCACTCGAATGTTTTGAAGATTCTCTGTCCGGATCGTATTCCACATCAAACTGCTTTGTTTCGCAAGTGATTTTCTACAAATAAGCAAATATGAATAGTTTTCATCAAACAAAAACCTTAAGAAAAGTCGAAGCATTTAATCGAAAGTTGAAATCGCCAAATGCAAACAAAAGAGAACGACTGAGACCGCCGTTCTTGGTGCATGTTGCGGTGTATCGATTCAACACAAAATCCATAGCACACTTTCGATTAGCACTGTACAGTGATGGATTCTATAAACGGTATATTACAATTGCTTTTCACACCCAGCAAACCTCGTATATTGCTAAGTTGGACTCATCGTGGAACAAGTGTATATTGATCAAATCCAAATATCTGAACAAACGTATCATTAAACGTTGACTTATAGTCTTACGTTCCGCCCAAGCACCAACGCGTATGCAAATAGCCTTTACGTCCCCAACGAACTGCAGGCCAAAACTCTCGAGGAAACTTCTCTTTGCGTAATTTCTTGGATTTACGCAGATCCTGTTTTATAGACAAACCACTTCGTTTTTGTTTCTCAAATTTTCCTTTTGAAAAATTGTATAACGCCGTGGAATTAAATACTGATTTGTGAGTGAAGAATACAGAACCCAAGGCCTATAAACGAGATACGATATTATGAATACTAAATTTACTTACCGTGTACTCTTCAATAACATTATAATTGAGGTCGAGAAGTGCGAGACAAGTTTCGTAGTCCGGTTGCAACATTTTGTACAAATCTTCAACCATTTTCGGAACTTCATGACTGTGAGCTCGGAAATCTTTGCCACCGGTTTCTTGCATATGCAGAGCCACAAATAACGCTCTAGCAGATGTTATTTTCTGCAATACGATTATTGAATTATTTTTCTGGTCAACTGCAAACCTCAACGACTCTATTCAACCAGTTCTTGCGCAGATTCATGTCTTCGAAGAGGGAACCAACGTTAGCCGTAATCAAAATCACGCGTTTCATTTTCGCAGTCAACTTCTCGTATTAGCATACGCAATGTCTCGATGGTTTTAGTTGAGGAACGTTGAAGCGAAACCTGTGACCCGTCTGAAAGTATGAACGGACAAATAAGCTCCTTGCGTTTAGATTGCAGGTCAAACACTCCCTTCTATCCACCTTCTTATTTTTTCACTTTCCAAGTTCTTCACGTAGTTCAAACGAATAGTCACGAAGGCAAAACAGAGTGTTAACGGCAAACACGAACCCGGAATTCATCGAAAGAATGCGAATACAAAAATCAGAAATCAGCGGATTACGTTAAACTTGCAGCACAATGTTCTTCAACGAACGAATTTTTCCGAGGGGTGTGGAAAATCGGACTAATTTCAAAGAGAAGTCATAAGTTCAAATTAAGTTTTGTCGAGTTTGGTCAACAAATTCAAGACAATTTCACGCGTCAGAAAACGAAAGGTTGCTTGGAAAAGAAGCCACAACAAGAGGTATTCACGTAACAAGTCTACTAATTGATAATTGCCGGGTGCAAACGTAAAAGGAACTTTTTCTTGCTGAGTGTTATCGCAAACTAAATGTCGTCAAAGCAATAAATTCTGAGAGTTTCGTTTACATTAACAACTTGAATCAGTTCAAAACAAACCGATACTAATGCGTGCATTGCAAGCCACTTGGGGGTGGAGATTAAAAAACGTATATGAACGCCCGTCTATCGATCATAATCTCGAGTTCAATGTGTTGGTTTCAGAACGAAAAAACTGAAAAGCTTTTCAATTATGTTTCCATAATGTGTGATTTGAAATTCACAGCGGCGTTTGACGTCAAAGAACACGAAATGGATTGTCGAACAAAATAGAACGCACGCATCAAAACGTTCAAATGACTTCAACTCCCGATTTCTAATGAATAATGGCCAAGAAAAAGTGCAGAGTTTGAAGAAATATATTCAACTGTCAGACGAATTAGCGATTGTAAACGACAATGTTCGACTAGACACAAATTATGGTCAGTAATTCGAAAAAGTGGCTCCAAATTGGCCATTAAAAACAAGGAACTCGGACCAATGAAGTTAAAAAAACTCACATCTCTGTCGGCTTTACGCTCATGCTAGTCGTCTTTTTAGAAGTCGAAACTCTCCAGGGCTCTGAGGAGTCTCGTTCTAACTCACGTGGTGCACGTAAAAAGTCGTCGTTTGTTTGTAAGTTCATAATGATCACACGTACAATAATCAGTAAGCACGCGCTTGAAAGTTGATTTATTGGTTGCTTGAGAAATATTTCTATTGCGTTAAAAGAAAATGAGTTAGAAATTCGAGGATGCAAACGATTTTGCTCGTTTTCCGACCCTTAGCGACAAGAAGATTAGATAAAGAGAAGCAAATGAAATAAGCCGCCACGCATCCGGAGAGCATGATCGCAAAGGAAAACAAACCTGCGTAACAAAGAGACTTCGTTCTTGATCTACAACCGAAGTTGGTGTTTGAGTCGGCATTTGAATGACACTCAAGCATAATCTTCGTGGCCTTTTCGTCCGCCAATGACGTTTGTAGTGACGTATAAATCGGTTTAGCCGACCAATTGAAAACCGGAAATACTCTATTCATCCGGGTTCTTTAATCAGAACTGTTTGCCGCCGCCGCAATGCACGACGGATGAGTGGTCAGAGCAATTCAACTCCGACTACACACTCGTTCGTTCGGCAAATAATTTCAAAATTCATAACTTGACGACATTAACTCACGTGTTTTCTATAATTACTTGTTACAAAACACGTTTAACAAAGAACTCAAAGAAGCTTACACAACAATCCCACTTTCGATTAGTACACTTCACAAACTTTTTTACCTGTTTATTCACGAGACCAAAAGCATTAGCATTGCAGATTAAAAGAGTTAAAACATTGATTAAAGAAATCGAAAAATGATATCGAGTTTCAGTTTTTTGAAGTAAGTGCTCGATTGAACCCGTTTGAACGTTTTTTCTTATGTCCATACATCACGGGATTGACTACAAGAGTGGCCATCAGTCGATTTACTTCGTTTTGACGGGATTCGGGTGTTCCATGCTTTCTTCTTTTGATTTCCATGTATTTTCTGCAAAAGCAAGAACTCACAAAAGAGAATAGAAAATCAACAACTGTTTACAATCATGCTCTTACTAATACGAAACTTACTGTGATCGTGGTATAATAACTCGAACCGGAAGTTGAAAGAGAAGTTTGCTTTCATTTTTCAGGTTTTTTAGTGTTTTTTCGTTCAGGACTTGTTGAGCAATTGCCTTCCTTTTCTCACCGATTAGTCGAAGCCGTTTCGAGTATTCGTCCAACAATCGCAGACGAGCTCGAGAACAAGCGATAAACTTTTGGTACGACGCAAAAGTCTCCTTGAAATGCTCTTTTATTCGTGTAATCTCTTAAACAAACAGCACCTTTGGTCGAGGTAGACGCTTAACGAAGCTCAAAAAGTAAATAGTAGAACCATAATTCTTATGTTCCCAATTCACACGACTTAACGCCGCTGATCCGGCCAACGGCATTCGACTACAAACATTTGACGCGCCAAACACCATTAATTCAAAACAAAGTACTCACAGTATCGACTCAATTTGAAGGTTTTTAGAATATTCAAAATGTGACACTTGCTTATTACAATGCAACATATTTAGTGAAGAAATGAGCAGCAACGATGAGCGCAAGTTGCCATGGCATTTTTGCGATCCGTCAACCAACAGCCAAATCAATATTCAGAACTTCAACTTATCCAAACGACAATAAGATCAACTACACAGTCTGCCGGGGTATTTAAACAGATATCCATTTACAGATAGTGGATAAATTGCGACTTTTGTATTACAGATCTTTTGGTTCGATAGTTCACAAAGGTGTGCAATCAAATTTTATTCACGCGATACGTTTACCCAACAAATTCACTTGCGATGAGCAAATCCAACAATCGATTTGGCCAAATTGAAGTTAACACAATAAGATCTAAAGAAACACGTTAATGCTAATGTTAGAGGGAAAACAAACTTGAAAAACGGGATTCCAAGAACAAAGTCTGCCGGATACTTCTTACTGTTATTGGCAAAAAAGGATAGAGGAGCAACTCGAAGATCACATTTTCCGGTATTAAACCCAGTAACATAATCCGTGGCTTTAATTCTGTAAATGTGTCCCGAAACACGAAAGAAGATCGATGGACCATTTTTAGCACGATTGCAATTAACTCTTCGATTTTTAGCGTCTTTTACTGAAAAGAATAAAATAAACAAATTGCTTGTTGAGTGCTTACCATTGTAGTATCTGTAAATTGCTTTCAATATGCTGTTATTAACCATGATATAATCAGAAGTCTGCTCGAAGATCGCAAAACGTGTCAATCCACTTTGTTGTTTCAAGTAATATCTCCGTTTGTTAAACACAACCCTAAAGACAACTGTACTTTTAAGTTCCTCGTTTAGAACCTACGAAACAATCCTTACGTTCCATAAATCAGTATGCGGTTTGAATAATGGAAAACGTGTGTAATCCGAACGACAATTCTTTGTATCTTTTCCACCCAAAGTCAATTCGCCGACGTTCTTTTGCAATTGATTGCTATAAGAAGCTCTTCTAAAAACGTGCCAAACTCATCAGAAACTTTCAATCCTTACTTGTTGAAGTAAATAGTGTATTCCAAATTCTTAAATTGAAAAAGAAGCGGTTTAAGTGTTGTGTCAGTTCCATTGCTATTTAAGCCAAGAGCGAAAATGCCGTCAACGGGCAAAGAAAAATTTGCAACCTTTAAATTTGCTCCATGAACATTACAAGCAGTAAACGTGGGGATTTTAACTTCGTTCAACTAAAAGACACCTTTCTTTGTAAGAATCCCGGATCTCTCTTATTTAACCCTCCCATCCGACCGCTCGCTCAAATTTTTTTCGACTCGCAAATCTTACGCTTTCCACCGCACAATTCCAACTTGCAACCGGCTGCGCCGCCAACGCTTACGACCAACGAAAAATAAAACGCGAGCAACAGGAATCGAACGCGTGACTAAATTAAACGCGAGCAAATTAGAATGCGAAAAAAATTTGAGCGAGCGGTCGGATGGGAGGGTTAAATAGGAAAGAGCCAGAATCCCTTTAACTTACAGTTACAACATCAACAATCACGGATCCAGTTTCGTATCCTGCAGTTCCCAAGTCGATTATGCAGTCGACTTTCTTGTCGAGTGATGTCGAAGATTGGCTAATAGACTGTAAACCTCCATGGATTAACTACTCACCTTGTTTCATAGCTCTGTTTTCCAATGGCTTTTCCAATTCTCGAATCTAGTAAAGCACCTATGTGATAGTTAATTTGCACACCCGCAGAGTAATCAACTGACGGAGTTCCAACTTTTATTGCCGTCATTGTAAAACCACCTAAAACGAAGTCGCACCGCTTAATCATTTGGTTTTACTTTGATAATCCAACGGCAAACTTAGTTTGTCGAGCAGCGCCGCATCAATCACTGAGAAACACCCAAGAAGAAAAAGTAAGAACATGATTAGCGTTTGATCGAATCTTTAGCCGATGCCTATTTATGTAAAGTCTGAACGCGTAACTAGTGTGTTTCACTAATGAGTTCCAATTGTAGTGAGGTGAACAAATACCTGCATCTGGAGTCCCATATTTGTGCTTCCGTTTGGCTTATAATTTCAAAAAGATGCGTACGGCGTAAAAGTTGGTCGAAATTTGTTGTTTCAATTTTTAACTCGCGTGAAAGCTTGGGATTTCAATCTAAGATATTAGAAAGATTTTTATTTTGAACTAATGTTCTCATGCAACAAACCGACTAGTAAAAAAGAACCTATTCATTTGCCCACTCAGTTGTGCAACCATCAAATCAATAAGTAAAACTTAGTTTTAATGCATTTTTTTGTTTTATCAGTGGCATTTAGTTGCTTGTATTACAAATATACAACGCCTTCCACTGCTTGTTTTTACATTAATACACGTGGTATTTATTGTTACCTTCATCTCGTTATTTGGTACCATAAGATTAATCGTTTGTTTAGTTAAACTGTAATCAAATGTGTGACAACTGGAATTCAATAAAACAAGAACTAGGAGCTATTGGTCGTAAGGTGTTCGTCGTTCAAACAAAATACGAGTTCGTTTTTAGCGATAGATCCAAATTTGGCATTGAACGACTCTGTACTTCGAAGTTGGCTCAACACACTTCTAACAACCACAGATGCGACAGTTCGACGTCGTCTGGAAACCGCAGTCATGAAGCTGCCAAAAGGTAAATTTAAATCAAAAATCAATTTCAGTTTTTGTTCTAGTCCCCGACGCAGTTTTTCCGTTATGTTCATTGGTTATGTTGGATACTAGCAATGATATTCGTTGCTATGCGGCCACCATTTTGAGCAATGAAATGTCCAAGTTGATAGCCACTGTATTGGAATGCCCAGATTCTTCTGAAAAGGTTAATTTTTGATTCTATTGTAAATTTTTTGCTTCAGCTCAATGCTCTACACATGACCTTAACGATTGGACTCTCGGAAACGGCGATGCCACAGAATTTTCGAAGTTTGCTACTCCGAGCAATGGGTGTGTTCATTGATCGAACGTTTCCCGACATTTGGCCGGAAGCACTCGAGCAAATCGTTAAACCTAATCATCCGCCTGATTTTGTTTTTGAGTAAGTTTCTGAAAGAACTTTTGTAAAGATTATTTTTTAGAATTCTGGGAAATTTTGCTGAAGCAATGATCAAATCGAGTCCATCGTATAACGTGCGTTGTCAGAAAGAAACCGCCATGTGGTTTCAGTTTGCAAAGCTGATTGCACCTTTTACGCTGACAATCCTCGCATCCGATGCTATCGATACAAGTGTCATTGAGAAGATCGCGTACATGATTTCTGAATGGTGTAAACTCAGCGATCCGAGTATGAACTTGATGCGATCGATTGTTTCGGCAATTTTCAGACGTGGATGCTTCACGTTTCGGTTGGTCATTATTTTTCTGTAAGAAATTGATTTTATCTTCAGATCCTTGACATTAATCATCGTCGCATTTCAACAGTTGAACTTTCAGATGACTGAAAGTCGCTTGTTTATTTCCGCCTTGCTCAACAACAACATTCATCAGGTAACTTCTTAAGCAGTTGTTAAAGAAGATTTTCCTTTTTTTAGATGTTACTGATGGCAGCAACAAACTTTGCTTATAATTCGCATAAAATGGGTGTTAGCTGCGAGGATCGTGGAGATTTGATTGAACTACTGCACGTTATTTTTGATTTCTATGCAAGTACCATCGATCAAATGCAACGTCAAATTGCTATGAATGCTGAAATCGAAGTGGATTCTCCAAAAGATACTGAACTGATGAACTGGTTAGTGAAATTTCATTTATAACTCAATATCTATTACTTAGCTTTAAAAACATTCTTGACTTTTGCGTTGTTATATGCTCGTTGAATTCGACGTGCATTGAGTTCATTGATCCGGTCGGACGATTTTTTACTCGTTTGCGTCAAGACGTGGATCCATGTAATTTGGGGCCATCTGTGAGAAGTCTTCTGCTCGACCGTGGCAAAGATTGTTTCAATAGCATTGTCAATAATACATCATTGCCGTATTTGGATGATGAGTTCTATGAATTAGTTCTTGAATCTCGTGAAGCATATACGGACTTGTTGCCATTTCTCTATTCAATTGCTGCGGAAGTTGTGCCCGACTATTACGGTTTAATGCAACAGTTCATTCAACAAAACGACACTACACGGTAAATTTGTTAACATTTGAATTACTATAATTTTTTTCAGATTGAGTGCATTACTTTACTATTTTAATGAGTTGGATAGCTTCTGCTTCAACTTATCCCCGGCTTTGATTACTGCTCTTGCATCTGCAAATTCGCTTGTTTATCTTGAAGATTTCACAAACGAACAACGAATCGACTTTGCTCGTAACTATTTTACGTTTTTTCGTAACGTCATCGAACATAGCACAGGATTGGATTTGGTAAGACAATATTAACTACTATGATAATGTTGAGTTTTCTATAGTCTTTGTTTTCCGGCTTAATGAATACTATGGGAAACATTGTGTCTGAGTCGCGTTGCACGGAATGTTGTTTGAAGTTACTATTGGCTTATATTAAAGTCGCATCATTAAACTATGTAAGTCCAAAGCAATGCTTTAAATTTCACCACTTAATTTAAAGGATGATTGTGCATTAATTCAAAATCTTTCACTTCCATTTGTTCGCAAGTCGGATATGGAGATTCGCAATACGGCGGTTGCTTGCATAGCCAATCTGTTGTTGTGTCCGGATGAAAAGGCAAAAGTAATCTATTTAGTTGATTTTACACATACTCATACACTTATGTTAAGCGCGAGTCGATTATGTTTCTTCAAAGCACATGTCGGAATATTATACGAGAGTCTATGAAACTTAAACACACGACGACAACTGAAGAGACGTCAAAAGAACTTGTTCAAGAAATTGAAATCGTTGGTCGTTACTGTAATTCTATGAGCGATGGTATTTAAATCACCTTGCGACGTTTGTAATTATTCAAATTTAGTTTGCAAACAAACCGTGCTGGAACCCTTGCGAGAGTATCTATGGGAGCTTCTAGTACAGTTGATGTCGTGTAAAGTTCCGGACTTATGCATCGAACCGGTAATTTTTTGGTTGTTGAATGATAATCTTGTTTTGTTTGTTTTAGTTATTAGATTCACTCGTTGGTGTCATGAACGAGGAAATCTACGATGATTTGTCTCTACGCCTTCCAGATCTCGTTCACAATTATCCTCACTTGGTTTCTCGTCTGTTGAGGGACTCATTAAAGGTAAATGAACCAAAGCTTTTATTGAAATTAAACTTTGTTTTAGAAACCGATCTATTTAGTTCATAATAGCGTTTTGCCTCGGATTTCTGATTTTATTTGCACTACGTGTATTCTTTCGTTGAAATCGACGGAAGTAACGGATGGAGAAATGGCCGCGCTGGAACTGTTGTTCATTTTGTTTCATCGTCACGCCTCACTTCTCGATTCTTACATCTCCATGAAAAGCAGTGCGGACTCAACGAACAAATTTGTAAACGCTGCAGCCAGTTTGGCATTGAAAGCGATACTTCGCGGCAGCGCCGATGATGCTATTACTCGTGGACTACGAGTACTCGAGAAGTTGGTGGCGAATGAAAATCGAAGCATCACGATGGCACTGGAATGTGTTGTAGCACACGCGGTGAATGCCGTTCTCGATCTTGTTCGTAGTTTTCATTTCCCAGCTGCACAAAACTTGATTGCAACGATCCTTTATCGATTATGGCTGCTTTATCGAGAGATTGTCATGTAAGAACATGTAGTCAAGATTTGAGCTATTATTATCAATTTAGACATGAATTTCAAACTCACGAAATCATTAAAGACGATAACATGAAGTTATTGTTGAACGAAACAATCAGTCGTCCATTAATTCTTAAGCGTACACTTCTCTACAATATGAAATGGCTTAAAGAACGCGAGATATTATAATGTACATAGAAGTCTACTTACTTAACGTATCTGTTCTCCCATTGTGCAATACCACTCAATTGCCTTGTTGTTAATATAATATTTCATTGTTTCAGAAGTTTTTGTTCAAAACACTTTTTTTCTTTTTAAATAAACTTAGTTTTTCCAATCATTCATTTGCGGGTCTTCCTTAACTTCTCTACGATCTCCAGTGTTTTTTAAACTTCGTCTCGTTGATTGTTAGCGTAGAAATTTATTCACACCTAAGTCAAGCAAGAACATCAGTATGTTAATATACAAGCGTTTACGAAATTTGAATAAAAAACTAAATGTCAACAGTGAAGATGTCAATTAGAGCCTTAATCATGTAGTGTGCGGTTCCGAATTCGCCTGCCGGTGCGGAGTCGTAGAAATGTTTGCATAATCCATGAGCACTTTTGCACAACATACCACTCGCACAACACTCCATTACCAAGGTATTCATTTCACGCTAAATGGCAATGTACAAACTGCTTACTAACCAACTTACATTATGCTCACAGAAAATGTGATTTGCTCTCCAAAGAACTTGATCCACGTCAAAAGGTCGATCGTAAGCGATTTGCGGTTTTCCGAGCAAAAGTTGTTCTAATCGTCGCATCAGTGTCAAAACTTCGACGATCATTTCACGATACTCGGGCTCGGAGATTTGATTCAACACTTGTTCCACTTGCAAAGCGAATTTGATTTCTCGACGTGTCATCTAATTAGCAAAATCATTACAAAACAAGACGAAAACCAACCTCTTGTGTTAAGCTTCGATGTAAAACTATTCCATTAATTGAAAGACCCTGTGGAAACAAACGAACAGTGTCCCATAGATTCTAAACTATACGTCTATTAATTCTAAAAAGAAGAATTACCGCATAAAACTCTGGTGGTACACGATTTAATGCTCCGTCAATTCTGCGATGTCGAAGCCAAATTCCGAATTGAAAATCTTCTTCCAAATCTTCCACATCCGATGCATCATTTCCAATTACGGTATCGGGAATCGATTCCAAAATTTGCGGTGCACGAAGTGATTTAGATTTGCGCATAGACTAAACACATAATCAGTTGCAATTATCAATTTGACTTGTCACAAACCTTGCGTTCTTCAATCTGTTTTCGAAAACTGCCCATTCCCGTACGTAACTCTTTGATTCCGGCCTCTTCATCGACGCCCACATCTTCGAGTAAACGTCCACTCAGCAACAAGAAAAGCATACTCTTCAACTCAAACGGACTCACTGATAGCAATTGTTGCAATGCTTCGGATCCCGAAACGCAACGAATACGAGATATTTCACTAGCTAATACCTAAAACAAAAGTTTTATTGATTATGAGATCAAAATGTAGACAGCTTACTTGTATAATGAGACCAATACGCAAACGAAGCATTTCAATAAACAAATTTGGATCAGTTCTCACTAATGAACCCAAACAAATGATAATTTCTTGCGACAGGGTGTACGAGTTGGGATCATCAATGTACGCTTCTTTCCAAATTAATCTCAAGTCTTCTTTATTCTTCGGTGATGTGATTGCTCGTTCGTTCTTTGAAGGCATTCCGACGGTGATTTGCTTTTGTCGAACAAGCAAATGGGTTACAGCTTTTGACAACTCATCCAACTGACGATTAAGCAGCCCGGCCATTAGACGAACCCAACTCCATTCACGACATTCACAAGCTTTCAAATACACCTCTTCAATTAGCACTTTAACGGTAGCTCCCGAAACGCCGTTCAACTTTGTGTCGTAATCCATTCCGCTAAACTCAACATACGAAAATATCATTGATTAAAAGCTTACAGTTTTAGATAGAGAAAATGTACGAGCGAGGCTTGCTCGTCCAGAATCGTGGTCTCTACGAGCATGCTTATTAGGTCTTCAACGTTCATTTCTTTCATTTGATTGTGATCAATTTTTTCGAGTAGAGTCGGAGAAGCCGATCCCGGAATTGCTGTATGAAGATGTGAAGAATGATGCGGAGATGTACTCTAAACGGGAAAATATATTTGCAAACTATTTGCTATGTACCTTTTCAGGTGATTTGATTTCGATGACCGGAGACAGATCGCGAGCTGGTTCAGTTTGTTTCATTTTTTGCGCATATGCAAGTCGAAGTTGAGCAAGATCTGAAGTAATCGAATAAAACAAAAGTACCTCAATGCGACAAACCGCTGTCGTTACTGTCCATGACAATCGATCGATGGCGCATTGATGCTTGATGAACGGCACTAAACTGTCGAGAGTATCGTTCTTTTATGGAATCGTAACGTTTCAACACGTGTTTTCCCGGATCTAAAACAATCGTCATTAGAGATCTGGTTAAAGAGGATGTAGACCTCGAAGTTCCGTTGATGTCAATGGTAAGCTTCGTGGAACTGTTGAAATCTCATCAGAAAACACATCGAGAACATCGGCGTTTCGAAGCTCTAACTTGCTCACAGATGTGGTCCGGAAGAATTCCGAAATGTTCTTCATCACGACGCTAAACACCTGGTCAATAATAATTTGCTGGTACTTTACCGAGCGCCTCCGATATATCCGTTTTTTATCTTTTTCAACGCTCCGATAACCGACGATTTTTGTCTCCGTCCTTTAACCCCATAATGAAATGTTTCGGAGGTCTGCAAACGAATTAGACGAACTTTTGGAGTCGCACTTACATCGAGCATATTCGATGCGATAGTCAAAACGACCAGTGGTCTGCCGGATATGCTCACGCTATTCCAGCTATTGTAAATATACTGTAATTCTGAGCTCCATTCGTCCATTAGGATACGAATGTCGTAGATCAAATGACTTCTCCGACGATCCATAAACTGAAAGTTCAACAGTTATTGACATTGTATGCCTATTGAACATACTTGAGGAGTAAAAACCACGAACTTTTGTCCGAGATGATAAAGTCGACTTGTACTCAACAATCCAATGTCTCTGTCCATTGGTCGCCCGGTTAGTCCCAACTTCTTGGATTCTCCCACTCTAAAAGTAAGAGCTAGTAAACAATTGATGATTTCTAGTACCGTTCGAGAATTTTTGCAAAAGCTGAAGCCGGTTGAATCGAGAAAACGAGATCGATTTCGTCCGTAGTCTGAACAAGAATATCGTTTTTAGCCAATTCCTTTTGTACTTCGGATGTTTCGGCCAGCACGACAACTAAACTTATAAGTTGAAAAATGGTCTAATTATTATCATCTTACCTTGTACTTCACTTGATGGTCGCTTTTCGATTTCCGAAAAACGTCGACTCAATGGATCGATTTCGGCCGGAAGCAAAAAGCCATCGTGAACCAAACAGCCAATAACGTAAAGAGATTGCGCCCAAATAAACGGTCTAAAAACTTATTGAAAGGAAACCGAATTCTATTCACGTTGTTCCGGCAGGCACTCGAGTTTGTGTTCCATGGTTTTGACGCTCCAACTCCACATTCTCGTACGGTACTTTGTATAGTTCGGGTAACAAGCGAATTGATTTATTGTTCGTATCATCTGGATCCGAAACCAGAATCTGAAATGTGATCAACATTACTCGTGTTATTAGCTCGTTACCGAACCATACATCTTGCAATCGATTGTAGAGCACTTTCGCATCTTTTTCGTCTCGTCGAAACAAACTGTCCAACAACAAATAGCAAAGAAACACGGGCCATTCACATTCGATATTCTCAAATTTCTGCAGTTCAGCGTTGATGTAATACAAACGACTTGGGTCCTAAAATACACAAAAGTTTTGAGTATAAAAAAGAGTAATCGACAAGAAACTGAGTTCTCACTTCGAGAGCGGTCTTATATCCATCACGCAAGAAACGACGACAACCGTATTTTCCGAGCAAAGTTTCCGTAATCGTGTGGCGTGTCAAATTCACCAGATCCTGATCCTCAACTGCGAAGGCCGGATAGGAAATAATCGCCAATAACGAGGCGTCCGTTTCCTATGATACTATTACGTGTCATGTAGTTGAATATTACTTTTGAAAACGATTCACGTGGTAGCATACTACTCAAGACAGCCGAACATTGTTGAATTTCATCGGGCAAAACGTGAATTACAGATCCTTTTGATCCATCACCAAACATGTCGCCCACGTCGTTGATTGCTTGAAGCGCCGCTTTAGCCATTCCGATTGAACTCGCGTTGAGTTCACGTATCCCCTGGTTCGTTTTATCGCCTCTCTCCCAAACTCCAAAGTCGGGTGTTCGATAACCGATTTCAACATAGTAAACGAGATTCTGTATGAAAGCGACTTCATCGAAATTCCGAATAATTTGAAGACCTGAAACTTGAAATGAATTTACGTTTCTTCTGTTCCAAACCGGAAGCTGTCATTTGAGCCAAAGTGAGTAGGAAAAGAGAAGTTGCATCAATTTGCAAATGTCCCCATTCACCATCTGTTACAACCAATCCTTTTGTGTGCACCGAATACTTAGCATGTAGACCGTCCGTGCTTCGTTGGTGTTTCTTGAATCTCTCTACCTTATCCACTTGTCTCATCATGCATTCCATTAACGATTGCATGATTTTAATGCTTAAACCAACAAAGTTGTTGTCATTTTTCATGTATTTACCATTCCATTTTTAATTCGTGTGCACGAGCAAGGTCCTCGTCAAATTCTCCGCTCTTCTGATACGCTCGGTACATTGCCCATAACGCATGTGCCGCGTAGAGATTGTCTCTTACCCACGCGTGGCCTAAACAAAAAAGTTTACGGAAACTACGTTGAGAATTCACACCTGGGAAGTCTTGTTCATTATTGGCAACCAATCCCGTCACCGGATCCTGATGCTTGAGAATTGTGACATCGACCAGAAGCATCAGTTGATCGAGCCGCAAACCCGAAGATGTGCGCGAACGCATGGCCTTAAAGTCTCCTTTATGTCGACCTGCTCTCTAGAATACAAGGTAGTCTCGTGAATAGAAACATAAGTGTGATCATTAAAATGGAAGAGATTCTTGTATGTTTATTTGTTGAATTTTAATTCAAAGAGTCCTTTACAACTTGCAAAAATTCAATGTATCCGTTGTTGCTTTGCAAATTCACAGAAATTGGAACTGTAAAATCCTCATTTACAAGCGGCTCAACATGTGCGGCTGGAACATCGACAAAGTGAACAAAACAAAGTAGTCGTATGAGAAACGGTCTGAGATCGTTGTTGCTAATCGCCTGTTCCAGATTTTGATTTTCGACACGTCGCAATGATTCACGAGCATCCTCACAAGAACGACGTCCCGCACTATCTTCCAAATACTGGAATACAGCATGATTGTCATCGTCAGTTTGAAAGATGTTCGGATAGCGACCTTGTAGAAATTTGAGCAAAAGGTAATTTCCGCGGTTCTCTTTTCGTCGTAACTCTAAATCGGGGCCATGATAAGTGGTTACCACTTCGTCGTTAAATCGTCGTATGATACGAACCGGACCGTTGAAACGTTTTAACTAAAAAGACTTTCTTAACAATCAAATCATTTAGTTACCTGTTCGGAGACATTCAAATTATAGTGTTCTCTGATGGCGATTTTTACGACGTCTTCTGTAAACGTGGGCATCGTACCAAGCGCCAAAGGCATGATATCGTCGAAACTGGCATCCAAAATTAGACCACGAATTTGAGGATGATTGGCAGCAACCCACGTGGCCGGAAAACCACCGATCGACCACCCAAAAAGAACGATATCTTGCGGTTTGAAGCCTCTGTCAAAAGCCAACTGAAGTACAGCATCCATTGCATTCAGAATGTTTTGCGGATAAGGAATTCCAGAACTTTCAGAGAAACCTATTCGATATTTTGTTTACACCGTCTTTCTACCTGTTTTACCTGGTGGATTCCAAGCAAGTACGGAATAGTTGAGATCAACGGGTGTTCTGCTAATTCCGGTCTCATAGAAACCACCGTTACCATCACAACAAATAATCAACGGCTGATCAGGAAATATCTCACGACGATCGACAAAAATCAAATCGATAATGTTTCCGTCAACAGCACGTACTTGTAGTCGTTCAGCATTCTACAAAAAGCGAATTAATCATCACACAGGATTCATTACTACCTGCTCCAGGATTAACTTCAAACGACCTGCCAAAACATGTGGAAAAAGTAAAGTCTTCAGGAAACCAATAGATCCCGGGTACAACATTCGTCGACCGAATGTGTAAATGCATATGGCGGCAATCATTCGTTTCAATTGGATTTGCCACAACGGTTGACCGGAAAGTACATCTTCAGCTTTCACCTTGTCCAAGTACCACGCGTTTGGATTCGGTTTAGCAACAAATGATACCGGAGCATCGTTGGTGATCTAAAATTTGTATTAACCAAATAAATTTGAAATTACCTGGAAATCAAATTGTTGTAAACGTCGTCGATTATCATCAAAGGTGTTTTGTCCTTTTGATTCCACCACTTTACAATACGCTTGTAAATAGTCCCAATAAATGGGATTAAAGTAGCGGCCAATAGTCCGAGCACCAAAAGCAAAGCTGTGGTAACAAAGAATACAGCAGGAATAGTAGACGATTGCATGTCGATCCCAAGTTATTCTCGTAGCACAATAATACAACCAAATCGGACTTGAAGGCCATGCTATTGCTCGAATCAACTGACTAAAATAAATCATACTGCCGCCCAAACGTTCCAACCAGTTGGCCTCATAGTGTCGTTTGGGTTTCAATGTCGCGTACAGATCCGGACCGCGAATATACGCCAACAGTGAGGGCATGGTAACATCGAAAGTAGAAACTGAGAACAGCAGACAGCCAAAATCGAAGGCAAAAATGGACGTTCGAATGGGCGCGCTACTTTGGCATCTCGCGTACAACTCAATTTTTCTCTGCTTGTCGCGTCGCTTTCGAAACGCTCAGCTCGCCGATCGTTTAAACAACCGGCCGTCTGTTTTCTTCAGGTTTTTATTTTTTTGAACTGATCTCTAGCCAACTATGGCGTTACTTACCCAACTCAGTTGGGATTGGCTTGGCACTAACGATCGTCATCTCGGCGACCAAAAACCGAAAAAGAAGATGCGGAGCGAAATTACGGAGAATATTAATTTGGATGCTACGAGCGAAGACATCTCCAACGGTTCTATCACGCCAGTTCCCAATAGCTTGACTGAAGATCCACTTATGATCACATTGACCGATGGAGAACCGCCGCCCAAGAAGCCGTCCATGAAGGCGTCAAGTATGAAGGATCCCGAGTCCGGATTAACAATGGATACCGTGAAACGTCGAAAGCTTTGTGCTCGTTACGACAATATGCTCTCCAGCATCGGCGTATGGCATCGAATACACGAGGTTTGTGGAATTTCATTGATTTTCTTTCATTTCGATTATTTTCTTTCGATCAAACTGATTTTGGAACCTCGTTTATATTATTTCATGTCAATTGCGTTTTCAGCTTCCAAATCTGACTCACATCCAAATGGGAGGACTTTTGCGTCGGAGTCGAAATCGTGCCGAAATGTCCGATGTTTCGGATACGATTTGGGATTACATCTACGAGGAACGGCGAAGAGCGGACGATCGACCGGACAGCGACAAACTGTTTGTGAAAGAGTTGAATCGTGAAACAAAAACCCTCAAAGACGACGACAATGTCAGCGAACCAACGGATGTTAGCGACCAGGAGGACGATTCTGAATGGAGTGATATTTTCTTCAACGGCATGTGTGGTGGTGGAGACAAATCGTAAGTTCAATTAAGTTAATTTCTTATCTTTTTTTTTGAAGGAACAGTACGTTCAAAACTGTTGAATCGATGTGTACGTACTACAAAACCAGGAGAGAGTTGTTGGAAACAGATAGATGGTTAGCATTGATAAACCGATCGTTTTTTGAGCGACGGAATAAGATGCAAATGTTAATAAAGGATGTAAGTTACGTGTTTGTATGAAAATTCGTCAATGATTTTCAGACAAATTCTCCTCCAAAACTGTTTCTCGAATTGCAAAGTTCGTCTGATCAGTGTGCTCGATGTATTCCAATTGACAAGCGATACCGACGAAAAATTGTCAAGTACACTCCAAACGATATTTCCGCAGCCCGACGATATCATGATGTCGATCAACTTGGAACAGGTATCAAAACTTGTTTATAATGATTGGTTTATTTCTATCATTTCAAGATTACCTTTTACCCGAATTACAAATCGACAAGTACTTGGAAGAGTTGTCTTTGAATCTCGAAGAGGAGGATCCCGTGTAAGTTCAATGCTCAATCAACATCTTTACAGCGAATTGTTTAAGGATAAGATCTCATCTGTATGCTCTACACAAAAATGGAATTTTAACGTTCAAAAATCTGAGCGAACAACGTTGTCGACAAGCTCAAGCGCGTTGTAAGGAACGTGCAAAACGAATGGCTCAACGCGTCGGTCGTCCGTCAAAACATGCAAACCATCGAAACGATATACGCAAGAAGAAATTGAAGAAAATGCGAGTGGAACGCGAGCCAATCAACTTGTTTGTTCCACCAACGAATTCGGAGAATGTGCTCGAACGTAAAACGTTAGAGGAACAGTTGCATCGCTTATCCAGTGGCTACGTTTACGACGAAATCCCACTCCCCAATTTCCGCAAATTTAGTTTGAAGGATCATGAAGAGGGAGCTGTTAAGCAAACGTCACGCAAATCTTCAAACGATTCGCTTAAAGAGATCTGCGAACTCCCGACTTTCGGCTTAAATGGTATTTCTAATGAAGCGCTATACTTCGCCGAAATTCATCATAACATCGAGTTTCCTCGCTACACAAAAGAAGAAGTTCAAAGACGACGACGCAAAAACTTGATGGAATTACCACCCTATGTACCGTACGAACCTCAACGCTATCAGCACGAAGATCCGCTAAATGTTATCCTCAAAATGCCTTTATGATTTGGTTAACGTTGATTTCATTCAAAAAATTTTATGCCAATAAAAAAATTTCATAAGGAAATACGTTGATATATGATGCATACAAATAAAAAGACTTCATTTGCCATGGTGAGAAGCTTGAGGAACAGTGGCATTTGCAATTTTCTGGTACAGATCCTGTTTCTCGTGTTCGCTTAGGTTGGTAGACTCGACTCTCTCAACCAACTGAAATCGAATCGTGATTATGTTTTTATGTTAAACGCTGTCATTTACTTCGTTCCAATGTTGTTTTTCATTTCCACTCTTTTGGAAGATTTCGATGGCCGAGTCAATGAGTGGTCGAAACTTCTCGGAAAAGTGTCCTTGTAAGCCACGCAGTCTGTCTATTCCCGATTGATAGACGTTTTCGAACGAATTCGAGATTTGATGTCCAACATTATCGACAAAGTTGTGCGGCAAGTTACTCAATGATTCACCAGCGTGTTGCAAATGTTGACCAACAGAGTTCATTCCCTGCTTGAATTCGTGAACAGCTTGCGGGAAAAATCCATCTTGATGATACTGCGGTGGTTGGTTTTGATAGTAATTTGCATATTGAGTTTCAGCAGCGTGTTCCATTCCATTTCCGTTTGTGTACGAACCGTCCGCATTCAACTATAAAAAGCAGTAGAAACACTTCTGTACGAGTACTTACGAGTTGTGGCAGATGTCCATTTGGATGACCACTGGCACAAAATACAAACGTCAAGATCGTGAAGAAGCAAGGCAGTTGCATTATTCTAAATCTATGTTCGATGTATAGTGGTTAACGTATCACTTCAACGTATAGTTAGTTATTTGCGCGTTATAAACCCGACAACTTCAATTGCAATGTCTGAAACAGTCGAGTGAAAAAACAAACTCCTGTGCTTACCACACGGTATTTTCAGAACTCGGGAAAATTGAATCCGAGCGAAAATCGTGTGCACGTTGGTATATTGCAGTTCAAAGTGAAATATTCGAAAATTGCACAAGGAAGCGTAAATTTTAGTTTGTAGGCAAAGATATAACGCGAGGTGAAATAAACTTGGTTTTTTGGTGTTCGCATGTAAAATGCTCATTGTTCTGGAAACTAGTGAAATCTCGTCGAATAAAAAGCATTATACACGGAACATGAGTTCAGCAATCAAAACAACGACTGACTGTGAAATTGCAATCGAACAATTCGATTCATCGGAAAAACTCTATGTTGAATAGAAACGGTAGACTACGAACCAACTTCCTGGTTTCCTGCTAAACGGTGCAATGAATGTGAACTGATGATTGTGTTGTTGCATAAAAACAGTTACAACGATTTGTCAGTTGAACAACAAGAATAACAACTCTCCAAAGATTGTTCGAGATCGCTAATTTGTATTTATGTCTTCGGTTGTCGATATCGAAATAAATTCCAATATACACTTGTATCGTATTGCGCATTCAGTTTTGTGTTAAATCGAAAGTGAATTGTTTATCAGGAGCATAATTTGAAAAATGATGAATTTCTGATTACATTATGCATGCTAATGTTGTTTCAGTATTTTTGTTTGGTGAGTGACATTAGAAGCCCAACGGGGAATAGTGTTTGTGGCAGTGGGTTTCATCCGTTGACCGAAAATGATAAGTAGAGCGGATGAAGTGTAGAAGTTCTTCAATTAGCTGGACAGTCTGTAATGCCGTGGAATGGCGAGAAAAATGAAACTCCAAATAAGGGACAAACAAAATGGCAACGAACCGGACATGCACAGTTGCGCATCTTTCGTTATTATTGACATTGCTATCAAAAGTGTCAAGTTGCTTTCCGAATCTTGAACGCTCTCTTACTATATGGATGAATTTCAACAACTTTGCGTTCTTTGGATTTCAATTTATTTTGAGGAGTAGTCGTTTTTGAACAAGTTTTCGCTCTTTAGCATCAATTTCTCTCGATTTTGCCATCATATGTATTCTCACGCAATTTCCTTGGAACGAATAGAACAAGATGGTCGGATGTCGCGTTCGTTGATTCGGACGTTTCCTGTGCGAATCCGAATCGGCATTAAAGTTTGACGACTAAACGAGCAGAACGGCCCATCTGTCGTCATATCATATAGTTCCAACTATTCAATTTCTCTTGTGTTTCAAGAGTACTATCAAGCGGTGTTGACATCCCTCTTCAATTTTGGCACTTCAACGTAGACATTCGCGCCTCTTTACTTCCATCAACACATTGCCGTATTGTACAAATGAATCGGAAAGGAAGTCGTGTCGTCTTCAATGAATAGAACGTACAACTTCGTTAGATACCGCCCACTATGGCACACAGAATTTTACATAGTGACATGAATGTCAGACTTTGAAAAAAGTCAAAAAAAAAGATGTAGTAAAGTAAAGCAAAGCAAAATGAGCTCCTTTTTCTCGTCCTTCTTCACGCTTATTGAGAGTACACAGTCGGTCAACATCATTTGTTTTGGTTTTTGTAGACGTTTGAAGGTTTGCCCTCGCTCATCGTTTATTTCCTAATTCATTGAACATGAAGTCCGGTTGAGCCTTTTTGGTTGTCTCCTCTGCAAGCATGTATCCAAAGAGCCATTTAGATCGATTGTCCGATTTCTGTGTTACCATACTTTAAATCTAAAAGAATATGGTTGATCGTAATCGCAATTTAGACAAAGAAGCATACTGCTGCAATGTAACTGTCTATGAAAGAATATAACTGACAATTTACAGTTCATTCTATTCGTTTATTTTTGGCCCTACTCCCCATGCAGACGTCGAATATGATCGAAAAGATGTTTAACGAACAATAAGTGCTATAAATCGGATATTGAGGGGATTTTTACGTGCACACGGAGAGAAACACTGAAAGAAACACACGATGCCGTGGTTTTATTGCCGAACCGACCAGCAGTGCAGGTCATTGGCAAAGAAGAGACCACTGACGGTGGTCGATGTTCGTTCGGATTCCACAAACTCAAATCCGTCCAGTTGTTTGTGATTGTTCAACAAGTCGAAAGACCCAAAAAAGCATCTGCTTGCGTAATTCGTTCCGCAACGGGGATTTGGCGCGCTTCTGCTCTTAAGAAAGCAATCATCGGCGGAGTGGCCAATTTGGTCGCGATAATTCCGTCCTTCTTTGTTGGCTTCTTCATTCGGTTTTAGTTTTAATTTCAACTCGATGCCTTATGCGGGTGTTGTGATTATGGCGACTTCCGTCGGTTTCCGTTGCTGATAGTCGTCGTTTGAAAGTTGACTAATCCAATTTAGAAGACGATCCTAAACAATGTCCGCTAATCATCCGTTCAAGTGAGTTTAGTTTGTTTTGTTTTAATTCAATTATTTTACTCTTTTACAAGCGTAGATTTTAGTTTGCGTAACTCCACACTACGATCTTCACTACGCAAACAACATGCTGAACGTCAAAAGTCTCCAGGACGAAAGACCGTGAGCTTCTGCTCGAACTCGGAAAAGAAGGTATCTAACGGTGAGTAGGAGTTAGTAATTGAATGAGTAAACAGGGAATTGAACATGTACGTTATCCAAAACTTCATCAATGCCTTGTCCGGAAATATGATTGCTGTTGACTTGTGAATTTGTTGACGGAATTTCTAAATACCGTTAAGGCCCCACTGTTGGATTTTGAAAACATTTTGTGGACAGCAATAGTCGTGTAGTACTTTCACAAGCTCTTGAGTTGTTGCTCTTCGATTCCTCAAACAAAACGAGATTCCCTTCCTTTCCAGTAGCTTTTCTGTCAATTCTATCAAACCGTGCGAAATGAAGATTCCTGCTGAGTGTAAGTACTGCAGTGGAGAAATTTCGGAGCACAGCAGTTGACAGGCGAACGAATTGACAGCGAAAGTCTGGAAATCTAAAACTCCCATTATTTCAACTAGCAAATTTAATGATAGAAAGAGTATCAGAAAAAGGAAATCGACTAATCGAAAACATTTTGCAGTTGCCGATTGTCTGCAAATTATGCAGAATGGTACCGAAATGGTCAAATTGCGTACGAATGTTCGTCAATTTTGCCGTGTTTTCACTCTCGATGCCGATCTGTCTTACATTCGTTGGACACCCACAAACAAAAAACCACACAAAGCGCGAATCAGTGTGGATTTGATTAAAGAAGTTCGAATAGGAAGAAACACCGAATTGTTTCGTGCAACAGAAAACAGCACAACCGATCTTCAGGTGAATTTAGTGCAAAGAAGTTTACGAACGAAACAAAGAACGAACATACATAGTTAGTTTATTGGATGTTTAGGATGAGTGTGCGTTTTCGATTATCTATGGAGCAACATACGAATGTTTGGATTTGATTGCATTGACTCCAGACGATGCGAACATTTGGGTCACCGGTCTAATGGCTTTGACTTCTTCACAGAAACGTGCGTTCTATTTCAACATAATCCATTGTTTGTTTTAGCGGATTTTCAACCCGTAGAGCACAGTATGGCAACGATTCGAGAGCGGTAAGTGTAATAATTTGACTTCGATTATCAATCATTCGGAGTCTGCAGTTGGTTAGGATCGGTTTTTGATGAAGCCGATAAAGATAAGAAAGGATACATTAGCGAGAAGACGACTGTTCGAACAATTTGTGAACTTAATCCGAGATTATCGTTGGGTCGTGTAAAATTGAAGGTGAAGGTAGGCAGGAAACGGGATCAATTAGTTATGGATATATTGAATTTAATAGGAAGCATCGGTTATTGGCAACGTAGACAACAATCGAGGGCACATTGAACGAGAGCAATTCGTTGAAATCTACAAAGATATTTCTACTCGTCCCGAAATTTACTTTTTGATGGTTCGTTATGCAAACAAAGATTATTTGAGCTGTGAAGATCTGCAAATCTTTTTGGAAACCGAACAAGGAGTGAGTATATTTACTGTTCGGTAATCACAGTTTATTAAATGGTTTAGATGATTGGAGTTGGACGTCTTTTCTGTGAACAGCTAATTGAACAGTATGAGCCTTCAAGAGAAGCAAGAGAAAAGCAATGCATGACTGTTGACGGGTTCACCAGTTATCTATTAAGCAAATCTGGACTTATATTCGACCCATCACATTACACTGTAATAACAATTTTCAAGTTTGAAAAAGTGCGTATGATTTCAGGTATGTCACGATATGGATCGACCCTTCAATGAATACTTTATTGCGGCATCTTACAACACTTATCTCGTAGAAGATCAGACAAATGGACCGTGCAGTATAGACGGTTATATCACAGCGTTGAAGCGTAACTGTCGATTTATCGAATGTAAACAAAAGTTCTTTACGACATTTGAACCGATTTTCAGTGAACATTTGGGATCCGTTGGATGAAAACGATTTACAGGAACCGAACGTTTGTCGTTCTTCTACGGCGGTTTCGAAAATCAGCTTTTCGTCGGTTTTGCATACGATTCGCGAGTTGGCATTTGAAAAAACTCACTATCCGCTGTTCGTGCGTCTAGATGTCCATCTGACAACACCGTGGCAAATAAAAGCGTGTGATCTCATGGTGAACATATTAGGCGATCAACTCTACCAACCAAAATTTGATTCTATTGATTGGACAGATCCAAACAACGTTCCGACACCCTCCCATTTTCTCGAGAAAATAATTCTAGTGGTATTATTTAAAGGTTTTTCTAAAAAGTAAGGTATCGTATTTAGTGTACCGGTTACAAAAGCCGCTCCGGCGAGTTGCTGCCAATAGATGAAACTGCAGATGAGAACGAAGAAAACTTTGAATCGAATCAACGTCGGCAACGATTGTGCTCACAGTTTTTGGATTTGATTCCGAATTTCGGATTATTGCGTTACATCCACGATGCTATCACACACTCGGAGTTGAATTCATGTGAGTTTGTAGAAGGTTATTTGATATAAACAATCAGATTCAGCGTCTCATGACATCTTCTCCATAAGTGAATCGAGTTGTTTGCGGTTGATTCAAAACAATGCTCCAATGTTTGGTTATCTCAGTCGAAACTTCCTGCTTCGTGTCACGCCGAACATCACGCGTGTCGATTCATCGAACATGAATCCGCAAGAATTTTGGAATTTTGGCGTCAATTTGTGTGCTCTCAATTACCAGACACCCGGCTTAATGATGGACTTGCAAGAAGGGAAATTTGCGGCTAACGGTGCTTGTGGTTATGTTCTGAAACCTTCGGTCATGAATGACGAAGTTTTTTCGCCCGTCGATAAGATGCCATTTGCACCGCAGGTCAGTGATGTGTGTCAGTTGAAGATTATTGGAATTTAGGTTTTGCATCTTCGAATCATTTCCGCTCAGCAATTACCTAGACCACGAGGTTCGAATGCAAAAGGCGATTCAACTGATGCCTTCGTTGTGGTCGAAGTATTCGGCATACCAGCGGATTGTGCGGAAGAACGAACAAAAACTGTTCGAAACGACAGTAAATTTTAATGTTGTTTTTGAGTGTAACTCTTGAATCTGCAGGTTTCAATCCAACATTCGACGAGAGTTTCCAGTTTGAAGTTTGCATTCCCGAAATCGCTTTGGTTCGTTTCTTGATTCTGGACGATGAGTGGATTGGCGACGACTTTATCGGACAATACACGACGCCGTTCGAATGCTTGCAAAGTGGTCTGTCATTTGAGTTTGTTGATTAGGATAGTGAACGTAGAACTTCAGGTTATCGTCACATTCCTTTGCTAAACAACGAAGGAGAACCGTTGGAAAATAGTACGCTCTTCGTTCACGTTGCGATAACCAATCGAAGAGGTGGAGGCAAACCAAAAAAGCGCGGAATGTCGGTTAAACGTAAAATGAATCGAGTGCAGACGGGAATGAAGCTCATCGAAATCAAAACAGCTGACGAATTATTCAAAGCAGCATCAATACCATTGATTGAGTCCATTGAAATGAGGAACAATTTGGAAGCATCACTGGTAAGACAAGTTCAATTATAATCAAGTCTGATTGTGACAGACGGAATGGCAGGAACAATGCGGAATTGGTCCTACGGGATCGATGAGACAAGGACTTCGCCTGCTACACGCACGAATCACTACCGCTGCAGCTGAATGTAAAAGAAACCGTCTATGCGAATTCTTATTGTTTTTTTAGCATCACCTACAACTCCGACAATGCAGAATTTCGAAACAATGCCATTTTGGATCGAACAATTGGAACATGAAGGAAACGCGGTATTCGTGGAAGAAGAAAGTACGTTGAATGATTTTGCTATTTTCAGAAGCTACTCATTCGCACACAAGTTGAGCTTCCGGATTCAATGCAGAAATGTTTCTCGTCATTGGAAACATTGGTTAAACAGTGCGAGTTGGTTTCCAAAAGCATGGCCCCTTTAGTCGAGAAATTATCAGAGTCCAGCAGTAAAATCAGTGAGTACTACGTTGATCTTCCACAACTTTGTGAACAAACGGGACTTCGCGGACAGAAAGGTCAACGAGCAACAGAAAATTTTGCGTGGAATGTTCGCCTTCTAAAAGCACAATTCACATTGGCCTGCAAAACACAATCCGAAGCAAAGGATATGATACAGCAGGTTAGTTGCTTCTATTATTTCTCTAATTATAGTTTTTAGGTTGTTGAGATCGCTAAGAGTTTGGGAGTATTTCGGTGTGTAGAAAACGCAATAAAAGTTTGATACAAAAAATTCTTATAACAAAGTAATATGCCTTAGTCCAAAACCAATCGATTTAATCCTTTCATTCATAGATTCATTTCCGAAACTTTTGAACTCAATTTTTGTTTGTATCCTGGTGATTTCTTTTTATATGATTTCTCTTACACATCGACGGGTACCAAAGGCCAAAACCTTACAATTGACGTTTGTTCGCAAATAAACTTTGTGTTCATGTGCTAAGAGTTTGTATGTACAGTTACATGAATGAAGATACTGAAAAGAAACGAAATTACTTTGTTTTTGAAATTATATGAATGCAACGAGAAAATAACTGCGCAATTGCAAATTGAAGAACTTCGGTAGTTCAACCAATCTCGATTGGAGACTACGAGTGCCATACGAAAAGCGTGGGCAGAAATCATTCGAAAGGCTGTTGATTTCTACCTGCCGTGAACATTATCGCCATTGGCCAACGGTGCGACACACGTCTTTATCTCGGCGTTCTTTCTGTCGTTTGTGATCAGAAGAAAGCTACAAAAAACGCATCTGCTCGAAACGAACTGAAAACGGGAAGATCAGTGAAAGCAAAAAAACGAGTGGTAGTTAACGGAGGTGGACGCCCTCGCCGATAAAATTTCACGAAATTCCCGCTGCTGTTAAGCGTGATCCATGTTGCTCGTTCGTCGTTGCGGACACTTTCGCTCTTTTACTACATTTGGCCCTGTTTTTGTTTACTTATTTATCTTAGCCATCGATTGTTTTTAATGATACAAAATGAATGTTTTATATTGTACTTTTACTAGAGATTATCATCGTTATTGCTTGCTTACGAGTCTCTTTTCTCTTATTAAACATCATTCTTAGCTTCACCACGTCATCCAAAGATCGCCTGGATGTACAGATCAAATTCCATCGATCTAAGCTCCATCCCGCGGTAAGTCCGAAAAATTACTCAACCTCAGGGGTTTGTCTAATCTCATGCACCCAAAGTCCTTTTCGAGTTATATGCTCTTAAAAAGCACAATTGATGTAAAAGTTTTTGCTTTCACGTGTTTTGGACAAGAGTTTTTGTTTCACTTTGCGAAATACACACGATGTGGTGAGAGTGCGGTTATTTGTGCGGTTTTTCAGTGGTGAAAGATATCTATCCAGGTGGTCACGAGAGAACACTCCAATCGACTCGGGCAACAGCTATCAACGACATGTACGACGATCATTCACGCCCGTTCGTGAAGTTGGTTCCTACCAGACGGTACATGACAATCGCCGTGCCTATTCGGTAGATCGATTCAATTACAAACGTGATCCCTTGTCCTACGTCACAACGCCCTATCATGCCAACTACAACTACTATTTGGAGAATCAACCCGTAAGAAAATACGATGTTTTTCAAGTGCGTACGTGGTCTTATCCCATTTACAAGTAAGTTTGGTTATTTGTGAATATTCCATTAACTAAACGGTGCAGATACATTTACGGACGCGATCATCATCACGATCGACCTTATTCTTACACTCGAGAATACGCGACAAAGTCTCTGTACACGCCACCAACAATGACGGCCGAATGTCGAAGTGCAACAGTCGGTCGTGGTTATTCGGGATATAACTACGTTGGCAGTGCACATAGTTATGATATCGCCGCAAAACCGTGGTCTATTTCAAATTATCGCTCACTACGAACATCACACGTGACATCGTAAGTTAACTGTTTAGATTTCTCTAATTCACTCGCTTCAGAGCGCCTTGGCTTTGGTATGGCCGATCAAACAATCGACACTACAACTCGTACCGACCTCCTGCTTTTACGACTCGGCTCAGTACTTATTGGAAAAGTTATTTCTAACGAAAATTTTAGTGTTTCCAGTTTTTATTTGTATTTTTGCGTTACTTCTTCAAAACTGCTCGCTTTCGAGGTCTAAATTTTCTATGTCGCCTAAAAGCAACTCATAGTACCGATATATCGCTCGCAGTGACTTTGTTTTGAATGTAAATCTTTTGCCACCCGATTATTTCAACGGTGTTTTGTTTACTGCCATAATTGTGTTCAAATCTCGATTCTGTTAATCAATTCACAGCTATGTTTAAGAAGTTTTCTAAGTGCCGGTTTTCATGTAATTTCGAAGCTTGGCAGACAGTCAATAAAATTGACAAGATCACCAATTCAAATGCACAGTTCAATCAAATGTTTACTTGTAACAAACGTGAAACCAGTTGGATACATAAGTGAAGGTTCGAAAACTCCTGATTGATTACTCGTCTCTTGGTGGCTCTTTGTAGTTTCTTTCGTTCGAAAACTTCATTCCACTTAATTCCAAAATCGCTTTATCCGGATTTTCGTCCCAGTTTCCTGGCAGAGGGACCTGAAATAAGAAGAATCGTAAAAGCAATCCGGGAGCTTCTCAACGTTACCTTTTGATTTCGTTCCGCCTGCATTCGCTGTCGAATTTTGAGCGCTTCTTGTGCTTGTAAACTACTTTCACCGCCACAACCATAAACTTCGATTGCTACAACATTGTCGAATTCACTGGGAATTTGGAACACATCCTTAAAGCCGAGACCAAGTCCCGACGACTTAAACTTGAAATTGCAAAATAAAGGCTCCGCGTGTCGACTGTCAAACAACTTTAAGGACGGTTGAAGTTGAAAACAACGCGTCAAAGAGGTGCCCATCGGTTTAGTGGAGTGTTTCCATTCGGTGTTGGTTGAAACGGCGTACACATGTCCGTCATTCAACTTAAAAATCGCAACACTCGGTGAGTTGTAGCCAAAAACATGACTTTCAAAACGATTCACGCTTAACCCATGCTTGAAACTTTCGTAGATGGGTGTCCAACATGGTTTAGACGGCTGCTGAAATCAACAAAACTGTTTAGTTTCAGTGTAAAGACAAACGATTACCTTATTCTTGAAGTAAACACTTTCTGACAATGAACTTTGTAGAAGAACAAATTGTAGCGGAGTAATAATGGTCGATTTCGTTTCGAATATCACTTGTTCTTGTTCGTGACATTGATACATGACATTCCGAACTTTACGCAAAATCGTATATTGAAGCAATCCAGGAAAATTCGCGTTGAAATAATGTGCTAGAGATTTTTGCTGCAAAACTTTTTCCTTCAAACATCGTTCAAGTTTAAACTTACTGCTTCGTTTTTGATTTCGGCAACATATTCGGGGTTTTCCTTTGATATATCTTCTCCCAAAACGCTTAAACATGCATCCAAAAAGTCTTCGACAGAGTCGAATAGTTCAATCCACTCCTCGGTACGAAGATTGTTGATTTCACGAAATCCCGCAGAAAACGTCTCCAGATTCAGCGAAGGACGATTGTCGGCAATTTTATTGAACAGAACCGAGCCAATCTTGCTTCCGAAAGCTTCCTATAATGCATTCTTGATTTAAATGTCAATCAGTAAACATACCTCGAAATTTTGACGTTTTAATTCATTGCCTTGGCCGAGATGATTGTAAACGCTTGCGGCTGCCGGATCGACCTTTGGCTCTGAATTACGTCTCTCACCAGCAGTCGAATGTTTGTGTCCCATAGTGATAAAGATATTAATCACAAAAAACTGTTTTTGTTATTGTCAGCTAAAAACAGTCACAGAATTTGAGCAATCGATTTCATTTATATGCGACCGGTTTGTTTTATGTTGATCTTTGTCGGAAGTTCAATGGTCTTTTAACACTTGGAACTTAAATTTGCGATGTATTTACTTTGCGGCTTATTTGACTTGTGTTTTGTTTCCAACATTGTTTTGTTCTTATCTTTAACTGTGTACAATGTAATCATGTTTTGCAGTTTCATTGCTTATTTCAATTGTTTTAGAGGTTAAAGACGGTCGTTTTGCTCCTGTCTTTGCCGTTAGTGGCGTTAGGTTTGTAACGTGGATTGGAGGGGAGTTGAAGTTAATAAAGTTGGTTACCTGGCGTTGAAGCCTACAGCCTGAAAAATGCAAGACCAACGATTGCTTCTCCAACAAAAACACTCAAAAATCCAGGAATTGTCATTCTTCAAATAGCTCAAAAGACTTCTCCACGTTTTATTGTGGTGGAGTTTAGTTATGAGGGTGAGATTTCGACGTTCTTGTAAGCGACATTAACGAGCACAGAGGAAGAATTGGGCAAAGGTGTTGAAGTTGAGCATTTGAGCGACAGCACATTTCCAACGCCGATATTCCCGGCTCAAGAAAAAATCCATGGTCACAATCTTCGTTTTATGGTACCGTTGGTTGTTCAGCATTACGGAAAACCTGATTCAAAGGTCATTAAAGTCTGGTTCCTCGTTGATAGCGGTTCACCATATACCTGCATCACCGTCAAAACTCTGGAACCATTTCTCGGAGCTGGAAACATTGTTGGTCTGCGGTGGTTCGTAAATGCAAAACGTGCGGAAAGCCGATCAACGAGGCAGAGTTCAACCGACGATAAAATTTATTCGATGTTGATTCAAGCTTTTTAAAACCTTTCCCATAGTAAGTAATTGCAATTATTTTTAGGACCAACGTTTGGAAATCGAATGCAAGGTCTCTAAAGGCCATTTCGAACAAGTAAATATTCTGGGTTCTGACACTTTTCGAAAGTTAAAGTTGTCAATTGATGTTGATTGGGAAATCGAAAAATTCCAACTTATCAAAGAGTAAATGCTTCTTCTGTGAATTTATCTGTCGGATTTGTAAATAAAGTGACCCTCTGAATTTGTTGAAGTTGATGTTCCGAATTAGGTTTTCATACAAGAGCTTGTTTGGCAAAAAGGAACTCGTACATGGGTCTGCTTCATAAGAGATTTAGAATTCACAAAATTCGTAATCAAATTGGACGTTGAAATTGATTGATTGCGACCGAGTTTCCAAGTTATTGTTGTACAACACGGGTTGTTTAGTATTTATGCGTTTAATAAAGCTTATATATAACATTCTCACTCATTTTGTTTCTTCACTGATAAGAACACCGTTTTTCCAAATGCAATATCGATTTTTTTGTCCATTCAAAGCGGTTCTTGGACCATAGACAAACTCCACTTAACCTCAAAGCGATTATCAGCAGCAACAGTTTCACAAAAATTGACATCCAGCCCTGCGTTAATACACTACAAATGCAAGTTACATAAACGATGAATTACACACAAACGGTCATTCGATGTTGTCGAGCAATAACTCCGCAATCATTCGTGAATCGAACCGAACCAACAAGAAAATTCGGACGGTCATGCATAATATCGTAAAAACGACAAAACTCGTACGCATATCTTCGAGTTCCTTACATATTGTAGAAGTATTTGTTCTGGATTTTTACAATATTTGGATGCATAATTTAGCGATTAGTATCGACTAAGACTGTCATAAACAAAAAACAGATTATCATCTGAGATTGTTCAGTTGGTTGTGTTTATAAGAAACCACTATGATTTGTGTGAGTAATCTGCCAACGATCTCGTTGCACCACAACGTTAAACGACATCTTTATTTAAAGAAAAACCAACAATCTTGAACAATAACTTTTGTCCTATAACTTTTGTTTATAATAACAAAATAAATAAACAAGGTAGCAACGATTTTGTTACAAAACGTACCGGCGTGTGCGTATGATATTGGTACCGTAAACGCTCCAGTTAAGTCAATTCAACAAACATCATCTCGCACATGAAACAAAACAAAAAAGATTCCGTTTTTAAGGGTTTTCATTTAAATATTAAAACTGGCTGACAAATAAGCCGACAATTCAACTGGAGAGTCTACGGTAATGCGAAGAACAAATAACGAGCTTTTGAGAGGATCCCAATTAACCGTTCTGGGCAAGTATTGGTCGCAAAAAGAAAGCTATAGTTCGTTAATAAAATGCGGAATGAGACAAAATTGTGTTTCGTTTTTTAAAATCAAACAGTAAATGGCAGAGAGATGAAGCAGAGAAAAAGAGTCTTACGCACTTGTCGTTTTGACACATTCAACGTCCTCTTGAACTTGATTGTTGTCCACTACTTCGACGTTATTTGACGTGTGTTCTTCCGGATTTTCTGAAGCTGAATTGCTAGTCATCGGTTGAGCGTCAGTGCTGACAATATTATGAGCTTGAGTGGAGACAATTGGTGGAGCTTCAGAGTGGATCAACGGTTGAGCTTCTGTGTTGATGACTTGATGGTCCAAGTTGAACATCGGAGCTCGATATGCTGAAAACATAGATGGTTGTTTGCAAATCAAAAATTTTTTCAAAAATTTTTATCGGACATTTTGAGCACAATGTCCATAAGATGTAACTAAAAGATACCGACAGATGGAAAATTTGGCAAATCTACCCAGAAACACAGATATTGTTTATAAAGTTCAAAAGTGTTTACATAGAACTTACCCAAAAATTGTCCCATTTGTCCGAGTTCTGTGAAGTTGTTAACGAACTGCCCGTAACTCACGTCCGGATATACGGGAACAAAAAAGTTGGAGACATTTGGATAGACAAGTGTAGTACCCGGTGGAAATCCTTCGGAATGATAAAATAGACCCGTTTGAAACAAATTTGGAACACTGTAACGAAAATTTCGACCGTTGTTGTCACGACGACGCCGATTACGATCATTGCTGAAATGAATGAAAGTCCAATCCAAATAGAGAACGTACTTACAAATAGCGACTATTGCGATGATTTTCGAAGTTTCTGTTATCATTTCGGAAATTCGGAGGCGGTCCGTTAGCCATCTCGCTCGCATTTGCAGTCTCTTGTTTGACATTGTCATCGAGTTGTTTAGAGTTGTCGTGTGATTCGTTGAGATTTGCAGCCTCTTTCTCTGCGACGTTGCTAGCAGCTCGATAGCGATTTCGTGAACGTTGTTTGTTTCCTTTACAATTGTTGTTCATCGAATGAAAAGTGTCACCATTGAGCGAACGATTAGCACCGGATCGTTGGGCGGGATTGCGATGATTTGGCGGCTCTTTGTACGTGATATCGATGTCCATTTTTTTCTGAAAAAACAACTAGTCAAAACCAAATTGCCCAATCTACCCATTGTTTCTTCGATCCTCGACGTGATTGGGCGAGACCATTATCGACAACCTCCGTGCTTTTGGTCTGAAACAAAAGAAGTGAATACGAAAACTGGTGGATTTCTCGTATTCACCTGAGTACTCGTACTTGTCGAGGAGCTTGGACTAGTCGAAATCTTCGTCGGTTGTTCGTTCTTGCCCGACACATTCAGTTTGGGCCATTCATCGGAGAGCGCAGCGACTGGATCGGGCGGATTCTGAGTGTGATTCTCCGCTGAGTGAACTTGTTGTCCCCAAACCGAAGACCGGAAGTTTGCTGGCTGATGCGTGTCTTTTTTCACAGACATCACTAAAACAATCGAATAAGCGTAAAACACCGAACTATAAACTTGATGAAAAATGCATGTGTCTGCTAAAACTGGGGAACATCGAGTGCACGAAAAGCACGCACTCTTTTTCCCGCTGCAACGCTTTTCCTCTTTTCTCCCAACACGCCTGTAACATCAACATGGAACGCGCACCAGTTTGTAAAAATTTTGCATGTTTGATACTTGAAAACAAAACTCAACGTCAACGAAAAGCAACAAGCCAGTGAACTGGCAGCTTAAGCGTCGATTTTAAAAATCGATATCCACTTCCAAACACAAAAACATGGCTTCTTATCGCATTGCAAACTTTTCGATAAAAGTTCGAAGAGCAAAACAAAAAGCGATGACTGAACGAAAATCACAACAAGAGAAATTACGCATTTTATGCCAAACGAATCAGACAATCCGCTTTGACATGTTCGCGATTTCCATTTGAGTGTCGCTTAGCAAAAGGATTTTTGTTATTGTCATGCAAACAGAACCTTTTAATTGCACTCTAGGACCACACAACTCGAAGGGAACTCGTTTATTAAAGCAGATTCTTCGGTTTTAAAGCATGAAGTTTGGATGAAGAGATTACATTCATTGGAATGTAATGTTTTGCTTAAAAAGGATTAGTCAGCTTGTAACATTTGAATGATTTTTATGTCGTGACACGAATCCAATGCGGTCATTCCGAGATCACATCTAATGGAGCGATCAATGCCGGCGTCGAGCAGATACCGAACCACTTCAACATGTCCATTTGTAGCTGCTAAACATTTGATTTGTGCAAATCATTTCGAATTCGTGTTACCATAATGCAAAGCAGTTTGGCCCTCATCATCGATCTGATTGATGTCGACTCGCTTTTCAAGTAGTTTTTGCACGGACTCCAAGTTGCCGATATCAGCAGCGTAATGAAGTGGGTAAATCTGAATCGAATTTAAACTTCGAACGTGAAACAAACGAACTCCGAAATGACTTTGAGATACGAGCGTTGGATCTACTTCAAGCAGCCGCTCAATTGCTTCAATTTCGTTGTTTCGTATCAACTCGACGAGCCGAGAGTTGGCGTTGTTCTCGTTTACATTGTTATCCTCATCTTCTACCACAAACCCCTAAAACAAAATGCATGAAGAAATCGGTTGTTGACTTGCCATTTTACTCGGTCCTTTTGCAAAACCACCGCGTTTCTGATGCCCATCCACTGATTGGTCAATGAAGACTCCCAACTCTCGCACTTTCGTTATGTACTGTTCCATCAACTGTGCGTAAGTAAATCGAGACAAATTAAGTGATGCGATAATCAACATCGGTTGCTTGAAATAATCACACCAATCTAACATAGCTCGTGTATCTTCGGTTGCAAATGAAAACTCACGTAAAGTCCGTTCTATGGTTTTGTATCGTACGTAAAGATAAGCCGCATCGCTTTTACTGATTTGCAATGTAAAGGAGTTGGAAATCGCCGTTGAGGCCTGATTGTAGCGAATACGAAGTTGAGAACTCGGTTCAGGAGTCGGACTAAGCCATTCAGCCAGTTGAATTACAAACATCTTTACACTTCAATAAAACCGTCTATTTTTGTTTGCACTTCTAATACGATATCCGAAAGTTGAACGGTTGAAAACAAAGAATACTACGAGAATAAGGTTGTCAACTTTTTATTGTTCAGTATAAGTTATAAAGTAAAGTTGCGGATTAGAAAAATGTTTCGATGCAACGCTTCTACTCCGCATTCGACTTTGCAGTCCAATCGAACTCTTTCCATTGATCTTTGAAACGATCGCGTTTATCTTTCAGTTGGTCCAATTTCTCGTATTCGACATTGCGCCAACACTTATGATCCGCATCAATCATACCGCCTACGATTTCCTAAACAGTCTTTTTTTGCTCAAACAATACTGTTGAGGGTACCTGTCCGAAATAATCCGGGAACTTGTCTGGATCTTCAATAACATGCGCATAACCCGGTTCCAATCCGAAGTCAACGGCGAAATAAGAGAATCCCTTAGGTATGATAGAACGAACTGTTTGGTCTTTCGAGGATTTTAAGTCGAAAATCTTCTTGTGAGTCGACCATTGAGCTCCTGCGTTTTCTAGTGCTTGCTAAAATACAGCACGATTACAAATTCGGTTACTTCTCAAGGTAACTGAAAATTAAAGACTTTAAATCGTTTACTTTGAAGTAAATTGGCAACAGATCACCGATCTCTTTCGGCATTGGAATACATTCTACACTCATATGACATCCATTCTTTTGGACTTTTGCCGTTTCAATAAATGCACAATCTTCATCTCGTTCCTGGAACATTGCAACCAGACTTTTACGCATTTGCGCAAGTTCTTCGAACACATCTTCATCGACTGTAACTGCCGAAGCGTAATGTTCGTTCGTGACTATGCGACAGTGAAAATCGTCCAATCCTTTCCATGGAACAACTGCTAGATACGTCTAAACTTAACGATTAACTATTGTACATGCTTCGAAATACCTTCGATCCAACGGCAACAACCGTCGATTTGTCAAAACGCGACGAATCAATGCACAACGCACATGAGTTTAAAGTTCGTTCCAAATTTTTGTGCTCTAAATTTGAAGTTGCTTGAAAAAACAAAGAGTAAATTCCTTTACTTCCCCGTTCGATACAAACACGAAAAAAGCAGCCTAAGGACGATCGTTGGGCGCGGCGCAGTGTATTACGCAACTAATTTTAAACTGTTTACGTCGATGCCCGTACCGATTGATGTTTCAGACTGTGCGTGTGCCTGTTTGTTAACCGAAAGAATGCAGTAGAATAGTTCTGACCCATCAAGCTGTCAGTTTGCGATTGGTTTATTCGGTTTTATTGTGTCGGTCATTTCAAAAACGTTCGTTAAGATAACGATCATTTCGAATTCATGTTCCAAAGCCATACCAGTCTACTTGGCTTTGTACTGCTGCTTATTTCACAGGCAGACGGAACAACTGAATGGTTTGGTGATTTGCGTGCTGAACTTAATCCGCCACGACAAGCTCCGTTTTACGATGTCGTTTATGATGATTCGGGTACATTTAACTAGATACAATACCTGACCACGAACCTTTAGAATGCCCACAGGGTATTCACAGCAACGTGATTCCCGAGTATGTATATTTTGGAGAAATGATTGGAACAGCAACTGTGACCTCACATACCGATTGTATTGGAAGATGTCTGTCAAACAAAAACTGCACCGCAACTAACTACTTTCTACCAGCAATGCTCAACGTAATGTTAATGTACGAATCGTACTAATCGAATAACTTCAGAGTAAAGCATATTGCGAGCTTTTGAAAGAAAATCAATACGATAATCCAAAACTTATGCGTCCATTTCACAATGCCATTTACTACGAAAAAATCAAATGTCAAAGTTCAGAAGACCAAGATGTTGTTCAATCCGCAGGAAACAATTTCGAAGCAGAAGACAATCATAGCAATGTTGGTAAGCGTTTGATCGTACCATCACAAAGCTTATTCATACTGCCAAGTTTTAGACACGATGGAAACGACAACAAAAAACATTTTTGTTGGTTCCGATGATCGACTTTCGAAGCTCAAAGATTCGTTTTTGTTCATGAAGAAATTGGCATCCAAAGTGCGCGAATTCAATTTACGTTTCCGAATCCGCTAGTCGTGTGGATACGCAGATTACCCTTGTAATTTAGTTCAAATGCAAGCTATCTCATATGAATATGTTCAAGAGTAAATAAACAACGTACCAGAAATATTCTTCGATCGCAAAGATCTTGCTTCTTCCGTTGCATGACGTGCCTTCTTCTTGTGACTTGTGATGTTGTCATCAAGAATCCAATCATCGTCGGTCTTCTTACCAGCAGACATCTAAATTATTCAAGAATATGTGTAAAACAAAGCATATACTCACTTTAATGGCATGACTAAACAAATTCAGTTGATCTTCGGCCGTCGTACATTTCTCAGCCGCTACCATATCATCCAAATTTGTTTGTGCTTCAAACGAATTCATAACCGTGCTTTTCGATGCCTTCGAATCACGGCTTGTGTCTGTTTCCTATAAGACTTGCATAAACAAACAGTAAACTTCTCTTACTTTCTTGGACGTTTGTGCCGGTTTTACAAGTCCACTCTTCTTATCCATTTTGAGTAAAACAATCTCTTGGTTCTCTGACTTTCCGTTTTCTGTCGATGGTTTATCATCTTCTACAACACCCAACTCAAGCTTCCGCTTTAGAGTATTTGCTCTGTCCTCAAATCACAAACTGTAAGCTTAATCGCGATTATCAACCAACCTTCTTTCCACTCATTTCTGCCTTCAGAATCTTTGCCGCTAACGCGTTTCGCTCATCGGCAGTTAACGGTCTTGGTCCCTTCGTATTCTCAGATTCGGCGTTGTTGACACGAGATAAACGTTCGGATGGTTTCGATGATGTCGCTGAAGCGGTTTCTGACGGAACAAAATTTAACGATTTGCGTCCAGATCCTCGATTCTCACTTCCAAAACTCGACCCTCCATAGTAGTCGTCTTCATCGTCGTCGACTGGTCGCTGTAACGATCGTTTCATTATCTAAATTTCAATAACAAAATGAATAAAATTAACCAACAGATTACCGTTGTTGTGACGAAGTACAGCCTATAGAATTTTCATCACACGGTTAAGTGTTTTTGGAGTATAGGCGTTATTTTTCACACTGTAAACGTTTACATTGTTTTTAAGTACCGTTTTTATTAAACATTTTTAATTTTAGGAATCTTCAAATGGCGGACGACTTCACGGAATCTGTTACAACTTTAATTGCAACGGCTTCAGGTCACAACTTTTCGGCCAACGATCAAAAGGAAACGTTTGGTTTGATCACTAACTGTAACGTGAGTTTTGTTTACTAGCTTCTTTGTTCAATTGATATGTTCGTTTTTATCGCATTTTTTCAGAATATGTTTCTCAAGCGACTAATTCGTGGAGCTGCCAAGATTTCAAAAGCAAACCAACGATCTAATGTGACATACGACGATTTGGCCGAATTTATACACAAAAGGACATGGCTTACGGCGTTTCAAGATACAATTCCAAAGCGTATTACCATCGAAGAAGTACAAGCTCGACATAAGAAAGAAGAGGCTGCGAATTGGGCGTACGATTACACTCATTTCAATCGTCACAAACAATCGGAAGATACGAACGGAACGTTGGCCAAGAAGAAGTTAAAGCCGAAGAAGAGACAAAGTGGTGAAAATGCAAAGAATTTGAAGTCTGGAAAGATTCGTCGCAAATCCAGTTCGTCCAAATCGGGATCACCAAAGAAACGTGTGCTTAAGAAGGTGTCTAAATGAATCCTATCAACCAATTTTTCTAACGGGTTCTATCTTTGTTGTAAATTTCTCAATATCTGAACATGATCAATAAAACTGACATTACGAACAGTTTTGTAAGCTCTCAGAGTCACTCGTTTACTTCGCATGAGTATACTTTCGTTTGATTAGTAACCGAGAAAGATGTCGTCTATTTTCAATTACATAGGTGTTATATTCTCATGGTTGAAAGAATAATTTCACTTATTACGCACTCTTATCGTCCGCATAAACTTCTGCAAGCTGAAGACAAGTGCGCTCCGCTAACTGTCTCTCACATCGTGAGTATACGCACCGTCGTCTCTCTGCAATTCGCTTGCACTTAGTGAGAGTCGGCGTTGTTTTGCAGTATTGCTGGCGTTACTTTTGGGCATCCTTATACCAATTTTATCATTGTATTTTAACCGTCTACGGTTAGTGGTTTGCGCGAAATTATTTCTATCCAAAAGATAAATCGACTTTCAAACTAAACTGACTGGAGATTCTAGCTACGTGTTTTATGAGCGCATAATTCGAATTGTTTAAATACGATAAACGCTTGTAGTTTAGAATTTTCACAACATGGAACAGGCGGATCCAGCCAACAACATTTATTTGGTCGAGAAATTACTGAACCGGCGTTGGAAAAAGAATCGAGCCGAGTATTTGGTCAAATGGGTAGGTAAAATATTTCATCAAGAAGCGTTAGAGTGATACAGTGGATAACAGATTATTTAAATCCTAAAAATTTTAGGTTGGTTACCCTCCAGAAGAGAATACCTGGGAGCCACGCTTCAACATAAACCCACTTCTCGTCGAACAGTACGATGCAGAACACGGAGGTCCATTGAGTACACCAACTCCGCGTGGATCAAAACGCAAAGCCGCTCAACCAGCTTCTTCTTCATCGGCGTCGTCCACTCCACAAGGCAGCCGAACTCGAGCTCCACCAAAACCACGTGAAGAGAATCGTAAGTTCGACTCAAATACCTTCAATTAAACCTTTTGTTTCAGCTCCAAATCGCAGTCGCCGACGTAAACAAAACGATACTGCAAATTCGGAACAAAATGTCACTACCGAAAGTAACGACAGTGACCGCATTGAAGCAGCAGATGATGAACCTCAAGCAAAAAAGAGGCGTTCAAATGCCGTCAAAGAATCGACACCAAAAAATGTGGACAACGGTACGATGGCTGATGAGAAGAAATCATTTAAAGAAGCGAAGATCGATGAAATGAAGTCTTCAGTTAAAGAACAGCAAGAATCTGCACAAGGTACGAGCACGACTGTTTTTGAACAAAAGCCGGAAGAGTCGCGTGAAGGTTTGTCATCGGACAGCGGAAACCAAATCATTATCACCAAAGAGGTCGAAACTACAAAAGAAACTTCGATTATTGTCAATGAGAGTGGCGATCCGACTGTCGTTACGACAACAACCATTGAAACAATTGAAGAAGAGTTGCGAATGGTCGAACCACAAGATGTATGAGTACTGATTATAAGACGAGACCTAAACCCTCCATGTTTTAGCAATTTTTGGATTCTGTTCAAAATGAAGCAATTGTCGAAGAGCCACAAATGAGTAAGTGATTGGATGTTTTTTTGATTGATAGCAAAATTTCTAGTTCTCGATGAGCCAATGGAGTCGATTTTGAATGAAGAACCTTCAGCTAGTGGCGGATCCGTTGAACCAATTTCCGTGCCCCAAATTATGGAGATCAAAGAGAGTTCCGAAACTGTAGTCTACAGTAATGATGATCAAGGAAACGAAGAGCATACGAGTGTGGTGGAGAATCATCAAACGATTCAATTGATCGAGCCACCCAGTACTCGTACTGAAGATTCGGTTAGCAGCTTTGGAACGTAAAAGTACAAATCGGTCGGGAATTAAGTCTGCTTGTTATCGTTTTTCGAAACTATCTAGTTCTTTTATTGGCATCAAAATTCTTGATATTGAATTGATTGCCTTGTGTTTTGTTAATTAATGGTTATTGCCGTCGAGGACTGACGACTTTCGTGTTTATACTATTTTCTTTCTATTTAGACATTTTCGACAAATTTCTCTCAATACACAAGCGCCTGATTGTTGTTTTGTAATAAACGCCAAATGTCTTTGTTTGCTATTGATTTGTTCAAAGAACATATTCTTTGAATTTTTGTTTGCAATTTCAAGTTTGAATGCCTTCAATCTTCGCATCGATTATCCGTTGGTTTTATAAACCGACGAGTTCCGACCTAACATAAAAACAAATTGCCAAAAAACACTAATTTCTACTCAAAATTTCAGAGTTTCCCTTCCTCGCAAATGTCATCGAACTCCAATCGTTCGACTGTTACTGAAGTTACAGCGTCTGGTCGTACCATTGAAGTTATTGAACTCTCCTAAAGTTTCCGACCGTTTCTTCTGTATTTTTTCTATTTAATTCGACCGACGCGCCTCTATTAACAAACCCTTCGTAGGAGTAGCTACTGAAATAATAAATTCAAATTGGAAGAACAATGGAGCTTAGGAAATTGAAAAAGGATCGTCAACAGACAAGCGATATCGATTGAAGTACCTGATGATTACAAATCAAGTGGCGTTTCAATAAGATGGTAATTTCCATTTCTCCCAAAAACAAATTGAGTTCGAAGTAGTATTCCATTTACTACTTAGCGTCTTACACTCACGGGTTTAAAGAAGTTTTGAAATAAAAGATTAATTTTTATAAAGGCAACAATGAATAAAATAGATGACGAACTTCTAGTCGTTGTATTAAAGTAAACGAATCTAAGGCTCCACTATTTAGCTTATTACTTCGATTCTTAGTTCCTTTGTGAAGATGAGTAGTATGTAGTGCCAGAAGAGTCACAAAATCAATAAAAATCCCATAAATCATTCTGCGCTTAAACCTGTCACTTTTTGCTTATATCCATCAAAAATCGTCAGGTAGAGCCCTATATAAGGATTTTTTGTACAAGAAATACAGTAACCGTACAAAAGTAACTTCCCGATCTCGCGGAGAAATCATTTATTATCACTCTCGGGGAGGAACCACCTGTCAAAAACGACTTCACGACCGAGTGCCACACCGACAAGACCGCAAACCGTGAAAATTCATTATCGAAATCGACCTTTCTTTTGTTCAAATGTTCATTCTTGCAATCAACAATCATTTACGACTGAATGTCAGCCATTTTCACTCACTCTTTTTTCCTTCATTTGCTCTTGAATCCCGTTCAGTAGATCAAAACATTGGTTTTCGTTTAGTATTACGTTTTCAATTGGGGCTGAAAGGGAGTTGAACTTGATGATTGTAGTGTATTCGAAGGTTGTTATTAGCGAGCATTTAGGCAATCCTCCTGTAGTGAAATCGATGTCGTTCTTCATCCGCGACTGTTTTCAAGAATTCTCAATCGTTGAATGTCACAGCATCTAACCACTTGTCTTCAATCTCTAATCATTCAAAAAAAACCATCACACCACTCCAAGATTCTGCATTCAATAGTTCAAACAGAAGCTACTCCAGTTTTGCCATCGTATATTCTAGAATGCGATCACCGCGAGTTTATAAGCAATGTCCAACGATGGTCATTCGTGTTGTTTGGGCGCAAAGAGAAATGCAAATGGCGTGCCAACCAGCTTCGCGCAGTAAAAAAAGACGGAGCTACCTCGTTTCGTGATCGGCGCCATCGTCGTTCAGATGGTCAGTTGCCGTTTTTTTTTCTTCATGACCAAGCAACCGGTTGCCATCTTTTTCTCCGCTTTGTTCTAATTTCCGTCGTTTTGATTTCGTTTGCCCAACGATTTCTCCTGCTTGCTTAATCTGAAGTCTACAGTCACCTATCCAGTGGTCATCCGATGCTCTAATCTTGATTGCCTCATGTCGCTTTTCTCCGCGTTGGTCAAGAATTGCGTTCACTGTTGTTGTGTTGTTGCAGCCTGTTGTTATGCTTTCTTCCCATTTCCTACGTATTTCAATTTGTTGTTTGAGTTTGTTAAGTCAAGTTTGAGCTTGTGAATAAATCTACGACTGTCGTTGTCATTATTCCTTTTGTTAACAGAGATCGAAGAAAATTTGGAGACTTCGATTTGAATAAATCTTAGGAATCTTGTAAGAGAGTGTTATCCACTTATTGGCTTGGAGTTTCGTGATCTTGTCTAGCGAACTGAACGCCGCCGTTCCACTTTCCCACGACAACGAGTAGGTGGCCAAAATGATTCCAATCGCATTGAAGATCGACGCGACGCTCGGAACAAACTAAAAGCCAAAAAGAAAAGCAATTTCAAAGACTTCGAACCTACAAACCTGAAAACCGAATGTACGACCATAGAAACAAGAAGCATCCAAGCTCTCGATTCCCTTCAGCATCCCACGATACGACGAGTAGTCGCAGTGAAGCGACGGGAACAACGAGTTCTCGTCCAATGTTTCGGTCCAAAGCACGACCTGAACCAACGACTTGACATTTCGCTGTCGCTCTTTTCGAACTGACCTGTTGAAATGAAAGAGCGAAGAATCGCAACATAATATTCCAGGTCTTTGCAGACGGTCGTCGATTGGAACAAGACTACTACACGTTTCAGAGTACTTCTTCAATTCAGCCACCAAATGCAAGGCGACCATATCGCAAACGCAAATCAGTGACCTGAACAAACGGAATGGGAATCATTGCTGAAGCTTTCGATTACCGAAATCCACTTCCCGGTGTGTGTTCGTCGTAATCGCATTTTCGTGCAGCCTCTTGCATCTTCAGCATCAAGTCTGAAATCAGCGATCTTTCGAATGGACGATGTCAACAGTTGTTACCGTTGATCATTTCGCTTGTCGCGTCGATTTCGCTGCAACATTCGGTGATTCGCTGATAGTACATGGATTCGGTTCGATTCACGTGGAAGTAAACGTGATTCTTCGGAGGCCGAGTGTGTGAATGGCGAATGGAAACCACTGATTTCGCATTGTATTAGACGCAGTAGAAGCAACGGCCACTTTTGTACAACTTTTTCACACCTCTTGGTGTGTCTAGTGATTGGAGGCGTTTTTTTCGCTCAATCTTACAAGCGTTCGGTTCAACTCAGTTTTGTGAGGCGGTCGTCGACTTTCGAAGTGTCGACCGAAGACTTTGAACCGCGGAAAGACCACCGATCGAGTCTTCGTTCGTTTTCTTCGCGTGTTTGTCGGCATTGTTTACAAGGCGCTTAAATAGTGTGAGAACAATTCCATTGTATCCCTCACTTAGTTTTTGTTCTTATCTGCGCCAACTTCTCATTTCCGGTTGTTTCTTGAAGATCACCTCTACGTGTTGGCGCGAAAACTCCGACTTACGTGTTATATTGTGAACTTTTTATTTGCAGCCTCTGTTTCATCCCAAACTCGCCACCAAAATGAACAGCAACGTCCGAGACACCGGCGTCGCAGGTCTTTCTGAAAGTTAGTTCCACATTCTAATTCGTAATGAAATTTCGTGTTTAGTGGAAGGCATACGATTCGCCGACGTTTTCAACTTGTTTATGGTTGAAATCTTTCCGACCAATGAATTCGAAAGCGAATTGCTCCGCTTCCATCGACGTAATCTTCCCATGTATTCTGACTTTTCCGCAGAATGGACGAATGTCAATCTCGACCCGATGAACTGCGCAAACTTAACGTCGAATTCAACAAAGCCGTTTTGCAAGAAATACTCCAACTCCTCGGCGAGGTGGAACGTTCGTTACAATCCAACAACGACAAGGAACACATGAACAGCGAGCTGCCGAAAAGTTTGCTAGATAAATTTCGGGATTTCAACATGGTAAGCGAATTTAAGTTGGACGTTCATTCTATTTCATCTTCGTTGGTGATTGTTTGAGCAACGCGAACTTTTTATTATGTTTTTAAAACAATAAACAAAGATGCTTGCTGATTGTTGTTCGATATTCGAAGCCGTTGAAACGAAATGAAATGGCGCGTCATGAACATCCGATGGTTTATCATACGTTTGTGTGTTCCAGCCGACTCGATGCAAACGGAAACTCATCGCAACGACATTCCAACGGTCGTTCGCGCAAAGTTGAAGTCGAACCGCAAATTCTCGTGGAGCGTGATGGAGTTTTCCGTTTGCTCAAACTGGTAATCTGATTTCCTTGTGTTCGAAATGACTTCATGAGGTTTCGCTGGCCGACGAGAATCACGTCTATTTCGACGTGAATCGAACCAAATCCATGTACTATCAGCGAATCGCCGAATGTTGCAGCGAAATCGACGCAACAAGTGAAATGATCAACGGTAACAACTGTTGACATCGTCCATTCGAAAGATCGCTGATTTCAGACTTGATGCTGAAGATGCAAGAGGCTGCACGAAAATGCGATTACGACGAACACACACCGGGAAGTGGATTTCGGTCGTGCTTTGGACCGAAACATTGGACGAGAACTCGTTGTTCCCGTCGCTTCACTGCGACTACTCGTCGTATCGTGGGATGCTGAAGGGAATCGAGAGCTTGGATGCTTCTTGTTTCTATGGTCGTACATTCGGTTTTCAGGTTTGTAGGTTCGAAGTCTTTGAAATTGCTTTTCTTTTTGGCTTTTAGTTTGTTCCGAGCGTCGCGTCGATCTTCAATGCGATTGGAATCATTTTGGCCACCTACTCGTTGTCGTGGGAAAGTGGAACGGCGGCGTTCAGTTCGCTAGACAAGATCACGAAACTCCAAGCCAATAAGTGGATAACACTCTCTTACAAGATTCCTAAGATTTATTCAAATCGAAGTCTCCAAATTTTCTTCGATCTCTGTTAACAAAAGGAATAATGACAACGACAGTCGTAGATTTATTCACAAGCTCAAACTTGACTTAACAAACTCAAAAACAACAAATTGAAATACGTAGGAAATGGGAAGAAAGCATAACAACAGGCTGCAACAACACAACAACAGTGAACGCAATTCTTGACCAACGCGGAGAAAAGCGACATGAGGCAATCAAGATTAGAGCATCGGATGACCACTGGATAGGTGACTGTAGACTTCAGATTAAGCAAGCAGGAGAAATCGTTGGGCAAACGAAATCAAAACGACGGAAATTAGAACAAAGCGGAGAAAAAGATGGCAACCGGTTGCTTGGTCATGAAGAAAAACGGCAACTGACCATCTGAACGACGATGGCGCCGATCACGAAACGAGGTAGCTCCGTCTTTTACTGCGCGAAGCTGGTTGGCACGCCATTTGCATTTCTCTTTGCGCCCAAACAACACGAATGACCATCGTTGGACATTGCTTATAAACTCGCGGTGATCGCATTCTAGAATATACGATGGCAAAACTGGAGTAGCTTCTGTTTGAACTATTGAATGCAGAATCTTGGAGTGGTGTGATGGTTTTTTGAATGATTAGAGATTGAAGACAAGTGGTTAGATGCTGTGACATTCAACGATTGAGAATTCTTGAAAACAGTCGCGGATGAAGAACGACATCGATTTCACTACAGGAGGATTGCCTAAATGCTCGCTAATAACAACCTTCGAATACACTACAATCATCAAGTTCAACTCCCTTTCAGCCCCAATTGAAAACGTAATACTAAACGAAAACCAATGTTTTGATCTACTGAACGGGATTCAAGAGCAAATGAAGGAAAAAAGAGTGAGTGAAAATGGCTGACATTCAGTCGTAAATGATTGTTGATTGCAAGAATGAACATTTGAACAAAAGAAAGGTCGATTTCGATAATGAATTTTCACGGTTTGCGGTCTTGTCGGTGTGGCACTCGGTCGTGAAGTCGTTTTTGACAGGTGGTTCCTCCCCGAGAGTGATAATAAATGATTTCTCCGCGAGATCGGGAAGTTACTTTTGTACGGTTACTGTATTTCTTGTACAAAAAATCCTTATATAGGGCTCTACCTGACGATTTTTGATGGATATAAGCAAAAAGTGACAGGTTTAAGCGCAGAATGATTTATGGGATTTTTATTGATTTTGTGACTCTTCTGGCACTACATACTACTAAGATGATAATCGTAGTAACGGCATTCGTATTAATCTTCCAATACGGTTTCTTAATGCGGAATGACACTAATTACCTTTGAAATTTTTTTCATGTCCAATCTGTAGAAGTTGCTCTGCGTAGAGTTAATTGTTGAATTAGTGATGTGTTTACTATGCGCAAGCTTTTGACGTAGTTTCTCTTTTTGTAAACCGCTTGCATCGTAAAAGTAATCGAAATAGATCAACAGATTTGATGTCATAACTGAATAATTGATGACAACCTAAAAGACAACATTGCTGTATTTACGTACTTTCCTAATCAACAGGTGCTTTGCTGCGCGGTGTTTTAGTTCTGTTTTCGAGTTTACAGGTGAATAGTTTCAACTACGCAAACAAGTCACACATTTTGTCTATGTTAATGGCAAATTATTGATCAAAAAGTGCATTGTTCTCTGTTATTACGTAGTTAAAGACGTTCAAGTTTAACGTCGATCAACATCACAACATACGACGACTGTTTAGGAATAAAGTACGATAACTTAAAAGACACTTCTGAAACTTATTGTTCTCTAAATACCTGAACATGCGACTACGCTTTAATGGCGTGCAAAACAGAAAAAAAAGCTACGAATGTACATGGCTTACGAGATCAAATATCGATCTTCGTGTTTAACATGCAATTCGACTGTAGCAAACGAACTACGATGCTCACTTGCTGTCGACAGTGGTACTAAGAATAGATTTGAAAAAGATTATAGCATATTGCGCGAGAATATGACGTCGCGTGTCTGACGATTTCTGTTTGGCGCAGAGATGAAGCAAAGTATTCAAAAGTCGTTTTCCAAATCTTGTTGTAATAGAACCTTCGAAAAGTTTCATGGACTTTCAAATTTGCTTTTCAATGATGAACGAATAATTGTACTGTAACCGAGGTTAACTGTTCCGCATTCCATTTGACTTCACTATTAGCAATGAGCTCACGAATTTACGCAGCTTCTTTGGATTTTGATCGCATGGATATGCATCAATGATCCACTATTGAAGGTCGTGCGTCATATTCCAACAGTTGAATAGAAGACGAAAACGAACATGCGATAAAGCGAGCAATATTGTTGGTTATTCATCATCATCACGTTCTTTCTTCAAGTTCACGAAACTGTTTTTTCTGCCAAGCAGAGGAAAATATGCGGACAAGTTCAACGTTCAGTTGTTTTAACAGAACCACAATCTAAGATGAATAAAAAAACGTCATTGCCACTGACCATATTCTGTGACGAACGGACATCCGAGAAGAACCAAAAGAACATCTCAAGTGACTCCAGCAAACATAGAATTTGCGGTGGCGTCGAACGGAGAGCTTCCCTGCAACGGACTTTTCATGACGAGGAACATCGTTAAAAACGTTCCTGTTATTCATACCGTTTTCATGATTTGCAAAACCGTTGGATTCCGACATCAAGAGTTCACTCACTAACGGCCATATGCCTGCAAACGCGAGACAAATCAACCATACGACTGACGTAATAATTCGAATTTCAGTTCACAATCAGGAAGAAGAATTGAATGAAATGTTGTTCAATTTGTATGTCACAACGGTCCAGGAAATTTGATTAAAATAGACGTGTCAATATGCGAAAACGTTTTACTGACGTACGAGTAGTGTACTTGATAATGTAAATTGGAAAAAAACAACGAAAACCGGGTCAATAAAGTAAATGAAACGGAAAATGGGAATTTCAACGTTTAGCTGTGAATTTAACAGCTCATTCATCGTCATCATGTTTACAACCAATAAAGAGCAAAAGGTCACATTTATTGCGATGTTCATTAGTGTGAATTGCAATAATTTTGAATTTGCACATTCTCTTTCAATTCGTTGACGTCGATTTCGCGCAATTTGTAATTCGAAAGGCTCGTCGACCTCCACGTTTAAGCCTGGAAATGGCCGTTCCCAATCCCACCATGAAAGTAGTGGGTTGTCTGGCGGCAAGTGAGCTCTCCGTTCTTCAATACTCTTTCGCATTCTCTGTCCAAAACCCCTACGGCCAAAGGGGCGTTCACGCTCAAATTGAGCTGGATTTTGCCTACGCAACCGAAAACCTATGATATCATCATTGATGTGGGTCGAACTGTTCGACCATTGACCCGAAAACAAGAGGCGGAGTCACATTTCGATAATCATACCGTCACGCTTTCCAATAAAAGAACGGAACGAACTGACAGTTCCTGCACATTTGAAACTGTTTTCAGACTTTATTCTAAATACAATTCGTAAACTGAATGAACTTCTTCTAAATACACAATTCTTTTCTTGACGTTTACCAAGTCAATCTTTTGATTATTATAATCGTATAACATGTTTGCTTTTTTTGTTGGTCAATTACTTCAATTGGGTGTTTCCAGTTTACTATGAACAGTTTTAATTGAACGTTATTCATCTTTCGTGAGATTAAAGAATCTTATCATCGTGTTTGGAGTTTCTTGTATTCGTTTAGTTTAAATGAGTTTGCCGTTTACCTTTTGGATTTCCGTTTACTGTAAATTCGTTTTTGGTATCTCCGAATTCTCATTCTTGTCTAATCCCTTTTGATGTCTCAAGTATAAAGGTTTTTGTGCTCTCAATCACGACCGTATTCACTCAGAGCTCAAAGTTTAAAAGCGCTTTTGTTCTTTTGAAGGAAAATAAAGAGAATGCGAACGACCACCGTTCTTCGATTGCTGGTCATCTAAAAATAGTGATCAGTTCAAAATCCGGTAAAAACAGCAAAAGCTCGCAGATTATCTCTTTATTCTTGTTGCCGCCTCTTAGCTCTTAGTCTCGTCGGCTTTTTATCGACGTTTACTTGCATTCTCTTGTACGACCATTTGAATCGACGCATTTTACCGCAAAAGTGTCCATCGACTTCTGTTGTAATCAACTAAAAATACGCAGAGGTGTGGGATATTCTGCACGAAATCGTTGGCTTATCTTTAGGGTCAAAGTGTTTGATTTGCATTTAATCTCTACAACTTCTTTGCAGTCCTTTCGGGTGCTTGCTGATCCTCCGGCTTGTTACTGTCGTTCGTTGTCTTGTAACCCGAAATCCAATTCGCTTCGTTGCTGTTCATTAATTCTTGTGCAGAAGTTTTCGGCGAATCAAAAATGTGGCGAAATGTGGGAAAACGATGCGGATGTTGCTTTTTGATTGAATCTTTGATCCAATGGGCGATTGCCGTCATCACAAATCATTGCAAACGAAAAAACATATGCGCACGTCGATCATTTGATCCACGACCTTCTGATCCTCGTCCGCTTCTTTGAATCGAACGAACTTGCAAAGAGCGACGGACATCCGGATTACGGTAGTTAGTCGGGACTATTTCCATTGATTTGAAATTATGAAACGATTTGTTGCTTTCATCTCGTTATTAATTTTTGATATGAGTGGGTGTTTGGAATAATTAGCGGAATGTTCATGTAAATTTCAAATGAATTGTTTTAAAAATGTTTTTAAGATCGTCCCTAATGCACGCGCAACTTCCCTTTTTAGCTGTTTGCCATGGAGGCGTGAAATGAAAGCAATGAAAAAACGGGAACTTGTTCTTTGATGGTCGTATGTTGGTTTTTGGTTGAGTTTGGGTCGAGAATAGCATTAAAACTAAATGGGTTGCGGGTCGTCAATAGGTTTACGATTAAGACGCTCAAAGATATCCGATTACTCATAAGATATCTTCGAGTACCTACGTTTTTGGATCAAGTTCAAAACTTGTCGGTCCGAACGAACTCTGATTTAAAGATTAAAATCTGCGCACAATGAACATTTCATGCATTTGTTTTTTTGGCAGCTTTGCATTACGTAGTTTGCGGGTTACGCCAAAACGAGCACTCCGTCACTCGGCCATTCGCGCCGCGCTTCTTATTCTGACTTCATTTTCCCAGCTCACCACATGGCGTCAATTTCGTCGGCATCACATGGAGGAAGAGTTGCGCGAGTGTTTGACACTATGCAAACGTTCTTTGATGAACGGAGAAACCACGAAAGAATGCGGCACGTAAATAAACACTACGTAAGTAAGACACGACAGTTCACTTTCCTTCCGTTAGCGATAGTTGTCCGAGCTGAAGGCGTTTATGTGGTAAAAGAAGTAGTGCGTGGGATTTGAAGCGTTGGTCTGTAAGAACGGAAAGTTCGTCGACGAAACTTTGACGTTTCTCAACAACGACTTTTGTTTACAAACCTACAGTTTACGAACATGAAATCCGAGTAAACTGTTCGTTTTTCCGACCACGCATTGTACAGATTAAAAATCAAAAGATAGATGGAGCCAGTGGTTTTGTTACGTTCCACGATCATCTTATCGTCGCGGATCAGTTCAGACGTACAGTTGATCTTATGAATAAGAGCGAAATTGATCGAAACAATTTGGGCTAATTGATTGGAATTGTTCGCTGCGAGTTTTTGCGAACTAGTAAGCGTGAATTGATAAGTTTGCAGACGTAAAATTAAAAAACAAAAGAACGTGGGTTGAAAGGTGTGGTATCAACGAGATGATACAAATGAGCCATTTACACGGAACTTTTACCGGAATCAATGGTCCGGTTTGTCTGCTGCACCTACTACAACGAACAATCTCTTTCTACCATTAACTAATGGCAACGTACATCATATCTGCGATCACAGGGTCTTGTCGTGTGATAAAGTCTGCCTGTTAGAATCGCGTTTGTAACTAGTGACTAGAGTTTAATTGAACTAGATAAACAGAGTACTGTTTCTAAGCATCAACTGTTTAGCCATTGATTTGTCCTAATTCAGGAACAGTTGGTGGGCCAAAAAGTGCATCTTCTTTCAATCATTTTTGCTTCGAAAGAATGTCTACGGTAGTTGGAAAGAGAAGATGGAGTGACGTCAAAAATAGTTGTAATCATCTGTAATTATCAGTGCACTATTTTTGCTGCTTTCAGGGCACTCATTTTGTCCTAAAAAAACAGCGAGCAAAAATTGTCAGTTGCGCGTCTGAACAAATAAGCCACGTCCACGATATGAAGTACACGTGAAAACGGTCGCCAGTCTTACGGTTTTGTATTCTTGGTCCAATTTTTGAGGGAGAAGGTGATCAGGCAAAACTTGAAATACGAACAAGTGGGTTTCTGCATTCGATTGTTAAAACGACTTTATATGTGGCGTTTGATGCTAAAACACAGTTCAGTCAATATTCGTACGATGAGGATCTGAAGGAAACGATTTGCCTGAACAAAAACATCATCTGAATTCTCTTTGTTTGTATGAAAGTTGATCATATTTCCAACTTCCCAATCACTTTGGAATTGTAAACTTTGGAGGAATCACGATCATTGGCACGCCCAACCTACACGCGGCTACCGTGCACTCGGAACGGTGGGTAAAAAATGGGCGTGCACAAACTCGAAACATGAGCCTTGTTTTCTATTGCGGGGGTTGGGCTTTAAAACGGTCGCATTAAGTTTAAGAAAATGCTTTTTAGTTTGGTACAATGAACGATTGTGAGTGTTTTTTACGATGAACTCAACTCGTTTCTTCGGAATATTTTCTTAACAATCGTCGATGAATTCTTCCTTATCTCCTTAAAAATTGATTGTTCATTAATTGTTCTTACGATTGGATTTTGTTTACTTGATGTGCTTAATCGAACCATTCTGTTGCCTTAATCCTATTAATCGAGTGATCTCTTGGAATTGACAAAAACGTAAGTGGCCGTTCAGCACGTGAGTAAATCCGTTTGGTCAGTTCCGAAGGCACTCAGCGGTTAATCGGTTAAAGTGAATTTATTCATCGGAACGATTAGTAAGCCCCGGATGTAACATTCGTGTACGCAGAAGCCGATGTTTGTTGTTGTTTTGTTTAATGAGATTATTTCAAATATGCGGATGTAAGTACAATGACGTTCTTCAATTACGTGTATTTCGTTTTTTGGTTCTCCATATAAGCGTGACTATGTATTTCACTTTTGGACAATTAGACCACCCATTGCGTTGCCTATTTCGTGCAACAACTTTTTGATTGACTCGCCGTCAAAAGCCCACTATTCGTACGTCATCTTTCGTGTCGGACCTTCGTCTGGTCATTTTGCTTGATCGACAAAAAAGTTGCGGCATTCTGTCGCTTTATTTTTGGCTGCTTCAAAACATCGACACTAAGAAATCCGACCAAAAATAAAAACATTCACCTTTAGCAACTGGGGATTGTCTCTTTGTTTTGTTTAATCTGCTGTCAGAATACCGTAACCCATCGGAACACGGGATTCGTCTGGACTTGAGTTTCGGCTGAGTTTAATCCGTTAAGTTTAAATCTGTGAGTACCGGAAGTCCAAACTTGATAGCCTTATCACGTGAGCGTTCTGTCTTTTAGTTCAAAAGTTTTGACGTTGAAATCGATTTTTGAAATTAACACAAAAAAGGCATTTTAGTGGGATTTACGAGTGATCATTTTAGAATACCAGTGGAATTTGTAACTTTCATCCTTGACGTCTTCCTTCTTTATACAATAAGCTTACGAACAAAAACATTGGCTTCTGCTATTTGCACTCGCGGAAGAAGCAATGCAAAAACGTGACGGCGCTCAACCGCAGTTCTTTTAATCTCAAAAGTATTCTGTTGACCGTAGACCCTATGGCGGCTACCTGTTCGTAAGACGCTGACGTTTTCGAAAACGAAACTGAAAATAACGTCCATTCTTTGGATCTTAATTCGCATAAGAAATCTACTTATTGACAAGTCCAATCGCAACACGTACAACTGCAAATGACTAACCGTAAAACACCACGACATTAGTTTCGCCTGTTATCTTCAACTATCTATTCTATTTGTATTCCTCAATTGTCTACAGAAGACAACTGATCCATCGGGTTAACTTTTCGTGGTTAATCTTTGTACCTCGATCTCGTTCTTTTAATACAAGTTCTATTCTTATAGACTCAGTTGTTGAGTACATTTTTCGGTTTATATCTTGCAATTGCACATTAAATTTGTGGTTTCAAATGTCTGCCGACCATCGTGTACTTGAGCTTTGTTAAAATCAAAACTCCCACGAGATTTATTCGAATCGATTTTTAGATTTGAACTTTTGCGTTGGAGTCTGTCAATGCAAAAACCCTACTGTACAGACAAACGTCTTTGCTAATGCAGCGCCTGAATCGGGAGCCAGTGTTCTCAGTGCCTCAGACTTGTGGCGAAGTGCAAACCGTTTCCTTCTCACAACCTGCCATCGATTGGTCGTATCCGCATTTCGACAGACCACAGTATCCGTTGACGACAAGACGTGCTTCGCAAGAGCTTCGTTTGAACAAATCGAATCGTCAATTCCCAACATATCCCTCTCCACTTCTATACTCAAATTATTCGCGGAGTTCTCGGCGAAGTTCGTGGTGTCGGCAATTATCCGACAGTGCATCTTGCTACACGCGTCTAAGCGAAACGGTAAGTCATCTTCGTTTTCTTCAGTTCTTTTTTTTCATCTTACTGTAACCAAATGGTGGCAATTTAACGTTGAAATTGGACTTAAAAAAGATCGTTCACGTGCATTGCGGTTGCATTTAGCAACTTTTTTTGTCCAACGACCCCGTAGTAAAAATAACCGTTATTAAAAACAGTCCAGACATTCATAATCAAAGGGTGGACTATTGGACCAAAGTTTTCAGCTCGCCCACTTTTGAACGTGCCAAAAAGGTGCGATGACCAGTTCGGTGCAACAACTATCGTAGAAACCTGCAGACTAAACGCGTCGAACAAAGAAGTCGAGAAATTAAAAAACGCAGTGATTGATAGTTCCGAAACATTAATCATCTCTTTATGGCCCGCAGATCTACGAGTTTCCTTTTGAATAGAAACTAATGAACGCTTTTTTCGATCAAAGATAAACAATCTTTTGAAGTTTGATTTTTTTGTAAACATCTCGTTATTTGTTATGTAATCAGTTTGAATGTTGATGTGATACTCAAACGTTTCAGAGCAATCAGTCCTTCGATAGTCAAGAGCTTAATGACATGGACGAGCTACTACAAACACCCGAACCCAGTCCCACTTCCTTTAGTGATAACGGTAAGTGCAAAATACGACAATCGACAGGTGAATTCGGTCGCCTTTACCTACCTACGTGATTGTTCTTTAAAAAGCAAACGTTTTTATTTGAAATGCAAGAGCACGCAATTCGCTATGTCATTAGCGTGACGTTAAAGCTCACGTAAACATCTTTGGAATATGACTGGGTTTGCGTACTTCGTGGAAGTTTAAAGATTGATATTGTTGAAGTACTTTTTTTGGACGGTGCGTGGAACTCATTTCTTCTGTCTTACAGTGCGCCAACGTCGAGTTGTGGGCTATTTTTGTAGGAGAGTTTGCATCATTTTTGCGTAATTCGTTTAATCTCTCGGAATATCAACGGTGTTTTCGATGATCCAGTTTCATGGACGAAGATCCTAATCCCCTGAAAACGCTGTTAACACAAATTCCGCGCTTTCGAGGATCTTCGAAGCGTCAGGCCGCGCAAAATGTCTGGGAATTCGCAAAAGACAATTGGGGCAACGACGCAAAACGGGCACATTTCGAATCGCAAAAGTCAATTCTTACGCTCCGACCCAAAACAATTGCAATTCCATAAAGAGAAATTCGAAAGGTGCTGCGATTGGAACAACAATCACAGTGGTTTTTTTCGATGCGTACGCTCGCTGTGGACAGAATGGCTTCTTCTGCGCACACTTTTTGCCATTCATCTGAGCATTTTTGCAAATTTTGCGCGCTCGAAAATCACGAGGCGCAGACGCACCGCATTTTGGCGCGTTTTTTCTCATTTCCAAGAGTTTTTTCTTCGTTCCATTGGCGCCAATTTTATCCGCTGGGAGAACGTCCACATGCTGATCCGCATTCAGCCCATTGACCTCCTATTCGTGCTCCTTTGACATTCCCATAAAGGTCTTTTGGAAACAATGTGAGTGTAACAACACTCGTAGATACCTCAACACCTTTCGAAACTCCTAACACAACAAACTTTCGACAAACATCATCAACTGCTTTTTAACTGTAAACTCTCACATTCAACTGAGCATCTTCAAACCCTTCGGTTTCTGTCTCGTAATGAACAACAAATTTTAAAGTCAACAAAAAGACAAGTTTTCGATTGCTTTTGTAAGTTCACGGGTTATACGACGACCAGCTATTAGCAACACTGAGACCCTTGCATTCAGCGCAATTTCTCAAAAAGGAAACCGTCCATTTCGTATGATCTCTTCAACAGGTGAAAAACAACATGAAGGAAATAGAAATCCGGGAAACTGCGAGAAGATTCAAAAGTTTCGTAACTGTAAATTAATCACCGTTGCTGTCGTTTAATATCAGATTGAGAATGAATGATGTGTATTGTTGTTTTTCAGACAACCATCTTCAATCTTACCATCAATCACCACGCAACTTCTCCCAACTTCCGAACACGGCTACGGATGCACCAAATCGACCGATTGTTAGTGCCGCTCATGCTCGTTTAGAACACTCAACGACCGTTCAATTGGCCACAGACTACGAATCGACAATCGATCAAAGTTCCAGTCGTCAGCACTTTTCGACTTCTTCCTACCGATATCACGATGCTGTGAATCTACGATCGAGTACGTCGATTCGTCGATCTTATTCGCACTATCAGCCGTTGCATCGTTCTTATCCATACGCCAATACGCAATCACGTGTGCAAGAGACTCATCGACGACATCATTTTCCGCTTCAACATCAAAATTCGATTTCCGATCCTCCGCATCATTTGTCTTTTCAATCGCGACAGGAATCCACAGAATCCACACATGACTACATTCATCAAATCATTGACGAGTTCATCGACGAAGAGGTACGTTCCATTCACAAACTTTTCGTGTTCCTCTTCTACTCATGATACGCTTATACCCGATTGTTGTTACTGTGGGCCAATCATGCCTACCGTCATGCGTACATTGACATTTCTGAAGACCAAAAAAGCGGCTTCTCTTTTTTCTTCCGCTTTTACTTTGGTAAAACAAAAGACGTCTTTCGAGTTTGCGATTGCTGATTCACACTCTCCACCCGACCAACGAGATCTGTGGAAGAAGCCGATTGATTGTCGGTGAATTCGTTGGACGCACTTTTTAATAATGAAACAACCACAGACCGTAATCGAAGCTCGACGTCGAAAATAACTCTCGTGTTTGAAACAACCAACTTCTGGGATTAAGCAACGTAAATTGTTTTCAAAATCTCACGACTTTTACAAAAACTCACAGCGAATTTGTTTCCATTTCTTTCAACTGCACGTTCCGGTCTTTAAGTTTCGCAAACAACGATGTTTGGGTCAAAAGAAGATGCTTCTGCGATAGATTAGTACGATACGGTAATCCGCTCGGAAATTTTGCAAAAAATTCACCGTTTTCGTTCTTAATTAGCGGGTTAATCCTTTGTGGATGTCGTCGTTGTTTAAGAAGTTAGATCAATGGACTTCAAAATCTGTCCATCTTAATCGTAGCGTTGCAAATTGACGTCGAATTGACAACAGTCTTTGGTCATCACGATGCTGTCTACGATTGTTACCTGAAGAGTGAAGGCAGACTCTTGATGCCATCCACCTTCATACTGTTAGGATTTACGTGTCTGCACTACAAGATCGCTAATATCAGGGTACGTGGATGGAAGACGCGAAGTTGAATGTCCCACGTCAATTTCATGTTCAATAAACTGCGCCTTTTAATAGAGACTCTTATAGTCCCAAACTTAGAAGTCGAAGGCTCAATGGTACGCAGATGTGTGATTACTGAAGCTGCTCCTCCTTTCGTTAGCCTTCTTGGGTTATTCGAATCGAGATTCATAAGAAAAAATTGACGTTTTCAGTTGCCAAGATTGTAAATGATTTATAATTTCGAGATTTCATACGCACGACTGATTCTATTTTTAGCGCCGCAATGAACGTCGAGACTCGAGCAGCACATCAGTGAATTCACACAAATCTTCGACCGCTACCGTGGACGATTTTCTATTCTCGAACACGATTGTTTGTGCTCATCAGGCAAGTAAATCCGAGGGGCAACAGCAATCATTTCACTGGGACGATATTAAATGGAAAGGCGGGCAATGATTTTGGTTCTTTGTTTCAGATGGATCGTGCTGGAAAAAGTTCACCAATCACATGCAATTGCGCAAGCGGACGACCCGCCCCCGACTTGTTGACGAACATTAACAGACGTAACAGCACCAATACGGCGTTGAGTACGGTAACAGCGGGTGGAATCACAACCGACGGACCGGGAACCGCCTCTTCGTCAACCAGTGTCTCGTGCCGGAAAGATTCCTCGGCTGCGGTTTCGCCCATCATTCATTCGAATCTTCACGTCACATCCACCGCTTCAGTTCAGCAACAACAGTCACCAAAGTTATCAACGGCCGAGCTGCAACGCGACTTTGTCAATAATTGTCTTTCCGACTCAACGTCTTCACCACAGTCGCACGCTCACGAAGAAGTAGCGTCTGCTGAAGATCGAATCAAACGTCGTCAGTCATCTACTTCATCTGCATCGCCTTCAAACGTTGATACAATGAACTACCAAAACCTGTTTATGCCATCCGTTCCACCTATGTCCACCCCGTCTATGACACCTTACAATCAAATGTTGTTCGCCACTGGCAGGTTGGTGTTTCGTGATTATTGTTGGAAACTGAATTGCGTCGTCGGTCGAAAGGTCAATCCGAATGTCCTTTAGCGTGCAGAATGGATAGCGAAATTCGCAAAAATTTTCGAGTGCTGCCGTTCTCTCAGCATTCGAAAAGGATAATCGTAATAGTATTTACTAATCACTGCCCACCGCTGTATTAAGCTCGGCGTACAAATATCTAGAGTAGGGAAATGTTTCACTGTGACCTTTAGTGTTTCATCGCTTAAAAAACATGAATGCGCATTGGACCGCCTTGTATACGTCTGAACGTTTTGAAAGCAATGATCATCTCAAAGTTCATTTCGACGTCCATAATCTTCTTTAGATAATCGAACTGTAAAATAGTTTACGTTGTTTCAGTTCGAAAACCATTGATTTCTAAGTTTCATATGTTACCGTATTGAAATGATATCCGATTATGTTTCTGTCTATACAGAGGACCTGATGCTAACTACTGTGTTTGACTTCCAACTTTCCTTTTGGTTTGAAGTGCAATCTCCGAAATAGTCGTTAGCTTGCAAACATTTTTGAATCATTTGGCGAGAAAGATCGAATTTGCTAATCTCCAAACTCTCAAGTCGTACTTTGCGGCCACGCATTCCAATTTCGAGTCACGGGAAACTTTTTCTTCTGTCTGGCAGTCTAAATACAATTCGGTTTAAGTTGACGTGCTGAAGAAACAGCCACAGCAAGAAACGTTAAATGTCAACAATCTCTGCACACGCTCATCTTCTACTTCGCGACTTACCGGATGCAACAGGACACGCGCGCAGATAAGTCCATTGAAGCAATTAGGTCGAGAGAAGGTGGCCATTATATCGTTGATGATGGTCGACATGTGTCTGTGTTAAAAGGCCAACAAACGAAAATGGACTATTGGTTTGTCCATTTGGATTATTAGGGAGGTTATAAACTTCAAGATTGGCATTTGAGTTCAGTTTACTAAAACTGAACTTTTTGATTTTTTGTTTGAAATATCATTGATATTTCGATGCACTTGTGATAAGAAGGTTTCGATAATTTGGGCTCAAAATTCCAAAATTTTCCGTCAACAGACGGCGAGTCTTAGTTTCTTTGACTTCTATTTTAATAGAAACCTTTGAAGTTCGCAGTGATGTCTACGGTCATTACTGTAGCCCGGAGAGTCATCCGATCGGATGCTCATTTGATAGAGACCGAATGCGATGGGCTCTTTTGTTGATCGTTTTTTGTTCGTTTCTTTGTACCGCATTTCACGAACATTCAAGACTTACTGTAGTTTGAAACTACGACGATTTTCTCAATAATCAAATGTCATCTAATTGGTTGGTAGGGCTCGACAGTTAAATCGAGACATCGTCAATTAAACTTCATAAGTCAGCATTCGACTTAAACGGTATATCTATTCGTTGAGTTTCAAGCAAATTGTAAGTTGCCAATTGGATGTAATAGAGGAGGTTTAAGTCGGAGAAAGGCGGTTCGTCAAAGCCGAGTGATGAAATCAACGTGCACAAGAAGACGCTGAAGACACGCGCCATTCTTTTGGTCTGTTTCTGAATCATTGTTCACGGCATTAAGCAGCGTTGTATTTGGCCTTTAGCGAGCGATCTGTTTTGCACTGTTCAAACTGGAAAACAGGCTGAATGCGACGACATCTCGTCTTCGCTAAAACCAAAAAGTACCGCATCTTCTGTTCGAGAAAACAATGCGTCCCATCGTCCTCTTGTTTGTTGCTCGTAGTTTTCCTATTGTCCATAAAAAACACGACGCAAAATTGGGTTCTAAAATTTCCTACGAATCGAAAAGTAAAATTTACCGTATGTGCTTTTATTGCAGCTTCGATTTCCAACGTATGTCCGGTCTGCCAACGAGCCACGGCGGAATCAATACGGGGATGAGCAACGAGTTCAACGAGTCGTCGAGCGAATTCAAGGAATCGATTCCCGGCTTCGGATCAAACGAAAATCCAACAGCAAACACTTTGCAAACCAACCAGAATTCAACAAACCAAGGCAATAACGAGAATGCCAATCGTGCACAATCGCCATTCGATTACGGTGCTTCGCTGTTTGGTGCTCCGACTGTTGCCGCTGCCGCTGGTTTCTATCAAGCAGCAAATGGTGGGAACGTCGAGTCGAATTGTGGTACGACATCTGTCAGTTCAGCTCAAATGAGTGGTCTTGGATCCAGCGCCAACCAACTGTCTGCGACAAGTATGATCGATGCTCGACGAACAATGTCTGGTACTACAAGGTTTGATTAGAAATAATCTTTCGTAGTGACAAACCATTTCAGGACCGGATATCAAATGCCAATCGATCCGTTTCCGTACAATCCGTTTTATTTGTTTGGTTCTAACTCCGTTTCGCAAACAAACTCGCCATCAGCTCTGAGTACCTCTGCACAACAACACGATCCAACATCTCCAAATTTTGCTTCTTCAGCCGCGAATTTGATGCGATTCAGGTATTCAGAGGTTATGAAAACAAATTTACCAACAGTTAATTCAGTATGTTCGACAATGCTTTTGGTGGTATTCATGCTTCTGAGAACAATCAAATGCGACCGGGAATGATGCCAATTTCGGCTTCGAATGCGGCAACAAGTGGACAAAACGTTCATTCTTCGGGATCGGATGTCTCGCAGGGTCAACAGCTAATGGACGAACATAAACTTTGTGCCGTTTGCAACGACAATGCAATTTGTCAGCACTATGGAGCACGAACGTGTGAAGGATGCAAAGGGTTTTTTAAGGTATTTCAAAGTCGATTAATTGAAAATATCGGTTGTTTCTAGCGTACCGTGCAGAAGAAGGCGCAATATGTGTGTGCTGGCAACAAAAACTGTCCGATCGATAAGCGTTATCGTAGTCGTTGTCAATACTGTCGTTATCAAAAATGTTTGGCAGTTGGAATGGTAAACAAATCGACATAAAATTTGTACATAAAGTTGTTTTTTTCAGGTCAAAGAAGTTGTTCGATACGGAACTCTTCAAGGACGACGCGGACGTTTGCCATCGAAAGTAAAATCTGCGGCTCAAGCCGATCAACCACCCAGTCCTCCGATGGCGATATTAACGATCATTGTGAAGGCGTACATGGATTGTCGACCTGCGAATCCGTTGAGTTTATCGCGCAATACGGTAAGCAACAACCAATTACTGTCCTAATGATTTGTTTAGAAGCTACTTTCCGCGAATTCCGTGATAAATATCTTGGAATACGAAGTGCAGACGTTGTTTCGTTTCATCAATAGAATTCCAGAGATTACGGACATCGACGAACGGGATATTCGTTTGCTTATTTGTCGCAACTTCTTTCCCTTCTTCGCTCTTAAACATGTTTATCGTGTAGGTGAAATGAAGTGAGTACAATGGTGACTTGAATTCTGTTTAATATGCGCCTTTAGAAACCTGTCGATTCCCGAAGGATTCTTATTCGACGACAACACTGTTGCTTTGTTGGCTGATTTACCGTCTGAATTTGCTCAACTTTTCGCTGCGATTACCTCGTTTGTCGACGACTTTCGAACATGTGTCGATTGGGATCCAACGTCAATCGCGAGTTTGCTTGTGTTGCAATTCCTTGCTGTCAGTCCAGGTAAAATATGAGCCAAAGATCGTGAATTTCAAGAACGGAATTTAGACGAAGATCTCTCGCTGTTTGCCAACCAGGCGAGTATAGATCGTTTGCGCAGTACGATTGTGAACGCACTCAAAGACCATTGTTGTAATACCATTGCACAACAAAACTCAAAACTCGCAAATATTGTTCGTCAGGTGAGTGAATTTAACAAGAACTCGACATAATCAGCTGTCTGCAGATCGAGAAGTTTATACCTTTTCGTACACTTGGATTCAATTGCCTTCAAAAAGCGCGTAACTCCGGTTGTGTTCTACCTCAGTGTTTGATCGATGTTTATCATGAGTGTCATCGACTAACTGCTATGAATGTTGCACACGAAACCTCTTTGAATTTTCTAGCTTTTGGTGTTGATACGGACGTGCTAAAAACTCAACAACCAAGTTCGTCGAGGACAGACGACGGGTCGACGTCGCAAAATATCAAAGTCGAGTTTCAGGTTCCCTTCTGATCTTATTCAACATAATCAATGAAAATTAATTTATTGTTAGTTTATTTCTGTCATCTTGTTAAATGATACGTTGAGATGTTAGTCGACGTTTTCAACGTTGATTTTGCCTGATTTCTTGTTATTCAAAATATCTTTCATGTTCGAATCGGTTTCTGCCATTTCGTTCGGTTTCATCCATGTTTTGTTCAATATCTAAACCTTAATGGTACAAATTGCTTGAGTGATAATCATATCATTTTAAGTGTTAGTTACGTTTGTCGTTGTTTTCCAGACTTTCAATGAGATTCCAACGGTTTCTGCTCATCGTTTCTCATCATTTCACTGTTGGATGCATACGTCTGTTCTTCTTAAGTTTAAACTTCTAAAGTGCTAACTACGAGATATACCCGTTTGTATTTTAAACAATCGTCTCCATTAAACATCTCAACTTTGGTCTCTTTTACCCGATTTTGTGTGCGAATAAACGAATTAAATGAAATCGCTTATTTGACAAGTTCGGTTGTTTTCAACGGGGATTGAGATCGTAACTCTCAAACACATCTATTCGAAAAGCAATCTGTAAAGCACGAGAAACTTCGGAGTAGGAGAACACAAACAGTGTTAAATAAAGCGGAAAGAATATGCGATGCAATAAATGAGCTTTTTGCAATCCGTGGAATTCAAAAATTTTCTTTTGGGCATCCAACCAGATTTTGGAGACAACATGCTCTGTTTGAATGATGCATTTCTTTTCATCTAACGCTAAAGTTTAGATGGCGCTAAATTGTTTATCTTTGTCTTTTCGCTTCAATCCTCAACCTCCTGGTTTCCACTGTACACGGTTATAGTCGATTGAATGGAAGGAAGTTGTTTGCGTTCGCACGGATTCATAACTCACCAAAGTGCTTTCCTTTGGGCAGTTAAGATCGTTAAGTCGATAAATTGAGAATCCACAAAACATCTTAATGAGAAGAATTTTGGGAACATTTGTTCGGACTTACTGGAAGATACATGAGTGTATCCATAAAAACGCCATAAAGAGCGAACTTAGCCTTTCGGTTTGAAAGCGCTTCAAAAATTTCTATTAGTTTGAATAGACGCGTTTCATCGTACTCATGAGTATCCTTTAGTTTTCATGCTTCAGTCTCAACGATTGTGCTTCGAATGTCCGCCTAAATTCGGCGATTAACTTGGCATTCTTTACGTACTGAATTTGCAACGATCGTACAACCTTCTACAGTTTCTGTGTGATGATGAACTCAAGAACCAAGGTTGAACGACGAAAGTCAGTTACACGCGTCTATCATCTTTGGGTTGTTTTCTGTTTACGTGAATTGCAATTCCAAAAAAAGGTTGAAGACAAGGAATTAACGTTTTTTGCTGTTCTGCATAACACTCAGCAAACTCAATTCTTTCTGCTGTTGCCTTCGCTTATTTTCATGCCTTCCCGGATAATCATTTGCATTCCGGATTGAGTAAAACCGAAAGAAAGGCAACGGTCATTAAAAAGCAGCTTGGCAAGGACATTGACGTTAGTCAAAAGAACTTTTGCTCTTCGATTCCTCGACTTGAATTTTTTCTTTAAAGGCCTGTAAGTATCCAACAGAAAACTGAACGTCGTTTTAGCATAAACGAGTATCTGATGAGTACTTTGATTCAAATAAAACTACTTGAACCTCAACTTAGGTCTAAAGAACGCTCGACATAAAGAGCACACCGAGTGGCCAAGAGGCCTTCGGTTTAAACCTTGATCTACATATTTGTAATTTAACGAGTGTACGGCGTTGTCTCTATTTTTAATTAACTTAATTTTTATTTTTCTTGAACCACTTTTTGTTATCAAAAAGAATCCTCTACAGGACTCATTACTCACAACAAACATTTTGTTCGTTCTATCACAGATACCATAAGCGACTACTCGTGTCAGCAGGTACTTCTACAAATTGCTTGGCAATATTAAAAAGTCGGTTTTTTAATGTGAAGAACACAAAATTGAATTCTGCTTGACTACAATCAGAAGCTGATCTTCAGGCTACAAATTAATCATTTTCCAAAAGAAAAGAATACATTGGCGGTAATAAATTCTACACACATGCATTACTTCAACTGCCGATTCCATTAGAGATTGGACCACTATTAAAATTGCACGCATTTTTGCGCACATTGGTTAGTTTCCAGTCTTTGTTCTCTTTATTCTTCGTTTGATTTCTCTTCACGACAAGTGCATTTTAAGACACAACGGTCTTTGAATTCGTCCAAGACAGAAACTTATTGGATGAAATCAATACGAATGTCTTGACTTTTAGCTTCTAATATGCCAATAAGCTCGGTAGGAGACGCAGAGTTTGTGATTGGTAGCATTTTCGGACGCGGTTTCAAACACTCTAAGCTTTTTCAAGAAATTCTTTGCATTTCGTATCACCGTTTGTCAATCCCTCTATTGCGCAATTGCCGTCGTAATTGACTGTTATTACAAAATCTACACAGAATATACGTTGCATTTTATTATGCATGCGAACCATAAGCTTCAGCGAAAACCAACCCAAGAGCTTGGAAGAAGTTTGGCAAGTTTAATGTGCTCAAAGGTTAAGGGAAAGCAGAATAAACGCTTGGCCTTAGAATGCAGCGGTTCTCGTTAAATTTCCAATATTTCTGATTCGTTTTTGGTTTCCTATCGTCCATTTGAAGTTCACAAGTCTGGAGTTGGTTTGCTCGAAACCAATTTCACAAAAGTTTTTGACGTCTTTTCAATTGACGTGTAATCGTGCCAAAAAAACTCGAACTTAATGGCCTTATTGTTAGCATAAATCTCATAATAAGGTAGAACAGAGATTGTGAACGCATATTGTTATTTGATTTTACGCCACAATGCCGCTATCTCGCGCGTATAGTTATTGAAAAGGAACGTTCTCAAAAGTCGACTTCCCAGCTATTTGAATGGTTTCAAGGATGAAAGTTCCATAATCTTTTTGAGCATATGAATGGAAGTCACGAGGCACAAATGAGGCCAATATCTCGTATTTGATATTAACTGTAGTCTTAATAGACCGAGGAATAGTGGAAATATCGATTGTTTCAATGTTCTTTCTATTTGCGGTTTCAACAGAAACATCATTTCTGTTTTGAGTTTAGTTTTTTTTGCGTGGAATTAACTGTGTTTTTATGTCAAAAGCAACTCTCTTCCTTCGAACATTTTTGAATACCAGTAGTGTCTTCCGGAGGCTTATGAAGTTTAGCAATTTCAAAATAAGTTGATCTCTTAATTTGACGGTAATCAAAGATGTGAAGTTTTTGGATGTCGCGCATTTGCCGGAAAAGAATGGAAATCAATTTCCGGACGTTCGAAAATCGAGACGATTTGGCCGCTCGTCGATTTCACGATTCGACGGCATTGATTTACTATCGCCGGACGGATGACGTGGACGGCTTTTTTCTATCAACAAGTGTCATTGACTGGGCTCTCCGAACATTTGCTCGGCGCTTGAAGTTGTCCCATCGTTCTGGCCAGTTCTTGTTTTAATGATCAGTTCATCGTACGTTAGCCTCAAATGCCGTTTCTTATGTGTGTCAATTGCTGTGAGAAATCAAAAAAGCCCGCTAAGTATGTACCACATCTGCTTGTGCTAAAAATGAACGCACATGTCGTGGCCAAGGAGCTCGTCTTTGAAAATGAGTCGCAAGCTTTTTTTGTTTTTGATTTTAACCAGTGGATCGTGTAATGACCGACGGAACAGAATTTCGAGACACGTTTCTACGTGTCTTATGTGGTCCAAAATTTCAATGCGTTCGACGTCTTTGTTGTATTTGAAAACGACCGACCGGAAAAGTAGCGTTTCTTTGGCATCTGTTTTAGGAAGCTCCCAAGTTTGACTACGACTTTCTAATGACAACTACCGTTGTGTGTGTCCGAGTTCATTAGTTGAAGACTGTGGTTTCTCTACAAGATCATCGACTTTCTTTGTTGATAGTAAGCTAAACGATATGCGTCTTATCCTTTCTGGTTGTTCAAGCGTTTTTATTACAACGAAATTACTGACAGAAACTAGTTAACACTAATTGCGGAAAACATCAAGAAGCAAATTGGTTGATAGGCGATTTGTTACGGCCCAGCGAGCCGTAAGGTCGTCATTTGCATCGACTTAGACAGACAGTTTTGTGTCTAAATGTTGTATCCTAACCTATTGCTTTTACCTTCAGTTTTCTTTACACATGCGTTTTGACCAATAATGGTCAGGTAGTTGTATAATCCAACAACTCAGGAAACACTTGACGTGATTCTCAATTCTAAACGCACGTTCCAGGCCCAGTGGTTCTATTCAACGATTTTAATAACTCCGACGCCCGTTATATATAGTACTTCGAGACTCAATTGCCGTGGCATATTGTAAGCTTTCGTGCCTGTTTGTAATCGCAACAAACATCAGCAGCATTTAATTTCAATTTTTAGTTCATTTCAATCGTTTGATGATGTCGTTTTGGTTTTCAGTTGATCAATTGCATCATTTCGGCTAATTAATGATCGACCGTTTTGTGATTAATCGAACTACTTCCTCAACTCGCTCAAACGTCTCAACTTTGCCTTTATCGTTTTGTCAGGTGCTCAATTTTGTTTCTACAATTGTGGCCGAATGGAATCTTAATTCCACTAAATGTGTAGAAATGTCGTCAACGTTCGAGCAATTCTCGGTCATTGCATTCGATTAGACAACTTCGGCAAAAGCTTCGACACGGACAACATACAACAATCAACTTTCAAACAGGCTTCTCGACTGCCGTTGCATCGACTGAACGCTGAGTTCTGCTGGTGAAAACATCGGCGGTGACTCGGCGAGCCTGAACGCTGAGTTACCGGTACTAACATTCATTTGTAAGCAATTCAATCAATCTTTACAGCCACAACAAGCGGCTTCTTCACGTCGACCGTGCCTTAGTGTGGCGGCCAAAAGCACGAATCCGGACAACATCAGTTTGTCGAACAGCACAGCAGCGTGGAAACTCCAATCCTTGGGCAAACTCAGAGCCAACTTAAAAAAGGAGATCAAACACGACATGCGAGCGGTTGGTTTATATTCAAATTAAATTTCTTTTGAAATCGTTAAATGATTTGGAAGTTTGCAAACTTCCTTTATGTTTTTGATCGAAACTCAACTTACCTAAACAAAGAAAACTTTATATAAGCGACTAATTTCAAATTCGCACATTCTCATACCGATCCACTGATCCATTCCACTCATGGCCGCTGAGCGAAGTGTCGGACGGTCATGAAGAGTGTGGAAACCAAAATTAGCGATGCATGGAGACGCGAAAGTGCCATGATAGAAAGGCGGGAAATATCGCGCAACAAAAAGCAAGTTAGCAGGATAAGCTTAAATGGGCCCAACTTCTTGTCGCCATCTTCTTGTTTCCCGCGGGAAATAAAAACGCGATGCATGATGAACATCGAATGAAACGTGCATCTGACGTGCCGCCTGTTAACCTCATTGACGATCTCTTTAAGGGACGCAGTCATGTTCTCGAGCAGTGTTGTTGAGTATTTGGCTCGGTGGGTCTCAACCTCAGCTACACACAAATAGACCAAAGGCAATAAGTGATACGACTCACACGTTTTTGCTAAGGCCAAAAATCTAAATTGATTCTCGTTTATTGCAACTCGCGAGTTCATTTGCAACCCCAATACCACGATAAGCTTTCAGTCGTCAATCTTTCTTCTAACATTTGGTCATGTGGCCGTTTCGATATCATTTCAAGAGCTTCTGTACTGCGGTTTACATTCAATTCTGAATATTGGAAATTTAAGTGCTACGCGCTGTTTTGTTAGTGGAAAGGTGATTATTCAAGTCCTCGGCCAACTGACAAGCTCACAGACAGCGAAACGAAATCTGCGCTAATTATCGACTACAAGCGTTGGTTGTTGTTTTTTCAAATTTTATCCGTCGTCTAATCGCTAATTTCCGAATTAAGTCTAAACGATAATCAGCAGCCTGAAAACTTAATTGCTCATCTTTAATGAGTGAATTGGTTTTAATGTGTTGTTTACTTGTAAAAGTCGAAATTCCCACAGACTTTTTTGTTAAAGCATAAGCGTGTTTAGTCGTCAAAATTACTCGCAACTTGGCGAATATCAGATTTCAATTGGGTAATGGCATTTGCATTCGTAGACACAAAACTGACAGCCGTTTTACGGGTTTCGCTTGAGCAGCTCCTCGACTTTAAGGGCCATTTAGTCTTCTTGTTTACTTCACTGATGAGACCAGCGTTTTTTGCGCTATAAAAGAGGTTTTGAACGGGTGTTCGAAACGCCCGAATGCAAGTCGCAAAATCCCTCATTGCCTGTTGTTTCTCTTGAATCTAAACAACTCATTTAAGACTAATTTGATTGTCAAGTGATTGACTCTAATTGTTTTTATGAATTCCATTCGTCACAATACACTTCGGATTGCGTTTACCTTTTAAGTGAACCAACTCTTTTACTATTCGAGCTGTTTTCTATTGAGACCAAATGTCTTAGAGATTAGCTTTCTTTGTGAGTATTGATATGAAATACCGCTCATTTTCAAACTAATCGGTGTTCTCAGTGTTGTTATAAAACATGCACTTGTCCACCCTTAAAATTAGTTGCTACTAATAAGCTAACAAACAAAAACAGTCGTTTATTGAATTGCGTTATGCGTCGCAAACGATCAAAAACTATCCGACCAGCTTTAGAGTCGACAATTCCGGCATTTCAGGTCGAACAGAATCTTAGCATTGGACTGTTTTGCTTTCTTGCCAGCACATAATCGACTATGCTTTAAGGACTCGTCGTTTAGTCGGGCATTCAGGAAGCTGCTAGTTTCCTCTACGCATTTTGACAAAAGTGCTGCAATGATTGCGACTTTTGGATTCCATTTCATAATGTTAGAGGAGTCTTTTGTCAAATGTAACAACTTCATAATCTCACATTGACTAAGAGTGTTCATTTTAAAGAATTGTTTTATGCTTGTCAGTGAGACTATTAGCTCTGTTACAGTTAGTGACACTCTGTTTATTGGGAAATGAAATGTCAACAGCTCTTTTGCATATTTTCACGCCATTTCGTTCCTATCCGCTCGGGCCTAAATTTCACTTTATGTGGCTTCTTGTGGACTTGGACCAGGAGATATACATTGAACGGTCGGTTTCAATTTGTAGCGCATATTTTCTCTTAGATAGCAACTTGGGGACGCGTATTTTACTTACGCACTTGCCCTAGCAGAAAGCACCCTCGGTCTAATTTATCACATGTACGCTCTTTCTACAGCAGTGATGATGGTTTAGACACCAATGCGTGGACTGGGCGTGCTAATTAGATGCGTTTGTGTTTCTGACGAGCATTAAACATGACCGTTAAAATAGAAAAGTTTGGTGAAAGCAGAACAAACAGGTTTAATCATGCAGCTTATGGTAATGATTCCAAGAATTTGAGGGGATTTTATTGTTTCCGCGCATTGTCATTAAATTAGAAGAATTGCTTTCAAAGATTTAAGGAAGTTACTATTGTGTGTGCTTTTGAATACACCACGATGAGGCTATGAAGGCTTGTTGGAAGGTCGTTGACGACTCGTTGGAATGAAGCGGCAAAACGAGCGCGCAGCCTTTGAACCTGAGCATAAGAAGACGCAGATTACTGAAGGATGAGCGTGAAAACTCGACACGGCAAAAATATGGCATGCCAGTCCTGTTTCTAACACGAAGCAGACCGACGTTCCGATGTCCGTTGCGTGCGAGTTTTACTACGCTCCAACGTAAAACCTAAAATTAGTTGGCGAAAAGACTATAGTGTAAGAAGCTATTTTGCGAACTGCCAATAAGCTTTGCATAATAACTGAACGAGTATTCTGCGTTGATTTGTGTTCGTTTCACTAGGCCCAATAACTGTTCATCCAAACCTAAGAGTTCATTCTTTGTATTGTAGACAGCACAAAAACATAATATTAAATTGTGTGTCATTTCGCGACTGCTTTTTGTTTGCGTGTTTGAACATCATTTTGCAAATTTATAGATTATGATTTTAGTAAATCCACATAGTTTTTTGAGTTGGGATTTACGACAGCAATCAATCAATTGTCGTACTTTCAACTGGTAGATAAATCTCATGGACTGTAAACAGAAGTGCAGCTACACTCCCTAACAGTGGAATTTGCTGATGGCGTTCAAATGTGCAAAGAAAATAACATTCAAATTTATGGACACACAAAGTACCGAACCATTGGACTGCTTGGCGCAGTTTTCAGCAGTAGCACTTTGAGATAATGACAAGAAGGTCATTAGTCGCGTCACGGGTCACGTTCTGAACGCCCTAAACTGCCGACGTCATCTTCTCGACGTCGATTTCCAACTCATCTGACGCGTAATGAAAACTGCTGTTTTTGGAGGTCACGACCAAAGCAGCAATGATTCCGAACGTCCCGTTGCTCCACCTCTTACGTTTACTCCACCTGCCGCTCTCAGCGTCACCAGTACTCTGCATCCGCATCAACGTCGATCTGCTGGCTCAGCAACCGGAATCGGCCCAACTTCTCGACAGCATACTCGTCGAGCTTCACGAATGCAAAATGTACGTTGAATATTACGAGCAAAAAATAGCAGTCATTATGCGACCATTTTCGCTATCTTGAGTAGATAAGTATTGGTTGTAATTCACGTATCGCTGTTTCGGTCGATTTGCATCGAAATGTTGTCATACGGTTGTTTCTAAAAAAAAGCTCGATTAAAACGCGCAATACGCTTCTGTTCGTCTTTAACGCTCAATTCTGATCTCCTGTGCTTCGCAGTTATATCCGCTTTAAAAGGTCTTCTTTTGCTTCTTGATAAGATGCTGTAGTCGTACTAGTCGACTTGATAGTCACAGTGGACCTTCGCGCAACTCGAAGACTCTTCAAAAACAACTCAAATCTTCTCTAGTAGTCAATTTCCGTTCTAGTGCTCAGTAGAAGCGTAAGACAAAAAACACGAGTTTGAAGGCAAACGTTAGCTGATTTACTTGGCCTATTGTCGTACAAGAAGTGTTCGAATTGTTACATTTCGCAATTCGAATTGTAGAGTAATGAACAGCATTTTCTGCTTGAGGTTTTAAGAAAGTTCACGGTGTCTGTTGAATTGCAATGTCTAATCAAATTTGTGGTTTGCTTGTCTGCCGACAGCTATTAAAGAGCGGGCTTGTGAAAAGGTGAATGACAGACGTCACTTACCGAGTGAATGTCCCAACACCTTCATTTTGTCCAATACTTGTGTTTGCGTTCTATCATTCGCGCGATTTCATTTTGCAATGATTTCCAAAGCTTTGAATCCGCTTGCAATTTTGCATTCCGGTCCGCGTTATTCGACTGCTTCCTATGAAGCAAAACGAGATAAACATCCAACGTTAACCGTATTCATGTCCAATGGCTGCATGCTAAAGGTACGTTGCTATAACTATCCCTCCTTCTTTTACGAATTTTTCAATTTCAATATTCTCTTCTCCAATGGATTACCTTTCATGCTTGCCACATTTGCGAGTCTGCGAATTTCGGCTTTATCGTTTGCCATAAATTCTATGCGACCAGTTTATCATCTTCATTTTGTATAACATACTCTCACGCATTCTGTTTGTTTACCAAGACGACATTTTGCTGACGATTTGTAACTCAACTATTCTCATATCGTACTCATCTACCAGAAGGTCTTTTGTTTCGGAATGTTTCATATGATGTTTTCTTTGTTTTTAGCTTCCTAAGATTTTCGAATGTTAAGCACAAAGTTTCTGAACTTTGCTTTCTGAGTACGAGTTTTGTCTGTCTTCTTTGATTATGGTTTACGGTGAGAAAGAGCCAGTGTTAGGAAGTCGTTCTTTTGTCTAACAATCTTGGTTCTATAATCCTTTGTTTCAAACAATACTCAACAGTCTTAATTCACTGTCTACAACAACACAAAAGATCTGTTTGTTATGTTTACTTCACTGGACTTCAATTGTGTAAAAGCTAACAGCCCAATCAAGGCTTCACTTAACTCAACAAGATACTATTGATTTAAAGACTGAAACGTTTGATTTGTAATTTCGACCTTCAAATCTAACAATCAAACGATTCTTCTAACAAAACTTTAATCAGGAGCACGAATCTATTGATATATTCTGAAGCTGTTTTAGCTAAACGGATCGCTAATTTCTGAGTGGGTAACGATTATGAACACTCACAGTTCTTTGTAAATCGTATAGCTCTTAATAGATAATGTAATCTGAATATAAGGTTTGAGCAATTTAACTCTCCACTCATCGTATTAGCAATTTGATTTGGTTGTATTCTTCAAGCGATTGGAAATAAGTGGAGTTGTGCGCAATAAGCATCATCGATGTACTGCAATTCGTCTTCGTTTCTTCGATTCGGAGGTCATTTATTTCTTGGCTACTTTATGCAATCTATACGTGCTATAATGCGCGGCTCATGTACGTCGATGCTACGTAGACAGACGGCCGGAAGCCAGTCACGGCGAACATTTCGAGTAGCGCTGCCCCGTTCATTTGGCAATAGTCCCATCTTCTCTCTTCAATTCTTCCGGTTCACTCTTCTCAACCAACGCCTGTCAAGAAGACCGGAGCAACAACAATTGAATGGAAGATGGCGTGTCGGGTCGGTGACATTCTAATTCCGTTGGACGGCATAGTTGTTGCAAGTAAAATAATTTGGAAATAAAGAGCATCGCTTAAACCGATCTACAGTTGTAATATTCAGTTCATCCTAACTATAGACTGCGTTCTTTGAATTTTCGTCCAAATCGGATTCTACCACCGTATTGCTCTAGTGCCATTTGTATCGTATTTAATGCATACTTCTCGATAAGCAACTATTGAAACAACCTGCGCACTTCTTCGATTTGTAAGCTGCAGCTCTTGGTAGTTGGTAAAAGACAATTTGCAGGATCCTATTTCTGAACTTGATGAGTTTCTTATTCGTCAAAAAGAAGATGGTGTATCTGTGGATTCCTAATCTCGTGTATTTATTGTTACGAACTTGTAATACGACCATTTCAATGGGCTTTCATTATGGTAAGAAATAGAGCTCCGTGTAGTAAAACCCTAAGAATATCTGTGCCTTTAGACTAATTACTACGCTGCTTCAGCGAGTAATTGTGTTTGTAAGACATGGGATTGTGACTACACAGTTTGAATTTTCATTTAGCATTGAAAACTAATCGACCCATTGACTTAAATTTGTTTGGCTCTTGTATCTCAGTTCATTTCTTTGTTTCTCTGAAAGTCGTGTGTAAAATCTAAAACCATCGATATGTCTGACACTATTGACGATGTTTAAAAACCGAAGACAGGGACCGTGGTTCGACCTCCTGTTCACTCGACCAATTACACCAAGAGGCAAGGTTTGTGGATTTACTGTGCAAAATCAACCAAAAATAATTTTCGTTGATATAAACTGTCGCTTTCTATTCAATTTTTTCTTCATATCCTCAGCTACTTTTGAAACGGACTGAACAAGTAATTACACAATAGCGTATTTAATGTTTTGAATGGAAAGACTGAGAACTTTGTAGTGTTATCTTGACCAATAGCTTAAAGTACCTATCATTTCTATAGCAACCTCATCAAGAACCTATTACTTGAAAAAAAAGAAAACGGCCATAAGATGTAGACGACGCGAGTCGATTGTCACGTTTTGGATGCTGTTAAGTTTAGTGTAACAAATGGATTTTGCCACTCTCTAATGTTTTTATTTGCGCTATGTGTTAACATAAATTGTTGTATTTAAGCGAAAAGATGTCTCTTAAACATTCTTATGTTGCTCTTTTGATCCTATTTTTAATGTCACGCTATTGGCCTTCATTTGAGCACTTCCTGTGTGAATACATTGAATCTGATGACATGGACTCGACGCGGTACCGGATATTCTGTTGCTCGTATTTCAATCTCGTTTCTCGCTGGACCTCTTTTCAGGCGTTAGGTTTTGTACCCGCGTTTTGAGAGATAATTGCTACTAACAAAATCATGTCTAATTTTCTATCCACACCTTAAGTGCAACAAAATTAGCGGCTATTTGGACAAAACAAAATGTCTACATCGGTGTTTGAATGTCATAGTGGCGGACGCACCTTCAATTTAACCTAATGTCTTACGTCCGATTCTTCGTTACCTTTTCTCACTATGATCGTTTCGTGTCATCAGTTGCATAAGCAGGTAGAAAATGCTTTACAGTTAATGTAGAATTGCATGCCATGATCGAAACTCCCAATTTATTTGCTAATAATGGTATTGACTTAACAAATAAGCTCGGCCAAAGGGAAACCTGTGCTCTCCCTATCATTGAGCTTCTTGTTGGACGTGTTTGTTTAATTCGGCATTCAATGTAAATTCATGAAAATTCAAAACCTTAAAAGTGTGTTGCACGTGTGTGATCTCAGTTCGAAAAGTTTCCAATACAAACGTTAAAACTAAACCAAATGAATGTCTTCTTTTACCGTCTTGCAACTAATGAAATCATGAGCGACAGAAACGGAGTCCCACATTTATGCCCGATGGGCAATAAGCGCAATGTTCAACGACGTTTTCATTCCCGACTCTTTGTTTGTGCTCAAATTCGGGAACCCGAACCGTGCCTGTTTTCGTCAACAGGTTGCTATTCCAACCGTTTTCATTTGTCGGCTCGGGATCGGCAATTTCTAACTCTCATCTTACATGTCCGATATTGCACGATACTATTAACTCAAGCTGGCTATTTACCTCAACGTCATCAATTCGATTCCATTTATTCCTTTCGTACCAATTACACTATAGGATTTGAGCTGTGTGTCGAGTTAGTCGTTTTAAACGGCTACTATTCTCGGACAAACAACGTAATGAATTTTTTGATGCTTGAAATGGCAAGCTACATAGCAGTGTCTGTTTAACCGACATATTTTCATGCTTCGTCACATAAGCATGTCGCATTTCATCTTAGTGTGCCGCCAAATTACTCAGAATTCTACCGCATGTTGTTATTTGCAAGTGAGTTCTGCATCTAGGGTTTCAAATGCATATCGGTAAGCAATGGATCAATGTTCATGTTACTTAAATGGTGGCGATTTAGTTCGTTATAAGTATCAGAGCTCATTGCGAAAGCCTCGTCTATAATTTGCTTATCGCCATCTACCTTAAGAAATTGGATTAGTTTGTGTCATGTCGAGCATCAAACGAATCAATCGCAAAGTTCGATTTGAAATTTTGTCTGAAAACACGTCGAGACAAGATAAAAACGAACACAACAAAAGCGACACAGTTCGAATCAATCACGATAGATTAAATGAAGAAGAAAAACGACATCCTGTAAGTTTTCGATGGTTATTTTGATGATCATGTCTTTCGATTGTAATCGTCTTATTTTATCGTTTAGCTTATCCATTCGAAATCGAACAAATTGACTGAGAGCTTGGAAGCAAATGACATCAACGAACGATATTCGGAACATTGTGCAGTTGAAAATTTGTTGGACAATCAGTTTCGAGAAGATCTGAAAGGAGATTTAACGTCGTTACCGAGTAATCAAACGACAGTCATCTCCGAGTTAAATCAGAGAGCAAAACCGGCTCTGCGAACTCATTCTTCTGTTATAATTGGCGAAGATACAACGAACAGTTCCAATCAAAAAGCCTTAAAAGCTCGTCGAATGACAAGTTTTAATTGCGAATTGTCGCTGAAAGATGTTGATGCTCAGCTAACAAAATCAGTTGTTGATCCTTATGAATCGCCGCAAAATTCTCATGGTCATGGACAAAGTAGTCGTCAAAACGTTGTTTTGACACATGTATCTGATTGTAATGCATATCCCTCAACAACACTTCGACTTCCGCCAATGTCCAGACGTGCAAGTATGTTCGTTCGACGCATGTCAATGGCGATTCCTTCGCTTTCTGCCGATCCAGTGCCTCAAACGGTATGAGTGATGTTGATTTCGATTGCTTTACTGACAAGTCATATGTTCGACTTATCTCTTGTTATGCAAAAACAGGGAATACTTGCCAAGATATGGTTTATCAGGGTTTTCAGCGATTGACTAAATGAAAATTGATGTTTTCGTTAGTGTTATTACGTTGGCATGCAGCTTCTAAATAGTTGATTTGAAATTCAATCGTAGATTGAGCTTTTATATACGAATTATCTCACTCACAACGCGCTCCTTCTTTGTAGTTCGTTACCCTCGTTTTACTTTCCGTTGGCTTTTTGCTTGCGACGTCTGAAGGAATTGAAGGCTTGTGCGTTTTTATTTGTGTGAAGAACACTTCTTCTCTTTCTCAGCGGTGCACACGACAGAAAGGAAACATTTTCGTTCTATTGTGGCCAATATTATTAAATTTGTTTTGTCGAAGCATTAAAGTCGTCCAGGTCCTCAGCGTGCCCTATAATCATCGACTCCTGCTCGTTCAGCGCAACAAACGGTCCGACTTATGCCTTAACGTATTCAAGTTGTTAGGTTACGCGTCTTGGCGTTTACTGTCTTATGAATCTGTGTAGTTCACATAATTTCTTTCTTTTTCCCAATAGTTACGAAGATAGCAACAAGAATATCGATTCTTTTAGAATATTTATTAGACTTTTAAATTGCAAAACACTTTAAACCATAGGTTAAGTTCATTTTTACGCCAAACATTTTCATTTTCAGAACTTTCAAATTGTCGCATTAGGATCAAAATTATTGAAGCTTTTGTTCTTAACAACAGTTATTGCGTATCAAATCAATATTGATAGATGGCGACGACATTCATTTAAACGGTGGCGCATCGACGTTTCATGCTTTAAACGTCGGACCGTCCTCTTATCCTAATCCTCAAGAGTATTGCTGAACCCGGGGGTTGTCGCGGGTGAGCAGCTAGCGTTTCCTTATGGATTGCTCTTCCACCCCCTTCAAATCGTGTCTTTCTTTTTGTTTTGTTTTTAATTCTGCTTTATGTCAAAATTGAAAAGTGCGGTCTTCGACTTCTTGACGTAGTAAGTTTAAGTACAGAAGTTAAGTGGTCGCATGTCAAAATCTCATTGTCAACATTCGAAATGTTGTTTATGTGTTTCCAACTGAAATGGTTACATTTAAGATTTCTCTTCGCTTTTTTGATTATGTGATTATAGCATTTGGGAAACGGGCGCCAAGAAGATTTTTGCCGGTTTCAAGTGTGCATCGAACTCGTCGAATAAACGGTCTCCGCTCTTGTCACGTTGCTTCTGGTCGTAGTTGGCGGGCCAAAGGACTCGCCCCAACGGGGGTATCGGTCGCTTCTCATCTCTTGTGCTCCAATTGCCTTTGGTTGCGCAAAGCGCCACACGCTTCTTACCATCGCCTCGATTACACTGCTTACTTGATGCCATAATAACGAGCATGCCATTTCGACCTTTCCACCATTTCGCATTGTTTGAAAGAGATACCAATGACTCCTTTTCTGTTCTTCTCATCACTGCTCGTTTTTCGTTCTTGACCGTCTTCTGCTTTATTTGACTCGGAAGCAAACCACGTCTAAAATAGTTAATGGCGTCTCGCTGAAGACTATGAGCCCAAGATGTTACGATTTGAATAATTGAAATGATCGATTTGATTTCTATGAGAGTTTAATTGATTCTCAGCTAACAACTCGTATCGTATTTCTTTTATCTTAATCTCTTATTACAACTATCTACTTGCTTTATTGAACGCTAATTTGTGCGCGTATTTTCGAAAATTTGCGATTTCTTTGATTTAGTCAAAATGATTCTCCATTGTACGAGTAGCGTAAATAATTCAACATTAACCGAGAAGTAGGTGGCAATAAGCTCACCCTCTGGCGCCCACCGATACGGTGGGCAACCAGCAATCAAAATTCCGCGCAAATTGCGTAAGCCGGTTATGCATGTTCTTCAAAACGGGTCTGTAAAAGTAAGTCTTCGGAGTTTCGATCAAATCGACATGAACAGTAAACCTAATTTTATTCATGTATAAATGCAATCGATCAAATGCAATGTTTCTTTTCAGGTGTTATCACTAGGTGCTGATGTTCTTCCTGAGTACAAACTTCAACCGGCGCGTATTCATCATTGTACGATCGTTCATTACTCACCATTTAAAGCCGTATGGGATTGGATTATCTTATTGCTCGTTATTTACACTGCCATTTTCACTCCTTATGTCGCAGTCTTTCTATTGCGGGAGGTAAAATTGTTGAGTTGACATTCGCATCAACGATTCATTTGTTCAGAGCCAAGAAAACTCAAGACGAGCTCGATTCTCGGAGCCGTTGGAAATCATCGACCTTATTGTTGATATTATGTTTGTAAGTTAATGCTTTGTAGATTCGATAAGGTTAGAGGGTTGCAAAAAGCCTTTTGCCTTCGAATTTAGCAATTTAACAAGAACTTCTCAAAATTCTATTTAGATTGTTGACATCATAATTAATTTTCGTACGACATATGTCAATGACAACGATGAGGTTTACATAAATTGTTATTTTTTTGTTTTTTAAACAACTTTTTGTAGGTTGTGTCCGATCCCGGAAAAATTGCTCGTCACTATTTTACTGGTTGGTTTATCATCGATATGATTGCCGCCGTGCCTTTCGATTTACTGTTAGCAAATACTAATGAAGAGGCAAATGTAAGTACTACTGGAAATCTCAAATGACATCTTTCCTTCTAGACGACCACTCTTATTGGTCTTTTAAAAGCTGCGCGATTGTTGAGGTTGGTACGGGTAGCCAGAAAGTTGGATCGATACTCAGAATATGGCGCTGCCGTTCTTCTTTTATTAATGGCAACATTTGCACTAATTGCTCATTGGCTCGCATGTATTTGGTACGCAATAGGAAGCCACGAATTACCTCACAAAGAAATTACTTGGTTGCATCAACTCGGTATGTTCATTTTCGCTAGGATTTAAGCCAATTTTTGTAGCCAAAAATCTCAATGAACCTTATTCTGCAACGAACGGCTCACTTGCTCCTACGGGTGGACCATCATTGAAGTCGCGTTATGTGACTGCTCTTTATTTCACTCTTTCAACAATTACGTCTATTGGATTCGGCAATGTTTCTGCGACAACGGATTTGGAAAAAATTTTTACCATCGTTATGATGATACTTGGATGTAAGATTTATTTGATTTGTTGTCTCATCTAACTCAACAACGTTCTAATGATCGTTTTTATAGCTCTAATGTACGCGTCAGTGTTCGGTAATGTGTCTGCAATCATTCAACGGCTATACAGTGGAACGGCACGATATCACACCGAAATGTCCAGACTAAGAGAATTCATTCGTTTTCACCAAGTACCAAATCCGTTACGTCAACGATTAGAAGAATACTTTCAACATGCGTGGTCCTACACAAATGGAATCGATATGAATACCGTAAGCATCAAACAAGTTCAAAAGTTTTCAATTTGTTGTTTAGGTTCTCAAAGGATTTCCAGATTGCCTTCAAGCGGATATTTGTCTTCATTTGCATCGAAATCTGTTGAACAGTTCACCCGCATTTGCCGGCACATCGCCCGGTTGTTTACGCGCTTTAAGTTTGAGATTTCGAACAACTCACTCACCACCCGGTGACACACTCGTACATCGTGGCGACATTTTAACGGGTCTGCATTTTATTGCACGTGGATCAGTTGAAATAGTCAAAGACGATATGGTCATGGGAATCTTAGGTTTGGAAGCTAATTTTTAATACTTACAAAGATTTTACAGGTAAAGATGATGTTTTTGGAGAAAACCCATTACTCTATGACGATGTGGGCAAAGCATCTTGTAGTGTTCGAGCGTTAACTTATTGCGATCTACACAAAATACTTCGAGACGACTTGCTTGATGTACTGGATATGTATCCCGAGTTCAAAGAAAGTTTTTGCAACAATCTCGTCATTACCTATAACTTACGAGACGTTCGACGACTATCGCGACAAGATCCGCATAGCACAAGACGGCGGATGGGACATCGACACAAACTTCTAAGGATGTCTTCGTCAGTAAATCGAGAAAACCAATGCGAAGGTCAGTGATAATATTTTCATACGACTACAATGTTTGGTGTGTTAATCGTATGATTTTTTTAGACGTGCGTGCATTTACATCTCAATTTCGTGATGGCGTAATGAATGAAGAACTACAAATGTGCAATCAAGCAACGAATGTTCCTTCACCGAGTGATCCACAAGCATCAGGTAAGTGACTTTTATAATTTTCGTTTTAATTTGCGGCCAAATTGTGCCGTGGCTTTCTTGTACGCTAACAATCGTGTGCTTGATGTAACAGGAAATAACTTTGGTAGTTGATAACAAGTTTTCTTAACAAGTCATTAAACTAATTTTGATGTGCAGCTTTTCGCTCCTATCGCTTGTAATCGACGATGTGTACAAACTTTTAGAGAATTCAGCTCATTTACATTGATTTTAATTGGTTAATTGTGATGTTTTTGAACGGAATGGCACATTTGACTTTAACGCACTTGATTTTGGACGTATTAACTTCGAGTTTGTATTCCACCTAAGAGCTATCAATGTTGTTGTGTACAAAACATACGTAAAATGGTTTGATAGTGTGAAGTGATACGATGTGATGTTTTGTCTACCGATTGAGAATTTGAAGAACAACACTATTGAATTACTGTTTTTGTTTGGTAGTAAAATAAAATTCGTTTAATAAAATGAATGTGTTCGATTAAGAGACTAAGTGTTGTCGATGTACTGTGCTTGTTTGATTAGTTAGTTTTGAGTGGATGGAAGTGATCTGAGTTGTAATCAAGTTTGTCACTCAGGTCGTCCGCAGTTGCCATACAGAGCGCGAATGTCGGATTCTCACAGTTTTGGTGAAATGGAGCCCTTGTTGCTGATGAACGCCGATGCATCAGAGCCTTGTACACCCATCTTACAGAATGAACTACCGAAGAATCGGACAACAACCTACGCATTCCGGGGTCTTAGTCCCGTTCAGATGCAGAAATATGACAAATGTACAGTTGTTTTTACCTGAAATGATTTGATCAGTTTGTTTATTTTGAATTTTAAAACCAATTTTGAATTCGATAATTTGAATTGCTCATCAAACCTGAATCTGTTTCCTGGTTTTTTGTGTTGATTTGCACAAGCGTGAGCGTTTTATTCCTTTTACCGCTAACTTCGTAGGATTTTTGTTTGAAATGCTGAATCTCTTAACATTTTGATTATCAGTAGCTTTGCACGATTTGTTGATCTAAAGTTCTTATTTCGCCTCTAAATTTAACCCTCCATTTTTTATCTTATAGTACGGTTTGGCTTAAGAAGTTGGTTGCCGTTTGAATCAAACTTTTTGATCATAACATCCATTTTCACTAAACTTGCTTGCCCTTCAAAAAAGATCGTTAATTGCATCGATGGTACTAACTCGGAGTTTGATTTTAGGGTCCGCTCGTGTCACGTTTGCACCTCCGGAACAAACCAACACCAACGACAGTCGATACAACTACTTGAATGACAGATTGGATTTGATTGAAGGGTTTGTGGATCGGATTGTTCCAACGAAAGAAATTCATTTTAGACATCTGGAACAAATGGAAAACAAGATGAACAGTGGATTAGAGGAAATCAAACAACTTCTTCTGATCTCCGGTCCATTTAGCGCGCAAACAAGCGGAAGCGGTAGAAACGAAAATCTTTTGTTTAACATCAATAGAATTTCAGGTACAAGTGGGTCTCATGTTAACGCTATGACCATTGATACAAATGCTTTACCTCGTGGCAGTCTAGCAAGTTCGCAACGGGAATTTGAGATTGAAACTCAGGTTATAGGTAACTGTAGACAACTAAATCAGGTGATTAGAAGTTTTGGAAATGTGTTAATTGGTTCATTTATTTAGCGTCCGATTATTTCCGATGAACTTGCAACAACCGCCAGCACACCGCTATTAACGTCGACGGAATCATCAACCGTTATGATTCCATCCACCAGTTTGGATCATCGACCAAACAAGTTTATGCCTTTGAGCATAATTCCGTCTAATCCGTCGCCCACTTCTTCGATCAGTCAAACGAACAGCGCGATAGAACGTCGATCACTTTATCGAACAAGCAGTCGAGATCGACAAAACTCAGACAGCGATCAGATCTGCACGTTGGCAAGTCCAGACGATGATACTTCGCTGTAAAAGAATGAACGGAATGTTGTTGCGTATACGAAGTGGTACCCCTCAACTAATTGTTTCTTAGTTGCGAAAATTAGGACTCTATGCGGGTGTTTAGTTCGTTGATTAGTGTCAAATTTAATTCCAACACTTTGCAATTATTTTTCGTTTCTCCATCAGCCACTACATCGCTATTCACGTTTCCATTGAATTTTCATGTGCGGTGAACTCTCCGGGTCCAGTTAATTTACCGTTGTTCTCTCCCACTTTCTCTTCAATCACTCAATAAACTTTTATATCAAATCGATTTGTTGCTATTTGGTTATTACGTTAATAAAATTCAACTCGATAACCGCGTCCACTTCAATCGAAAATTTGCTGTACGAGAAAATCAACAAATTTGATTAAACTTAAATCCTTTTTATTGACACCCGTTTATTCGCAGTTTAATTGGCAACGGCAATTGGGGTTCAGAAGATCACTAACGAGTAGAGACAATAAAAAACAAGTTAGAAAGCGTATCCCGAGCTTGAATGTTTGGCTTAGTCAGACACTAAACAAGAGAGATTTGAGTAGTTGAGACCCGGCAATGAAATGAGAATCGTTGTAAAAGCCAAGAAATATAATGAGCTATGAAATGGAAACGACGGAATAACTTTTAGCCTGTTTATCAGAGTTTGGCAGTTAATGACCCGCAAAAAAGTTTGGAATTGTTGTAAAAAAGAATAAAAGTGAAGATCACGACGATGGCCCCGGATTTTCGTTCTCTTCGTATAAACAGTTTGGACTTTGAATTCGAATTCCCTCCATCGCATCTAATACTGCGTCAGATTGTGAGGGTGGTCGATCGGGTTTCAAATCTGCTGCTCCACTGATATCTATCATTTCGGTATCATACGAAGGCTTTCTTCGCAATCGTAAACTTGTCGTTGATGCGGAATTTGTACGAAACGGGTTTCCGAAGCTTTTTCGATGACCTAAAACATACGATATCTTTTGGTGGAATATATGAGTTTACCCATTGATTTGATTAATATCAGAGTATCCAATCGCGGAATGACCTTCACACTATTCTGGACTTCTTCATCTGTCACCGTCACTAGATGGCAATTTTCCTCTTCGCTTGGCATTGCATTTGAACCGTTTCTTGTAATCCAGCGATCTTGCTGAAATAATCCCAGTTTCAGTGTTGTAAAATAAAATTCATACTTTGATTTCCTGTAACATTAGTCTATGACCAGGATCCTTCTTCAGCATTCCAAGTATGAGTTCAACAAGTGGCTGTGAAATTCGCGGTCTAAAGTGTTTCAATAAAAGCGATACAAACGTGTCGAGTTACATGTCAGGAAAATGAACGGGATCATTTTTGATCTTTCTGTGGAGCGCTATTACATACGTGTCCCAAAAAGGTACTTTTCCGTAAACCAACGCGTATAAAGTGATTCCCAACGACCAGATATCTTGTGCTCGACCGCTGTAGAACTGTGATGAGTCTTCTAAACGAAAACCTCAAGTTTTAGAATCTTGTTCAACGCAAACATGCCTGTTAAAGCTTCCGGCGCCATGAAAGCTGGCGCTCCAGCTGTTCCCGTAAGAAATGCATCAATGCCTTCAAATTCACACGAAACACCGAAATCAGCGATCTTAACACAATCAGTTTCCGAAAGAAGCAAATTCGATGGTTTGATATCGCTAAGATAAAATGATTCTTTCAATCTTTAGCATTAAGTCACTTACCGATGTACAATTTTTTGGAAATGCACTAAAGGAACGTTAAAGTTACTATTATAAACGAGCTAAGAACTCGGGAAAAATCGCTTAGAATATAGCGACTGCGAGTAAGCATATTGTTAAACTTACGGTATTCCAATCCTTTTAGAGTATCACGAAAATACTTCCACGCGGTTTCTTCGTCAAGCGGATTTTCGGTCGGTAATTCCAGTAGCGAACGTCTTTCAACGTATTCAAAAACCATGTACAAATAATTGTCATTGGGATCGTCAAGAACCTACGAATCGATAACAAGGTTAAACGCTCGTGTGTTTCATCGACTCACTTCAATTAATGTAACGATGTTAGGATGACGCAGTTTTTTCAAAATTGCAATTTCCCTTTGAACCAACTGGAGCGGATTTCGATAAGTGGACGGAATGGGACGATTTCTTCGTGTTGGTGGAGGTCGAAAGCACGCGAAGTTTTTGACCAATTTCAACTTATCCAAAACTTTCATCGCCTTCAAACATTGCCGCTGAATTCGTGAGCTTCAAATCAAACTTACGTAGAGATTCCGATCTTCTTCGTTGTACGCCAACTTAACAATACCATAAGAGCCCTGATATGTTCGCAATAGAATCGTAACTATAAAGAACACCGTACCTGACCAATCTCTTCCATCAATCGATACTGATTAAGTTGAATGTAACTCTCGTTGGTCTCTTGATCGACCATAGTCACAATCCTCGTCGGACGTTTAAGAAAAGGCGAAAGAATTGGCATCTAAAACATTAACTATTAAAGAAATTCAGTTCAAGGAAATGTTCTTAGATTAACGATGCATTGAAAAGTGAATATATAGAAACCATTTGGGCTACATAACTCGAAATTTGAAAAAATGATTAGATTCACATGCGAAAAAGACTTCAACGATTCCACGGAAAGTTGGGTCGTATAAGCAGTCAAACGAACGGGAAAGATAAGTGGCAGTTAAGTTGACTGCTTCTTCGATCGAATAGCCAACAAGGTCGATAACTCTTTTTACGGACGAACATTTTGAGAACTATTTTCCGGAGTTGAAACAAATAAAATGCTATCACATTCACCGACTTTCTTTACCTACTTTCCTTCTTTCCGCAGTTTTCGAACTTCTCATCTCCTGTTGACATCCAGAGTGTGCGCTTCTTGCAAAAACTCGCGAATGCAAAGGCAACGTGTACAGTGAGCGACACTCTATATCCAAAAATTCAAGACCGTAAAACAAAACTTTAAATACTTTCGATTTCGATCAAAACCGCTTATTGGAATAATGAACGAGAGTAATATTGCGCTTTGTCATCTCCTACTCAAGTACTAACCGACGAATTGGTTGTCGATGTGTAAAAGTGCACCGTTGGAATTTTCAAAGTGAACAGAAAGAGATACTCTTAATTCGAAGCTGTTTGCTTTTAATGAACGTATGATGTCTATTTCGTCCTTCGTACAATATGAAATTGGCATCTTCAGTGTGGGTAATTATGTTCATTTCGTAACGAGAAACAAAAAGTTCGAAAGCTCATTGGATCACAACGAACTTATTAACGTTAAATGAACGCAAAAAACACGCAAAAGATCGATGAAACGTGTTCGTTTCTTATTGAAAACTCCAAGGGCTTTCGAACGGAACCATTACGGCGACCAAGCCATAGTTAACGTAATAAAATGCACCCATTTCAACAACGCATTTCTTGAACAAACACAATAGCTTCTGAACGAAACGAGCTCGAGGTTTAAAGGTTCTCATTCCTGCGTCCCTTCGAAAACTGCCATTCCCATCAATAGCTACTCAAATTACTAGACGGGTTTTCTGTAAGTGCGTTTACACATCGGTAAAATCCAACTCCGAAATCATTGATATCCAACAGCGGATTTCAAACGCAAATCAAATCACTGGAAGACCAATCGGATTGCTTTGTGTGTACACGGGACTGGACGACTTTTTGCAAGCCGCTGGCGTCCATTTAATTGCACCTGTTGAAATGTTCTCGTTCTCAGGCTTTCGCTTTTTTGCTGATTTAAGAGAACGAGCATCGTTGTTTATGGCTGAGCGGCTTCCTATTAATAAACCTCGCTGTTTTGCTTTGATCCAACCACGACCCTGCGGCTAAGAGATGTACAAAGCGATCGAATGAGATCGCAAATGCCGTCAAATAACGAAAACAAACGCAAAACGATGTTCAAATGATTATCATTGTAATTCAACTTTTGGAATTTGCAGAACTCACTTGCGTATTTGTTGCTGTGTTGCTGGAAGTTGCCGGTCGATCATCACATACGATGGCTCCCGATCGAATTAACCGTCGATTGTTCGTTGTATCACTGTGTTGTCTAACCATTTGACTAACGCTTAGTAGCTGTGTACGACTAGTTAACATCTCGCCAACATTCGACTCGTCGTTGTTCATTAGTGTTAACGGAGAAATTAGCGGATATGCCGATTGAGTCTCCATAGCGTTTGCTGGAGGTGTTGGCGGAATGGTTTGAGGCTGAGACATTATGCTGGTTCGATTTTTATAGAAAATCGTTGGACTTGATTGTTGAATAGAAGTCGAGGTAGAGAGCGGTACGCAATTTGACTGCGCTCGTCCAAATTTCCATGACGTTGCTGCAGAATTGGCATTTGATGTCGGAGAAGATGGCAATTCTTCGTTCATCTTAAACACATACGTTAGTTGAGAATTCTGAGCAATCGCGCAAAGATTAATAAGGCAATTGGTTAAGAAAAAGAGGAACATCATGATTGTTCCAATTGAAAACAATGTTCGTTCATTACGTTTGATTAAAAAGAATCGAATAGTTGAACGGCAGATACAACCCTCGATGAAAACGATTGATAAACGGAGAGACATTCTTTGACTGTGTATACAACGTAAAGCGAATATGTGAAAACGGTTTAAGCTCCGAAACATGTTATCCATCACAAAAAAGCCGAAGAATAAAAAGTGAAAAGCAAACAAAGTTCACGCGCCGCTTCGCAAAAAATGGCATCAATGGTGTGAACGCGACGGGCGGTTCAAAGCGAAATTGAAATAGTTATCCATAAATATCAAAACAGGCAAACCATCTCGTTTATGCCTTCTACACATTCACTTTCGCTCAAATATGTTAACGTGGCGATAAAAACGAAGGGGTGCTGCTAAACGAGAGTTGTAGCTCTAAAGACTACCCAATGACGTTCCATAGGATCTTGATTCCGAGTTTTGAATTGTGATGTCAAAAGAGAACCCAAAACACAAGTTAAGATTAAGGAAGCGAAATAAAACGAAATCACGATTCCGACACAACCGCACGTGCTTCAATATAATTTCCATACGGGCATCTATTTTCGTGCCCTCGTACAACGTAGAAATGTTCGACTTCTCTGTTAAACAGAAATCGCGTTTCTTACTGGAACTCCGAGTTTTCTAATTTCAAAACCTGAATACCGAAAAGAATCTCGAGCCTTTTTGACTGCATATCAATTATAGAAGTGGATGTGTACGAACACCAGAATTCTAATTACTTTTTTGCGATATAAAAAACAAGCCATAACCACCTGGTAACAACAATAATGTTCGTGATTGCTGGAAACGACAGTTCGACACAAAACGGCAACTGCGGATTGCAAACCCAATGAGTTTAAGTTTCCACAGACGGACAAACCGGTAGCAAACTTGAGCAAACAACAATGTAAATCGGTTGGGTAATGTTAACCAAAAGTTTGCAGTTCAAACAACCGTGTATTGGAACGTGCAACTTCTTCGACGATAATCACATTCACCATTAAACATTAACGATTAATTGCCAATTAAAGCGTGAATAATGTGCCAAAAAAGAATCGTTGAACTTGATTTGAATACAAGTCCATTCCTGTGCTTCAAACCAACAACATTGTAAACAAATTCGCGTTGTAGTGTCAAATTGCAAACAAATGTGACAGAAAGTTCATTGTGAAAATTGCGTGTTCCGTTTCTCGATTAAAAAGACTACGAATTTGGAGCGAAATGTTTGAAAACACTGGAAATGAAGAACAAACCGGAGCCGGTGCGAAGAAACGGTTTGTCTTGCAAGAATGAGAGCAAAAAAGAACTTTTCAAATGGCCCGTTGTGGAAAACCTTCTTCGATGTCGGCAGTGCCGTTGGGCTTCGTTCGCAGTTTCTTTTTGCCACTGCTTTGGCCCCGTTTGTCCGCTGAATGATAGCGCATGAAGCGGAAAAGAAAATGCAACAACTCGGGCTCAAAGTCATGTCCTCTCGCTTTTGCCACTTCGGTTTGCTCATTTCGGTTCAAATGTGAAGTTTGAATGTCCATATTTTATGAACCAATTTGCACCGTTTAATGTGTTGGCAGTCACAAACGAGCGTTCGGGTCCATGAGTATGAAGGGAGTGTAATGAAAAACGTCATTGAAAGGAAATTCATCACTTTCTTCTAATCGATACTCTTTGAATTCTAGTCCTCAGTTTCATTAACTTCTTCGTTTTAACGATCAGATTCCATAGCAGTTCAAAGGCGTTTAAAAGAATTATAACGGATAAGACCTGGTCAAATCTTCTTAGCACCAGAATTCTTGATCTTCGCACGTTCGGTTGTTGGGAGCAGAAAAGTTTTCTGAGCGATTAAAATTTGATGTACCAAAATTTTATTATATCATTTTTGGAGAAGCAAACGAATGACTCTAAACGAACTACAAACCTTCTTCTAAGCAATTGAAATAACCAGAGATTAGTTTGTTTGTAGAACAATTCGCCCGTTTACGCTTTCAAGATTCGGCTCAATAGCTGATGATTTGGCTGCCAATGGACCGTTCTTTGGTGGAATTCCGCGTTTAGGTACGTGAGCTGTTTTCCTCGGAACCATTTGAATACACTCCGGAATCGGACAAACACTAAAATTGTTTATATGACCAGTGAAAGCAAACATATATAACCTGTAACACAAAGTACAGCCGGTACAGTTATCAGTGATGAATGGCAAATGAGTGTGCGGATCGAAACGAATCGCTTGATAGCCACTGTCATTGCATGTCATGTAACATTTTCCACAATTGATACACAAATCGTCGTCTACAAGTGCCACCACTTGTTGCTTGTTGTCCAGTTCATTGTATGATCCGATTTTATCCAACGAATTGCCTATAATTTCGTTGATAGTCGGAACTTTTGTCGGAGCATCAGATGGCCGTTTCGCAAACTCGACGGATGACACGTCTAATAAATCCGCGTTGTCACGAATTTGTTGTTCGATTGATTTGCGCTGAACTCGGAACTTGCCAAAATGTGGTACATGCTAAACCGGTGTTTAAATCGACACGTAGAACAGGTCCAATTACCGTATCAATTGCGGCTACCGGTTTTCCCTTTTGATGTTTTGTTATTGGTGGGGATTGACCGTCCCATTCACTCAACGATTTCATATTCTTCACATATAACAAAGCCTTAAGACCGGTAATATAATCTTGAACGACAGTAAAGTCTTGATTCTGAACAGCCGAACAAATCTGCAAACGGTTTTTAGAAATTCAATCACTTTTATCTTACCTGCACAACACTTGCACCGGCTGCCAAAAACTGTAACGCAGTTTCAGCGCTTTCAATACCGCCTGTAGCTAAAATTGGAAAGCCGGGAAGTGCGTTTGCGATAGCAGAAACAGCTAAGAATTGTTTTTAGAGATTACTATCCATTTCATCGTGATCTTTACCTCGTAACGCAACCGGTCTATAAAGTATTTGCGATTACTATATTTTTCAACAAAACTTCTTACCTTATAGCACTACCACTGACGCCTCCATATGTTGTTCGTTGCTCTTTACCAATCGATGGCCATGCAGAACCTTCTGCTTTCAAGCTCATTAAGCCGGAAACTGTATTCGTAGCTGTCACACCATCCGCTCCTCCGTCTTTTGCTGCCGATGCAATACGACGAATATCTGTTATATTGGGAGTCATTTTGGCGAAGAACGGGATCTAAAATTGTCGAGTTTTAGTGCGTTTATTTGATTTTACTTATTTACCTTTACAGCTGAACGAACCCATTCGCAAATTGACTTTACCATATTCTCATCTTGCCCACACGCCAATCCCATTCCTCTTTCACCCATACCATGGGGACACGAAAGATTCAATTCGAGCGCATCAGCACCTGCCTTCTCAGCACGACTTGCTAATTCGATCCAATCATCTTTGTTAAATGAAGCCATAACTGATGCAATTATCACTTTCTCTGGAAAGTCTTCCTTCAGTTCTTTTATCGTGCACAACCAATATTCTTCCGTTTTTTCCGAGATCAATTCAATGTTAAGAAAAGCTCCTTGTCCGGGGCCAAACAACGGACCAGAGGTTGTGCCACGAACAATTCGAGGAGAAACGTTGGTGACCAGATCCTTGTCCAGACCATAGGTTTTAGTCAGAATGAATCCCCAACCCTGTTCGAATGCTCGTCGACACATTGCTCCGCTTGTTGTAGGTGGAGCTGAAGCCAAACCAAACGGATTTTCGAAACGAATTCCGCACATTGTTACGCTAATATCAACCTAAATGTCAGATTTCATTTGGTTTAAAATTCAAGTCAAACAAACTTCATCGATCGCCGTTCGAAATAGCGGTAATTTCGGTACGGAATCGACATTATAACCGTTGATGAACTGAAGATATTTGTGAATATGCCAAGCTGCTGTTTTTCCATCGTTCACACTTTCGACAGTCGTTTCGGCTACACCAGCAATATCACCGCCAAAGTAAATCCATGGCTCCGATGACGATTGTGTTTCTTTGTCCACCTCAGGTAAGCCCCATCGGTTCAATTTAGCAGGTGCAAGAGCATCTTTTACTGAAATCAATTTATTGTTTAGTTGAATATGCGATCTGTTACCATCTTCATCGATTAAAGTTGATCCAAATGCACTGATTACCCATTCACATTTAAGGGTCAACGTTTGTTCCAGATCCTCATACCAAACACCATCGACTTCCTCGGTTTTTGTAAATTGAATTGATCGGATTTTACCGCTTGCCACTTGAATACTACGCGGTGACATGAAGGGCATAAATTCGCACTTTTCCTCTCGTGCTGCTTCCATCTGAATTTTAAATCATTGATCGTTTTGACATTCTTCTTACCTCTTCGGGAACAGCACGTATAGATGTGAATCCTTTACGAAATACAATTGTCACCTTTTTGGCACCACATCTTAATGCCGAAGTCGCACAATCGAAAGCCGTATCACCGGCACCAAGAACAATCACCCGTCCAACCATACTAGGCAACTTGGGTTTGTTGCACGAGCACATTCCCGGCTTGCTGGCCTTGCTGACTAATGGAAGAAACTCTTTCGACGTGTAAAATCCGTGACTGGAATCAAGTCCTTCGAAAATCTTATCTCTTTTTGGTTCAGGCATTCCGATTCCAACAAAAACCGCCTTAACTCCTTCTTCTAAACGAAGTTTTTCCAAAGTCAAATCGTCTTTGTGCAGTTTCCGTCCTGTGACAATCTAGAACCCAAAGTAGCCAACAAATTGAACGAGTGCTCTTACCTTAACACCAATATCTCGAGCGAGCTGTATCTCGTAGTCGACGACATTGTACGGTAATCGAAACTGAGGAATTTCAGAAGAACTATAACGATCTTTTGGCTTCTAAATTTTTTCAAATTTTACCTAAGACCACCGATGAAATCCTGTTTTTCGTAAATCGTGAGATCTGTGTAACCCAAACGAGCCAAAAAAGTGGCACACGAAATACTCGCTGGACCGCAACCAATCAATGCAACCTTCTCGTTGTGCGCTTTATTTCTTTGCTTTACAACCTCCGAATCCAAAGTTTGCGGAATATTCATTCTCATGAAAACCTAAAAATTCCATCAGTTGTGCTAAAATCCATCGAAACAAACTTCGGTAGCAAATTGTTGAAGACCACCGATATTAATTGGACCTTCTTCTGTGGCATACAAATTGCAAGAACCAACGCAAAGATCGGAAGTCGGACATATCATACCGCACGTGATACCGAGTGGGTTGTCAGAGAAAATCAATTTTGCAGCACCATAGAAGTTCTAATTAAACTCATTAACACCGTAATCGGTGATCGTATACCTTGTTGGAAATACATGTTATAAATGATTTCACGTCCAATTGTGTTGGACAGCTCTTTTGGCACGGAGCATCGGCACATTTCAAACAACGCCAAGCTTCTTTCAACGCTCCACGTTCGGACAAAGTAGTGTGTTTGATGTCACGAAAATCACGACTATAATCGTTGGCACATGTCTGAAATCGACATCGATTTCAATCTTCTTTTTCAGTACCTACTACACAGCCTTTGTCCGCATTTCGTTTCCAATTTTGTTTGTCAACTTTCGTATGAATCGAAGGCCGAAACGTTGCGCTGTTTTTAACACGTGGATTCAGAAACAAAATATCCTATAGAGATTAAAGTCGCCTGAAGAAACATGTTTCCAACCTCAATATCCGCGTTATCGACCGTGACCTTCATCGTACAGTTTAACGGAAGCGGGCTATTTGATGGCGACTAAATACACAAATAATGAATGGTACTTTCAGAAGAGCGCACGAAAGAAATACTCGCATGTTTTGATGTAAATTGACGAAACAAACTTAAGTTTTTGTCCTCTTTTTGAAATCGACCCAAGAATGGTTCACGCGGGAGGTTGAACGTACGAGAAGAAAATAAACAAACTATGGAAGCCGTCTGATAACAAAATCAGAAGTATATGTGATAAAATAGCCGGTTAAATTGATAAAAAGAACTGTCGCCAAACCATGAACGTGAAGACGAAACGATCGGCCGAAGATCACGAAAAATGTGTGCTGACTGTTTGTTCTCCATAGACAAGACGATTGATAGCCAAAATAGCGCTGTAAATGACACCATTTGATTTATCATTGCTCATACCAGCGGTTTGCGCTTGTCGGCGCCCAAGTTTAATTCTGCGATTGGTCACATGGTTTGTTTAAGGTTTTTGCGTAGTTCGCTGTTGCAGTCGAGTGAACGTGGTGATTAACAGCATATTGAAATGCAGTTAAATTTGAAAAAAGTGCTATAAATAACAATCGTAATGTTTAAGTCTTCAACGACAATCTTCTGCTCATCAGAAAACTGCGCGACAATCAATTGAATTTGTTGGACTTCGCAACTGAGCTTCTTAGTAATTCAGTTAGTTCCTGATGGAAGAGGACGGAAACTTGCCCGCGCTCCGAAGTCTTAGCTTCGGATTTTCTCACTGTAACAAAGAGAGATTGGGGTTCTTTTTGTTGTTCTCGAAGTTTCGTCTGATGAGGTTGTCGGCGAATTCACACCAACCACCGCAAATGGAATCGATCCGTTCAAACGATGACGCCAACTTTCGCTTCTAATTTGGCCAATTTTCGAGCATCTTTTACTTTCACCCGACTTCTTTAGGATAGTGTTTCCAGTGTGAGTCAACTCGACGGCTTCAACTTCTTCCGCACTCCAAGGAAGCGGACTTAAAAGTCGTTTTTTGGTGAAATTCGTCGAATGAACAAAATTCGTTATGGAATTAAGGCCGATGGCTTAAATTGAAGAATTTCTCGAGGGTTTTGCAGCGCTTTTAATTATCTCGACTTTTCAACACCCAAAGCGCTCAAACGATCGTCGTTTTCGAGAAGTTTGGCGGGAAACTAAGTTCGACGTATGAGCTATCGTTTTCCATCTCTTCGTCATGATCCCGCTCGGTCTTAGCGAAATTGCCGTTCTTGTCGGAAGTTCCGTTGACTATCAATCTCCTTTTTATTATTTTGCTCGAAGAAACACTTCGTAATGGAAACACTAATGTCTGTTTTCGTATTACATAAAGACAATATTATGAAAAGTGCGTCGAAGCATGTTTCCGGGACTTCGTGGGATTTTCTTTCCACGTCGACTTCATTGTTACGTTCTGTTTCGAGCACACAATTAAAACTGGACCATTAATGGCAATACAACACAGGGCCATGTTTCTGTGTTCGTTTGTAAAAAGCGGCTGTTCGATGTTGCAGACGGCGATTTGGACGTTTCAGTTCATACAGCGGCAATCCCATGACTTTGAAATGGCCGTTCATTGAGCGAAATGAGAGACGAACTGCTCGCAAAGCCCAACACGTTTTGACCATTTGAAATTTTACACGCTTTTATGTTTTCGTTGTCTCATAAATGTTCTGTCACCAAACAAAACAGCGGAACTCTCGTTTACGAGTATGAAAGGAAAGTTATGCTCTTGCAGACAAAAATGCCATCCGATTTCTGCTATCGGCAGACTTCTTTTTTTGGTATTCAAATTCTACAGATCCCGATGTTCACAACGATCAATTTCTGTGGTTTTGGTTATGTTGGTCTTCAATATCAATATTGAGCGCTTAGATAACTCGATTGTAGCATTTTCGACAACGCGACTAAACTTCAATGAGAGTGATATGAATTGTTTTCAGATGACTGGGACTCGTTATGTTGATAAATGATAAAACGCTAATCAATACTCAACTCAATCTTGTTCGCCGTGATCCATGAGGAAAAATGAGTTTGAGCGAGACGGCTACACAACATCAGAAACTCTCCTCAATCGACGACGACCAGATCGTATTGCTCTCGGATTGACGCTCGATGCGTATCACAGTGCCGGTTGCGAGCATGTAGTTCAAGAATGTGATAGATGTCTGCTAACGGATCAAAGAGTTTTCTACTTACAGTAATACAAGAAGATCTTAGCGTCTTTATTTCTATCGCATTTAGTCGCACTGCTCGCCGTTCTTACTGGTATCCACCACACGTTGCTTGGCATTGTACCTTAGGTTTACCTTACGGCTACGAACTTGCCATTGATGAATTCGGAACTCAATACTACATTCAGTATGTTAAAGTTCGTATAGAAACGAGCATTTTAAATATGCGTTCTTTTATTTTATTTATGAAAGCAAATTTATGAAGTAGGCAATTATCTGAATGAGATGCTTTCAGTCATATCAACCAAACCACCAGCTACAAAGACCCTCGATGTAGTTCGTCGTTAGAAGCTATTGAGCTCGCAACTGCATCGACATTTCAAAAAGACAACAAGATAATCAATCCACCCGTGAGAAGTTACGAGATTCATCGCAATCTGAAAACGGGCTACGGATTTGTTGCGGCCAATGAAAAACCTGTGACCATTCAGTTCGTTACACCCTGTAAGTATTCGAATTTGTACTTTCAAATTGTATTCCGTATGAAAATATTCAAAGCACACCAACAACACTCTCGACCTTTTGACGGGGCCCAACTTGTCGTTCCTTCAAAGCCAAATTATGCCTCTGCTTCTTTGTGTTCTGTTTTCTTATTCTCACCTGTTTACGTAACGCACACTGTGAGCATATGCAGTGAAAAAATTTGTAAACTGAATGACCCGTTTTCGAGTAATCAGCTAACCGTGGTCTTGTATTTTTGTTAAATCAAACTAATTGAATAACCATTAGGTGGACCAAGCGATGGTCGATTATTACCGAAAGATCAGATCTTGGCTGTAAACGGTGTCGATGTTCGATGTGAAAGCAAACTAAAAGTCATCGAAATGATTCGAAAATCTTCTTCGACATTGCGACTGGAAGTCTCACAACCATCACGATTGGTGGGTTAAGAATGCTTTTGCATTTTAAATGGTATGTTTGGTGTTTAGAAAGAGAACGGAGTTAAAAATCATGTGAGCAGAAAAGTTCGTTTTACTGAGCGTATTGCCGTAGCCGGAAGTCCCGTGGAGGCTAGTTTCAAGAGAATAGGCGAATACAGATTCATTTCAGTATGGATCACTCTTATCCGTGGCTAAAGTCTTACGCGTTTACTTGGAGAACGGTCAGACAAGATCGTTTAGTTACGATTCGAACACTACAGTGCAGGTTTCTTCGTATCTCTTTTTTATTCATTTGTTGATTCTTTCAGGATATTTTGGATAACTTAACTGAAAAACTTCACATTCGACTGTGCGCTCATTTTGCGTTGGCTGTGGAACAATCGATTAGTTTAGCGCCTGCTCGTCTTTCTTTGTTGTTGAATAATCGTCGAATTGAATCGGTATTTGCAAGATTGAAGACATTCGTTTATAGATTGCGATTTAGTTGGCAATATCACCATTATCCTCACGTTTACGTTGCCGATTGCGTATTGCCTTTCCACCCGTTGATTTGGTTGCGTATTCTGTCGATGATCCGATTGGCTTTGATTATTTTTATCAGCAGTGTGTGAACGACTTTGTCGATGGTCGTTTGGTGGAAATGCGCTATGAAGCCAGCCTTCGTTTGGCAGCCCTACACATTCGACAAGTTTGCATGGAGAATTCGATATTGAAACGATTGCCACCTATTCGACGAATCGAGTAATTCGAAAATCGACTCGCTGAGATACACACATTTTATAGAAAAGAATATGGATTAGCGACGTTTTTGCCGACATCATGGCTTGAGAAAGTCAGACCTAAAGATATCAACGGACATTTGGAGTTCTTTTTGCGTAAAGATCAAGAAACGTTTGCCGAATTGGAGAATTACATTTGTCAGCCCCGTCAACGACGTTCAGCTACAGATGGACACTCGAAGAGCGTCATTCGCACCGATCCGACAAATCCTTCAGCTAAACTAACTGACATTGTTTCACTATCCGATATTCCACGAATATTGCGCATCAAATACGTGAAAATCGTTAGTTTACTTCCGGCATTTGGTCTGAAATGTTTTTCCGTTAACTACAAACCGACTAATGTTGACATCATTTTACAAGTAAAAATTATCGATTGAGCACGTCATTACGATCTTTTAGGTTGATACGAGATGTGGAATCAGCGTCAGATATCCGGGTAATCGCGATTGTCCACCTGCGATGACAGTCACTTTCTCGATGCTTGCAAGCATTTACACGTATCCAAATTCTGATGACGAGTCCACCAGTTGTCTTTGTTTGCAATTACAGAAAACAACGGCCAATGGATCTCCAAGGAATTTGGAATTCATAATCGATCGTTACGAAATCGACGATCTCGTGGCTTTTGTGATGGGTTCTGCCAACTTGTATGCCTCGCGACGACTAAACTACTTCGAATCATGTCCCGCAAAAGAAGACACTGCACCACCTTTTCACGGGTATCATCTTGTTCAAGCGGCTGGTTGGAATTATGTCGATGTCGAAGAACATAGCAAACATGTAGTCGATTTGAGAAGTGGACCCCCATCCTTTGGACACGCAATCACAACAACCTACACGACACATCAAGAAAACCAAGTGCCGGTCATCAGTTCGGCAATCGCACAAGACAATTCCTCGTTGCCCTTTGACGATATTCAACGTTTAAAGTAAGTGGAGACGTACGTAGATAATAACAATAAATGTTTTCAGCAAAGAAGCATCTGAAATAACAGTAGAACCCGTGGATAAACCTCGATATTCCGTTAGTTCATCTCGAAGACGTTCCAGTCAACAAAAGTTTGTGCAAATGTTGGGCACGGCATCGGCGATCATCAATCGAAATCGATCGCACACAAAACGAATTCGAGACTCTTTGCGTATTCATCGTCAACGGTAATAAACAAACAGTGCGTTCCAATGTTGATTTGTTGTTTAGTCATTCACTTCCTAATGCTGTAATGGATAACTTGAACTCAACAAACGAGAGACGCTGGTCCAGTGCAACACGACGCGGAACCGTAGCATCGACGGGTTCCGGATTGGGACAACATTCGTGTGTTTCAAGAACTGCTCTGTTGCACATATCAACGACCAACGTGGAGTCCAATTCGCAACAAAACTCATGTGTTTCGAGTTGCAAGCCCCTAAAATCCGCCGCATTAAGTGCTCGAGTGGGTTCCTTAATCATTTTTAATATCAGCTGGAAGTCAAGTACTGATTTTAATTGGAAACAATGAGTGTAATGGATTCGCTTTAAAATAGAAAAACACATGTTTGAAGGCGAACACATTTGTTTTTTGAAAACACTCGCATTCATTATATAGATGAGAAGATTATATTCCGTCCGTCTCGCAAATCTCGGACCAACTACGCTCAGTGAATTTTACGAGATTCCTTTTCAATGCGCAGACTGTTCATTTGTCGTTTCACATTCGCCATTTTCGACTTCCGACTCCAGAATTGTGCTTCCATGGACACATTTCTCAAGTGGCCAATCATTTTTCACGATTCTCTGCGCCGACAACCTTTCCGTCGAAACGTCCCAATGCGCCATCGAACAGTGTATTCAACGCCCATTCCCGGTGCCCATAAAACATCTACGGTTTGAAAACAAACTGCTTCGGATGTTCGCTTCAGAATCCCTCATTTGCCTCGATCTCCGCATTTGCAAACAAATTACGAAAAGAAAAACGAGTCGACGTTGATTTATGACTGTCGTTCACATTCAAATCTCTGGGAACGTGCTTTCAGCTGTCCGCCTTCTGGCAACATGAAGAGACCGCTTGTTAACCTGTTGCTAATACACATCCGTTTTGAGCGATAAATTATTAAGCCACTAATTGAGAATTTACTTTCGCACACTGTTTGCTCCAAGCACTGAGTTGTTGGAGTCGTCAATTCGTTTGATTGCTGAATACAAGCCTAATCTCTAGTGTTTAAGGTCCATGTTGTTCTTCAATAGTAAACAATTAGGACTTTAATTCAAAGCTGTCAAACATCCTTTCGATCATTTAGTTTCAAATTGCGCGAATATTAATTTAAACGTCGTTTCTCTTCGTCACGTGTATTTTCGTTATTTTGAAGTACACCGAGAGTGTGCGCACGAAATGATTCAGGAATCCAAATTATTGTTGAGGTGCTGTTCAATTTGTGTAACGACAATTTTTGCAGAGTGAACCGGAAACCCTTCCAGTGGATCGCAAACGTACGCCACAGGCACGACTTCTGGAGCTTCGACGTTTTTTGAGCTTAGACGGTAGGCGGCATCGAAATTTGATAGCCTAGTAGATTCTCTATCCGCCAATAATCCAATTGCCCGCCTCAAATTTGTTCCACCAACTTAACGGAAAACTCCCGATTCTTTTCACGTTGAGTTCTATCCATCAGTGTGCTCGACTTTGCCGCCTGAAAACGTTTGAATTTCTTCGGAGTTTATCTTTTTCACTAAGCGTTACCATCAATTTTAATTGCTATTGACTTAGCAGTCTGCTTTCTATTTCGGAAAAAAGCTCACACACAAAACTGTTCAGCCAAGAACTCGAGAGAAGTTATTTTTATGAATTTATGCGCATTGTTTCTTGAAACGTCAACCCAAAACAAATCTCTGCATTGTCCCTCGTGCCACATTCTAGAAACCGAAAAATTTTCGATTGGAACCATTTCAACGGGATTTGACTCAGTTCTTTCATCCTTCCCGTCTTTACTCCCGAGTTGCTATTCATCCGCTTGTGCTTCGTCTTGGACTGCTGAGCCATGCGGCTACTTTTTGCTCTGACCGCCTTTCCGGCGCACATTTGACTTGAGATTAAAACTCTTTCGGAAATTTCATCAAAACGGATGACCACACGCATTGGATTGAATAGTTAATAATATACGTTGTAGTTCAATACTTAATATTTCTATCTAAACAATTCTAAACACTGACAAATTAACTACCTTTGGCTATTCTTTGCGTTGCTCATTTTGATTCAACATGGTTTCAGAGAGAAAGCACGTACGTTTCGACTTCAGTTCAACTTCGGTTATTCTTCCATCGCCCTCGCCAACAACCGTAACACCACCGGAAATTGAAGAAAAGTCTTCGAATACAGTCGATCAGATTGCTCGTTCTTTTGGTACATTGTGTGGTCAACGATTTGGTCAACTTAAGTTGTCTACAAGTCGTACCTTTCCCATAGCTATGAACGCAACCAAAGAATCCGATTTCACTGAAGATTTCGTTCCATTGTCGTATGCAGCAATGGAAAAAAAGCCTATACATCCGACAAAAATAACCGTCCGACGAATGTCTCTTAAGGAGTTTACGGGCTTGGAAAACGCAACCAATTCAAACAGTGTACCAAGACATAGGTGAGCGAATACAAACCGCACTCTCAACTATGCGTTTAGTTCTGCTGCATATCAACAAGTGGAATCGCCGTTACTGGGAAGACTACACGGTGCCTACAAACACATTGTTGCTGAATCGTCGCGATCAACCGAGTATTTGAATCATTGTGGAAGACGACGCTCTTCATCGGCGCTTAATCGTTCGGGATTAAATTTTGGTTCGCGGGAATACGTTTACGAACCATTCGACAAAGTGATTGATGAGATTGCCGTAGTAGTGGAAAAAATGAACAATTCTTCAATGGAAACAGAAGTCGACGAAAAAAGTGGACTCGATAACACCAACTCCAATTTAACTCCAGTCGAGCAGTTACAAATGTAAGAAATAAGCAACTTTTTGTAACATCAGTAGTTATTATTGTAGCATAGAAACTGCGCGTAAACGTTTAAACGGGATCCTGAAAACAATTCCAACTCAAAGTCCTAAACGTCGTCAGACCGTCGAAACTCAGAAAAACCATATTCTCGTAGACATCGGTCATCTGTCAACAGCGTACGTGTTCAGAGCATAAATTCTTGAAAATTAATTGCAATTTTAGATCCAAAACTCTGATACGTTCAATTCATAATCAAACCACCGCCATCGAACGCTCAAACTACACTCACGCGGTAGTAGTGCAGGCCAATAAAATTGTAACGATGTGTGAGAAACTTCTCGAAAAACGGAATACATACTATCAAGCACTCATATTATCAAAACAACTTGATCAGGTAGCTACTAACGAATGGGATTAGTTATGTTTTCATGTGTTTTAGCTCTTGAAAACACTTGCCGACACCGTTAAGGATGTCAACAACGCTTATGACAAACCACGATTTGGTTCTGAATTCAAACGAGTGTCTCGTTCTTCCAATGCTCTTGCAGCCTCAATTACACAAACTCTGAAAGCAGTGCAATCGTTTTGAATCTACGATCATTACTATTTGACAGCATTTATTGAAATAAACATTATAATTTATTGATTTAACGAGTAGATTTGACGAAAAGTTAAGAGCTTGTCTGCAGTTATGTTCGATAACCTGATTGAGTACGCGTGTCATTGCGCTCGTCGAATCGTAGTTTCCATGGTGCTAAATATTCCGATAATCACGTGGTTTCACTCTATTTTTCTTCCATTGATCATAAATACTCGCGTGATGGTTCTCGACTGAAAAAGACGAATTGGCGACAATTGCGCCAAATCATACCGACCTTTTGTTATCTTTGACTTTAAACTCAACTCTTTGATATCAATTAGTACGTTTCCAAGAAACTATTGCTCTTAAACATTTTTATTGCAACGTCCAGAAACTTCAATTATTAGCCTCCGATTTTACAACAACATCCCAAGAGACTACTATTGGAGTGTTTCTATAAGAAATAGTCTCATACTTTTTTTCTACATTGATTTCTTTCATCATTCCGCACCCAAGTTGATCACTTTGATCGGTTGCATTTAAACTTTTCAATCATCTGTCGGCGCTTACCTACCGAATAATTCGTAGGGGTTGGCTTCCAATACCAGACAGCGATGACAGATCGTCCAATTTGTGTTTTGTTTGAATCAGCTCCTTTTCTGACGACCCTTTTAGATCTACACGCTTCGTGTTTGAAGCTTCAAAGACGTGCGAATGTTGCAAGTTTTTGTACGAAAAATGTTTGTTTTTAACAGTTTTACCCGTTTTGTAATCAGAGAGCGGAGCTTGTAGTTTCAAACAGAAACATTTGACGTGTATGTCTGCAATAAGCATAAAACGTGAGTGTATGTTCGGTGCATTGCAGCACTCCGTTCAGCACGTGGATGTTTAACCCGATTTGTTTGAGAACTGCCACAAAACGTCTGAAAGCAGTGGGAGTGCAACGATTGGTCTCCCGCTCCACTCTTTGATTTCCAATCGTAATTTTTGTCTCGAGGTGCTGCTGCGGACGCTCAGTGTCACATGAGTTCAACGGAACTATCTGTCACTTTATCGGCCGATTGTTGACCCGACATCATTTTTGCTTCCAATTCGCATGCTTTTCTTTAGCGTTTGTTTATGTTCGATGGGTTTAAAATTGCGAAAACCTTTTTGTCTGAGCATCGGCTTGCGTTGAATAGAATGCTAAGTTAACATTCGAAAAGTATTGTACACTCTCGGCCGCTGATATTGACGTTTATTCCATTGATATACGCAATCTATGTCTGGTAATTTGTCATAAAATCTTTTGCGTAAACTTCATTTTGTCTTACAAAAACTCCTTTCTTTTTTTGGGTTTCCAAATATGCGAACGTTCTTTCAACTCGACTTCAGATCTTTGCGTTAGCTCAACGTACTTTCTGATAAGAATTAACGATTCGGTTGTTATTTCTCTTCGTATTTTGCTCGATCGTACTTTGAAGTCAACATTTTACAACGAGATTTCTGTAGAAAGCTTTTGGGTTTTGTCATTTCATCGATGGGTTTTGACTACAATGCAACGGTCATAGCAAAATATATAAATAATGAAGCAACACGCCCACCAGTCTGTTTGCTTGTCGTAATTCAACACCAACTGAAGAATAACTACGCGATGTTAGTAAAAGTGAGAAAACCATTTTGCTGGCACCAGTTCACTTCTGAGTTCCCAGAAACAATTGAACTCATGCAAAAGCCAACTAATTAAACCCGCAGAACCAAGTCGTTTGGGCGTGCAGTTTAATTACCGAGCCGGATTTCTGTTTCTGTGCTCCGTGTTCTCGGCCATAATTGAACGAAAACGTAGACGTAATCTGCAAGCATCCAGAAACTCCAAATGGTCGCGCTCTTCTGCTCACTAATAAGCCAACTGTCACGTGTCGTTTTGTCGAAAGTTGAAATAGGTTCGTGTTTTCACAGCAATAATATGCGAATACAAAAACGCGCAAGTTGTGCGGGCTTCTGCCGACATCTGAAACCAATTGCTAGTTGGAAACAGACAATTAGAATTCGTGTCCAAAATTCGATGATTTTTCACGTCTCGCTTATCATCCACGGGTTCTTATGTAAATGCGAAAACGCAGTGAACGATCAACCGTTTGGTTGACCCCCGTGTTGTCATCAAACGGAAAAATCTGCTGCTACTTCTCTAATCATTCGTCGCTTCGCTCTCACCGCTTTCATCGCTCATCAGCTGCCACTCGCTCTGCTGTTTTGCCGTTGCTGTTTTTCGGCGTGGTTTTGGACATTTCACTTTTGCACTGGAACGCCTGTAAAAATAGGGACCAATTTTTATTGTCTTTGTTTTTATCACCCCACTTTCTTTTTCGTGTTTCTCACTCGAATTTTTACGATCACGAGGCTCTTGATTTGTTTCGTGTTTTTAGGCGGCAAGATGCCGAACGAACCGATACACAGTGGTCATTTTATGACCTCAAATCTGCATTCGGAGATTCCGGAGGATGAAGACGAAGACGTGGAAGTGGACGTCGTTGATGTCGACGATTCCACTTCAGAAGCTCCGATCTTGGAGAAACGCAGTCTTCAGGACCGAGCCAATAAGGTAAGCATGTTGAATCAGTCTTCATTCGCAATCCACGATTCCAGCAAATTTTTAAGGTTTATCGACTGCAAGAAGATGAGAAGCCGGTGACATTCTACAAATTTGGACCCACGAAAACGCAATCAATTGCAATTGATGTATCTTTGAATAAGTTGAATCGTTGTATCAAAGTGGCGTACATGAAAATGACGACACCAAAATGGAAAGACTTCAAAGGATTGAAATTGCAATGGAAACATCGAATTCGCTTAAACAATGTTATTTGGAGAGCATATTACATGGAATGTGGGTTTCTTGTTTAGAGCAAACACACTTCTGTTTTCAGTTCGTAAACCGGACAAAAGAAAGAAGACTCCGTATTGCTATTTCGCTGTGCCAGACGACGACACAACTCACACGAAGATCGAAGTAAGTGGGAACATAAACGCTTTTTGTAACTTGCATATTTAGGGAACGGTTCTTGAAGGCATGTATTGGAAACGACGAATGGAGGCCGTTTGTGCTCAGTATAAACGATGGCGAACTTACAATCGAGCCGCAAAAAAGAAGAAAATTTGTTGTCGAAAGCCGGTAAACCAACATTTGTAGTCACAATACGAAAATATTAATTTCTAGGAAAATTCGAAGTGTGAATGCGATCTAACCGAAAACAAAATCCGACCACCGCAAAGTCAAACGCCTCAAAATCTATCGACGATGGACGACTATTTTGATTTCGAAGATTTTGGTCAGGATTTTACGAATTCACTCTTCGACAGCCTCAATGTTCCGTTCCTTTTTCCTAACCCAAAAGAGCTAAGTGAGTTGGCATTAAATGGAATCGTATTGAAGTCATCAAACTTTTCAGTGCAAAGTAACAACGCCGACTTTATGCAGCCCGGGTTGCTTTCGTTGCAACCGAGTCTCGAAGAAATAATGAACGCAGGTAGTAGACTTCGATTTTATTCACGTTAAACATGCTTTAGATGACGACACAAATTTGGATGCGCTAGAACCAACGTTTTCAATGCAACAGTCGACGGGAGATCCACGTTTCTCGGCGGGTAGTCGATCTGCTCAAAGTTACAATTTTGGTGCGACCCAACCGATGTCAACGCTCAGTTCGCCTACAACGCCGTTAATTGGTAGCAAAGATTATGGTTCTCCTGACACACTAATCGATTACAATCAGCCAACACGTCAATCGTCGAATCTACCAGCTAGCAGTTTGGCTTCTTCCATTCTTTCGCAGCCTCTCTATTCTCAAGCCGTTTACGAAACACGGACGATTTCTAGCACCAGCAGTTTAAATGAATCGCCCGTCGGCTCAGTGGGAGCATTAGAAGTAAAATCTGCGCCTCGAAGTGCTTCAGCAAATCTAAAACCAGTCGCCTCAATTGCCAATTCCTTTGACTATCTACCTCAATTTATTGTTTCGGCTTCCGTCAACACACCAACTCCATCGTCTAGTGTTCCAATGACATCGATGATTGGTGCACCAATATCAAATCATAACAGTTTGCGGTAACTTAAAAAAATCTTAAAGAACTAATCTAGAATTCGTTTAGCAGTTTTGTGATGGATCAAAGCGGTCAGCTCATTTCACCGCAACAGTATTGGATGAACAATCCACAAATTTACAATTTGCCAGAAGAGAAAACTCTACAAGTAAGTTATTTTGTTATTCTCTCTAAACTAGTTGTTATCTTATTTCAGATGCTTCGATCACCAGCCGCTTCGACGGCGGCTCAAGCAAGTATGTTGTTAAGTTTAAGTCAGGCACATCACTGCGCCCAGCCAATGCCTACATACACGGCGAGTTACGGATTTTCGGCAAACAATGCAAAAACCGTTCAACCGATGCCTCAACATCCATCAACAATCACTTCAGCACAACAACCTCTTGCTCCACGACCTCAGATGCCAACTTCTACGCTGCACTTCGGGCAACAACGTCCGATGGGCCCTCATGAAGCGAATTTGTTTGACGCGGTCTCAAATCGACAACCGTTGATTGATCCATCGAATTCTCTGCGAAATGCACACGATTTGTCGCACTACTTACCACAAAGTGCCAATATTTCAACACCGTCCGCTTCATTGGCAAGTATTCTAACTGCTGGACCGCGAGCTGATGTTCAAAACGGGCCACAAATCTCTCCCGTCGACTTGAATGCAATTGGAAACGTAAAGTCGAGTTTTGTTCCTTTTCCCAGTTCAGCTGACAGTGTTCCGGGACGCTCGGCTTGGAACAGTCAAGCAAAACGTGAAACCCGTTCTTCAACCACTAACACTCCGCTTAGCGAACCATTGAGTGTTCGAACAGGTCAATTGGACGATCAACGAAATCATTCCTATGGTCCCATCGGTCTGAAACCACCGAAACAAGTCGCATCGGCTCCGCAATCCGTGGACTACGAAATGACTGCTCCAGTTTCTCAGCCACCATCAAACTTTAAGGTAAATTTTTCAATTAGTGCGATTAATCGATTTCTTAGCGACGAACATCCGGACGTCGACCGAATCCCGTTGTCTTAGAACCACCAGTTGCGGTCGATCAGGAGCTTGTTGCTTCAACCCAAAAAGACTCGGCCGGACGACGTTCGGTACGAGGAAAACGAACTCGATCACAACTTCTACCACCACCATCTTCAACTCCAACTTCTGCTCAATCGACCTCGTTTTCGCAACCTCCGTCTGTTCAAACTCAACTTTCTTATAATGCGGACGATGATCAACAATCTCCATTGAATACGCCCAAAGCAGAAGCTAGTGACGAGAGTTTCGATGAATTTTCTCCATCTGGTAACTAAAACAAAGCATTCTGATTGTATGAACTTTTAAACTTAGGCTTCTCAAACAAACGCGGACGTTATAGCGCGTCGTGCTCTGAAGCAGCGGATAGTACGCTTCATCCGGAAGAAAGAAAGCGATTACTTCATTTGAATGCAGAGAAAAATCGACGAGAAGCGTTGAAAGATGGATTCGATGCGCTAACACAAGCGATTCCAGTGATCGAAGAAACCGGACTGAAAGTTACCAATGCGGTCGTGTTGAATCGGGCTGCTCAACATATTCGATTGTTGAAGAAGCGAATTGAAGAATACGATAAACAAGTGGCTGAGTGTGAGAAACGTAACGAATTGCTACAAAAACGTGTATCGTATGTTGTTTTCCAGCTCATAGTTTCATTTTGTTTTGTATTTAGAATTGTACAGTCGTCACTTCCATCTAATATACAACAAACTGCTAATGGCCAGTCGTCGTCGACTATTTCCGGCCAAGTTATGCAATTTTTTGAGCGATACGTTCGCGAACGATCGCGTGATGATCACCGATTCTTTGTGGTTAGTAATATCAAAACTTTTGATTTGATTTGTGTTGTTTGTAGATGACGAGCATGATGAAGCCGGTGGTTGAAGCGTTTGCAGAACAAGTTAATGTCGAGAGCACCGAAAAGTCGGCACTACGAAACGCGACTCTCGGCTGGTCCGAAAGTCAATTCAAAGTTGCACGTCTACGTCCGCTGGCAACCAAGACGTTGATTAAAATTGCTACAGAAACCAATTTGACGAATATGAATTCAAGTGGTGCTCCAGCAACATTGGAAGATTACATTAATCGTGAAGTCAGTAACATGGCTCAATACAATGATGGCAGTTTTTAATGTCCCATTAGGTTTATTTTCTACGAGGTTTAGTTAAAAACTCTTTTTATTATCGCATGAAGGTTTCATTGATTTCTATGCTTAGTTTGTTTGTTAGTAATGACAGAATATTGGTTTTAGTTTAGTCAATTGTATATCTATACCTCATTCTTCAGGCCATTAGTCTGCGCACGGGTTTTTAAAGTCATTTTGCATTCTATACTTAGTGTTACTTTTCATATTTCTATTTTAAAGGTGAACTATTTCACATCTGTTTCTGATGCATGACTAGCATATAGTCAGTTGAGAAGCTCTCTTTCGATACACGTGATATCCATTGGTGCAATACTGGTACTTCGCTCTGACAATATCCACCTCCACAAAGTTTAATAAAACTTTTATCAACAAAATTCTGACAATCAACGGTGTTTATATGTAAGAAGCTAATAATTGCACCCGAAAGTAAAATTTTCGTTCATGATTGATTAGAAATTGATGTGATCAGAAAAAACGAGTTTAGAAAAACCACCAAAGAAGTTTAGGTTTTAGAATTTACCGGTTTGAACGAGTTAAAAGTGAAATCGGGATGGTGTTAAGACGTTTTCAAGAGTGAATTGAAACGAGCCGTTTAAACGATTCAATCGGTTTCAAGTCTGTGCCAGTACTCGAAGGTTTTGCCCGGATTTTCGATGCACTGAGTCCACTGAACGCCGCGATCGCCTTTCGCTGCGGTTGACAAAACGATACCGCCTGTAAAGATACTCAGAGCTTGTGTCAAGATCGTTTATTTCTTACCAATGTAGTCGTCGTGCCGTGCAACGTCGTGGTCGTAAACTCCAATCTCCAAGGTTTTCTTAGGCAAATCCTTGAACGGAACAATAAATTTTAGTATCTAAAAGAATTCGGTCAATTGACAATCTAACGGTCTCTGATTACCTCGTTAAATTCGGGATTAAGTGTTCGCTTTTTAATGGCAGTACGTTGTCGGTGAGCTTTGGAAGTGAGGGGCGTTAGCGACCTGAAAATTCGAGTGGTTTTCATTTTGCTCGTCACATACACTTTGCAGTAAGGATCCGAAAAGCCACTGGAGTCCATGCCCAAAAGCTCGGCACAACGTTTAATGTTCACAAACAAGGAGCCCTGTTGGATATTGTAGCAAATTGAAAGAAGAATTTTCCCACGCTCGACTTCTTCTGCTTTCTCCAACTGAACACGAATTACGATTTCTGGTTGCAAACAACATACCGGAGCGGGCATCGCATGCTCCAAATACAAATTGAACTTCTTGGTTTGTCCGAGCGGCAACTTCTTTAGAGCTACACGAGTTTCGCCCAAGAAATCCGATCCAATTCGATCACGATCAAGGACGGTGACGCGCAATGTTTTCTTTAATCGTTCTTCTTCCGTGATCCCGTAGTAGATCATTTCTTCATTCCACTCCGGATTCAACGTCTTTTCGATTGTTTTCGAGGTCAATTTCGTGGCTTTGGCGTTGCCGGGAATCAAATGGAATTTGACGTACGGATCGGAGAATCCGTTTTTATCCATGGCTTTCAAGTTCTAAACGCAAAATTCGACTTCCTTCAACCTCAATCTACTGACTTTAGCGCGAATCAAATGGATCACGAGTTGTTTGTCTTCAGCCAAATAGGTCAGATTGAACTGAATGGCGCCCAAGGTACCTGAAATCTCGCATTCAATAAGAGCAATAAAACGAAGATGTTGCTCGTGGCTTTGAGTCTCCATTTAGCAACATCTTTGACAATAAAGTTTGATAGAAGTTAGAAGTCACTGTGCAAACGATGATTATACGACGAATTTACAGTGATGACTAAAGATACAAACGCAAAATTTTTGCAAAATTGTGAATCTCGTTAGAGATACAGTGCGAGTGCAAAAGTGCTCACCACCACGAAAAGATCGGTGCGGAAAGCAGAAACACCGTAGATGTGGCGATGAGGATTTTGAACCTGAACGTCTCGACGCATTAGATAGAACGATGGCTGAAGACGGACGTCTCGGCAAATCCATTTCTGGGTTTCGTGCTTGTGCAGCGTTGTTGCTTGTTTCGTTGATTGTTGCAAGCATCGAACTAGCAGATGTTGGACGACGTGGTGATGGCGTTCTCGATGGCATCGTTTCTTCTTTTCCTACATCGTTACCACCCATATGCTCATCGACGGTTGCGGAAAGACGAGATGACAAGAGTCGAAATTTGTGTGCACGACTTTTCCGAGTCATTGGAATAACTGCTGGTGGTGGTGATTTTGCACTGTCCATGGAGTATTGAAGTGAAATGGATTTGACGCATGGAGATCGATTCGAACGCGAATGCAGAGAGCCAATAGCAGCGGTGAGTCGAGACGCTGGACTCCAACGACGTTTTTCCAATGATTTTATCACTTCTAAAGGGTTTAAAAGTGATGCACATATGATTAGAGGGAGAAGAAAAGAAGTACAGTTTTGGGGATTCAAACCGCTTTCCCACCCGTGGATTCCTGACCGCAAAATGCACGCAAAAACAACATCACGTACTACAATACCAAATCAATGCGTGCACGATCGCTCAATTCGAGGATCAAACCTCAAATGCGCCACAACACCCGAACTTACTCGTATCTTCTTCTGGTGAAGACATGAATGTCGGAGATTCTACTGGCAGTTCCTATAATTGAATAGTAGTGTAAAAATTTCGACTTCAATATTACATTTTCAATTGGTGCAATCGACAAAGATTCGCGTGAGCCCATTTGTAGGCTCGGAGTTGTATTACGGTCGGTACTGATTGGACGTGAACGAGCCGATTGAATTGGTTGTACGGCACTAAGACTTTCACGGGAACTTGTTGGATTAGAAGCACGTGGTTGAGAGTTGTTTGTTGATGTCGAAGCGTTGGATGAACGCCGATTTGTAGTAACATTTGATGTGGATGGCAAAACTGAACTCACTAATACGGTACTACGTGGAGGGATTGGAGGTACGGTAGAGGAAGTTTGATTCGTTTCACTGTTTGCTAAACCCGATCCAACGTCCGTTGATGGTCGTGGCGGAGCTTGATGCATTGTCGTCGGACCAAAAGCGGCATTCCATTGAGTTGCGGCTACGTTTCCCATGTTACGCAGATTTTGAGCAATTTGTACGGTGGTCAAATTGGGTGGCGGTGACACAGCAGTAGCGGCTCCTGTCGTGAAAGCGGATTGTTGGCGAAGCTGCTGCATTGAGTGATCGCTTTGTACCACTGCAACGCGCATTTGAAAACGTTGCCAAGCAAATTTTGAAAGCCGCCAAGTTCGGCGCGTCGGAATGCTTCCGCAACTCCGTCGATTGTTCAATTTGGTTGGAACAATTGACAGAATGCATGGCTCAGATGCGCGCTACCGGGCAAAAGCGTATCATGGTAACAAAAAGTTAAAGAGTAAAATACAACAATTATGTTGACATTTTAGTCTTCTTTTTGTTCTCGACAAACGTCATCACTTACCTCCCGAATCAATGCTCTTTGAGTCGGAAGCTTCGTTTGTGGCCAGTGTTGTGTGGTTTTGAGACAAATCATCTCCACCGTAGCTCGAAGGAGTTGCCAACGAATGACGTGGAGAAGTGGAGGGAGTTGTACGACGAGATTCATCATTTTCACTCTCATCTAAAAGATGATTGTCATTTCTATCTGCGAATACGATGGTTTGGCCAAAGAAAAACGACAATTGCAACCGTGAACTGAACGAGAGATGTGTAAGTTTCACACTTTCAGAGTGCGGAAGAAGAGAATTGAAACAACCCGTTCCCGTACGCAACATTCAAAAACCGCGCAAACGAATGAATTGCCAGAACAAAAACAAGCCAATTCGAAAAAACCTTTTAATTGTATCTGTAGTTACTGGGACCGTGACATTGAGCCTCATGAGCTCGTCGCGGTCTCGTCATCGTCTGTAAAAGTACGCAATTTATGTTCAACATCAACGGTTTGTTGAGAAGCGAGCTGTCATCTAACCCAGAGGTTTCTTTTCTTGCAAATCAGTAATTAATTTGTTCATGAAATCGATTGTTCATGTGCGGTTGTCTATCGACTTACCTGTATCTGTGATACGACTGCGATTGGAAAGTGTGAAACGTTGCATGTTTGAGCGAAGATGAGATGCACTTGCAGAATTCGAGTTTGTACTACTCGTCGGTCCTCCATTACCGTGTTTCAACTCGCGAGGACGATTGTAATGATGATGGCGAGACGAAGGAATTGGTGCCGTAGTGTTCGTAGTTGTTGCATTAGTATTTGGTTTAAATTCAGCAGCATCGATAGAAGAAGAAGATGACGACTCTTCGTCTTCCGATCCAATGCTCATGCTTGACTGCACTTTCTCGTGGACCCATGACGGAGTAATACGTGGTCGTGGTGTGGTTTTAAGGCTAAATTAACCGATAAATCTCAACAATCAACATGTCTTATAAGTACCGTTGTTGTTGATCGGGTGGAATAGGAAGTTGGCGTTGTCGACTGTTGTAATTGGGTGACATTGGATTTGAGCTATTGTCCGCATTAACTCCGTGAATAACAGTTGCCATTGGAGAAGTTCCAGTGGTTGAAATTGATCCTGCTCGATAACCACTACTATTGACACTGGATGGGAGCCAAGCAGAATTGGAGGATGGTATTGCGTGAGAGCTGGACGGTATTCCGGGGCTTGTGAGATATCCACTGCTTACATTGTTATTACAAACAGGACTTTCCGCTGGTTTTTTAAAGGTTGGCATTTCTTTGTAAAACCAAGCCCCCGACTTTTTCCACATCTTAAAAGGAGTCGGTTTGATCTTAAATTCAATGAGAACTTACCACTTCTCGATATTCACTGCATATTTTACATAAAAAGATCGGTTCTCCGCGTTTCTGATCGAACGTTTCCACGCCACAATTCTTCTGACACACGTACTACAAGTTGAATAGTTGAATTTGAAATCAATTGTGTCGTTCATTACCTTTCTACAGTCCAAACACATTGCTGCGTAGCTTTTTGCTGCCAACAATCCGAATTCAGTTTGACACAATAGGCATTGAGTGACACCGTTACCGGTTGCACGAGTTCGCATTTTCTCCAATCGGTCGACCATTTTGCTGAAATTAACGTTCAAATATGGGGACAGTCTCTCGCAATTACAAAACGTCCATTTCTGCCATAAATTTACGTTTGTCTTAAATGTTTTAAAGCAACTTTCAGACTTTTCGCTAATTAGATGTCTTTCGAGAAGAAGACGACGGTCAAATTGTTTTCTATTAACGTCACAGTCAATTTACTGGACATGCTAATTGATTGTTGGTGACGTGCAAAATCTCATCGAGTTGTTTTTGAAAACATACCCGATTCGCTCTTCTTCGTGTTGTCGACCGGCCTCAGCACGTGCCAAGACTTTACGGATCTGCTCCTGCTCGGCATCTGAAATCGCTCCCGTCTGCTGTTGCTTCGTGGTGGTCGGTGATCGGGCCGTAGCAGTTCGAACACTCCAACCGCTTTTCAATCTAAAATGTTCACGAAGTTCAAACCCGAATCTATCGGTGCCACTTACTGTGCTCGTAGCTGAAGATGTCGGTCACTCGGGCACACCCAAGGATTCTGAGTTCCACCGATTTCCCAATCATTCATGAGATCTAAAGCAATTCAGTGAATCGATTGTGATGATTTCCATTCTAAAAGCTTATTCATTCACACTCTACAAGCTTTTCTTTGTAATACACAATCAACTTGCTCATTTCGTGATCGTCTCCAGAAATAAAGTACAGTAAATGATTTAGAACGTTGGGGTTTTGAAGTTTCAAAAAGAGGAATTTTAAACGAAAACAAAACCAAAAACAACACCACAACGAATAGCTCTCGCTTATCAATGTCGATGGAATTAATGACGCTGCAGAAAACTCTGTGCTTTTTCCTATTTGAGGAAAAGTGTGATGGCGGCAAAGTTCTTGAAGTTGCCGCACTAGATCGATGGTCGAATTTGAAATTTTTTCGCACTTCTAATTCCTCACGACCAAACGACACGCAACGATGATTCCGATTGCTAACAAAACGAAAGTTTGTCTCGTTTTCACGACGTCACTCTTGAAAGAAACGTTCGTATGCAGAAGTAAAACATACGAACACCAAACAGTTGATATACGCATTTTGAAAAAAGCAGAATGAGGTGAGGAAATTGAATATAACATGGTCTAGAAAAAGGTAAAGGCCGCATACGTCCTTCTGCTTTGCCGCTCATTTCGCTGCTACGACAAATGTCCTCATAAATATGTGGATTGGAAGTAGCGCTACCAACCGAATATGTTTATTTCATTCGAACGGACAAGCGGCCTGAAGGGTTTTCATGCTCAGGTATAACCGTCATTCTTCCGTAAATTTGCGGCATTCGAAAATGTCTTAAGAACGAGCGCGTGCAAAATAACGAGTAACTTTTACAAACGATCCAATCAGACGGATAATTGGGCCGATTTTACCTCCGACTCTTGCTTCGTGCCTACCCTTAAACTCTTTGCGAAGATTCAGACGACTCGTATCACGTTCAACGGGCACGTCGTTTTGGCTGCCACGACGTGGAAATTGGCCGGCAAGTGATGAGGCGGGATCATGTTGCGTTTGTCGACGTAAAATCGGCGACGGTGGAGCCATTAAGCGATCGATGAGCGACGATCATGTATCGAAAGAGAGGCGTGTAACCGGACGGTAATCGCATAAGCGAATGTAAAAGGACACATTGAGGAAGCTGTTCGAAACAGCTGAATTACAGCCACACTCCGTCTATGTACATAAATGAAACGACATCAATGTGGATATGAAATCGAATAAACGTCTACGCGGTTAGTGCCGCTTAGTTAAATATCTCGAAGAGCACAGAAAATCAAAATCGAAAATAGAATTCCAGAAACTCGAACATCAAGTTATGTTCCCTCATTATAGTGAAACGATTAAACCAATTAGCAGTCCACAACTCCATTGAGCGAATTTTCATAACAAAAGCATAAAACTAAAATGTTACATTTGCTGCGTAAAAAACTGAAATTTGCGGAAATGAACAGAAAGAGCAATGTCGTAATTTGAATGTCCGCCAATTGGTTTTAGCAATTTGGATGCCCGACATCAAACGATAGTAAAATTTAAGACTAGACATGCTCACTGCAATTGGAATAATTAATGCCAAAACCGCTCCGTTAAAAGCGCAAATGGAACCGATGAAGCAAAACGTTAGCCTTGTCAGAAACGAGAAGGCCCGCTCGCCAACGGCAAAAAGACCACCAACGGCACGACGACTAGTCGACACACAGCCAACTTCCCACTTGTTTTCTACCTCCTTTCTTCCATCCGGGCCATTAGGAGGCAAAGAAGTGAGAATGAGTGAACCCCTTGGCTTTTGGCTTATGAGCCACGAAACTATTGTGTAATCACAAATTGCAAAACAATTCAAATACTTTAAATGCTAGACATTTCACACTAAAAACTACAAAACAGAACACAATCCGTCTCGATATTTGGACGTGAAGATTTTGAAGAAGATCGAAAATATGTCAATAAAATTGTTGGGAATTAAAAGAATCTTCAAATATCAATGAACAGAAGAGCTTTTTCTGCGTCAATCTTATTATGTTCATTTTAAGCAAACGAACTTTATGCTCAACATACTTCTAATGCTCTTCAACACTTCAGGATATCCGGCTTTCGAACGTTCTGATTAAATCGACTGCTAATAATGGCGTTTACAGACAAATCCAAAAGAGTATATTGCCGTTTTGAATAGGACCTCGTTCATTTCTTAAGACCAATTGCATTTTGTTGATACGAAATCGAGAATGAAACCGCGAGTTCTGTTCAAACAAACTGGAGAATTGGTCACTTGTTTGGGTCGTAAAATAAGTCATGAATGAGGAATTAAGTCCATGAAAGGTTTGTGTAATTAGTCGTCTTTTAGTAAATTGGATGTTTTACGCGAACAACCTGCTGTGATACAAATACGTGGTTTGTATTAAAAAGTCGTGTTACGTAAAGAATACTTTCAAACTTGTAACCTGTCCTAGAGCATAAACATCAGACAACAAGAGAAATAAAACAAACTCCTTCGTTTTGGATTCTTTTAGGCATTGTCGAACACCGCCAATAACAACAGACCCACGAAAGAGTCTGCGAGTGACATTTCTGCTGTCGTCAATACGAAAACTAATTGTGTAAATATCCTGCGTAATCCCTAATGTCTGTTCAAAACTATCAAAAACAGATACGAAAATACCTCCCTTAACATCCATCGATACTCAAAATAAGTTCTTGAGATTTTAACGGATAATTGTCATAAAGAACCAAACCTCAGTAGACGAGCGAATGGAAGTTTCGGTAGAAACCGTGAACAAATAGAAATGTTGGCTATGGCAAATAACCGTTTAGATGCCAAAAGTCGTAAATCTTTGTAGTTTGAAAGTAGTGATTGGCATAAAAGTGGACGATTAGGTTGGTGAATCGTTGCAACACTATGATTCAAGTTCGAACTGAATGCGCGTATTCGCGAATAAGGAATGTCAACCGAAGCATCCGTCGACGGCTGCTTCCGAAAAAATGGCGCGTCGACTTCGTTGCCTTGTCATGAATTGCGCGTATGTGAGGACGACCGCTGCTCAGATTCAGAAAAGCACAAAAACGGAGATAGAAGAACTGCATATCAGGTTACTTTCCTTTCGCACCCGAGTGCAAACTGAGCGTATTCAAATCCAACTAAAGCAAAAACAAGTTGGTTAAAAGTCCGTTCTTTTATACCAAACGTTTATAGTCAAGGATCGAAGGCTGACGTCTGATATCGATAAAACGTTCCAAGCTAATAGATGTCACTGCGTTCAATAACATGATTTCGATTGGTATTTCAGCAAAATTGGTTCCTTATTCGTTTGAGAATCAAAAGACAACAAGGCGTATTAACAAGTTAATTTGTCCTACATACTTACCGATCTTTTCGTCTGCTTGCGAGTTAAACAAAGCCTTGGAGAGCTTTCTAACCAAAAATGCCGAAATCTGGGTACTCTCGCTGAGACTTAAGATGCCCATCTTCCGACGCGGTTCGTTCATCTTTGCTCCGATTGCTTGTCGTGATTAGATGTGAAGCGTACGGTTTGCAATCCAATTGACAGTGAAAGTTTTCCTGATCCTCATTTTCTGTCAAAAACTTTTCCAATCATATGATTGTTAAATACACGACACGATCTACAGACTTCAATGAAAACAAGCACTGTGTTAGAAGTGACTATGAATTGAAGAGCAAGTAACCGGTAAACTAATTCCTACGATTATTCGTACGTTTTCTGCGACGAAACTAACCTTTCTGTTTTCGTCGAATAGGCAGTAAAATGAGGAAATAAAAGAAGAACGGCGGTTACAAATGGCATTTTGGTTAATCGGTCTTGACGTTTGCTTTGTTAAAGCAAACCAATTTGCAAGGTTGAATGGATGAAAAAACGCGGACAATTTCGTTTCAATGATGCACTAATGATACTAGAAATTGTCACAATTACACATGTTGGAATCACAACACCAAAGGTACCGTCGTCTTGAACAAAGAAACTCCAGGCATTGTGGGCGTGAATTGACAAATGTATTGTAAATTGAATTACAACGACAAAGTCCAAGAAACAGAATCTTCGTTCCTGTTTGAGTTTTGACTACCGAAGCGCAATTGTTTCCGTAAATTAAATCCGTTCGGCCGCAACAGAATACTCAACAAGCACTCGATCTGCACGTGCGAATGAACGTTGAGCAGAAAGAGCTCGTGAAAGTGTTCACATTGGCATTAATATAATTTTCAACTATGATTTTCAATTCAACACCACGACTATTCCGAAAGTTTAGGAAGCGGGGATTGAGTTGAAAAAGCGAGAACCAAAAAATAAATCGGTGACAAGCAAAAAAGGCGTTAAGAACTTGGCCAGTCAAAGACATTCGTCAAAGAAAGGCGTGAAGGATGAAAAGAGTAAAACGAGACAGCAACAATGATTTGTATGAACGAATGGGTATTGTTATTTTAAAGCACTGGTATCAATACGCAATTTTAACCAATAGAACCTCAACTAGCAATGCGCACAAAATCAAAAACCTACAGTCACACGATTTTGCAATACAAAGATAACTGTATTTAATTTAGACCGCTTTTAAGAAATGCACTTACCGTGTGTGCGAATCTCGCCATTTTTCTCGATGACATGCGTTGGTCGTGATAATCGAGTGCTTGGTACTTCATCATCGGCACTCAGTTGCGGTATCATTGGTCGAAGTAGCGACGCTTTGGCCATATCCGCTTCGATTAAGTCTATGACACTTCGAGCCACTTTTGCATCAGTTATACGAGACATGGCAGCTGCGTTGAAAGAACCATAAACGGGAGCCTTGATCTCCGACTCATCGCCACTGACTTTGGCCAAATCAGCAGTCGTTTTCATTCGACGGGTACGGCGAAACGAACAGCAAAGACGTTGAAGTTCCGATTTTCGTTTGGGACTAGCCGTTTTACCGTTAGCGATGGTGTCGCTTGTTCGAGTATTTCGCAGCAAATCGGCCAACGAGTTGGTACGTCGAGTTGAGATATCAGAATATTTTTTGTCACTACAAGTTACCGAAGCTTTTAGTTCGGCAATCCGAGTGTCTACACGTTCTTTGGGCGCTTTTCGATGCACCTGTTCCTGTACGACGGTTGTTGACTCAGCATTGCTGCACGGATTGTTCCGAGTGTCAGTCGGTTTAAAAGATTGAAAAGCCGAACTCATTTTCGAGTGCTCAATGAATGAGTTCTAGTTAGTGAACACTATGCTCCGAAGCATCAACAATGTAACCGTAATATTCCAACAATCCTCTACATCGTAAATAGTAGTTAAAATGGAACACCGTTCATCTCAGCATGAAAGTGCGCCACTACACCTAAAATAACCGCGAGTTAAAACGAAATTTTCCAATTAGCAATTCGCGGTCAAAGTTACGTGAAGATGTTAATATGAGAAACAAAAGTAACGATAAAATAAATCGCCGATTGTTGCAAGAACGTGGATATCCATACAAAACAAAAGTTTGTGGCATCACATTGGCGGTAATAAAATTTGGTTCCTCTAAACAAAATGAATTGAAATTCCAAGACAAGCAGAGAGGTTTTCAGGAATGTGGTGAGATGTTTGGAGTATGCGAAGAACGAATAGTCGCGAACTATAAACATCGAAGACATGAAGCTCGTATTAAAACGAGAAACCACCTGTGGAGTCCGATCATCCTCTTAACTTCAGATTACATTTGATGGCGAAATCGGGAAGTATACGTCTTATGATATGTTGGTTATGCACGACTATATTACAAATTCAAGTCCGCTCTGCCACTTCTTAAGCACGTCGCTGGCGCGGGAAAATCTAACTATTTGATGAGAATATAAAACACGGTTGTTTACATCACACGAAGTTAATGATTCAAATTACAATTATAACATCGTCAAGATTTTCGTGTACAATAAGAGCTTGCTAGGTGGATATTTAACGATTCTGTTGGGTTCAACGTGAATAGTATTAGCTTTCTCAGATGGTGCATAAATGAGTAAGAAGAACTGACAAGAGATTGTGCGTGCAAGTTCGATGCAACTCGTTTGTACAATTGATGAGTTCCGCTTAACAGATCCTCGCGTATAGTTCGTAGAGTCGGAATTCGAACAGAACATTAAAAGACGAAGGCGTGTTAATATGCATTCATGTTAAGAGTGGAATGCTCGTTTCCGTAATGCCCATGAAAACAGCATACATTATGCTCACACAACGAAACTGCACGCTGCATTGAACAAGGCTATGGTTTTAAACGAACAAAAATGACAAATTAACGTTAACTGAGTGGACACTCGTAACGGTACTCACTCTTCCGTTACTGCGATCGAATGGGGCAAAAACGACGAACGGAGTAAAAACCGGGTCGAATGGCCTGTGAGTTGCAAGACGACTCTCGTGGGGAAACTTCGCGGAACAGTTCTGACTCAAAAGTTTTGTCGATCAAAAAATGACATTGATGTAAAAGAATTTGAACGGAGAAATACAAATAAACGATTAACACATTTTCTACATCACCATCCTATCGGCAATAAGAATTTGCGTTTCTTAAAAGCGAAAGCAAAGATGAGTACAACCACAAGAATCAACACGTATTGTTTGAGACTCGGGTTGCCCACACTGTCAACACGCTTCACATTCAGAATAACGAAACCGCATAGCTCGCATTTGACCCGGAACAAAACCGAGAAAATTGCTCTTGACATCATGGCAAAATAGTCAGAAATGTCGGACAAACGAACAGCCGATGAGTGGGTGTTGATGCGCGACCTGTCAAACAATCCCGGAACTCAAGAGAACGTTTTGATTGAACGCAAATAACCTTCTGAAAACTTCACAGTTCAGTTACAATTAAGCCCCAAAGCAAAATTTTACGCGTCATGAATTTTCGTAATTTGCGTGTTTGAAGGGTCTCCGCGCGTGTTTGTTTTGTCTTGAAGGTTGCCACGTGTTGATAATACGCAACGAAGGGATTGAGCTTGAAAATACCACAACAAATTGATAAAACACTGCAAGGTTGTTTCAAAGCCTATTCTCGCATAACTTTTGCAACACTCACAATGGTCGTCAGGTAAACTACGCGTTATAATGACGAACAAGCAAATGGATTAGCAAAATCTGTGGGCCACTAAAATTCATTTAGAGTTCCATCCTCTCTCACGTGCTAATCCCTCAAATTACTTCGATTTCCAAAAGATGAAGACAGTAAACGACAAACATCTTTATGTTTTCAACAAACAAATAGAACAATACAAGCAGCTGAGCAGTGGTCTAAACAACAGCTGACATATTAACAAACTGCACGAACATCTTGAATAAGGTCAACTTCGACACGAGACCAACTCTAACGGCACAGAAGAATGAGTACATTACGAATTCAGTGAAAAACTTGCAGGCTGTTCCCGTCCACATGAACGAACTTTCTGTTGTTGTAAATGAACGTTTTGTTTCGTTCTATAAATTTCTGATGTTCATCTGTGAAAGCCCACAACAGCCACTAAATCTCAGCTAATCATTGGTCAGCAACATTGATCTTAGTTTAATGGAGTCATCAAACTTCTTGCTGGGCGTTTTAGTTGTTTCGTACGAATTTGGACTTGTAATTCTCATTGGAATACTTAGAACTCCGCAGACTATGACGAGTTGTATTAGATAAGAAGATTTTTGCCATGTCGTAAATTGCTCAGCCGATTAATTCCCAACGACTTGCTTTATAGATGATAAATAAATGAAATTGCTCAACTAATGTTTTTGTACAAATCGCACGGTTGCAGTCATGAAAACCTGGGTTTCTAGTACAATAACAAACATGATGACCGAAGATCTGATGTTCCTAATTAACATTAAGTCCAACTGATAGTAAACAAACAGTCGCGTCGAAGAAGGTCGGAAGTTTTTGACGATAAAAATGAACGGAAGAGCACAAAACAACGAAAAATCGATTTGTTTTGACACAAAATGCGAACATTCCTCGGAGTTTATGTTAGAACAACGACAAATAAGGTTTGTTTGATCGACGAGGACGAACGGTAATATCATGAATTTACCCATTCAATAATCTTTTTTTCGGAATAATCAAGGAAATTAGCGAATCTTACAACTCGACTATCAAAAGTCCTGGACAATGTCGGCGAATGGGCGTGTTCTCGACTGATTACATGGATGGATCAACGACTGGATGCCGAGTTTTTGTCCAAGATACCTCGGTAAGTTGATTTCTTCGGAATACATTTCAACTTGTTTAGATGGGTAAACGACGGAGTTGAGCAACGAAGGTCGACCGGCTACGGATTGGCGAGTTTATTGTGGTTACAAGAAAACAAACTTCTGTCAACAGAATGAAATCGTTGCGGTTCGATTATTGACTTTTTTAACTTCTTGCTGACTAATGAATCGGGAGTTATATGCGGTCAAATTACCTACAGTTTTGGTTATTTCATAAAGGATAAAACTTGTCAGTTGGTTAGTATACTTTTGAGTGTTGGTTTAGCTTTGCGTTGTTTAGGACGTTTGCAAAATGGTACCAAGCAACTTGCTACCAAAAATTGTATCTCCGGCTTATAAGCTCGGCTTTCTGAAGACTAATCGAAAAAAATGTCGACAGGAAGATGTGAAAGTTTCGGTTGATCATCTGCAATCATCTCTTTTCAAAGTTCTTAAAGAAAAAGAAGCAGGTTGTGAAATGCACGTTATCATATTCATTTTACGATAATCGATTTTCAGTATTTCAAATATCAACATCATCGCAATTAATCTTCTTGTCTCCAAAAAGGTGATACCATCGACTGAACTACCAGACAGTCTAATGCAAACTCCCTATTTCAACGAGGAAAAACTTGTAGTTGCAGCATCTTTAAACAGCGGAAATGTTTTTGAACTGTTGATTCAGGTGGATTTGTTGAATTAACAGACGAGAATCATGCTTACGTTTAGAAAATAACGAATTTCTACGACCAATTGTACGAGCATGGGACAGAACATGTATGTCCAAAGAACAAAATTGGAGATTTTTTGAACGAATTCAAGTCTTCTGTTCAGTCATTTAGCGTATTACCACTGTTTTATGGCGAACGTCATTTGCTAAACAAAGACTCTATCGTTGATAATCTTTCGGCTTCCACAACACTAGGCGAATTAAGTTCTTCGAGATTGATTGGTCTTTAATTTTGATCGTTTTAGTTGTTGGGAAGCACAGCCGTTGGAATCGTTGAGAATCTGAGCGAAATGATGCCCGAAAAGTAAATGCGAGATTTTGGAGTTTCACGACTACAATTTTTGAATCGCGCCACACACTCGGTTTTTAGAGATCAAGCCAAGAAGTCGTTTTCAAATTCCCCAATTATTGTCGATGAACAGTCGGTTCTGTCGGCCGCTTATGGTTCGGCTGTTCATGCACTAGAGCAATCAATGACCTAAAAACAAACAAATAAACAAACTACGGAGTTGATATATTGGCTTAACTAATGAATCTAAATTGAAATCCGTAAAATGTAACAAGAAAAGAAGAGCATCTGAAATTATCAACCACATGATATCGTCGGTTGTCGTGGTTCAATGGCATCTTTTTTGACGGCGATTTCTACCGTCGGATGAGCGTCTGAAATTCGCGCTTTCTCGTGTGTTTTTTGCTGCCTTTCATACCGCGACCCATCAGAATAGCCCCGGAAAGCCGATCGAGAAATGAATCAGAACTCGCTGTCGGTCGTAACATTATCGGGTCAGGGCTGAAGATTTGCAATTAATCCAATTTCTCGAATCGTTCGTGTGATTTCCGACATCTCCACGGACAATCGATGGATGGATATACGCTTATTGTAATAATTAATATGCAAAAACATTGACGTCTTTTGAATTATACTCTTTGTTTGCTCTGACAATATCCTCATGCAACAGCGCCACAATCATCGGTTTTGACGGCGACAAATAAAACTTGAAAAACCGTCGGATTTCTTTTCTTGCCGTCACCTTCTTATTATTTGAAAGTTGTAATTTGCATCAGAATATAATCCTGACCGCAAAGACTATTTGATTGATTTCGCTGATTACCTCCGAAGTTCCTATTAATCTGTCACAAACAATTAGCCATTTGATTTAAATCTTCTTGCGTACACAAATTTGTGTTTACTGAACCCTTTCTACATATACCCATATACCTGCTGAAGCTATAAAGCCGTTTACTGCTCTTCTTCAATCCTTTTTTCTGTATTTGCTGTCGCAACAGATCTGAAAACCCATGGGATTTCGAAGTCCTTTCACTAACCTCCTTTCCTCCCATTAGGTTCATGCCGTCGAGCGCAATACCGACCAGCGAAATCCTCGAATCCGCTGATCAACTCGTCAAGATGAGTTTACACGCGCGCACCTCTTGGCGCCGCTCCTTTTGGTTTCGCGCCGAGTTTTACATTTCCATTTCGTTTGCTGATTTCACTCTTCCCATAGGAACACTGTGGTTGCGCGCCATCAACATAGACCTCCCGGAATTAACTAAACCGACGACGCATTTCGATTTTATTTCAAATCAACAAGCAATTCAGTTAGTCACTACACGTCTAACATAATGATCAAATGGATCCTCAGAGGAAAATGGAAAGCCGTTTCGATTGATGCTTTTTTCTTCTTATGTGTGCTAGAAACAGTAGCCGTGAATGAACACAATAGAACACTACACGCAAACGGTATGAACTACATAATCATTTCGGCGACAATTGCATTTAGAAAGAGCAAGAACTCGACGACAATTCGACGCTCGTCATGGTCCACATATTGATTTGAATATCACCGTACCTTACATATTCAGTGCCCGACTGTATCCATATGGATTAGCCAAGGGCGATCAGTTGGCTCACATGGATCCTCAACCGATCGATTTGCACTCGCCACTAAAGTTCTTTGGCGAATCTTATCAAACAATCTTTGTGAGTTTATTTTTTTCAATCCAAAAACAGGACTTCTAGATTCATCGTGATGGTGTAATTGCCGTATCACCGAGTGCTTCTTTTCTTCCCGCTCCACCTCAAAATCAAATGCCGTTAATTGCCGTTTATTGGATGCCAAGTAGCGGTGGTCGGGTGTTTTATCGTGAAACTACCGGTTTGATACAAATTCTTGAAAACAAACGACTCAGTACGCTTTAGACTCGTCGATTATCAATCTGGTTCAAAGCGAAGTGAACATTCAGTATCGATACGGAAGTGCATTCAAACCGAAATCGGTTTTGATTGTTACATGGGAAGGAACGAATGCTGTGAACAATCCAAAAGTAGACGTGAGATTAAATCGCTAATGAACTTAAGATTTGCAGAATTCCGATGGGAACACATTTCAAATTGCTCTTATTCTTGGCGAACGTAATTGTTTCGCTCACATCGTTTACAGTCGACTTCGAACAAACAACAATGCGGCGGTAAAATCAGAATAATGTTGAAGGTAATCGTGTTAGGTTTTCAGGCCGGTTTCAGTGGAGCTCCGGGAAATTCGATTCAATTCTCACTTCCCGGTTCCGGTACTTCTGACGCTATGCAACTGATGGAGAAGAGCAATATTGGTATTCCGGGCGAATGGCTGTTTCGCATTGATGAAGAGCAAATCTATTTGTGCGGTGCCGGGTTTCAAGGAATCGAATGTGTGGATCCATGTGAAATCATTCAAATTTTACATTTTCTTACTAGTCTTCTTCAGGCTCTCCAACTCAATGGTATCTTGACTGTTCGCGATCTTGTCATTGCGTCGACGGAGTTGCGTGTGATGTCGAAACGGGTGCATGTCCAAGTTCTCAATGCAGTCCGGGCTGGGAAGGTTCGCCAATTTGTGATCAAGGTTACTCATACGATAATATTGCTAATATCTTTTGAGTTCTTAGATGTTAATGAATGTGAAAGCGAGACGAACTTATGTCCGGCTGAACAGCCAGATTGCGTAAATACGCCCGGTGCGTACTTGTGCTTATGCTTCGAATATGACAATCGTACGAATACATGCAAAGGTAAGTGCAATGAAATCGAAGTCGTCACATTACGATTTGTAGGTTCATTATCGGCCTTATCTTCGGAACAAATTCCCGTACATGTTATGCCATTGGTTCCACAAATTATGCCAAAACCAAAACCATCACGCAAAGAACAATCAATAAATGAACGACCAAGTGCTCGTTTTGTCGAACCAACAACACAAAGCACACCACTTCCTATACCAATGCAAACACTTGAGCCATTGACGATTAGAGTTGTGATGATTTCTTACTAGTTTTAATATCTTTAACTTTATAGCCATTACTTCATTCTCGTCGTGTTTCTGTTCAACCGCCATGTCCAAAATGTGATCCAAATGCAAAGTGTGTTAATTCCGAATGTATTTGCAATTCTGGTTGGACCGGCAATGGACTTGTACGTTTGGAACGCGTATAATCGTTCACATGTACGAGTTTTAGGTTTGCACTGATCTGAACGAGTGCTCAATGGAAGGTATTTGCGGTAGCAATGCAGAATGTTACAACTCACCCGGTTCTTACCAATGTCAATGTTCGTCCGGATTTGTTGCAACACCTACAGGATGCGTAGATGTAGACGAATGTAGTGAAGGAATAGTCGTTTGTGCGGGTGGTAACACTTCAGTTTGTGTGAACAAGCCCGGTGGTTTTGAATGCCAATGCGCGCGAGGGTTTGCTGGTCGTCCGGATAGTCAAGAAGGATGTATTGGTAAACGTTGATCGTTTTATTTACACTTGATTTCAATGATTCAGATATTAACGAATGCGATATCCCTGAGTTTCATTGTGGAAACAAGGCCAAATGTCGCAATACAGCTGGATCATTCGAGTGCGAGTGCTTCGAGGGTTACGAACGTGCACACAATTCGAGTCAATGTGTCGATGTAAACGAATGTTTGCTTAGTCCATGCGACATGTCGGCGATTTGCACCAATTTAGACGGAACTTTTCGCTGCCAATGCGTTGACGGATATGTCGGAAATGGAGTTGAATGCAAAGGTTAGAATTAACTTTACAATCCCGACTAACTTGCATTCATATTCAGAAACAATACTTTTCCCTACTGGTCATAATGCAACAACTTTACCGTCGGTTCAAAATGCGGTGATTCCGTTTCGTTTGGAAATGCCAATTAACTTATTTGGTCACAGCTATGAAACAGCTTACGTATCGATAGACACGAAGATAGCACTTATAATCTTTTGTTTTAAGGTTTCTGCTAACGGCGTGATCAGTTTCGATCGTGCGTTCAGTGAAATGAGCTCGCATCCACGCGAAATACGTTCCACAGCCATTTTCCCCTTTCTTTTAACCAACAATATGCAATCGGGTGGTGTGGTCAGTGTTCGACAAGTGACTGGTAAGTTCTCCATACTCTTTTGTTGCTAACACTTTTTGCAGAACTAGATGCCTCTAATTATGGACTTCTTACACGCACTTCGCTTATTGTACAAAGTAAATTCAATTTGAAAAAGTTTCAAGCATTGTCGCTGCTCATTGTTACCTACGATAAAGTCACAGCATTGCATAGTTCTCGAGTATGAAATCCGAGTAGTCGTGTTTCAAAGTTTACGCTTTTAGATGAACACGTTTCAATGCGTGATTGCTCATTCAGCAGATTTTACTTTTGTTCTTTTTCTGTACGAACATCTCGAAGACGAACATCCGAGCTTTGTGGGCATAACGCATCCAAATGGATTTACTGAAGTTCCGAGTTCATATTTGATTTCGCAATCGAACATCGGACAGCCAGGAAAATGGATGTTCCAAATCGACAAAGACGGAAACATTGGACTTTGTCCAAGCGGTAAAATTGGACCACCACTATGTCAAAAAGGTCGGCAAATCGACGAGCAGAAGTTTGTGAATTCAGTTTAGATTGCACGCCCGGAACTTGGGGTTTTGATTGTGCTAACACGTGTCATTGTGCCAACAATATGCCTTGCGACTTTGTTAGTGGATTTTGTTCTAATGGTCAGTGCTCTCGTGGCTACACAGGACATAGTTGTATGGAAGGTAAGTTTGTTGAAAAACTGAAAATTGATTAGATCACTTTTCAGACTTGAACGAATGTTTATCTCCGACTTTAAATCGCTGTCATCCAAATGCGACGTGTTTGAATACCGTTGGATCGTATGATTGTCGATGCAGAGAACGTTTTTATGGCGACGGTTTCACTTGTAATGGTAAGTAATGCAAATGAAAGTGTGCATTATTACTTTTATTGTTTAAGTTGTAAATGGTTGTTATCGGAGATTTGGACGTGAGTGTACAAAGAACGCTTATTGTGACGAAACGAACGCGGAGTACCCGGAATGTGTTTGTATGGAAAATTTTCATGGAGACGGTCGACGAGTTTGTTATCCAGATGTCAACACAAATGCGGAAGCAACTACCATAAGATCGAATACGATAACGAACCCGCGTCAACGAGTGATCATTTCAAATGGAAAGAGTTCAGAAGCCTCAGATGAACAGCCGTTTCTTATGAATCCATGGCGCAGTTCTGAAAATGCTGAATCGGCACCAACTTTCACAATTTCCCCCAAAATTCAATCTAGTCAAACGCGAATAACAATGGGACCAACAAAACCGACGATATCTACAAAAACAATCATTGAAAGTGAAGAAGATGCAATAGAATTTTCGGGCGTAGATTCACAAACAACACCCGGCTACGAAGATTCTAATGAACGAAGTAAGTATACTTCGTGAATAACTAACAACTGTGTTCTTCTTTTCAGTGCTCTTTTATCTGATCCTTCCCAGTGTTTTTATTGGCATTTGGTTCGTGTTGATGATCATAATCATAGTGATATGTTGTCGTCGAAGAAGGTAACTTTCTTTATCAAGCTGTAAATTTCAAATTGTTATTTCATTTATAGGCGCAGTAGAGCTAACAAATACAGTCCACAGATGATGGGTTGGACACCGAGGAACTACACGAGTACACGGAGTAACTACTTCTCGCAATCAACAATGAACTGACCTCATCTTAGTAATATGTGGTGCCAGAAGAGTCACAAAATCAATAAAAATTCCATAAATCATTCTGCGCTTAAACCTGTTCCTTTTTGCTTATATCCATCAAAAATCGTCAGGTAGAGCCCTATACAAGGATTTTTTGTACAAGAAATACAGTAACCGTACAAAACATCATAATAAGGTACAGGAATACAGTAGCCGTACAAAAGTAACTTCCCGATCTCGCGGAGAAGTCATTTATTATCACTCTCGGGGAGGAACCACCTGTCAAAAACGACTTCACGACCGAGTGCCACACCGACAAGACCGCAAACCGTGAAAATTCATTATCGAAATCGACCTTTTTTTGTTCAAATGTTCATTCTTGCAATCAACAATCATTTACAACTGAATGAAATGTAACGATATTAAAAGCTATAATCAAAATTGTGATCACAAGATTAAGTGATTTCCGATCATGCTAATTTGTGATAGTTCGATAAAGAGTTGTCGTATGTTGATATAGTTGATACCTACGAGATTCTACCAATGTGTTCAACAGTCTGCAAACCGAAAGTGAAGACATGAAATTTGCCGGTTGTCTTCGTGACTCTAAGTCAAAGATTGAAAGTACAAAAGAAAATGATTTCAAAGGTTTATTTACGACAAAAGCAATTGAGTAACTGAAAGTCTCTAATCTCCTCGCCAAACAGTGAAAATCTCAAAATCACTACGCTTGTCGATAGTCAGCATAATGTTTTATTTGGGACCAAAATTCAACCCTAGGAGTAGTGATCAAACTCTCACCAATAGAATCGCATAACACAACCTTGATATTCAAGAAATGAATTCGAAGGACCTGAAAATTTGTTAATGTCATGAACATTATTACTCAATTTGGATTGTGTTGGCCTCTAGCGAAAATCATGAGAAGGGTTGCTTCGATTATTTGACTAACTAACTTGCTGAATACACCAGCGCGCCGACTAACGAAACTCGATTGTAAGTTGTCACATCTTCTATCTTCATTTCCGTTACAATAGTCCCAATTGCAGGACTGCCGGTAACGTGAAGTATTGCTTCGAAAGATCAACCTATACAGGCGAACTCGAACAGCGAAATTGGATCCTCATCAAAAAGCCTCGATTCTGACCACTCGTTCACATTGCTTGCCAGGTGAAGACCGAACTGGTCCACTATAAAAAGCACCACCGAAAAGACTCCTACAGAATTCCCGAGCTCCCACTTCAAAGTCCCTTTCAATCCAGTTCCGTTCATCGTCTGTTGTAAAGCACCCTAATAAATCCCGTGCAACGACCATGTTGGTGCTGTTAAATCAAAGTAACGAGCTGATCTATTAGGATCATTCGCAAGACGTTTATCGAATGGCGAATGGAAACCACCGATTTTGCATTGTATTAGACGCAGTAAAGGCAGCGGCCACTTTTGTGCAACTTTTTCACACCTCTTGGTGTGTCTAGTGATTGGCGGCGTTTTTTTCGCTCAATCTTGCCGGCATTCGGCTCAACTCAGTTTTGTGAGGCAGTCGTCGACTTTCAAAGTGTCGACCGAGGATTTTGAACCGCGGAAAGAACCATCGATCGAGTGTTAGTTCGTTTTCTTCGCGTGTTTGTCGGCATTGTTTACAAGGCGCTTAAATAGTGTGAGAACAATTCCATCGTATTCCTCATTCGCCAAAGAAGTGAAAAGGTCTGTTTTCGATGAATCTCCGGGACACGCTGGGTTTGTCCAGTTGTTGGACAAAGTGGCACAATACAGAAAAGAAGATCGGTTAGAGGACGCTTACGATCATCTTCGTGAGTTTGTGTTTGCTAGTGACGCTGAGGTGCTCGAACGCGACCGATCTTTGCTCGAAATGGGTTATGGGGATCGAGCGGATTTCGTGAATCGGAAGCCATTAGCGCCAGACGTACAACAACAACTTCGTCAACTCAATTTGGTATGTTACGCTCGATATGATGGCTTATCTTCTATTTTCAGGTCACTCACAATTTCGGTGTCAAAGGAATGCACGCAGTTTTTGCGGCTCTGGGCCATCCTAAAGCGCCTCTTCCTGAAGGTTAGTTTTTACAGTAAAGTTCGTAATGAAATTTCATGTTTCGTGGAAGACGTGCGAAAAGGCATTTCCGAAGAACTACTTCAAATGATCGACAAGACATAATCACCAACGAAGATGAGCGAAATAGCAACAACAACGTGGCATTCAGTGCAGCTTTTGAGCGCCCTCGCTGTTTATCTCATTTTCCTTGGTGATTGTTTTAGCAACGCGAACTTTTTATTATGTTTTTAAAACAATAAACAAAGATGCTTGCTGATTGTTGTTCGATATTCGAAGCCGTTGAAACGAAATGAAATGGTGCGTCATGAACATCCGATGGTTTATCATACGTTTGTGTGTTCCAGCCGACTCGATGCAAACGGAAACTCATCGCAACGACATTCCAACGGTCGTTCGCGCAAAGTTGAAGTCGAACCGCGAATTCTCGTGGAGCGTGATGGAGTTTTCCGTTTTCTCAAACTGGTAATCTGATTTCCTCGTGTTCGAAATGACTTCATGAGGTTTCGCTGGCCGACGAGAATCACGTCTACTTCCACGCGAATCGAACCAAATCCATGTGCTATCAGCGAATCGCCGAATGTTGCAGCGAAATCGACGCAACAAGTGAAATGATCAACGGTAACAACTGTTGACATCGTCCATTCGAAAGATCGCTGATTTCAGACTTGATGCTGAAGATGCAAGAGGCTGCACGAAAATGCGATTACGACGAACACACACCGGGAAGTGGATTTCGGTCGTGCTTTGGACCGAAACGTTGGACGAGAACTTGTTGTTCCCGTCGCTTCACTGCGACTACTCGTCGTATCGTGGGATGCTGAAGGGAATCGAGAGCTTGGATGCTTCTTGTTTCTATGGTCGTACATTCGGTTTTCAGGTTTGTAGGTTCGAAGTCTTTGAAATTGCTTTTCTTTTTGGCTTTTAGTTTGTTCCGAGCGTCGCGTCGATCTTCAATGCGATTGGAATCATTTTGGCCACCTACTCGTTGTCGTGGGAAAGTGGAACGGCGGCGTTCAGTTCGCTAGACAAGATCACGAAACTCCAAGCCAATAAGTGGATAACACTCTCTTACAAGATTCCTAAGATTTATTCAAATCGAAGTCTCCAAATTTTCTTCGATCTCTGTTAACAAAAGGAATAATGACAACGACAGTCGTAGATTTATTCACAAGCTCAAACTTGACTTAACAAACTCAAACAACAAATTGAAATACGTAGGAAATGGGAAGAAAGCATAACAACAGGCTGCAACAACACAACAACAGTGAACGCAATTCTTGACCAACGCGGAGAAAAGCGACATGAGGCAATCAAGATTAGAGCATCATCGGATGACCACTGGATAGGTGACTGTAGACTTCAGATTAAGCAAGCAGGAGAAATCGTTGGGCAAACGAAATCAAAACGACGGAAATTAGAACAAAGCGGAGAAAAAGATGGCAACCGGTTGCTTGGTCATGAAGAAAAACGGCAACTGACCATCTGAACGACGATGGCGCCGATCACGAAACGAGGTAGCTCCGTCTTTTACTGCGCGAAGCTGGTTGGCACGCCATTTGCATTTCTCTTTGCGCCCAAACAACACGAATGACCATCGTTGGACATTGCTTATAAACTCGCAGTGATCGCATTCCAGAATATACGATGGCAAAACTGGGGTAGCTTCTGTTTGAACTATTGAATGCAGAATCTTGGAGTGGTGTGATGGTTTTTTGAATGATTAGAGATTGAAGACAAGTGGTTAGATGCTGTGACATTCAACGATTGAGAATTCTTGAAAACAGTCGCGGATGAAGAACAACATCGATTTCACTACAGGAGGATTGCCTAAATGCTCGCTAAGAACAACCTTCGAATACACTACAATCATCAAGTTCAACTCCCTTTCAGCCCCAATTGAAAACGTAATACTAAACGAAAACCAATGTTTTGATCTACTGAACGGGATTCAAGAGCAAATGAAGGAAAAAAGAGTGAGTGAAAATGGCTGACATTCAGTCGTAAATGATTGTTGATTGCAAGAATGAACATTTGAACAAAAAAAGGTCGATTTCGATAATGAATTTTCACGGTTTGCGGTCTTGTCGGTGTGGCACTCGGTCGTGAAGTCGTTTTTGACAGGTGGTTCCTCCCCGAGAGTGATAATAAATGATTTCTCCGCGAGATCGGGAAGTTACTTTTGTACGGTTACTGTATTCCTGTACCTTATTATGATGTTTTGTACGGTTACTGTATTTCTTGTACAAAAAATCCTTGTATAGGGCTCTACCTGACGATTTTTGATGGATATAAGCAAAAAGTGACTGGTTTAAGCGCAGAATGATTTATGGGATTTTTATTGATTTTGTGACTCTTCTGGCACCACATACTACTCATGTTTTTTGTTGTTTTAATAAACTACAAGCAAATAGTCGGTTACCACCGAACAGGGATCTTCACTGAAGACATCACATCCTTGGAACTGCTAATACACAATGATAAACACAAAGTTTATTTGGGCACATACTAAATTACAATTAACTTAACGATTCTTCTTTGTTTCTTCTACATTGACGTCTTCATAACGCTTACCATGCTCAGTTAACAAGCCTTTCACCAAGATCGGATCGTTTTTGGCAAAACTACTCCAATTGTAATCTGCTTGTTGTATGAGCATCGGCAATAAGACGTCGGATTGATTCTTGATGAAACTACGTATCTCAAAAGATCCTCTAACGACAGCAATACGACGAGACAAAATTTTGAAGAATACACCGGTGATCTCTGGAACAAAAAGTTTTTAGGTTCTTGATCGATTTTAACATACCAACTTTCGACTTAACCAGCAATAACTTCAAATGTTCCATCATGCATGTGTAACCGATAAAATCAAAGTTAATGAGTGCGTTCGCAATAAGTTTAAGTAATTTGAGTTTATTCTTTGGCATCGTAATTAACGAGTCTATTTGCAATATGTATAAGCAATTAGTTTATTGTTTTATCAAATATGAATAAAACAAAAGATGAATTCCCATAAAATCGAATACCCAGATTTCTGTATGAAACAGAAAAAAGTGTATATCCAAATTCTGTATGCCCAGAATCCGCTTGAACATTCCAATATGTCTGAATAGTACACTACTAATGCGTATCGTGAAGCCATTGGTGCTTCGTCCCAAATGATTGCATCAGCATCTTACCGGCACGAATTGTTGCTGTCAAGTTCGAATTGGAATCGTGATCTCGAGCGGAACTCCGAGATCAAACGTCTTGCGACATGTTCGTCCGTCCGGTAACAACAAAGCAAGAATTCCGGTGAATGGGTGAATGCGCATGTTAAGAACTTCTTTTTATTGCTGTTGATGAAATGACACAAAGTCTTGTAAACGTAAGTCTTGCCGGTTCCACCTAGACCATCTACATAGGAGCATTTAGACTTTCCGTCAATTTGAGGATTCAGAAGAGCGTCGAGAACTTTCTCAACAATTATTTGCTGTTCAGCGTTCAATGTTCTGTACAACTCTTTTGCGGCTTTAAGTTCCTGGTCATGATCGATTGTATCGTCAATATCTTCAACAGCGTCCCTTGATGAGAAGTCTTTGATCGACTTGTTCCGACGTTGAAGAAGTGTGTCAATTCGTTGAGCCGGCGTTTCACTGTACTGACGGAAATTGGCTCCGAAAGACAATCTTGAAGTTCGTCATGAATATCAACGGCTGTTTTGTGACAATTTTCTTCGGACAAACGGTGTACTCTGAGATCATCACGTGCAGTAGTCTTGCGTTGACGTGTGCGGACCTCGTTCTAAACGGAACCAGTGTTTTGGACATGTTTAGCGGCTTGGAAACAGGCATTCTTAGACAGACCCACTTTTTCCGCAATTTTTTGATACGAATAGCCATTTTGGTGCAAATCAACGATGCGCTGGCGTTGAGCAGGAGTAACGTGAGTAGAACGACCCATTATAAGCAACAAAAAATGAAAAATTGAAGAAGTGTCATTAAAAGCGATCGTCCCTATTTAATTGAGCGCCATTGTACTCTTCGTCAATCAGATCCAAAACCAAACACGCTTCTCCAAATTTCTGGCAAAAGTTCCATTGACTGTTAGTAGATCTTTGAAACTTTTGGCTCCTTTCGCGTGTTGAAGAATCAAACGCAAATATTTGCAAGTTGCGTCCGTCCGACCATGATCCCAACGCGGAGCACACGACGATGCCATTTTCCGTTTGACGAACCGCGTTGACTTGCGTAATGCAAAATGTAACCGAACTGTAATACGAAATGCACTTGCAAAATGCGGATCAATATTTAACTTACATGGTAACCTCGCCGTCCGCAGGGCCCAAAGCCTCCAGAACTTCAGCTGACATCATAGTTGTAATGTCTGCTGGTGGCTGCGCTTCTACTTGGACTTGCTCATTCTCTTTTTCAACCGGATCTTCCGCTACTTTGAGTTGATGGCCTTCAACTTCTTAATGTTTATTGGCAATCTTCGCGAATGAAATGGATGACTTCCGTGTTGCAGGCTTATGTACGTGGGGCGTCGTCGTTGGAGTAGCCTTAGAGCTTCCAACGTTCTATCTAACTGCTGTCATTGTTGTTGGTCGTCGGCCGTGGAAATCCATCGGGCGAGATCGGTGATTTGCTTTCGGCGTCTTCTTGCCGTAGAACAAACGGCGTCGCATTGGGATTGAACGAATGTCCGACCATGACAGAAAGAGCAACTCTTCGATTCAAAGATTCAATCAAGAGACGGATGAAATCGGGCTGACAAATGAAACAGATGAACTGTAACTGTACTGATCAAAAGCTTTTCCTTTTATACTTTTCAACTTGGCCAGCAAGTGCAAATTTCTTTTTGATTCATTAAATTTTTTAAATTCGCATAAGTAAAGGGATAGAGTTGCACGCAGCATTTCGAACACGGATTTGCATATATGTTGGTGGTGACAACTGGAGTATTTACCAGTTCAAATGGGATAAAACCAGCGAAAAGATGTATTTTTTGAAAACTTGAGTTAATAAACCGAACAACAACTTCACGAACGAATGATCGCGAGAACAGCAATAAACAAAATAACGGAAACAATAATCAACAAAAGACAAAGACTGTAAACAATCAACAGAGACAACTTTAAGAATCGTTAAACCAAATTGGCCTACAAACGATGGGCGGAAGAGAGAAGACCGAGGACGTGAGTCGTCAGTCGTGCAAGTGGACTGACGAAATTTTGGGTGGAAAATTGATCACCAAACGGTTTGGAGCAACAGAAGGAGGCGGACCTTTCGGTCTGCAGGATTCAGCCATTTCGGTGTTTTCCTTCGCATCCGCACGCGACACAACTCATTTAAAAATAGATCTCCACACGAATTGGTCATTCAGGATACAGACAGACAGACGGTTCTCGATCCTCTCAATGGGAACACAACTTCAAAACTACCAATAGCATCTTTTATTGCAATAAATTTGAATAATGTTTACAAAATTCTAACAGTAAAATGTAACGGAGAATTGACACCAAATTATACGTAGTTGTGAACCTGAATACTTCAGTCAATAGAAAATTGAAGGAACAACAAAACGCTCTTCAATGTAAGGCGCATATTCATACCCACAAATTGAAATGAAAAACGACAATGATCAAATTGGCAAGTTGAAATTTAGGAGAAAAACGCCCTTTTGTTTAGATTAAACATAAGTCCCGTTTAAATGTCTTTTCCGGTACTCCAAAATCTAAGCGTTTTCGTAAGTGTTTTCGTGTGGATTTGGACCGTCCATATAAACCGCAGTTCCATCGTTTGAGTTGACGTATGCTGGCTGAGTGATTACTCGTATTAAATTGCCGTCTTGATCCAGATATTGCAATTGAACTGTCTGTTGGTTTGAGTGCTCAGTATTCTCGTTCTCCGACTTTTCCGTGGTGCCACTCGACGTTCCGACGTCTGAAGTTGACGGAGCTGATGATCCACCTTCGCGATAAAAACGCATTTCCTAAATCCCAATGAACGTACTAAACAAAATAAAGAGCTAAACCAACCTTATTGTATCTCTCTTTATCCTCAGATGCTTTCGTTTCGTAAATCCGTCGTTCATCATCACTAAGTGACTTCCATGCTCGACCCAACTCCTGTGCGATCTGTCCAACTTTCCATGATGGATATTGAGTTTGAATATCACCACGTCGTTCGTTTGAAAAGAAGAAAAATGCGGACCTTAAAACGCTATTGAATTTAGATGAACTAATTGTTAGTTACAATGCTCGTTTCGGCGCTTTAGGATCCTTTTTAGCACGTCGCCTTTTACGCAGATTTTGTTGTCCACCGTTGGCCAAAACTTCAGCCTGATAGCGTTCGGCATCTTGTAGTGCCAAATCGTTGAATCGCTTCTTCTCCATTTCGTTCATTGTCTAAACGAACTCTGTGGAACAATCAAAACGTGTGTGTAAATTACCTTCCATTTTTCCGAACATTTTTTGCTGATTTCAGTCACGAGAATATGCTGTAAATGGACTTCAGAATGGTATTATTATATAAAAATCTGATTGTAAAGATTGTAAAATTACCTCATTTGGAAATTTCTTTCGATGCTCTTCGTAGCACATTTTAACGAAGAATCCGTATGGCGATGTCTTTCCTCTTATTGTAGTCGATTGAGTGCTACTCGAAGCTGCAGATGAGTTCGGAGGACGAGAAACGGACACCGATCGAAAGCTCGTCGCTGCTGTGGGAACAGCGCCATGTTGGGAAACCACAAACGACGACGTTTTGAATACCCGTATTTAATGCCAATTGGAAAAGCTGAGCCTAAAATGGTCATTAGTTGTTTTCATGCGATCACGTGCGCCGATGGAACTTCTGATCGCGAGTATTAAGCGGAAACAAGTTTCTTACTCTATTAGTGTGTTAATTTTAACGAACCAAAACGTTGAAAACTAATTAATAGGTTGTTATAGTACTTTATGAAAAAATAACAACAAGTTATTCTTGGAAAAAGTGAGTAAACTTTTCGTTTTTCTTAACTTGCAAACTCCACTTTGCTTGCGGTCACGACGCCGAGTGTGCGTGTTGAGCTCTTCACCAAAATTTCAATCGATACCGCAAAAATAAACGCCAACAAAAAGTGCGAAAGAGCAACGCTCTCGTCAAAATCGAGCGGCATTCCTCGACAATGCATCAACGAAACTAAAATTGGCGTCAATTAGCGACATTTCTCTCGACTTCACTATCACATGTTGCGGTTCCGAAGACATTGCTCTTAATCGCGAATCCAACTGTCCACAAAACCAATCACTTGTAATTGGGAAATAGTTTTAACACGAAACATTCATGACTATTAAAATGTTCGAACGGTGATAAACAAAAATGAATACTTTTATCCGCATAACAACAACGAAAAGTTTGAAAGTCATGAAGAAATGCTCAGCTTTGGGATTCGACGTTTACTTCGCTCCAAAAGCTCTTTTCCAAATTTCTCGTGCAATTCACCACCCAACTAAACATCGAAATCGATTAGTTTGATTGTCTTCAAACAAACCACAAAGTCAGCTCCAGCTTCGCGCATTGTCAACGCGATTCGTCGATTCTCGATGTGATGCGGAAAGATTCCGTGTGCCCAATCGTAACGAGCTTCGTCGAAGAAAAAGAGCAACGAACGTCGGGGCATGGGAATAAACACTAAAGCGTTTAGGTTCTTGTTCTCAAATGTCATGACAGAGTCGCTGATCAAGTTTAAACTAAAAGACAAATAAAAGACCAAAAAATGAATAAGTTACCTGATAAGACGATTCCCCCAAATCCACACGTCGTCCTGATGCAATTCGATTCCCGACTGTCGTTCGTTGTCGTATTCCAGATTACACAACTCGAAAGGCTCATAGTTCCCAAATATATTGTCGTCGATATTAGTTAACCTTTCGAGAATCAAATCTGCGTAATCCGGAACGCCGACAAAACGATCGCATTTTACTTTCTTTTGTTTGAAGTTTACACGAGGTCCATAATCCTAAAGAGCAATCATTGACGAAATCTCCGTAAAACTCACTTGTTTCCTTCGACCAGATTGAGAAATTAACCAATCGTCCTTGTCAATGCATTTCACCAGACGGGTTTCTTCTTCTGGTGTTATGAATTGCGGTAGGAATTTGATGCCAGAGAATGCGAAATCTGCCGTCAATCCCGAGTTTATCTTCTCGCTGTACGCGTAGATCGCAGCGATAGAGGACTCAAAATTTAGATCTTTAGCTTGGTAAGCATATCCATTGCTGTAAATATAACAGTCGTAGTCCACGAGCCTCACATTCCATTCTTCGGGTGTTGTGTGAAAACCTTTAACTCTGTCACTGTCCTTACAAAGTGCACAAAAGCGGACTCCCTTACAACCACAGGTTTTGACCATTTCATAAAAATTATGACTAGATAAAGCGAAAATCACGACATAGAAACTGAAGAGACTAGGAATTGCACAACATTAAGATTTGGCCGTCTTTCAATCCTTCAGCGTGCATCTCCAGATTAGAAGACTTTTGAGCAGAAGATTGGCGTCGTGTTGTCAAGTCGTAGCTCTGTGAAATTTTTCTAAGAGAACCGAGATCGCGACCGCAATGAAACGAACTCCGCGCGCTCATTCAACGGACAACGTCCACCAAAAAACTTTCGACTTTTAGTTTGGAATTGTTCCACTTGATGTGTCACGATTTCGTTCAACTTTTTGCTTCAATTTAATCTCGCGACCAATTTCATACTCGTTCATATAAACACGCGTAGTTCGCAATGAATCATTGGATGAGAGTGTTGACCTTATTGAAGGTATCTTTTAGCTATTCATTTTCGGAGCATGGTATCAAGTCTTACTCGACACGTTGTCTACAACTCGTTATTCTCCAGTTGTTGATCGTACGGCCATGAGCCTGTGGTATCATTTGTGGTTGTTGGTACGAAAGGAGATACTTCTCATTTGGCGAAGTAAAGTGTGGTTCATAATTGAGATTTTGTTGGGTTTACTGCTTCTGCCACTTATCATTGTTGTTGTTTCGGTAACCTCTTTTCAGTATTGGATGGTTTTATAACGCATAATTCAGAAGAGTAGCAGCGATGATATTCCAAGTGTGTCGTTCGATCCGGTGCGATTAAATGGCGGCTCAGCGGATCTTCAACAACAAGTTAAAAACATTGCACGAATCTACTCGACTTGGTGTGGTCGATCTCCAACATTGGCTTACAGGTAATTAACGTTCGTTCAATCAAACAGCTTTTAATTCTAGTGGTGATAACTCCGATGAACTGATGTTCAACGTCCAGAAACGTTATACTGAAAAACCATCATTGAAGATCGAAAAGTTCGATGATGTCGAATTGATGAAGAAAGCTCTGTTAGATGACTTGAACTCAACAATATCGGCACTTTGTGGTACTTATCTTGGTATGTTACTCGGTTTATTTCTTATTTTTGGGTAATTTCTAGGCGGTGTTATTTTCGACAAGGTGGACGCACAAAACGAAGAGCTCAATTATCGTATTCTGTTTCCACGTCGTATGGAACAGGAATGGCATTTGAAGAGTTTCTGGACGGAAGACGGACCGTACGCTCCAGTGGCCGATTTGAATAACATTCCCGGTGAACCTAAATATTGGTCGTCCGGATTTCTATCTATACAATTTGCTATCGAAAGTGCATTTTTGGACGTAACATCTTTTTAGCTTCTCATAGGTACTTGACGGAAAGTTTCAGATGATCAAGAAGTCGATCGACTTTCCGGTTTATTTGCAACGAATGCCAGCTCCACAATTCCGAAACAGTGGTATAACCGTCTTCCTCAAACAAACACCTGTGTTGTGGAGTTTGATGGTTTTGATGACAATGTTGCACACCGTCAAAAACATTGTTTCCGAAAAAGAGGCAGGCATTAAAGTATGTCCTTTGATACAAAACTATTATTTTTGTCATTTCATTTTCAGACATACATGATGGTCATGGGACTAGAATCTGTTGCTTTCTATGGTGCTCATTTTGCGATTGGTCTTTTGAAAGTCACATTCATTCTCGGAATATGCGCAGTTGTCTTTTCGTTTGGTTTAGTCGTACGTTCCTACAAATACTTTCTTCTCGATAGTTTCGAATATTTAGTACGTCAGCAGTTCGCTTTTTGTTGTGTTTTCATTTCTCTACGGACTGTCGGCCATCAGTTTTGGCGTCTTGATTTCTACAGCATTACGTCGACCGTCACTTGCATTGACGGTTGCACTAATGGCGTGGATTTTTCTTACAATTGTGGATCAATTCTATAACACATCGTTGACGAGCATCGGACATTGTTTCTTGATTTCGTTGAATCCGTACACGGCTTTTAAACTTGGAGTCAAATCACTTATCATGGCGGAAAGCACGAGTATGTTATTGAAAATTGTTTGGACAATTAAATTCATTTAGCAACTTACATTGGTTGGACAAACATCTTCGACAACTCAACACACTCTTTTGCATTTGGTTTGACAATGTTGATGCTCATTGTTGATACCACATTAATGATCCTTGTTTCTTTGTATCTTGATGCCGTTTGGCCTACGGATAATTCGCCACGACGTTCACCATTTTTCATCTTTGGCTATCGAACAGGAAACGAACATCGCTTCGAAGTCGGTCACGATGAACCTGATGCATTGAACGAAAATATGGAGCCTGATGGCGGAGCAAATGCCGATGAGGCGGATATTGACGTTCGACATATGTCAAAAGTTTGGGAGGGCACCGGACAAATGGCTGTTGATAATCTTTCCTTCCGCGCTTACAGAGGACAAGTGTGTTTTAGTTTTGTTCTTTATACTGTTTTGTATTAAAGGTTACTGTTTTACTTGGACACAATGGAGCAGGTGAGTGAATTCAGCTGTCATTCAGATGTTATGTACCAAAATTGCAGGAAAATCCAGTACTTTTTCTGTTATTTCGGGATCAACGTCGATCACCGCAGGAAACGTCTACATTTGCAAGGAAGATTTAGAATCAAGTCTTCAGTATTGTCAGCAACAAATCGGATTTTGTCCACAATACAATCCACTTTTTGCACGATTGACCGCACGTGAACATCTCCAACTTTACGCAAAACTGAAATCAAAAAATAACGATGCAAATCTCAACGACGAAATCGACACCATTGCTCAACAAGTGCAATTGAAGGATGGATTGGACAAAGTACACATTATTTGTTTTCAATAACTCAATGGTTATTTTTTAGTTTGCCGAATCCTTGAGTGGCGGTTTCAAACGAAAATTGTGCGTAGCAATGGCCTTGATTGGCGATAGTCGAGTGATTCTGTTGGACGAACCCACGGCCGGAATGGATGTTGAGGCTCGACATGACGTTCGTATTTTGTTGGAAAAAGCGAAAAAGAACCGAACAGTTTTGCTAACCACTCACTACATGGTTATTAGCGTTTATTCATTTCAAACGCATACCATCTTCTTTATAGAACGAAGCAGATTTGCTTGGTGATCGAATTGGCATTATGGTCAAAGGCCGAATGGTTTGTAATGGTTCTCCAGAGTTTTTGAAGAATCGTTTCGGAACCGGATACATTTTGACAATTGTATCAGCACATGACGATAATCTGCCATATTCTCAACAAGAAATTGTTAATAACATTCTACGTGTTGTCCACAAACACATTCCCGAAGCAAGAACTGATGTCGTGTCGACACCTGAATTTTCAATCATTCTACCGGCGAATCAAAAACATTAGTTCGTTTTCAATGCAATGAGAATCACAAGTTGTAATCTTTAGTTTTGCGAATCTTTTCGAAGAATTGGAAAATCGAAAAACGGAACTCAAAATCAGCTCATTCGGACTCAGCTTTAATACCTTGGAACAAGTCTTCTTGCGGTAACGTCTGAGTGTTTTCTACGATAATTGTGAACTTTATAGTGTGGGCGAATTAGCCGAATCTCCAGACGATCAAACCGACTCGGCACCAGTGGATACAAACTTGTTATTTGCAGATACAAGTAAATTGAAATTCGGCTGCCAATTTTATCCCCGACTTTAGACGAATATTCAAACGCTAAGTTGTGGCTTACTCAATTATTGGCCATGATACAACGACATTTCCTTAATGTGTTCAGAAACAAAACGCGGACTATTACGCCTGTTCTCTTTTCCTTGCTTCTATTCACGTTGTTTGTCGGAATGTCGAAATACAATCATCCAGCCCTGCACGAGAATCGCGGTAATTTTTGATCAAAAACATAACACTCAGTAGCATCGTCGCTATTTCAGACTTCAGTTTGAATCAACTCGAAAAGTTGAGTGTACCGCTGGTGATTTGGCACGCTGCCACAACCAAAATCGGACTTGCATTTATTGCTGGACAACTGAAAGAGATGAACTTGATTTCCATTGCGCCGCACAGCAACTTGACTCAAACGTTGATTGAGACAGCCGCAAAAGTCAGTCCACCACTCGGAATTGGTGCTGTGCTTTTGGCAAACAACACAGTACTTGCACTTTTCAATGGTGTTGCTTACCATAGTCCACCGGCCGCCGTTCTTCTAATAACAAACTCAATGATTAACAGAAAACCAGGTAGAAGTTGTGACTGTGAGTCAATCGATTGTTGTTTTTAGATTCGATCAAATTGTCAATGGAAGTATACGATGTGAATTCGCCAGAAACCAACACAAAAAACTCGTCAACGGACTCCAATTTGGTCGTGGCACTTATTGTGATTATGTCATTCTCTTCATTGATATCAACGTTCGTAATGCCATTAGTCGAAGAAAATCAATCTAAATTCAAACATCAGGTAAATTGGATAGCTAATTTATGTCAATGATTAAATTCTAGTTACTTTTGACTAAACTTCACAATTTCACTTATTGGTTTTCGTACGCTCTCTGGCATCTGCTAATGTATTCAATTTTCTGCTGTTTATTGGCATTGCTGTTTACAGTATTTGGTTGGATGAAAGGACGAATGTTGGAGTATGTTTTATGAGACTATTGTCATAGTCATTCGGAATGTTTTCAGATGCTTTTTGGTTTGGTTATTATACATTTGGAGTAGTCTTCCATTTGTCTACTGCTGCTCATTCATTTTCAAGTCATTGGTGAAAGCTTATGCGGCATTACTTTCGTGGAACGTTATTGTCAGTTTGTTTGCATTGTTAGCCGATGTTACGATGGAGGCATTAGAATGGCGGTACACAAACGAATTTCGATCTGTCATCTACGTACTTCTACCGTCGTACTCCTTGGCTAGATGTATGGTGCAGATTGCAATTTTGGCTGAAGTAGAAATGTTCGAAAGTGCATCAATTTCGGAGATTCTTCATCAAATGATCATTTGCATGACCATTTCGGGTTTCATCTTTTGGTTCACTCTTTTCTTCTTGGAATCTAAATACTTGACTCGCATTTTTCACCAGCTACAATGTCGAATTCGAAAGAACGCATATCAAGTTGTAAGTGCACAGAGTGTGTGGGTTTCATTGCGTTTCTTGAGGTGAATGCCGAGATGGAAATAAATGAAGACGACGATGTGCTACGCGAACGAGATTCGGTTCGCACATTGGGAGACGAGAACTTTGCTTTGGCTGTTCGCGACGTGTATAAATATTACGGCGGATTTTGTGCGGTGCGAAATTTGACGTTCGGAGTTCGTCAAACCGATTGTTTCGGTTTATTAGGTTTGCTTTTCAGCCATTGCGATGATATTTGAATCGTTTCAGGAGTGAATGGTGCTGGTAAAACATCGTGCTTCAACATTTTGACCGGCGATTTGCTCGCTGATGCAGGTCGTGTTTCGATTGGTGGTGTCGATGTTAGCAACGGTCCAGTCATCGGATATTGTCCGCAATTTGATGCATTGACTGGTGACTTAACTGGTCGCGATGTGTTAACGTTGATTGGAAAATTGAATGGATTGGTGAATGTCACTGAACGAGTACGAAACGTTCTCCATTGTATTCGCATGACGGCACACTCAAACAAGTTAGTAAAGTTCTACAGCGGCGGTCAGAAACGTCGTTTATCGATTGGAGTGACATTGATGTCGAAGTCTCCGTTGATAATGTTAGACGAACCTACAGCAGGTTGTTTTTATGCTATGATAAAGTTAACGGAATGATTGTAGGCATCGACGCTGCAACTCGTCGCGGTATTTGGCAACTTCTCACAGGTGTCCGTCAACATAACGTTGCCATATTGCTTACGTCGCATAGTATGTACTTGGCTGTTTATTCATATAATAACTCTTTTTTGTAGGTATGGACGAATGTGAAGCGCTTTGTAATCGAATCGGATTCATGAATAAAGGAACGCTGATTAGCATTGGATCAAGCCAACACTTGAAGAGCCGGTAAGAAATTTTAAAAGTGGTGCTGACAAAAACGTCGATCTTCAGCTATGGAAACAGTTATTTGTTGACATTTACATTGGAAAACCCAAATCCCGAATCTGCTCGTTTCTTGAATAACATCGTTACGACGGAGTTTGGCGTAAGTCGTTTAATACGATTTGTATAATGACTTTTATTTAACATTGTTCTCTTTTAAAATCTTAATTTTTTAGGCAGCAAACACCACAGATCCGCCTTCGTTTCCAACGCAACACTGGGAAATACCGCGCATCGATGGTCAATTATGGAGTTCTATGTTCCGGAAAGCTCAAACAATTGCCGAGAAATACGCTCATACAACTCATCTACCGATTGGCAGTGATTATCCGTTGATTAAGGACTTCACGTTGACACAAAATTCTCTCGAACAAATTTTTATTCGCCTCGCCGAATCCACACAAGAATCTCAGGTTTAATAGTTCGCTAAAACTCATGTTAAATTGTATTTATTCAGAGCTCGTAGCCAAATGTGGTTTCTCTTCACACTGTCTTGTATTATAGGACGCAATAACCGAATGCTTTGTATTTATATTTCACATCACTCATCACACTTTTGAACCCGTTTCTTGCCATTTTCAATACAAATTCCAACATTTTCAATCGATATGTTCTTCGTCGCTTTTCGCTTCTTCATCCGGGTTACTGAAAATTTTGGGACTCATTTCAAGCCTTACGCATAATAAACATAACTTATGTCTTATAAGGAGATAGCAGCTATCAGATAAAAAGTGTTCGAAAACATCAAAATTCAATCGAAACAAATCGTGTATCTTCAGATCAATAAAGGTCAAACCAAGGTATCTGATTGAAGACAATTTGCAGTTTGGTCTGAGTAATCTATTTATGAAATCTTTAATCAATATATGAACATAAATTTGTTAATTTTAAACAGTATTTGTAATAACAATGAGATCAGATTTACTGGACAACTGAGATGTGTTTTGTACGGCTAACGGTCTGATATCAAATACTGTATCAGTGACTGTTTCGTAGTTTGGTGGTACAACTGATGTTTTCGCACTCATCGCCATCACCGCTGCAGTGACATTCTTTGTTACGGGTTGATGGCTGGTTTGCAACAGTCCTGTTAATAAATCGTGAATACGTCTGTAAGTGGAATTTCAATTAGTGTAACAAACTGCGTAACTTACATCAGTCCGAGTTTTTCGAATATGGCAATAAACTCAGTTCGGAAATTTTGATTGTAAAACGCATAGCATAGCGGATTAATAGCAGCCGCACTAATGGCTATGATATGACAAAATGCAAACGTCGGGACATGAAAACTACTGACCAAACCAAACGTATTTGCCAAATGAAAACAGTTAAGAGGCAGCCACGCAATTGCAAAAACAACCGTGATGCTAACCATCAACCAGTGAGTACGACGATGCCGATCGGCGATAGATCTAAACGAATTTCAGTGTAAATGCTAAGGAGTTGCAATACAGCATAAAATTTATATGAAAACTTCTAAAACGATCTTGAAATTCCTGGTATTATGAAAGTCATAAAGATTTTGCATTAAGCACTTACTTTCTCCGTTGTGCAATGGCTTCATGTTCGGCGCTCGGTGGTATAAGAGAGTTACGAGCAGCAAATCGTACGCCCATTCGTCGAGCAATTCGTGAATATGCAAAGGCAATCGAAGCAAGCGGAAGAGCATATTGAACGAAAAGAACACCGACCGTGTACACCTCCTTACTGATGATCATCTGGAAGTATAATGGTAAAGATAGAAATTTGAATAAACACATACATTTTGCCAAATATCATTTTTCTCATGACAAATTGTAAGCGAAATACCACAAGCTGTATCCTTGAAAATTGCATTGATATCCGCCGCAAGGAACAAAGGAAAAGCCAACAGTAGAGATATTAACCAAATTCCAGCGAAAAACAACAACGACAGATTGTGTTGACGACGTCGCTTTGTTGGAAAGATCACCAAAACATATCTGAAGGCAATCAGTTTGGTGCTGTTACATTCTCTTCGCTTACCGATCTAATGCAATTGCTGTGATTGAAAACGTTGAAAGAAAGATGTTGAAGCCCTGTAATGAGCCAGCAATCTTGCACAACGCCGTACCGAAAGGCCAAAAAACATAATAGACGGTATAGAGGGTTGAAGGTGCTGTAACGGTCAGGACGAGGAAGTCGGAAAGAGCCAAATTTCTGAATCGTTTAAATGACAAGCAACCATCAAAGTATTTGAACTTACAAAATGAAAAAATTCCTCACATTGCGCATTTGTTTATTACGCAAAACAACTAATATCGTCAAAACGTTTCCAAAAACGCCGAGAGAGATTAAGAGCATATATGCAGCAACGACCAAATACCCAATCTGAATTCGAACTTCATTTTTTTATCAGCCATGTAAAACTCACTTCAACTGTCGAATGTTCGGTTCCCGCAAAGATATCGCTGCTACGAAAGTAGTTGTTTACCTTGTTGAACAATTGACTCCACTCCTCGCAGCTTCTAACCTCAACACCCGATTGATTGTTTTGTTCCGAATCGGCAAATTCGGTCGAATTGAGAGACGAATGTGTTGCATTAGAAGATGGATGTCCGTAAACATTGTTCGAATCATCGTCTATGTTCATATGGATGGGCAAATACGACTTGCTTGTTCGTTAACAATCGACCAAAAGTTAATCGTTGTCAATTCTTACGCACAGTCAACGACATTCGCGAAACCGGGAACTGCAACAAAACAATTAGATCTTGTCATAATTGACCAAAAATATCCAGGATGTTGAGTTACACGACGAAATGACTTCGTTGATTTTCGAATTGAACATCCACGAAAACAGATAAGATAAAGAAGCAAATGAGCACGCGGTTAAATCCTGTTTTGGACGTTAAATTACATCAACTGAAGGGCTAAGTAACACGAAAATACTTAGCTGTTTTGCACGGGCGCATATAATAGCATTCGGTAAAAAACATTAAGAGGGTAAACATTGTTTGACATGCCAACCAAATCGAATTCTCAAAACGCACCCACAAACACGAAAACAGAGTCGAACACTGAAGATGGTGTTTGGAATGATGATGAGGTGCTTTTCGAAGGCAATTTCATCGAAAAAATTTGGTAAAAATTCCCTTATAAAATGTAGTTCTCGTTAAATTGTGTAAGTTTCCCACGTTTTCTTGTGAGTGACATCTCGCGGAAGCAAAAGATTTGGCGTTAAAATTCGCCCAACTCAATGCTCATGTACAAGGAGTATGCAATCAAGAATCAAATCTTAATCACCCAAGTGCAACTTGCGAACAAAAACGGATTCACGTATTCAGTTGAAATAATCAACTTTTCAGTTACGACACTTGTCTTAAAATAAATCTTTCGAAAAGCACTTTTAAAGATCGATTGCGCAATCGTCTTAATTAAACGCATGAGATCATCAAAAACAGCGTCATAGGTCTTTAAGAGAGCTTTTAATCCTCCGCCGATTTTCATTCCATTCAGAAGGAATACACTATTAAAAATCGGGTTTATGTCTTCAGAATAATAAACAAACGGTTTGGCTGATTCGAAATAGACCAATTACTTTCAATGGGTAGGAGTGAGACTTGAGTAATCGCTTGTCCGAGGAACGGAGCAGACAGAGACGTGGGCCGTGAGATTTCAAAGTTTTCACCGTTCTTCATGTGTTATGCCCGGAAAGAAGGAAATTGCGGATTTGCTGTAACTTACCCGGACAGCGGTCGTGTGGGCAAGAGAAAGGATGATGGTCAAACCTGAGAAATGTCGACTCGAGTTACGCGCATTAGGGAAATCGTGAGGCACAAAAGTATAAGAAATGGCAAAGCTAATTCATACGTGTGTTTGTTCGAGCTGATCTATAAGCTCAAAGACGAAATGTTCCAATAGAAATTGAACAAGGAAGTACACCGGGAAAACAAAGTCGAGTATGACGTCAAGATGTCAATTGCATCTGTAAATTTTACATTTAAGATAACATTATGCCTAAACGATTGTTCTCTTGATTCATTATCTTTTTCCAGTTTCCGGAACTTTATGCTAACCGTGAATCGTCATTTCATGGCAAAATAACGAAGACAACACAGAAAACTAAGTAGACGGAAAGAATTGCGTGGTTGATGGCGGGGAACTAATAAGAAATACCACTTGACTGGTCAATTCATTTGTGCATTACATGAAATTGTACGCACACAGTGAGTACAAATTGAGGTATTTAAAACTAATAGATATAATGAACGCATAAATTTTCACTTTGTGATTCATGTTGCTACTTGTCTTCAGAAGCAAGAACAACGATTCGAAAGCTCAGTGACAAAATGAGACCAAATATCATATTGATAGCTACATTATGGCACGCGCTTCGAATTAGCTCCAAGAACATTATGCTTATCCATTGTGATTAAACATTAAATATTCGCGATTTTCCACCGGTCCGAATGTACAAAGCATAATCAAGCCAAAAATCAGAACACGTGGATTAGTAATAAGAAGATGCACATGCATTGAACGTAAACATGTTAGTTTCTCCCACATAATGCGAAGACCTTAATCTCCTTTATCATTATACTAATGGAGTGCCAAGCGAGCATGAAACTTTGTTGAATTGATGTTTCTGTAGATTAAAAATGAAAGCCGATTTGAGATTTACGTATAAATAAACCGGCTTTCAATTGATCACATTTAATGAACGAAAATTCTTTTCGGTGAGATGTATCGAACTAAACAACAGCTAATACTCACCGAGCAAACATTATTAATCAACAGCTGTAAAGTTGTCGAGAGTTACGTCTAGTCAGGTTCAAGTGCCTGGTCTCGAGATTTGGTATAAAATTTGACGCTAATTGATCCAAAAGACAGGATTTTTAGTTGTTTTCTAATCCACAAACGACTCTTTCAACCAACCTAGCAACAAAATACGCTATCAAAAATATTATCCCGCTATTCAGGTAACCTGACTTGACAACCACGTTCATTCATGCGTTTGCTCGAACCAAAATTCATCAATTCGTTTAATGACTTTTCTTCAGTTTGAAGAGTCGATGCTACAAACATCGAATTGCGTAAGCAAAGTCTTTTGGTATCCTTCTGCTAAGCACATACTTTGCTCATGTAAACGAAAAGTTCATTAGAATCGAATAAATGAATTGCAAATGTTTTCAAAGTCTTTTAATTATCGCAAACAAAACTCGAAAAGCTGGTTCGTGACGGAAGAGCGACTGTCTTCTTACGAAACAACCTCCACAACACATTTTGACAGAATGGCACGCATTAATTGATACGCCGAGAATTGTCTCCATTTTCAAACTGCACGGTACACTGTCCGGATATGCGATGGAAAACGAGCTAAGATGGTTCGTGATGATGGAGTTCATAATCCGCGTGCTACTTTTCGATGCAACTGACAGCTGCAGCATTTTGTATTAGATGGTCGTACGTGTGCATTCAAAACTAACATCTCAAACGCATAGTTGCAATTTTAAAAGTGTAGAACTCGCAAAAAGTTACTTTAGAAACAAACAAAACTGCATTCAGAAACTCAACGACAACGTCTGCATTGTACGACGGAGCTTTAACTCTCTCAACACGTTCGTCGAGTAACGGCTCGATGATTGGCAATGTACGTACCTATTCGAGTGTTTACGCTTGAAGGATTGCCAGTAAAATTGAAACGACTACCTTTACACATAAAAGCCGAATGATAGCAACAACGTTGCCACTTCAAAAAACGGTAGACAATGTGTTCAATATGAAAAAAAGAAGGTCGAAATGCTGTTCACCCGGAAACTACTGTTAATCACATTTTCACCGACAAGAGCGATAGGAATACCGAATAAATGGATTCCATTCGTCTTTTTTCTTATCACGTTTGAAGATACATAATGTTGTGGATTGAAAAAGAAGAAGGTTGCCACTCTGGATGTTCACGTTCGAAATTTTGAAGCCGTCGACGACTGAACTCACCCGCAATTCTCGGCTTTCGCATTTTTCTTGACGAAAACAATTTGTCGTTATGATAAATGAAACAGCAAAAATCAAAAGAAATGAATGCTCTCACGTATTTTTGTACCAGAAGAAGAAGATTGTGAACTGTAGACGGTGACTGTTTATTCCAAAAGCATACAACCGGCTCTTTTACTTTGACGCTGAAGCCCACGTGCTAATTTAATTGAAATCCACCCAAAAGCTTGATTGACTTTTACATGCTGAAGTAGAAAGAGATAGACGTCTTGAAACGGGAGGGTAAACACCAAACACGCCCGAAAGTTGAAGAACGTAAACAATCCTAGGAATCAAGATTAAAGGTCAAGCTTAATGGGATCAGCGGAATAAAGATCTTAGTCTTAATAATTGAATCCATATTTTCGAATGCGAACATTTGGTGTTCGCAAATTTCAACGTACTGGAATGTGACGGTTGGAGCAGAGACATGCATTTTAAAATTCGTAAAGACCGCACAAATGTACTGCTGTGTAATGAGTTTTCGTTCCGTTCTTTCTCGGATCTACTTGACTGCGCTCCAAAACTTATTGCTTGTTCTTTGAGCAGAGAGATTCGCACTTATGAGTGCGTCTACTGAAGTTCTTGGGTTGTTTTGAACAAACTAGCAACACGCGCACAAAGATCACAAAGATTGGCGGACAAAACGACGCTCGTAAAGTCGAATTTTAAGAATTATCGACGCTTCAGAATCGGCAACTGTCGTATTACCACAGGATGAAATGAGCCAAACCACAACTTGAATAAGAAATGTTGCTAAAGTGTGAGTATTTGTTTGGGGTGTTCAATTTCACGATAAACGTTAAGCGCTTTTGCACGAAATGAACAAACAGTTTACGTAAATCAGCGAATATGCAGCAACTGATCTTTTAAGCTCATTAGAAGTTTGTTCAAGGTAATTATGAGGCCTAAATGATCATTTTAAGTCCATTCAGTAGACCTTCAAAAAATAGCTGTGACGTGGTTGACGAACCTAAAAATCTGAGTTGTTTTTACAAAGACCTTTTTTTGTTTTTGTTCATTGCGTGATGTGGTTTGTATCTTAATACGTGTAATGACCAATAACATCGAATTCTGTACTTATGATGGAAAACGTTTTCTCGACGCCAATAAAAACTAGTCTTTGCATTTGAAAATGTCAACAACATGAATAAGAAGACGTGTCATTTCTAAAATACACCGATTTTGGACGTCTTGATTATTTCAAACCAAGGTTTACATATCTACATATGATTCAAAATCTTAGTGAACTGAGCAAAGTCTTTTGTATGTCAATCTGCTGATGAGTTGCCATTGTCATGTTTCCAGTTGTCTTATCCGACGACACAAAGACCGAAAGTCCCACGATGCCAATGAAGCAAACAACGAAGTAACAAAGTTGGCATGAGCAAAAACAAAAAAAGAAGCGTGAAGAGAACGTTACTTCACCCCCATTCTTGGTCATTTTGCGCTCTTGGCCAACTGCTCACTAGTTCGTAGGAGTCCGTTCGTGGTACGTGCAAGGCATTCCGTCTGTCGCACCAACCGTTTTTCTTTGACTCGATGTGTTCGATAGCTTGAGCGTTACAATTAAGTAACTTCAGTCATGAGGAGGTTATAGATTCGTTTACGATGTTTGAATATCGAATGTTTATGTGCAGTTGATTTTTTCTGTAAAATGTAACTATAGCTATTTCAAAACTCGTTGTCTATGGTTATGTTCGAAACTGGACGAACAGAATTCGCGAAGCAATTACAAAAAAAACGTGTTCTGTTGGCAAACCAGCTGTTACTCAATTCTTTAAGGAAAGCTCATTGAACATCTAATAAATTTGCGTGTTATTCTCGTCTGAAATACGAATGCGCCGAATATTCAGTCGACCCAACGAATCGCATGATTGTGAGTTGAGTGGCATGTTCGGTAATGAAAACGAGCAACTAATGAATACGACACCACCCCAAGTTCGTTACGCTTTCTTGTCACAACGCGGAAGAACGGCACGATCGTTACGTGAATCACAATTTGTTCCCATTGAAATTGAAGACAATGTTGATGCCGAAGAAATTGCGGACGTTCTATTGGACGATGATTACAATTTGGTACCTAGAAGTTTAACGACTGATGATGAACCATTGTCTTCTTCGCATAAACACGTTCCACCACCAGCACCACACGCGATCGATGGACGACGTTTGGATAACCAGTTGATTGCCGAACATCGTTCGAGTGTTTATGCGGTTCGTTTGTTTAGGACGAGTGAACGAAAAGCTTATAAAAAAAGCTAATGGATTCCAAAACATGACCGACTTGTGTTGATCTCGAACTTTGCACACGATGAGCGCGAGCGAGCCATTCGACGTTCTTTCTTTCGCTCTGCCCGCGGGGCGCCCGCTTTTTGTAAGAGTTGCACCAAATTTCGAAAAAGTCTTTTTGGTCGAGAACGCGTGTTTCAGCGGAAAGAGGGGCGAATGGTCGTTCTGGATTGCGCTTTTACCGCGCGCCTTCGTGTTTCACGTGCTCGGAATTCGCATGCGCACTTTCAATTATTCCCATCTGATCTTAACGAATCGAAGCGCTTTTAAACGACTCCGGACCGATGAGCGTTTGCACCAACGAGATTCAGTTCGTGGTTTCTAGCGAAATTGCGATGCGTTTGATTTTTGCACGTTGCAGCGGCGTGTTTTAACTAGTGAAGTGTGGTCTCGCGTTAAAGACGTGGACGGACCTCGAATGTCCACAAAAAGAGTGGAAATTTGAAGAAACGAGAGAAATAGCAAGCACCACCATGCGCGGTTTGAAGGCTCGTTTTTTTCACTTTTGCTTTCTCTTCTTCCTCATTTTTCGGCATCATCTTTGCGTGCAAACCTTCTATCTGCGTATGCAAATCTTTTTATTGCAAATAAACTTGATGGTAGTAATCATTTCATTAACTTTTCAGCATCGTCTTGAACATCATCCACAGTATTCGAACATGCGTTTGGGATCGCGGAAGCTTGGAGTTCATCCAATGCATCCAACGATTCAAGCGAAACAAAATCAGGTAAGCACGTTGTTTCGATGGAATGCCTTCTCAGTATACAGGCAGATTAACACATGATCAATATATGTAAACATTATTTACATAAGGTTATCAGTTGCTTTAAAATCAATTTGTGTCGAAATTCTGATTGGTTTCTTGATAAGCTTAAAAATTGGGCCTGTTATTGAGAAGCGGCAGAACATTAGATGTTCAACAAATGTTTTTGTTTGTTGTTTCTTTCCGAAACTAAAACCGGTAGTTGTGATCGATTTGAGTGTTTTTCGCAGTTTAAAACCCAACACTTTGACGCGAGCTGTTTGCCGCGCACCACTCTTTTATCTGAACCGTCAGTTTGACGTAAACTGCGAAACGGAAACCTTTGGATTGGCCGGCGGGTTGCACGTTTTGCTTTTCTTCGTCGTCTCTAACGGCGGCCGCGTGTTTGCTATGCGAACAACATCAGCTGACTGACCATCGCGCCGTACCACCGCCATCCCTCAGGGGCTTTCTTCTTCGTTCGACGCTCTTCGGCCTTCTTTCCGCTTTCTCACCTTTTCTTTCGAGTTCAAAATTGGACCCCGAGGATTGAAATGCCCTTTTTCGGAGGCATTTTTTGCTCCTTCCATTTGTGCTCTTTTTCCCACTGTTCGTTTACTCACAAGGGAAGTGCACGAACATAATGTGGGATTTGTGAACGATGTTCGAGTCATCTTGTCCAGTTTGAAAAGTTAATCAACAATTGTGCTCTCCGTTTTTCTAAAATGGCACGCTACAGCACGCTAGAACGCTCGAAAGTTCGAGCTAATTTCATTACGATTCACTTTCAAAAATTGAGTCATAGAAAATGTGCTGTGGTGGCCGAATGGGTAAGCGGGCTACCTGCAGAAGCTCTCTTCTTTTGTGGGTTACGAGTTCGAATTTTTCGATTGTGATTTCAAGTGCTCGCATTGGATCTATTAAGCGACTCCAAAAAGTGCTAAAAAACCAATTGAACCACTTGCAGTCATTTACCTTTTACTCTTTTTCCTTCTGATTTCTGGATACAAGGCAGGAGAACGCACCCGGCAATCGAAAGAATTGAACCCGCGTCCACCAAAAGAAGAGAGCTTTTGCAAGCAGATCGCTTACTCATTGCGCCATCGCTGCTCATTTTTCCTTGTTCATTATCTGGAAGACTTTACGAGGGCCCAAAACTTTCGAACGTTCTAGCGTACTATAGCGTGCCATTTTGGAAAAACGGAGAGTACAATCGTTGACTAACTTTTCAAACTGGACAAGATGACCCGAACATCGTTCACAAACCCAACATTATGTTCGTGCACTTCTCTTGTCAGTTCATTGTGTTCCCAAGGGCTTCGTTGCTCTTATCGGTCAAGTTTACGGAACTTGCGAACACCTTTGATTGTTTCTTAAATTTCTTCATTTTTGAGGAAAACAAACGACTTATACGCCGATCAGTACAACTTAATGCGGTTGTATTTGTCCGACAAACTTTTTGCTCATGCGTTAAACCAACGAAATGGACCGAAAAGTCGAAATCGCTGCTAAAGAGCAGCAACGTTTGGCCGACTATAAGGTGAACACCGTCAGTTTAGTTGTTTGCTTTGAGAAGAGTTATTGACTATAAACAGCAAAAACGGTTGCAATTTATACAGTTGTTGTTGTTTTAGATGTACTTGATAACAACACTTTTAACATCGCAGTCCGAACAACCGGCACTAATTAATCGCGTGTTACCAAAGGAATTGCTATTACGGTCAGTTTGATTATGAGTTAGCACTTGAGATTGTTGATTTCTAAAGTCCACTTGTAAGCGTTTGTTTTCAGAATATTCTCCTATTTGGATATTGTTTCGTTATGTCGTTGTGCGCAAGTGTGTCGTATTTGGAATCGATTGGCAATGGACGGAAGCAACTGGCAATCAGTGGATTTGTTTTGTTTTCAAAAAGAAATTAAAGTAAGACACATGTGCTTATACTTTCATCAACTTGAGATCATTACAGACCTCTGTCGTTGAGAATCTGGCGAGTAGATGCGGTGGCTTTTTGAAAGAATTAAGTCTCAGAGGTTGTGAAAATGTGCACGATTCGGCGATGCGTTCGTTCTCCGCCAAATGTCCAAATATCGAAGCACTTTCGCTTAGCAAGTGCAAGTACATAACTGACAAGTTAGTTTTGCCATTTAAAAACTTGGATAATCACGCAGTTTTTCAGCACTTGCGAATATCTTGGTCGTTACTGTCATCGTTTAATGTTTTTGGATTTGGAGAATTGTACCGCTATCACCGACAATTCACTCAAATTTTTAAGGTGAATACCAAAATTTCCCGCGTTTCAATGCATTTTCTTCTGTTCAGTGAGGGATGTACACACTTGGCTGAACTGAACATCAGTTACTGTACGAACATTACGGATACGGGAATTGAAAACCTGTTCCGTGGCTGCAACAATCTAAAGTCGTTGATAGCAAAAGGTTGTGAAGGGGTGAGCAACGAATAGCAGTCACATTTAATGTGTTAGTTTTACAGTTGACTTACGCGTGTTTCCAAGGTTTGAACAAGCACATGAATCAATTACAACGTTTGAATCTATTGTCATGTTCAGTGAGTTAAGGAAAAAAGTCGTCATCAAATACTGAGTTCTTAGGCGATAACTGACGAGACGATGGAGATTATTGCCGACAGTTGTCCTTATTTGGAGTTTCTATGTATTTCTAATTGTAAAGAAGTAACCGACAGAGGAATCAATGCATTGGCTAACAGTTGTTATGCCTTGAAGTAAGAGGTTGATCATATGCAACGAAAAGATGTAAATTCCAGAGATTTGGAATTAGCTTCCTGCATCAATGTGTCTGATATGGGATTTATTTCTCTCTCCAAAAATTGTCACGAGCTGGAACGAATGGATTTAGAAGACTGCGTTCTAATTACCGACACCGCGTTGATCAACTTGAACAGCGGATGCCCCAACTTGAACAGTTTAACTCTCTCGCATTGCGAAAACTTAACTGATCAGTCGTTGGCTGAATTGTGCAACACGCACAAGAACTGCTTGCGAGTGTTAGAGTTGGATAACTGTCCGAATATTACGGACGCTGCATTGGATCACGTACGACCAGTGCAAAATTTGGAGCGAATTGATCTTTACGATTGTCAGTTGATTACGAAAGAAGCCATCAAAAAGTTTAAGGTGCGTATAAGGTAGAAAACAAAAGCTGTCAATTTAACTGTTTTAGCAACACAGACCAGAAGTCGTTGTTCACGCTTATTTTGCTCCCTCAACTCCGCCAATTCAGGCCCAACCAACACGTAGAGGCATTTGCAAGTGTTGCACAATTTTATGAAGTAATCATTCCACTAAAATACGTAAATCAACCTTAAAACACGCTTTCGTATCAGTGTAAACCTCTGCATTGTGCGTATTTTATGTACAGTTTTCCGTGATCCATCGCGCTATTTTCGATTTGCAATCGAACCCTCCGTTCTACGTGTAGTCGAATTCATTCAAAAACGTGTAACCCAACTTTTTACAATTTCAATGCAACGACATGATAACCGTTTTGCATTGTAAATATATAAGTGCAAATAATCGAACCATAATTGTAAACCATTTAACGTGTATATCTTTCCTTGTACGTTTAACTCTCGATACGTTGTTTTCCGTTTACGTGCAACTTTTTGTCATTTCTTCATGACAATCGTCTGTCGGGTATTTGCAGGATTCACGGTTGTAATCGATATTCTTTGTACATATATTTATTTATTTAATAAACTCAATGTGTCTACGGCGAACTGCTTTGTCTGAGCAACTTATACGACAAAATCTCAACTTTTTAGTCATATACTCGCTCAACCATTAGTTGATTATAACGACTTAAAATTCCTTCTCAAAACATCAAATGCTAAAGTTAGCAACAAGCGTGTTGTCTTCTTTGTTTCGACCACCGGTGCTTTCTCAGCCTTCTCTTGAGCTAAATAACCGAAGGCTTGATCCGATTTTGTTTACGCGTTTTGTGAGGCTGAGATCACTAATCCGAAGACACCTAATTGTCGTCATCTATTGTGCGTTTCTCATTACGCAAATTTAAATCTTACCGCCGGTGTCAAAAGCAACCAACAAAATAGGTCGACAACAAACTCCAAGAAACATTTGCATCACGAATATTAAGGTCGTCGATTATGTCGAACGGTAGAAACCGGAAGTGGATTACGGTAACTCTTCATCGCTAAGATTGCAAACACTTCTTACGCGGATGAGAACCGGCAAATAAGTTAACCTTGTTAATGAACAATACAAGTCGAAAAGCTTTTTGTCACCGCACTCAACTTAATGGATGCGAAATTTACCCAGCAAACAGATCAACGGACATCTCTTGCTATCGGATTTTCCGATTCTCAGCTTTGCGCTCGAACATCGTTACGTTCAACTTGCCGACATAACGCAGCGATTGGTGCGCAACAAGTTCCCATCAAGTAGTTTCGTTGCAAATAGACAAACAATCGTACGATTTTGGTTGTTTTTTCGGAATTACACGTAAATTCGCTTCGAAAATAAGAATCCCATTCTCGCCCAGTCGGTAATCCATATTATCAAATGAAAGTCGACAAGAAATGTAATTTTGATAATTTGCTCGCTAACTTAGAAACTACATAACCGTGTCATATCCCAACGAGGTACCATTTCATAACGCCCGCAATAATTCTTTGGCGGAGAAGATACACGGAATGAGAATTGTAATCAGAAAAATTAAATATCTAGGCCCATCATGCATCTCAATTACACCTTTCCGAAGAGTTTACTTTTGCTTATTGGAAATCTGTCCAATTGTAAGCTTGACATCAACAACTCGGATCTATCGATGGAAATAGCTAAAATGTTTGTGGATTTGACTTCTCATTTCGACTGTTTTTGTCGACTTCCATTTCGGCGGATCGTCGTTCTCGCGCTCGAAAGTGAGGCCATTAGCCGGGAAGCTTACGCAAATTTCGGAGTGCAATCGTGTCAGCAATCATTTTTCAAAAAATTTCTCGTTACACGATGGAGCAATGGCCAGAGGGCATGAAGTTGGCGTGCAAACGGCTAATTGACTACGCGATGTCAACGCATCTCGACTTATCATAAGTGAATTGAATTTCTCGAGGCCCGGATTATTTTCGAATTTCTCAACACACTATTCGACTAAACGTGCGGGACTCTTCTAGTTCCTACTTTAATTTCGATGGATATCGTACATGTGTCTAATCAATTCACTTGCAATTGTTGGCGTTTGAGCTGGAATTCATTGTCAACAATCTTCGTTACGGTATTTCCGGTTTTGTGTAATACACGTGTCGAGTGGTCGCAATTGTCAAGAAGTGACTGACGATCACCCCCCGTAGTTCTTTGTGTTTTAACTGCAAGAATTCTGCTCCTAATCCACTGCCAACATTAATCCATTTATGCACGTTGTACCATGAGGTTCGTTCGCGTTTATTATATCCCTCTATTTGTTCGAAGCCGCGAAGTAATTGGGTCAAAACTCATAGTCAAATGAAGTTTCGATTATACGGAAGACCAGGATCGAGGTCTCGTTGTCTGTGAGTGGAATTTCGACCTGGAAACGTCAATTTGTGTATTCGATTTGTTAACCCGAAGATAAAACGGTTAAAAGCACTTACGGTCTGAATCGTTTAATGCGCCCAACGACCGTGACTGAGCGCAAATCGTTAATTAACAACGACGAGAAGATAACGTTTATTTAAACCGCCCTAAGTGGCTTACCCATTGATGCCCCAATTTTACACGATTTAGGTGCTCAGCCGTGGTGATAAAGCAGCTTGACGTGTTGAAACGTTTGCAATTCGTTCGATTAGCGACAAATGAAATTGACGGAAACGCACTCTCTCATTCAACTACTCGGATTTGCTATCCAACTCAATGGTCATTGCGCGACGGTTCATTGTGTGTGTTTTCCGTCTTTCGTTACCGTAGTATTAAGCCCATTAGTTTCATAGCCGAATTCAAAAGAACTAATTCTTCCGTTGCGCGCGAAATGGTTCCAAGACATCATTTTCACTCAATGAAGTTAATGAGGCGAAAGGAACAAATTGGCAGATAAACTTACCCATACGGTTATGTTGAACTTGCGCGGAAATTGCTCTTCCACTACATCAGAACCATTAGTTGAGAGTTGAATCGGAATTGCGAAAATGTTTCTGTTTGTAATTTCGATTACCCGTCGGTGTCGATTGTCTTAACTACGCGTCGATCAACTCCTCTTTATCGCAATTTACTATTTCTTGGATCGGTTAATCAATGACAAAGTTTCGTGAAATCAAAACCCACTCTCAAATTGACAGTAATTTCAAAATTCGTGCTGAAATGTTCGAAAATATTTTGTTCGATTTCTCCACTGACCTCGTTTTTAAGTCTGATGTTTACGGTTTGAAGAGCGCAACAAGACGATTCCAGAATACTCATTTAATTTTATTGCTCCGCCTCTCTTGTTTCGTACGGTGCTTCTCTCTTGTCGGTGGTATCCGTGAAAGTGGTTCTGTATTGCGAAAAAAGGCTTATAACGAATAAGCCAATCGAATTCCGCCGTTGATATCCATGTGTGCATATGACTGGGCGTGGCTGAAAGTCGGCACATTTGGAAGATTGGCAAATGAAAAAATGGAATCTATTCCAAATGAACATCCAATTTTCCACCTGTCACACGCTTTCATTTTCATAGTAAAATCTTCGATTGTGTTTATATTTCGTCTACCGTACTTTTCCAAAACATCCTCGTTCTTGTGTTTCTATTGAAAACTTCTTGACAAAATTGCTTCCAATCGATGTATTTCCTTAGCCTTGAGTGTATTGGGATTATCGCAATTTTGTAACCTGCTTTGCTTCCAATATTTGTAGCTGCATATTGTAGCTGTGTCTTAGAGTTGATCGCGTTTCTTTCTCATGTCTTCCGAAGTATTAATTCTTAGACCAATTGCAGAAATTTCCATACACCGAAACCTCCAACTCATTCGAAGTTTAGAAATCGAATTAGCAGACACTTTAAAAGGATGTCCGAGCAAGTGATTGACACCACTGCAGACTTTTCGAGAGTTAAATCCGAATCGCCGACCATGCAAAACATTCCGCCAATCAGTGCACATCAAACCGCTGTATTGAACGAGCAGAAGGTTTCTGAATCAAACATGTTTACGATTGCAAAGCTTCTCGATTCAACTAGGTATGTTTAATTGTAGCAATGGAAGCTCATTAATCATATGAAATTTTAGACCGATAACCGAACGTATTTCGATTAGCGAAGCAAACACATTGATGGCTATGCGTAGTAAAATAGACGAACGTTTAAGTCGATGCGAATCAAATGTGGAAATACGATCGCCAACATCAAATCCTGCTCTCAGCTTTATGAATCAACTGTATTTATGGAATACGTTGAGAATGATGGAATCCGGTAAGTGACATTCAATTCTCATGCTTTGTCGTGACCTTTGGATCGATGGACACAAATGTTGCGTACGAGCTCGGCCGCAAACTTTCTGTTCAGTGTCGGCAATCAAAAAGTGTAGGGTTAATTGAAAGCAACAAAAACTACATATTCCAATTTTCTTTGTTCTGGATGAGTGAATTGCGGCGAACTGTCAAGGCGGATTGAAATGTCGGCATTTGGCGCGCCTATCTCTCTAATAACCACATTTCGATCATTGGCAAATGAACATGAACAAAGGAAATTGGGGATATGGCCGGGAAATGAAACGCATCCAAAGTGTGTTTATGCGCGTGCTTGTAATTCGTTCGTATGACTCATCTGCGCCTTTTGGTCTCATTATTTAATAAGTAGCCGAACAGACGATGTTACTCAATCAGAGCGCACAAAAGATCGCTGTTCAAATCGTTAGTTCAACGGCACCGCGGCAACGCTTTTGACGCACAGCGGACGCAACTTTGCAATCGGCGGTAATTTGTCAACAAAAAGGTAAATTGGGACAACAAACGATACGATAAAATCAATGGCACACAGCCGGTGGCTTTGGCGCACGCAAATTGAGCGACGTGCATTTTTGCTCGTGGACTTCAACTCGACGACCATACGGTTTTTGGAAGAAAACAAAAAGTCTCATTAGGACCCCACTTTACGATTATCATCGGAATCTGCTAATCGAATTTGCTGATTGAAATCAGATGATAAACCGTTTGGTTGTTATTATATTTTGGACAAGAATGCACGTGACATCAAAATTAAATTTCGTTTATCTCCATCCCGCTTATCCTGCGTTGCGTTTTGGCCACTGGTTATTAGCTTTGAGCACAATGACGAGGCTCATGATCGCCATTAAGCAAATTAGTTCCAACGGCTAGAGCGGCCGAAGAAATCGAAAAAAGACGTTATTTCGTTTTGATTGAATTTGCCAACTGAAGAATTTTCGTCTTTCACGGCGCGTATTTATTCATTTCATATTCATTATGTCGAATGTGGTATTCGGATTCCTAAGCCAGTCGACTCGAAGTTATTTCCAATCAAAGAAATTAGCTGGTGTCATTGGAAATGTAAGAAAGGATTCGGGGCAAACGAAGAATGTTGTGGCACCAACGACCATGTGATCGTCTTTGAAACACACGGTTGTTATGTGGTGGAAAGCCTAAGGAGTGTGTTCGGTTCGGAATTAAGTAAATGGACGAAATTTTCTCAATTCGACCGCCGTAAATGCTCAATCGTCTTATTGGATCGTTTTTCCACTTGTTCGTAATTCGACCATGCGATAGATCAGAGCAAATGCGCGTAAGACGGATTCCACTTTGCGGCACAATTAAACCGCGTCCTCTCACATTAATGGGCAAATCGACCAACACGCTTGAAAACGATACGACTATTTGCACCAATGAGCGTGTGGTTAATCGTCTTTGGAGCGTTTAATTGGAAGTGTGTTTGACTGCGCGCAATTTCGTCAAACATCCAATTGACGAAAGAAGGTGAAAGCAAAAAAGGCGAGTAAATCGATTACCAAGATTGCAGTAGGTGCAGACTCTCGGCTATTCAAACTACGGTCGGAGGCGTGGATTAATTGAATACCTTTGGGTTTTGCAATCATTTCGACTTGTTTATACTTACTAGTTGCAAAACATTTGAAACTACAAACACATGTAAATACTGTGGACAAGTAATCGAAATCCAAGTGGTCGAATCTTAAGTTGAATTCCCATTTCAACACCTAAAAATCCTCATTGGAGTTAATGGTAACTTGTTGAGAATTGCGTTCTCTTCAAATTAGCGGTTTCGTTCGTTGGATTAACCAGTTGATTGAGAACTTAAGTCCGTGGTGTCCTGTAACTTTTGTCTAAATTGTCGTGTATAAGTCGAAGAATACTAAGACATGCTATTCAACGAGTAGCAATTGCCGGGTCAAAAGTACATTGACGCCTGTCAATTAGCGCGCAGTTTGCGACTTATCGTTTGGATTAGATGATTCCATGAATGCGGTCGAGGGTCATGTGCTGGGACACGCACTTAAAGTGTCGGATTGCAATGAGGAATTGCAAAGGCAGGTTTTAACCTAATACGCGGATTTGTTCAACGTTCAAGCGCATCATTCAAGCACTTAATCCGTGCATATAGATTCTATTCATAGATTAATTTGTACTTTAACTTTTAGGTGGTGGAAATTCTGGTGAATCGGCCACCACTCCCGTCAATGATTCCAAATTGGCTGCAGTTTCACAAACCCGCGATCTCATACATCATCCACTTGCAATGCCTTCGGTTAGAACTACGAAACAAATCAAAAGTACCAATCAATTTCTAGTTCCAGGGCAGTTCGTCTAATGACAGCGAGCTTAGTAGAATTTCACGTGAAAGTTCAAATGCCAGTCCCGTTGGTTCGGACGCTAGTGCTGATCACAATGACAACGAAATTGGTACGGGAACACTAAATGGAATACGAAAGAAGAAAACTCGAACAGTTTTTTCGCGCAGTCAGGTAAATTAATCTCATATACATTGGCAGTATATAAACATATTCTTAGGTGTCACAATTGGAAATGGCATTCAACGAATCCAAGTACTTGAACAGCACTCAACGCAGTCAATTAGCTTTATTATTGAGTTTGACAGAAACACAAGTGAAGATCTGGTTTCAGGTAAGTTCGAAATTTGAGTCTTAGACATGCGTTCAACTTTCAGAATCGCCGTAATAAATGGAAACGACAATCTAATGGTGAGGAGATAAATGGACCGTTGATGCGGCCCAACTCACCAAATGGAATGGCTTGTCGAATGGCAAATGTTGGAGCAGTAAACTTTGGTACTCGATCGAGTACGGACGATGCAGTTCGTCTTTTACTTCAACAGCAATCAGCACCAATCAGCAATGCAACGTATGCTCAAGAAAAATAAACAGACCACTAAACTTTTCATTTAGTCTTTTCAATCAGACCACTCTTGGTTTGCCGACTTTACCACCTTTCTTCGGCTTAGCTCATGCCGTCGGTGAACAGGGATCGGCGAATGGCAATCGCTCTCCAGCAACAACCAGCGGTTTCGATCAATTTGCTCGTCTCTTTACTGTTAATTTCTTGAATAGCAACGGAGCGACAAGTATGCTCGAGAAAGCAAAAGGAAGTGGCTCGACAAACAACTAGGATAGCGATCCCACAACTGGAAACGATACACCAAGTTCGCAGAATGCGGCCGAATGGAACGACACCTAAATAATCAATTGTCTTATTTGTTCTACAATCCCCGTGCATTTCTGAATCAAGCCATAATTATGCCAATGGATAACGTAGCAAGAAAAGTTATATTGTAAAACTCAATCGCGATCACCAGTCTTCTTTTATCGCAATACTCATCATGACTAACCATTTTCAATCGTAGTTTTTCACGTTCTGTTTCTATTCAATTGCAATTGTTTCTGTCTACGCATTCCGCTGGTAATCTCGGTTTCTATTTTGTTTCAACCACCTTTCTGATTCGTCTTCTTATGGTCATCAATTCAAAATTGGAAGTTATTGTCGTTAGTATCAAGGAAAATAAACACAGAACTACTGTTGGAAGTTTATTTTACAGCTACAAATCCTGGAGGTTTTATTTGATCGTAGGAATCAATTAGATTTACGAATTGTCGGAATCAACTTATAAAACAAACTTAGCAATTGGAATTCGGAAATCAGCGTTTGGTTAAAGAAAGCGGGTGTAATCGGAAGAAATAACCATGAACTTTAGTGGAAAATCAACCTTCGAAAAAGATCAGACGACTTGGATTACTGAACAAAAACTAAGCTTTCAACGACGCTAAAGCAATATACTAATTAAAATGAGCAACAAAAAACTGCATTCGGATGTTTGTGCCGCCGAATAGTTTTGGAAATGTGCAGCCTTCAGAATAGTGTTTGGAGAATGTGCAAATGGAATTAAATGGTTGGAGTTACATTCGTAAGAATAAATTCGAAATAACTAGAGTTATGTAAACTAGAAGATAACACCGTGAACAATGCAATCCACTTGCATTTTTGACCCTAACATAAAAGTCATCGGGAGTTTGTTGACATTTGAGTTTGTTCGTGAAGTAAAATAAATAAAACCGGGAACTTAAGAACTTCATTTGCTGTATACTATGGTCTTTCTATTATCACGATCATCATGGAATCAAACAACCTATGCCATCAAGCTAAACAAATGAGTCATGTTCATGTTTGATTGCTTGATTGGACTTACTTCTTGCATTGGTGTAAACTGCTGATATTGATTGTCTGTTTGGCGGAGTTCCTGATAAATGGCATTTGTTGCCTGAACGGTTTCCACGTCGTTGGTTATTGGTCGATGTTCCAAGTTGTTGTTGATTGTATCCGATGGTCCGGTTAAACCACACCACTTAGTTTCGCCGTTGTGAATAAGGTCGAGAATGTCTTCAAAGTCGTTGGAATGCATTGGCGGAAAAGTGGAAGACGAAAAATAAGTGGGCGGTTGTTGAGATGATTTAAAGTTTTCTGGATTGGCGTGCGAAACTTGAATCGAATGAAATTGAGTCGAATAAGAGTCCCCGGTTTTGTGTGTAATTTGCGTATTCATTGGTACAGATGTATGTAACGACGGCGTGCTCATTTCATACTGATCAAGATCACAGTTGTACAGTTCTTCAACGTTCAAATCGTTTAGGCCACAACCTAACTCATCTTCGGTCACAGAAGGTTGGCACGAAGAACCATAGGGAATTTGAAGTTCATTGCGACGTTGTTGGATTTCAATTTGTTGCAATTGTTCGCATAGATTTTGTTTCTTCTGTTGCAAAAATACTCGACGTTGTAGATACATGTTAGTGTCAGCATTCTGCATCTCCGGCTCAACGGTTCTGTCGTCGTAGTTTGCAGCACTAGTTTGAATTTGACTGTTGGGTTCGTTGCAAGAGATGGATTGATGTATCAACAAAGAGTTATTGTCGGCAAATGACGATTGATCAGTAAGCATCGGTTCATTTTCCATTGATGATTGTTGGTTTTTGTTGATTGGAATGAACGAACCTTGTATTAATTGTGAGTTGTCCTCGTCATTAGTTAGCGATGCAGGATCGTTAAATTTCATGTTGTGATCTCTCGTAGTCTTTTCTTCCTTGATATCGCCCATTTTCTTCCCATAATCTGTTAAATTAACATCAAGCAATTCTTTGCAAGCGATCTGATTGGTTGACGATTGTCGTTGAACGTCGATTTCGGTTACCGGTGTAATTTCGTCGCGTTCACTTATAACCGTTTGGAAGATGTCCTCCATGATTTGTGCAAAAGTGTGCTCGGAACGATGACTGACATGTTTTCCGTTACGTTTGATTGTAGACTTCGATTTATTCTTTCGCTTCGGCGATGTTTCTTGTTTAACAGTTGAATTAGAAGTTGGATCGGTGGTGGAGGTTTCCTCATCCGACTCATCAATAACCACAACTGTTGGATCGTTGCATTGCGATTGTGGACGACGAGCGCATCCGCAAGATGTTGCAACGTTTGGTGAACACGTGGGCATGTTGCTCGCTTTTCCATTAGGGTTTGCATTCACAGTCGGACGATTTTGAGTGGTTTCAGACGATTGGCTTTGATCTAACTCGCGCATACGATCACATTGAAATTTGTGAACAAGTTGAACGATAAGCAACGCTGTACGACGATTCGTGCGAATTAAACGCGCCACATCCTCAACCGCTTGTTCAACGTGAATTTCTTCTTGCAACTCCATTTCTAAGCTGCTAAGGGTGTCTTGTTCGCTTTTCAAACGCTAAAAAATTTCCAAGCTAATAGAAAACCAAACTGCCATTGGTACCTGGTGGCTATGTTGTAGTTTACGCAATTCGTCGGTTTGCTTTGCGTGTTGCTTCTCCAACTCCAAGACATCGACACTACGAAGAAGCGACTCAATGGGCGATGGTTGATTGGAATGAGACCTTTGCTGAAAGTGAATTTGCTTGATCCGAAGTGAACTTTGAATTTTCCGTACCGCTTCCCAACGAGCCGTTTCAATCAATCGCTGTTGGCATTGAAGAGTTTGTTGGGATTCGGCGAGTACAGAAGCCATCGCACGCAGTTTGGCTGTTTGAGCGCCAATCACTCGTTCATGTAGCGCGAGGATCTTGGCCGTAAGTCTAAAAACAACTGAATTCACGTTTGCAAAGGACCACGAACGTTGGATTGTCGGCCGCGGCAGTTACGGGACTTAATGCCAATTCTTTGATCAGTTGCTGGAGTTCTTCAGAGTCACGATCCGAAGTCATTGCGGTATTTTGTTTGTCCATACATTTTGCACAACAAACATCAAATTGCCGTCGTGACGGCGTGTTTTCGGATCCAAATTTCGACGTTTCGGACATCAACTTAATCACAGTGTTTTGTCGAATCGATGGAATACTTTCGGGTGTGGTTTCAAATGTAAACTAAAAATAGATCATGTATTGCAAGTTTTTGTTCATTTGGTTTTAGTTTTTGAGGTCTCTGTTTTTGTTCTCGCGTAGGCTGAATGGCCAACTCATCAATCACATTTTGATCGGTAAAAACGACGAAGACTAACGATACGTAACGAGAAAATCGAACGCCATTGCAAATGTTTTTGATCGCTGCGGGTGTTCCCATGAGCAGAAGCAAAGTCATCAATTTGGATGAGTTGCCGATGGCGACGTTCGGACAGCGCACGGATGAGCAGCAGCTGCGAAATGTTGGCAGCCGTTCGAAAAGGTCGAAGAAAATGCGGAACTCCGTCTTTACGCTCAATCTTTCGCTTAACCGGAAGTTTGAATTGCTTTTTGAAAACAGTTGCTACGCGAATACTCATGCGTTTGCAAGGAAACCGATCCAATCGGCATCCCGCAAATACAAATGGTTGTGAGTAATGAGTATCCCAAAACAAAGATAAAGTCACCTGTCCACCCGATCCCATTTCCGCGTAACTGAACGTCGAACCGTTTTGAGTGCTCTCTTCATTGTCGCCAGAAGTCGATTTTCGTGGCACCAAACGTACTAACGGAGGAAGATGAGAGAAAGAGGATTTGTCGCTGATCGTTGTTTTAGTTGTGTTTGACGTCGACCATGAATGCTGATTAAGTTGTTTTTGATGTTGCATCAGGTAATCACTAATGGCTACGTCGAACTGATTAACCCCAGTCTGAATGGATGATCGTTGTTCGTTTCCAAGAAGTTTCGTTGTCATTGTGTAGGTGGTTGTAGAGGGCTGGGGAACTGTTTCGTTTGAAGAAGCGTATGAGTTGTTTTTATTTGCATTTATCTCCGCAAGACGATGATCTTCTTCTTCAATTGCTTCAAGCAACATTGCTTCAATATCTAATTGATCTTCAATGGGTTGAAGTCGTTTGTAAAGATCTGCTTTAGTTCCCGAAATTGGAAAACTTTTCTTTCGACACAAAGTCTTCAAGTCCTCTACAGTCAATTCAGCAAGAGGTAAACGTTTTCTTGGCATTGTTTCACCGGGACCTTGCACAATCTGAACAAAATAACTTTTACATGTTTTAATCATGATCAAACTTACGCGTAAACGTCGGCGTGTTAGAGCCGAAATACCCGATTTCGGAGTTGTTTTCGTTGGTTCGCGTAAAGTTGCCGGCTTTTTGGCTTGTCGATTTGATTCTTGGGAAGATTTTCGTTTTGTACCTTTTGCAAGCAAGTTGTTATTACTTGAAGTTGGTGACTGAGATACATCAGTTGAGTGACGAGGTACACTGTTGGAACGTTGAACGGGAGATGTGGAGAAATGCAGCGAGGTTGGCGATGGCATGTTGAGGACTAAATGCATCGGTCGATGTGAAGCGTTTGAAGCGCAATTTGTGGATATTGTTGATGAACTGAACGAGTCGTTTTTCGAAGCAGTTGCGGGATGTTGATTATGCAAAACATAACAATAACGTGTTTTACTATCGACTGGTTGAGCAAAACTATCAAAGGTTTCGCCTTCTTCCAACGGTTTGGATATCCATTCAACAAGCATTCCGTTTGATTCGGTCTAAATTATTGTTTCAATTCAACCTTTAATTTTTATTTCTAACCAATTGAGAGCTTCCGTCCGGCGAAACGCTGCCGCTCGATGGTCCGACAGAATTCGGAGTGGAAGTACTACCTTGAACGCTGTATTGTGGAAGTTGACGAGCGTATGGATTTTCATAAGACGCTGAAGAACGTCTTTGTGCAGCAAGATGTTTAGTTTCGTTATTAATATGGGCTGAAGGAGGGTTCTATTGATGATGTCATAGCGATTTGCCTACCAACACAACTTGGACTGATATCTAGTGAGTCCATTTGAGTGCTATCAACAACTGTCGATAATGTGCTGCACAAATTCCACGGCGCCTCCATGGAAGATGGTCGACCAACACTGCGCTCACTCGCACCGTTCAGTTACGTTTTGTTCATTCGACTGTGCTGAAAAAGGTGTCCAAAGAAGCGGTGTTCTTCGGCAGGAATGATCAGGGAAACTACAAAACAAGTCAAATCAAAGTGATCTTCTTTAAAAGTCGAAAGTCCGCGAACAAAAATAGCTCTTCCCGATCGGCCAAAAATCGCGTCCTGCAAAAAGAGAACGATGGCTGCTGTTTGGGAACCTGAAGAGTTCTCGTAAATCATGAAAACAGTCGAATGCTTTGGGGGCTTGAAAGGTCAACGGAAGTCAACAAAAATTTGCTTCATTTTATCGTCGTGTGAGGTCGAAAAACGATTTGTAAGCAAACCAAAGACGAAAAAAATAACCAACGTATGGATTTCGATCACTTGAAGTGGCACGGCAAAAAACATCGGAGGCAACAGACGTCGTTCGACATGTGCGGCTCATTTCATGGCCAATACGCAGCGAATATACGCGAAACGTGATGCGCCGTCCACGGAATCACCCGAAAGAAAGGATGCCGCATGGCAGCAAATTTTGAGCACATGCTCCAGCGAACATTCATGCCTACAAGTTTTGAAATGCGCACGTTTTGATGCGCTTGAATTCGAATCAGGCAGCGGCACATCAAGCACAGAAACGAGTACATTCGACCGCAAAACCAATGATTTGGCATATCAGCCAGCGAGAAGAAAGCACGCACCTGAAGGAAGGCGAGTTCGTTTACCGCACTCGTCTCCAATTTCCGCGCTGTGTTTATCTCCGTCGGACGTTAGATCTGTGCGCATGTTCTTGGCCTCCCAATGCACTTCACGATCGACACTTTGCACATGCTTGCGGATCCGATCGATCGACGACACGGCAGTTCAAGTGGAAACCAAGAAAACCGTTTCTTACGCGAATCAGTTGAAAAGATCAACGGTTGTTGCAAAATCTACAAAACTGAGTGCAGAATAAACATCGAAATGAAAGTTAATCCGAAGATTGTCCTCATGTTTCTACTGCGTTCAGATGGACAACTACGTTCGAATGCGTATTGCAAAGCAGCCGAAGCGCAACGGTTGGCGCGAGCAATTGCGCTTCAGCGGCCAAAAGATCGCAGTAAAAATCAACAACAGTTGTGGCCGGACGCAATGGCGCCGCTATCAACGCGATTGAGCTTCGGAAGTGTTGGAATTTGAGTTGTTTAGCATCAACGAAAAAACGGGATCCGGGCCGCTGGGATTGAAATGTCGGAGCGAAAAACAGATCACTATGAGAAAAGGAGTCGGATGCATGCACAACGAAAATAAAGTTCGAAGTGAAACAGGCGTGCCAAGTTCTTTTTTCTCCTCCCCCTTGATCTCGTCAGTTGAAGAAGATCATGCTCGTTGTCGGGCTGCCTTTTCGTCATCGCCTCCTGTTTGTCTTCTCGTCCATTTGAAAGAAATCATACCAACGGCACGTTGGCCACAGGTGAACACCTGCCGGTGATTAGCGCATTTACATACGCGATCGGAGGTCTTCGGCTGCTAATTATTTTAGCGGCTTCATATACTCATAAACGAGCATTTGCTTGTGTCAGAATTTCAACGGGTTTTCCACGTGCGTTCCGATCGGTGAGGTCATGACTGTTTTCGATGGATAAAATAGAGTGAAAACGGCTACGAGTATCTCAAATTCACAAAGTTATGTGCCCGTAAAACCAACATACTCGTATATATATCGATCAGAATTCAAATACCAAATACAACTTTTTTGGTGTTATAAGAAGTATGTTTATTAGAAAACCATAGTAAATTTGGTATCATATCAGACGGAAATAATTTATTTTCTATTTCAATAATTTGTTGTTCATTTGAATGTTTACATCAGGAACCTGAGTAAAAACATTTGAACGATCAAAATGTAAACAACAATTTGGCCGAAATTACTTCATTTCCGCTATTTGAGTGAATGATTGACTTGCCTACGTCAGTAGTTCATTCCAACGTTCATTCGAATGGCTCAAAAGAGGTCAGCTTGTCTCAAAGAACCATAGACAAGTGATTAAGACAAAACACAACTGGAGTTTATTCTGTCCGGCAACAGTTGCTAATCGAATGAAAAGTGCGCTGGAATTCACGAATTGATTAGTCTTTGATCGAAGCTCCACTGAGCTTCAATTGTTTGTCCGAAAAGCAATGGACGAATAGAAACAAGGTCAAATAGCAACTTTTGAGTGTAAAGGTACTCGGCTCAAACAGTTTAAAGAAGTTTTATAAAATATTGACTTAGAATCGTTTAATAAAACTTTTGACAATTCTCATGACAACAAAATGAATGATGCTCTTCAGTGTTTAACTCACACGTTAACACGAAGTTAATGTGCGGATTTAAATGTGATGTACAGGATGGCGCAAAATGAATGTCCATGTCCTTTTTGCAATTATCTTGTTAATGAATGCTAATTTTCTGAACAAACCATATATTTTCCAGTTTCCCGTACCTTACAGTTGATGATTATGCAAAAATCTTAAGAACCAAAATTTCTCAAAATTCCTCTTACTCCTCCCTTAGTTTCGAATTTCACTTCTTCCTAAAAGTCGAAAATTTGATGAAAACAATCAGAATTAACAACAAAAATCGATATGAATCTTCGAACTTCGACTTGACCTCCATTCACATCAATGCACTTATGAAGTGGACGAGCCTAGTTGGCCGCAAATGCTCCTTTAACATCGTCAATTGCATCAGAAGGGCGAACCGGTCGAAAAGAAAGATCACCAATTAATTGGTTATGAGATGAACCTCCCCTGGATTTGACTTTTCTGTTTTTGCCATGCACACTTCTCGTCATCCGAAAACTTTCATCCCCACATTTTACCGTATTGACGGTCGGGATTCGGTTGCGCTACCAAATTCACGGCAACGCGCAACCCAAACTTTTGATATTCGTATCTCTCCTCGATGAAGATACGAACGAAGTGGGCTTTTTGTTGATCCAAATAAGCCATGATAACAAAAGAATGGAAAGAATGCGAGAACAGAACGAACGGTCTGTCTAGTACCGATCGGCGAAGAGAAAGTTTGTGTAAAGTCGGCAATCTCACTAATCCGCTGATTTCGTTTGAGTTATTCGAGAAAGACACCAATTTTTGTTGTTAATTCTGATTGTTTTCATCAAATTTTCGACTTTTAGGAAGAAGTGAAATTCGAAACTAAGGGAGGAGTAAGAGGAATTTTGAGAAATTTTGGTTCTTAAGATTTTTGCATAATCATCAACTGTAAGGTACGGGAAACTGGAAAATATATGGTTTGTTCAGAAAATTAGCATTCATTAACAAGATAATTGCAAAAAGGACATGGACATTCATTTTGCGCCATCCTGTACTTATTCTTAAGTTCTCATGATCGGTATTCGCGGACTGTTTATTGATCGAGTTATTCACTCACACCAATGAAACGGGCGACAAAAACTGTCAAAAATCGATGTTTGAATCGACCGCCAAATTTTGCTTTTTGCATCGACGGCGAGTTGTGTCGCTCGAAGTTGATTTTCGTGAATCACTGACTGCTTTAAATCTTGAACTTAATATTTGAATTAGTTGTTTTCAATCATGAACGGTGCCCCACCACCCGTTCCTAGCAAATCGCTTGTTAAACACTGGAATCTCGGCATTGGGCCGATCCTGTCACACGCCTTCAATCACGACAATACGCGTAAGTGAGCGATTTAAGCGACTTTTTACGAATCACTTTGGCTTCAGTTTTGGCGGTATCTTCCGCGGAGAAGGTGTTTATATTTTCGTTTGACGGTGGAAATTGGAAACAAATCTACGAGCTTCCTCAACACGACTTCAGTGTGACGGGTCTTGATTGGGCAGCCGAGACGAATCGTTTAGTTTCCTGTTCGCATGATAAAAACTCTTTTGTTTGGACGGTGGGATCGAATTGTACATTTAAACCGGAGCTCGTGCTTCTTCGATCGCAACATGGTTTGAGTTGCGTGAAATGGTCACCACGTGGTAATTCCTGAAACTCTTCGATTAGAAATTTTCTTTGTTCAGAGAACAAATTTACGGTTGGAACTCATGCACGTCATCTTTCGGTTTGTTATTACGAGAAAGAAAATGATTGGTGGGTGGCAAAACAAATCAAGAAGTCCATCGACTCGACTATCTTGTGCATCGACTGGCATCCGAACAACGTGATGGTGGTTGCTGGAACGACAGATTTCCGCGTTCTCGTATTCTCCACTTACATTAAGGAGGTTTGTAAAAAGTTTGTTGCATTTTGACGTATTTCTATCGAAAGGTTGACGATAAACCGGCACCGAATCCTTGGGGTTCCAAACTGCCGTTTGGAATCCTGTTGGCCGAATTTGTGACTTGTGGTTGGGTTCATAGTGTGGCATTTTCGCCAAGTGGAAATCAATTGGCGTGGTCGACTCGAGGATCCGAAATTAACATTGTGAACAAAACGAACGGCGCCGAAGCACAGCCGGTGACTGTCCAACATAAATTCTTGCCATTTACTTCACTTTTGTGGATTGACGAAACATCGTTTATTGGAATTGTAAGTTGAAAGCTTGCAAATATTTTTATCTTTTCCAGGGTCATGAATATTCGCCGATTTTGTTCGATGTTGTTGATGGAAAAGCAGTTTTTCGTAAGAAGATCGGAGCACCCGCAGTTGAAAAGGAAAACATGCAAAGCAGCGCATTCAAGATGTTCCGCAATATCGATCGAACAGCTGCAACTCAAGACACAAACGATTCTCGACCCAACAGTTTACATCAAAATGCGGTCAAGTGAGAGATTGAATGTTTCTTTTTGTTGACTTTAATTTTCAGAACGTTAAAACGCTACGCAACAAATCCAAAAGGAGTCACGAAGTTTTCAACCAGTGGACTTGACGGGATTATTGCTGTTTGGGATTTGAAGGTGGGACTTGCGTTTAGTCTGTAATTTGGTTGTATGAACAATTTGATGAAGTTACGTGATTATAATTACTTGTTTAATTTTAGGGAAGCGCCTAAGATGATGAACAAAATTGATGGGTCTGCGGAAGTTGCCATTCGAAGGCTACTTTCGTAGTAAGTGGTTGTTGTCATGTGCCTTCAGTTATGGTGTTTGCATTGTTTGTACTCTGGACTTTTTAACTTATATACAAATTGCTTAATCTTTTCAAACCGCAATATTTATTATCAGCTGTTTCCGTTTTTAGACGCCGAAAGAGCTTCGGCTCATTACGTGGGTTCTAATTGCTCACGAAGTTTGCCAATTGACCAATTGCGATCGATCCTGTTCTTTTTCTCAATAAAACTTTAAAACGCAGTGTTTCTTCGTCTATAATGCGGACAGTAAATCGAATAAATGGAAATTAATTGCACTTTGAAACGGAGGTCGTGTAATTATTTTGCACATGTGTTCGCTTCTAGTGCTCAAACGTTCCGTGGAAACAAACAACAACAGAAACCAATCGTTCATTAGCAAACAAAGAAGTTTGCTTAACCCTAAAACTTGAACAAACATATGCATGAAGTTTTGATTAGAACCAAGTCGATTAAAGTTGCATTCTCATAACGCACGTAAACCGCAATTAAACCGAAAATATCTAACAATGTGATTATCTAATTGCGACAGCCTATGAGTTCTAAAGGAGAATATAAAACGTCCTGAGTTATTCCTCGTACGTCGTACACCTTGGGCAGCCGGTCAGAAAGTAGCGTTTTTAATCTGTGATGAGCTGAGAGTTATATTCTTTGTCGTCTTCCACTTCGTACTTGTTACTTTTTACCGTTTTTACGCAAAAGACTCAACTGATGTTTAGAAGTGAAATTGAGAGTTTGCGTAACACTAACAGAAGGAATAAAACTTCTTAACTGCGCGTAAAAGATGAATAATCAAAACAGTGGGTCGGGTGGTGTTAATCCCCCGCCATTAAGATCTTAACGAGATGCTTCAAAACAGCTTCCCATTTCTTCTGCAAGATGGCGACGAGCCATGACTTCGAACTAATGACCACCACCTTCTTGCACTCCGGACCTATTTACACATTTACTCGTTCGTTTGCCATGACTGTTTCGATAAAGTAAATGGTGTTTTATTTGAACTTTCCCGTTCTTAGTAGTGGATGAGCATTCGACAGTTTGGGATGCTCCGTAGTTGGCAAAAAGGTTTTTGTTCAATCATAAACAACGTGGTCGGACATGTTGATTGATACGGAAGTTCAATTCATAATAAAAGATCGTGTTCAGGTGGCGATCGTTCCTGTTTGGCGTCGTAAACACAAGTTTGTTCGGCTCTTCACTCTCCATGTTTTCGCTTTTTATTCCTTTCGATCCGAAAACAGCTGATTAGTAAGTGGGTCGACTTTTCAAAGTCATTCAGCAATTAAATCGAGATAAATGGCTGACGGAAGTTGATTCCTTTCTACCAGAACCAATGTGTTTTGTGGCCGGATAGATTGCTACTCATCGACGCGTAACGATTTGCAATTACATTCTCGTATCTCATCTACGGCAAGAGTTGATAGAATATTTACGCGTTTTTGAATTCAAATTCACAATCAATCCACATGGTTCAGTTGCGATACGTGCAAATTATTCGCGTTCGAAACTTTGCATTAACTCATTTTAATTGCTTTTCTTTGGACGTTCGTAACGGCAACTGTTTTGCAAATTGAAAGCTCTTTAATCTTCTAATCGTGGTGTTTATGATGAGAACTTGAGCATTGGTCTGAAGATCTCGGAAAGCATTTTACAATCTTGTAAATAGTTTCTTTCGCAATCGCCGGCTTTTCATTCGCATCGTCATAACATCAAAGTGAAATGACGTCAAGAAGCTCCATCCGCACAACAAGTCGTGATTGTTCGTATTCGAGGTCTATTCATTCCGCAAGCGGTGGGTTAATCGTGCCAACACACTACACGTTTTTACTGTCATCGACTGATATTAACCGGAGTGTCGCAGACGAATGTTCGACGTTCACTGTTTGTGCAGAAGCTCATTCAGTTGCGAACTTCGGTTTGAAATCGTCATTTTGAGTTGATCTCAAAAGAAACTTAGTTGACATTTTTGTTTCGCAATTTTTACTCAGTTAACTCTTGAAACGTCTTTCTCGATTAGTCCGCACCAACAAACGACTTTTCCCTTCATCCAAGTTTTCTTCACTTTCACAGACGCGAACAAATTCAGAAGTTTCTTTTCGAAGTTTCCGAAAATTCCGACCATTGGAACGTTAATTGAACGGTTAATTTCTCTGAATTCTAGTTTTATGAACTTTTACGGTTTGTCATGGATCTAAGAGCTTTTACTTTCTGACATTACGAACTCATTTCGATTCGTCCCCACTTAATGGGGTGCGGACAGTCTACTTCGAAATCGAGTATTCACGACGGGTTAAGTGCACGTTCCAATAACTTCTCGAATCGCCACAATTCTTCAACGAAACCGACCAGTTCCAGTCGTACAAACGCAGTTACGCACACACGTCGAAGTCGTACATCAGGTCGTCAAGTTGACAACGACAACGATGCAAATCTCAGTAAGTCGATGAGTGCAGTTGTTTTTGACTAATTTGTTAGCCGAATCCACATTGTCGGATAGGCAAAAGGATAACAATCGGGATGCAGTGCATAGAGTATCTTCTAATCAGAATAGCGAATCGTTAACACGCAGTCACTCCACTAACTCTCGTTATTCGGGTGTTGATCGAAACTCCGAAGTTCAAACGCCATCTAGTGGTCGATTTTCGTCAAATTTGTTGAGTCGCAGAAGTCGACAAGCTCGACCTCGTAGTCCACAATTAAGTGAGTAACTAATTGGAGTGTGCTTTATAGCATGCTAAATATAATACGTTTTGTGTAACTATATTGTCTATTCTTACCTTCTAATCAACACTAATTCCAGCAATAAAGTCGGCGATTTTGATTCAAAAATGGTATCGGCGATGTTTAGCTCGATTGGAAGCTCGACGGCGTGCTACGTGGAACATTTTTACAGCACTCGAGTATGCAGGAGAACAAGATCAACTTAAAGTAGTCGATTGAATTTTCGATACAAACACATGCAATAAATTTCTAGCTGTACAATTTCTTCAACGAAATCATTTCGGCCATGGTCATTCAGGACGATCCCAGTGGACGAGGAAGTCGATTTAGTCAAGGTAGACAAGACACACAACAATGAAGCTGATTGCTGTTTTGTTTGTAGCGTTGGCACAATACTCATCTCCTTCGGGTTAACGAACTCGGTGTTTATCTTAATCAATAATTGGTTTTAGATGACGAAGAAAAAGATAGAAAACTATGGGAAGCCACAAATCCCGAGTTGTTTAAAGTCGAACGTTCGTACAAAGGTCCATTTTTGAGTTTGCCGCTGAAGAAAGCACATGTTGACATGATGATAGAGCATTTCAAATCGAACAAAGTATTTTCGAATATCCATTAGTATTTGCACTTATGTTTTTTCTAGATTCTTCATCCGCGATTTCTTTTATTGGTTTTACATGAAGCGCGAAAGTTGTTACGAACGATGCCTACGGTTAGTCACGTCTCAACGGCACTATCCAATCAAGTTACGGTGTGTGGCGATTTGCACGGTAAATTCGACGACCTTTGCATCATTCTTTACAAGGTTAATTAACAAACTAGAGCGTATGGACAGAATTTTCTAGAACGGTTTTCCTTCCGTCGACAATCCCTACGTTTTTAACGGCGATTTTGTGGATCGTGGAGGACAGTCGATTGAAGTATTGACGATTCTTCTAGTGTTGATGGTTCTAAACCCGACAGCCGTGGTATTGAATCGGGGTAACCACGAAGATCACATCATGAATTTGCGTTACGGTTTTGTCAAAGAACTAATGACAAAGTACAAGGTATTGTTGTGGTGCTTGTGGACCTCTAAAATTGTCCTTTAGGACTCGGCAACCGCAATAATACGGCTGCTCGAGGATATCTATTCGTGGCTGCCTATTGCCACCATTGTTGACACGGAGATTTTCATTGCTCATGGCGGAATTAGTGACAAAACGGACGTCGAATTTCTCAAGAAAATCAAACGAAACAAAGTCCGTCAAACTAATCTTTGAGAGTAAATTCGTCGCTTTTGTTTTCAGTATTTGTCCGTCTTAAGACCACCAATTGTTGAATCCAAAGAGACGGGAAAGAAGTCTGTCAACGTAGAGGAATGGCGTCAAGTATTAGATGTCCTTTGGAGCGGTAAATTTTGCAGCAATTATGTTTACAAACATACGAACTGCACAATTGCCGGTATTGTAACTCTTGTTTAGATCCAAAACAACAAAATGGCTGTTGGCCCAATGCTTTTCGCGGTGGTGGATCTTATTTTGGAGCGGATATCACGAAGAAGTTCCTCGAAAAGTTGGCCAAAAGTATGAATATTATTATCGATGACAACATTTAGAAACGGTTTTCGTTTGCTTGTTCGTTCCCATGAATGCAAATACGAGGGTTTCGAGTACATGCATAACAATTGTTGTTTGACTATCTTCTCTGCCTCCAATTACTACGAAACAGGAAGCAACCGTGGAGCATACGTCAAATTCCTTGGTCCCGAAAAACAACCTCATTTTATTCAATACATGGCCAGTAAAATACACAAGAAAACGACCGTACGTCAAAGGTGCTCTTTATTCACGCATATTGAACGGTTGCTTACAAAAATAGTTTTAGATTGAGCGTTGTCGAACAATCTGCGATACGTGATCTTCGCGAAAAGTTGGTGTCTTTCAATAGTGCACTGCAGACCGAGTTTGCAAGACTTGATACCGCTGCTACGGGTTCGAATAGTCTGAAACAACGAAAACCGTAAATTGTAGGATCAATTTCTATTGCATCGTGGTGTGATATCGTTGAGCAGGTTACCGGTTTAAATGTGCCATGGCGAGCATTAGCCAATCGTCTGGTATCGATGTCTGCGGACGGCCGTTACGTTCATTACAAACAAAACGTGACATTTCAAGTTGGCGTTAAAGACGAGATCTCGTACACAGACAATTCGGCTCGAAATCAACAGGTATTGACGTCTAGATACGTGGTTTTGCTATTCGTGATTAATTGAAGGGTCAAGGCGGCGTGGCTGAAACATTGTATCGACATAAAAGCACATTGGAAACATTGTTTCGTTTCATGGACAAAGACAACTCCGGGCAAGTGTCGATGAGGGAGTTTATCGAAGCATGTTCAGTACTGGGTCGTTTTACACACATCAATCTAAGTCCGGACTACATTGAACAGATTGCTGAAAGCATTGATTTCAAGTACGTTTACTCTAATTTCAAACATTAAATCGAACAAAATTTTAGCAAAGATGGTTTTATTGATCTGAATGAATTCCTTGAAGCATTCCGATTAGTGGATCAAGGCTCCTGAAACTTATTTTATTGCTTATATTCTAATAAATATAATTCTATTGATGAGAAAATCTTCTGTTCTCTACTAGAGATTTCTCTGCGCAGACTTCCTTGAGTTTTAGTGTACGGTCGCCTTAGATCAGAATTGTTTATTGGGGCAACAGAAGACAAAGAGGACAAATAGAAGAATGCGAGTTTTGCAACGCTCAACATCAGAATGCGCCCGCCGGCTTCTCCCAATCGTATCTGAAAATTGAAAGATGAGAAATAATTAGAGAAGTAGTAATTTACGGAAACTCTTGAACACCCATTGAAGTGAATGCACGACGCATGAGACCGTAAATTTGCTGATAATTGGGAGCGTCGTAGTACTTGAGAGCGTCCGTGTATTGCATGATTTCAACAAATTCACGCGGACAACCACCAAAAAGCTCCTTGATGAACGGTTCTTGACGACAACGTTTCTTGTACTCGCCAACTTGATTCATGTCCTGAACGTTCTTCCACGGCAAACTTCCGGTGGCCAACTCAACAATCATGTAAACCCTGAAAGCAGAAGAACGTCAGAAAAATGGTGAAAGAACTCACCAGGTCTCCACATCGTCCTTGCGGCAGAGTTCACGTTGAAGATGACAGGAGATTGGAGCGTAACGAACCGTACCACGAAAACCGGCAGCTTGACGTGGCTTGCGAATAACTCCTTGCTCGTTGGTAAACTTGCGACACATGCCGAAATCAAGAATGTAGACCTTGCGTTGTTCACCCAATTCCACGCGACCGATTGTGTAGTTTCCGGGCTTCACGTCACGATGCAGGTAGCCGATGGCATGCAGATCCTCCAACGCCTCCAAGCACTGAATTCCACAGCCAATCGCCGTTCCCATGGACAAGTGTTGACCGGGACCTTCTTTGCGCAAATCCTGGAGCGACTTTCCAACCAAAGTCATCACGACAAAGTTAAAATTGCCGTAACGACCCTTGTCTTCAATCTTGCAGAAGTGTCGATTTCCGCGCTTGGACAACTCGTTCAAGACAAATACCTCCATTTTAAGCACTTGGATTTGTTCGTTCACTCCTTCGACTTTGAGTGCGTACTCGCCGGTTGCATCCGAGACCTTGTAGACGGCGCCTGAAAAGAAGGAAAATGAATTTGATGGCAATTGATCGGACGAACTCACCAAAACCACCTTCACCCAGCTTCTTGATGATGGTCCAGCGTTCGACTTGAGTGCCCGGACTCAATTGGACGAGTTCTTGAGCCATAATGGTGCGTAGAACGGAAGACGAAAAGTTCGTTTGATGTTTTCACGACGGACGAATGATTTTTCGTTTTTAAGTTTACTGCTTTTATAGTCCTGAGTTTTATGCTAATTTGAATATTCGAGTGATTGAACGTTTTTATCATTAATACAAAATGTGAACTCAAGATCTTTCAATCACAGTTAATGTACTGGAGTAAGTGAAAGCACAGTTGTTCGCTGAGTTCGTGGTGTTTTAGAAGATGAATTGAAGTTTCCGACGACCACTGACATGACATCAGAGGTTATCTAACGTTTGTGAATAATTCGCACCTACTCTTTTCATACATCAGTTGACAGTAATTACTTTGGTCGAATCGAATTTCAGGACTTGTAACTATTTTATACATGGGTTTTGTTCCTGCATTGTTTTTTGGCAGATGTAATGGCTGAACAAGATAAGTAGCACTGATAAATAAGATGGAAATCAGAAACAGTAATAGGCACGAATAAATATCGAGATTTCAATTGTCAATGATATATAATGCAGAAAGAAATAGGAATTAAGGATTGAGGAGCTGGACACCGTTTGAATAAATTATGCGGATTGAGCGATATAATTCGAAAAGACGCTAAAAACAATCTTCTTCTTCCTCGCTAAAGAAGCTGACCGGCTCTATGATCTGCTCGTCTTCTTCGGAAAATCTGACATCAAATTCTGGTTCCCATTGATAACGTAAAACAACCTTGAAATGCGAATTAACTCATCGATCTTACATTTCGCTTACTTTTTGCCAAACACATTCGTGCTCTTGAACCATCAATCGCCACTCCGAAACTTCGGGATCGATCTGAAAGTTTAAGAGAAGATAACAAAATCTTTTCAATGACTTACGTATGTTGGAACCTTGGTTTTAATCGGCCGTATCTTCCGCAACTTCTTTTCTCGTTCTATTTGATCTTCAGTACGAATCTTCTCTACTCGTCCGTCTTTGATGTTGTAAAGCTTTGTGATGCTCCAATTTCTTTGAGTTTGTCTACGCGACTTGCTTTCCTGAGACAAATCCAATTTGGCCGTTGTGCTCGTGACATCGAAAAGTCGCTGGGAAGTTTCTTTGAATGCGTTCGAAATCGACTCAACCCTTTGGCTTTTGTCGAGATTATCGTTATTGTCAAGCTGATGCGCACGCTTGAGTTGACCATTAAACTCATTAAGGTAAAGCGGTTGCTTGAGAGGTTGCTAAACAGATCTTTTGACTTTCATCCAACAAAGAAACGTACATTGTTCTTGATGTTATAGCAATAGATCGGCGAAACAGCGTTTGCAACGCTCGAAGCCGTCATGAGCGCGAACGTGGATGATACAATGCAAACGAAATCGCTTCATACGTTGACTAACAAAGTTTCGACCATCAACGCTTCGAAATTGAACGTTGACAACAAATCTTCTGTTAAAATAAGAAATCAGATTTGAAATAATTGACCATAGATAGTTAATGACAATAACACAGCTGAAGATCAACAGAATAAAAACTCAATAATTTACTATTTATCAATCATACAAAACCAACAACATCTAACTATACGTTTAAACTCAAAAACACGAAATACAAATCAACGTAATAAAAAGCGTACTTACAAGAATTCAATTTGGAATGCGATTGTCATTGGTACAAGTCTTCGTAAGTCTCGCAGTTCTCACTGAAATACACCAAGCTTTAGGTTCTCGGTTGTCGCACCTCAACAATTAGTGTGTGCCCGGTATTTTGAGTGCGCAAATATCTTAAGAAAACCAATTTAACCGCCGGTCGGGTTTTTAGATCTTTAACTGCCTACCTGTCCACGTATTTCCGATTGTGAGCTCCTTCGCTGTTGTACGAGGCCAAGAACTCGGAGCCGTTCAAAAGAAGTTCCTCTCTCCACTCGGGAAGCATATAAATCCAAACTTCTTTCGTCTCGCCGGTTTCACTTAACACAACGGTTTCCAGATCGCGCACATAGAAATGAGGGTCTGAGTACAAAAATAACGTCAAAAATAAAAACACCCCAAACATACTTACGATTTTCCAATTCATCAAGAGCTTTCAACTTTTCCTCATTAACGATGTATACTTCGCCGGTGATTTCTGAAATGAATTGAAATAACAAAAAACATTGTTGCAATTCACTTTTTCCTTTTCCCGGATCTTTCAAAAGAAACGGGATGTTGAATTGAGTTGAAACGATCAGCGGAAACGGACGAAAAGTTTCCGCAAAACCAACAAACTTTGATCTTCCGCCTTCACCATCTGCCATAACCTTAAACCACTCAATTTAACGTAATTAATTCAAATCTTCACCAATTCGTTTGGTTCTCCTTTCTTTAGAGTTCCGTAAACGAAAACGTAAAACTCGGACATCTGAAAAGAAACGTCGCTTAGTGGATTCAACATTTTAAAGCCTTAAAGTCAATCTAACAAAACGTCCGACAATCTCATTAAAATCGCCAATTGAAGTAGTACGCGGTTTGTGTTTGATAACGAGACAATGCTCTTCGTCTACATGATCGTTCGATGAAACCCATTCAGCGCTCTACCACCTCCCGTTCCCATGATTGTGAGTTTTTTTGCAGAGAAAACCGAGGCGATAAGATCAAGCAAGTGATTTTATACCGATGCAGAAAGAGCGTTCGATTTCATTTACAATGCAAAACCAATTCAAATTTACAAGCGTGTTTAGAGGACGAAAATACTACAAGGTAATTTCTTTGATGTAGAAAGCTTTGAATGAGTGTTGCGCCCAAAAGAAAAATACAGTTTTCATCGACTTACTTTGCTTGTCACTGTTGACTCTTACGATAAAACTTGCTAACATCGCACAAACTAATCAACAGGAAATATAATCTTCGTTTGGTCACGGTAAAAGTATACACAAGAAAACTGCGGTTAAACATATCAAGGGTTTAGAGCAGAAAACAAAGTTCGCAAAACGTGTCTTGGCGTTTTAACATGGAATTGACGGCAGAAAAGAACGTGGTAATAATCGTTGTAAAATCATGCAAAGAATTCTATTGAACTGAGAAGCTTTCTATTCGTAACCACCGTCTTCATTCTGAATCTGCATAAATAAACTTTCCGCTAGCATGTTCAAGGGTTTAAAAAATCGTCTGCAGGACGAAGCGAACAAATTGAAAGAGAACTTCCAGGTAGCCATCGATTCTATGGGTCGAATGAATTTTGTTAACTTATAGGTGCTGAACGATAACATTTCGAGCAACGCTTCCACATCGTCTATCTCCGCCGACTTAGTTAGCTTAGATGATGTGGGTTTGAATTGGAGCTCAAAATGATTGTAAGCTTGTAGACAAACGATGAAACAACTCCAACTACGCCACAACAAAAAACTGTTGATGAACAGGTGGGTTGATCGTCGGATTTTTGCATTCATTTTCTCTGCAGACAGCGGCAATTGAACACAAACTCAGTAAAGAATGGAAGGCACGTATTGATCAACGGGAATCCGAGTGGAGTCAACGGCTTACAAAAGCGCAGGAAGAAATGACAATCAAAGTGGCCGAATGCAAAGCTCAAAGTCATCAAGCACTCGAGCAAAAAGACGCAGAATTGTGTAATTGGATCGCTAAGTACCATGAGGTAACAAATACAGCGTGTAATGGAGTAGACAATTCAAAGTTACAGGCAACAAAAAAACTTGAAGCAATTCAACAGGAAGCAAAACAAGTGAGTTGGAAGCAAGTTGAATTATACGACAATACTTCAACGAACATTTTTGAGGCTTTTGAATTGCAGAATAATGTTTCATCGAATGCCAAACAAGTCGAGACGAAACTGCTTCAAGAAAATAGTGCCTTAGCTCAAGAGATTGAAGAAATGCGAGAGAAATTGACGGCTATAGAAAAGCAAAATGCTGATTTGAATTCGCAATTGCTGGAAGTACGAAATCAAAGCTCGATTGTTGATCTGAGATCGGAATCTGATGAGAAGGCTGAAGAAACATCTGCATTGCAAAAGCAAATCGAGCAACTTCAACGGGATCTGGCGGCGAAGACTAACGATGTGGATAGATACAAAGAAGAAATTGTAAGAAAGTTTTATGAGGTTTATCAATCAATTTTTACAGGACACAATGACTGGAAAATTGGACGAACAATCGGATTTGATCAAAGAGAATGAGAACAAGTTTCAAAAAGCAAAACAACTTTTACGTGATTTAAATTCGGAGAAAAAAAGCTTAGAAACGCAACTTGAGGATGCTCGTACCCACAGCTATGCCATTGTTTCATCTCATTCTTCTGAGCAGCAGGTATGTTAAACTGATTTATTCGAAATTCGTTAATTCGTTTAGTCATCTGACATAACATTGACTGATGCACTTCGCGCTTTGGAAACATGTACGCAGGAATTGAGCGTAAGTTATTTACTTGTTATCTAACCATCTTCGTCATTGAACCTATAATAGTAACCTAAAATAACTATGAAGCTGATTGTTGTTTAGAAAGAAGTCGAAGGTTACGCTAACGAAAAACGCGAGTATGCAGAAGAGTTACGAGTAGTGAAAGAAGAATTGGAATTAGCAAAGAAAAAGGTAACTGATCAGTCAACTCAATCGTTTTTATCAACTTATTTTAGTCGGTCAAAATCGAAAAACCGCTTCAAATAAGCAAGGAAACTCAAATTGAAGCTGAGAAATCTGAAGAAGAAACAAAACCTGTTGACAACTCGACTGCTGAATTGGAACAAAAAGAACTGGAGCTTCGCGAACTTCAAGTGTTGTACGAAAAAGTTAAGAAAGAACTGGAAAATGAGCACAGTGCTGTAGAATTAGAAAGGACAGCAAAAACGGTAAAAATTCTAGTCGTATACGAGTGATCAATCTTATTTCTGTTTAGACAAGTGAAAAGAAACTTGAGGAGCTTCAAGCAGCATATCATCAACTTCAGCAAACCGAACACGATCTAAAACATAAGGTTGAAGAGCTTCAAACCTCGCTTTCCGATTTGAATAGTAAGCATGATGATTTGGACAAGCAAAACAACAACTACATTGTACAAGTTGCCGATCTAAAGAAGCGTTTAGAAGATGCAACAACAAGGAACGAAGAACAAACAGTCAATACATTGGAAGATGATTTGACCAAATGGAAAACCCGATGCGAAGATCTTGAAGAACAAATCGAGCAAATGAAAAAAGAGTCCGAATTGAGATTAAGTGAGTTGGAAAACCTACAAAAGAAGTATGACGAATTGGAGCAAACTTCAAAACAAGAGAACTCTTCTCTAACTTCGAAAATCAACGAATTGTCTGATGTCATCAAAAGTGAACGATCTTGTGCTGAAGAACTGCAACGCGAAAAGAATGAGCTGACCGTCGAGCAACTGAAAGCTGAAAAGAAATTGGCTCAAACGGCGGACAACTTGAAGGTGCTAAACGATGAACTTCAACAGATGCAAGAATCGCAAAAACTAAGAGAATCAGCTGTCGAACACGATGCCATTGAACTTAAACAAACGAAGACCAAAATTAAACAACTTAATTCGGCGTTGGTCGAAAAGGACATTGAGATAGAACGACTAAACAACGAAAATCGACAACACGCTGATAATTACGAAAAGTTGAATAACGAAGTTACGGCCCTGAAGCAAATGATTCGTGAAGCTGAAGCCCATTCTGATGAAATGAATAGAAAATGCGAAGAGTTGAAAACAAACGCTGAAGATTATCGGAAGCAGTTGGAAGAACAGAAAGATTCTAGTCGATCAATTGAAGAGGAATACGAAGCACTGAAAACGAAGAATCAAACGCTTGATGTCGAAACCGCCAAACTGAAACAAGAGCACGAGGACCTTCAATCTACAAACGTCAAATTAACATCCGATTTTTCGACTTTACAAACTTCATACGACGAATTAATAACGAGCAACAAAGAGACTGTTCAACAAAACGTCCAACTTCAATCGCAACTTCAAACTCTGTTCCTCGAATTGGATGATTTATCTCGCACGAAAGAAGAATTGAGTCGTAACAACGAGTCGTTGGTTCGTGAACGTGAAGAACACACTCGTAATAGTATTTCTGAAGAAAAATACGAAGAACTAAAACGACAAAACATCGTTTTGCAAACCGAAATAGATCAACTCAAACAACAACTGAAAGATCAAGAAACCGAGACCTCAACGCTAATAGATAAGTTAAAAGAGAAGCAGAGTACGTTGGAATCGGAGAGCCAAGATCTGCAGAAGTTATTGGACGAGAAAAGACAGCAAAGCGAATCACTAAAGAACGATGTTGCTGTTTATCGCCGAGAAGCAGAAGTCATGTTCGGAGTGGTTGCAAAATCGCAAGAAAAGAACAAGGAACTGGAAACGCAAATAGAGAAACTTGAGGAAGAGTTGAAATCTACGCAAAGTCGAATTGAGGAGCAACAGTCAAACGATGATTCGCATGGCTGGGACATGGATTCTGATGTGGTAAGCAACTAGAAGGCTACAGTGAAATTGTCAACAAGTTTTTAGTTTCGAGACGAGTTAGAAACTTTACGAACGGACAACGAGAGATTACTTAAAGAACTGGACGATTCGAAAGAACTTCTGTCGAGCATCCGCACTGAAGGACCGCCATTAGAAGTAAGTGTCGATTGTTTAATCATTCATTTTCATGTGACTAATCTGTTTCAGTATGTTCAAAATATCGTTTACAAATACCTCATGAACAAAGATACATTGGGAAAAGGAGCTGTTGTAAGTTTACTGCTACCTTATAATTTTTGAAAAAAATAATTACAGCCACTAGTTCGTGTAATTGCTGCAGCTACGGGAATGAATTCGCAACAAACGAAGGACGTGATTGGAAATGAGGAAAAACGAGCACACTCCAACAATGCGATTAAGACAGTAACATCCATACTGCAAAATCATCATTGAAGTGTTGACAATCACCAACCATTTGTCATATCAGATTGCCAATCATCATATTTGCCACGGCATAACGACTCAACAGAAAGAAATACGGGGACATTTTATCGATAAAAAAAGCAGCCTAACACTTTTTAATTTTTACGGTACATTTATTTGATAAATCAATACATACGGTGGAATTAAGTTCAGCATTCGATCAATAGAAAACGCTAGCGACCTTGTTCTAAGCTTGAGGACTCTGCTAAGAAAGCGTAACATTTCACGTTTTCGTTTCCGGTCAAACAATAGAGACGAGTTGATGTGACGTAAGAAAAATCACCAAAAGAACAGACCACTAGAAAGAATAGTGTACAAATTCGTTCTTTCGCTTACCATTGAATGTTCCACCCAATAGACTCTCAGCTGCCTCCATTACTTTCAGTTTGGATTGTTTTGCGTCGTCTCCAATATTCTAAACTCTATGTTCAGTTCTAAAGATTCTTGGCCACTCAACCTCTCTCATTACACGTTCCAAGCTGTCGCTATTACATCGACTAGTGTCTTTTGTTTGCGGCTGTGTAATAGCAGCCAAGCCGGTTTGACGTACAGCACGCTTAACCGGAACAGAGAATCCGAAGCTGATAATAAGGAAAATAAACAAAAATGATACGCGTTGCATTTCTCCTTTGATCCTTCAACTTTCAACTCAGTGACCACTTGAAACTTGTTCGATCAGCGAAAGCAACAGCACACGACACTTCCTTTTCGAACGTTGCGATTTGTAGGTCACTTGAAGACGCTCTTGAGATGACATACAAAAAAAAAAGAAAGGAAGGAAAAGTCGGAACTAATTCCATTAGATTTCCGTCACTTATTGAGATTATTATACACTTCAGAACACAACTTCTGACCGACGATAAATTCGGGAACTGAGATGAATTTTGTTTTCGACGTTTGATCTTTCGGCTAACGATCAATTGATTCGAATGCAAGCAACATTGAATACGATTTATTAAACAGTGGGAACCATTTTGAACAAATTTACAAACATGTCGACAACCGAATCGAAAACGTTGTCGTTTAATTTAGCAGGTAGAACAAAGTTCACGTTGTAATGAACCGTTTTAGCACTCAAATTGACGTTTGCAGTCGAGTTGGCGTTGCTTGAACAAATCTCCATGAGGAATCCTTTCATACATTTGAAGACCAATTCTGCACGATTCAAACACCATTGTACGGTCATATTCTAAAGATTCGTTTAAGGTTCGCACAAACAAACGTTCATCTACCGCCTTCATATCATCAACGAGAAACAACGGAAACGAAAGCGTTTGAATCGCGTTTCTTGGCACCAAACGAACACAATTACGCAGACCATTGATACACGGATGCCGCGAACTAATGTCCCCCGTTTCGAGACTTTTGTCCGCAACCAAATGGAAAACAATTTGAGCCAAACTTAAATTCGAATGACATGTGATGTAAACATCGCCTGGTTTAAACAACTCGTCGTCTCCAACGCTGTTCAATTGGTCAAACGTTTGCTGCATTGGGTTTGCATTTTTGCGGTCACAGTTCATTTTGTGGACCTTAAAAACGTGAAATATATTCGGATAAACAAAGAGACCTACAGTTTTTGCAATATTCTTCAGTTGCTCGCTCAGTGAATCAAAATGTAATTCGACAGAATGTTCACATAAACGAAAGAAGTGGGTCTGCGAAACGATGTGATGCAACGGATCTCTGCCAACCAAAATAACTGCAGCAGACAAGTCACGACCATATAACGACATTAGTAGACGTAAACGCTGCGAGTTGTAAATGTCCTGATTTATTTCGTTCCCAATCGATTGATGACAAATGTCTGTGAGACGCGAACATTGCATAATTCGAGCATTATGCATTGTTTTTAGTTGTGAACCTGCAATTTAGAGCTTCAAGTAGTCAGTTGGGTCGAATTACCAATGTAAATCGTGAAGCTTTCGTCCCGCAACTTTTCTGAACTACTAATTTTCAGATCAACATCTCCTCTAAATTGCAAGTGTCACACAAATTCAAAATGCTTTAACTCACAACTTATTGTCACGTATAGACAATTTCTTCAGATATTCTGATGCTATTTCGCCTTCACGTAGCAAATGAACGTTTGCGGTAAACTTCTTTACTTGTCGCTCAACTAATGCTTGAAGTTGATGACAATAATTGAAGTCGCATTTCTGAAGCAAATGCAATCGATGAAATAAACAGTCAATGAGCTTACACGAAACTTCTCATTTAACATTGAAACGTTGTACGAATGCTCTTCGATGTTATCAGCCATTTCGGGAGTTTTGTTTACAGCATCTTCACAGCTTTGTCGAAGCTTCTTTAGTTCGTAATCCCGGGCACAAAGTAAAGTTCTCATTTCCTTGGTCATTTCGTTTTCCATCAAAATCAAACTCATGAGTTGGTCGGGTGTCGAGTTTTTCATAATAAATTGAAAGTCTTTGTCGAGTTCATCATGAGACTTCGGTAGTGTACGTTTTGGTTCATAGTCCTGAAAGTTTTGACAAGCATTTTTAACAGTCAAATGAAACAAACCATCTTAAATGCGGACCTCAGTGTGTCGACATCGTACGAAAAGATGTCATTTGACAAATGGGAAAGTGAATGTTCAGCCATCGAGTCATAATAGTCGTGAGTCTGGGCGACAATGAATTTCTTCAGTTTTTCTCGAGCATCTGAAGTCGCGATTATTCAAATAACAATATGTTCCTAATCTTTACCCTTGTGACAATGTAGTGGAAGCTGAGTTTGTAATAGGAAGTGGCCAAAGACTTCGTCTATTGCCGAAAACTCGGGTAAAGGCAATTGCAATTCATAGGAAACAGAATGCTGAGCCCCCAATGACTCGCACTCGTAAAGAAATACCCGATTCACCGTTTCCATTTCTCTTGAAAAGTTTATTGTTCAAAAGCATCAAAACACACCAATTGAACACATTTAGTAAATAAAAACGATGAATTAAACAAGCCCTCTTAAGTAAGAAATAATTTCACAGCTTTCAATCTTTGGGACAGGTTTTGCGTAGTCATGTGTAACGGTGATCAACGAGAAGTTCACGACCAATACCGCAAGCCACTAACAAACTCATTGAAAAGCGTGAACCATTGGTCGTATTCTTCTTTCGAACGTGCGGCTAACGTCAATCTAAATGCCATCGTAAGAAAGAGCACAAACTCCCGACTAACTTTTCCGTTTTGTTTACATCAGTTGAATATGTTAACATGAACGAGAACGGATAACTCGCCGAGTCTTCAACCTCAGATACATCCAAACATCTTCGCAAGTTTATCGACCGAATCGAAGGTTTTCCTTCTTGTTTTTCGCGGTGTGTGATCCACGATTCCAAAAACCAATTCTTGAACGACATGTATTCCATGGACCAATTTCCAACTCCCGCTAGCAGCTCGAAACGTCGTAAATAGCCTTCGACGAAGTAATCACTTTCGACTAGTTGATGTTCGAAATTCACTTCGAATCGAGGCGCCACGTATTGAACCGTTTGAGCCGCAATGTAGCGCGATCGCATGTTCGACGAATTGATAACTGCAACTCCGACGCGTTCAAACCGTGGCTCTGATGTACGATACTCTTGACTACGCACACCGTGACGATCATGACGAAGTAACGTTCCGACGACTTCAGCAAATGCATTGCGTTTCTCACCAGTGTTTTTGTTGATCTGAAGTCCGTGGATTAAATTCTGTAAAAGTCGCAAACCTTTAACATATAAACTTCAACATAGATCTCGAAATCCGGTTTCACATCATTCAAAATACTGTAGATTTCCACGGTTAGTCGACGTTTATTGTTCGCTCGATATGATGTGTATGGACTGCATCGTGACGTTTCGTTATGAGAAATCACGACAGTGAAGAAACACGAAGATCCATCTAAAATCGAACATTAATTTCATGTTAGCAGAGTTAAACAAACCAAGACAAGTTTCATGAAGAAACTCGGCATCAAGTTCGAAAGTCACACTGTTAAATGTAAACGCCGATTTCATACGTGGTACGTTCTTCAATAAATTCTTTTCGAGTGTATTCTGCATTCGTCGTGCTGCTTCTAAAGCAACTCGATGAGTCAATAGAACATGGTTGGCTTCGATCTGAAACAAATTTCAGTTACTTAAATTCACTTGTTACTTACGAACTCCTCTTCATCTCGATCTATTTTGTCCATCGTGTATCTCAACGCCTTTTGTGCCTGATCATATTGTGCCGAGTAAATGGAAACCAGATTATTTATCTGCTTTTTTTTGTCCGAATCTGTTGAGTTCTGGTTGAAGCTCGAATCACATTCGTCTGTTGGGATCAGAACGCTTTCAACTGTCGTTGCATTCGGTACTGATTTCTCCATCATTTCACGACGATATTCTTTCAACGACAACAAATTTGCGGAACTGTGTTCTGTGATTATTTTCGTATGTCGCGGCAATGAACGTGCGTGTACTTCGTAAACCTCGTTGATCTCATCCATCAGCCGAGCTTTTGACGGCGTTACACAATCTGCTGCTGAGCTCGGTCGTTCTTCGATACAAAATGAAACCTTAGGAGGCTTCGATTGCAGTTCACCACTCGCCATATCCACTCCAGGTCGACTTTCAACGTCCGATGATTTTACTGGAGTTTGTAACTTTGTCGTCGCAACAGATTCTTCTTCACATTTAAAATTAACAGTCTTAACCGTCGGTTTTTCAACAGTTGGAGCCGGTTCCGATTCGAAGCGTTTGTAGCCTTTGAAAGCGCGCTTTGGTGACGGTTCCTGACTGCTTGTTCGTGTGTTGCTAGTTTTACGTTCAACAATCGGCTAAAAGAAGCTCAAAACAAAAAGAAAAGTTGGACTAACCTCTTCACCGAATTTTGACAAAACCAACTTTTTGGGAGTATTGTTCGTCTTCTTCGCCGAATCCTCGCTCTCAAAGGTTGCACGAAGTTCACGAACGGACCGTGAAGGAGTGGTGTCGATCGAAAATTGCCAAATTAAAAAACAATAAAAAATGAAATACCAACCGATGAATTCAACGTTCTTTCCGAAGTGTTTGATGGTGTTGTAGGACATTTTTTCGGTTTAGTCGGAGTCTGTTTGTTTTCCAGTTCTTTTACCAATTTCTCTCGTCCACTCAACTTCTCTTGCGCTTCTTTCAGAAATCTGGCCATATCATCGCTTAGAGAGCCATTAAGTGCGGAAGACGTCATCTGAAAACACTAAAATTGATGGAATCGACTTGCAAACGGAAACAAAAATAATACAATGATCGCTCCCACGTGTGGAAAACAAGCGTCGATTTTCCGCAAAATGCCAAAAGGAGTCAAAGTCGACACTTTCGGACGAAAAATTTAGCCGCCAAAAATTTCTGCGTGAGACCAACGACGTGCAACTATTGGTCTAGTTAAGCTAATTCGATTGATGAGTTTTAAAGAAATGAATTCTGATTCAATTGACATTTGTTGTAATTACGTACGCAACTAACTATAGTTCTTCAAAGATGTTTATTGATTTTGTTTCAATCTTAAATTTGTTTTCTAATGCAAAATGCAGTTCTGGCAATCGCACCTTCATTTCTATTCGACTGTGAAGACGAATTTACGGAGTCTATTATTTCTTGTTAATACCTTATTTCTTGATTTCAATCATCGACGTCGCATTTATTTGACATCGATTTCAACAAGTTGGATGTTTATGTACATTTCAACCTTTAATTTGACACGGAAAATGGAACAGTTATGGCAAATATTTAGTAGGCAATGAAACACGAGGTTTTTTTTAATTAAACTTATAGCTACTCAGATCAGCATTCGGTAGACTAATCGGAGGGTAGAGATCTTGAGAGTGTATCATGGTTGTATAGGGGTTGAGCATTCCAGCTGCTGCAGCAACTGAGGGCATTCCATACTGATTTGCTAGAATCAACTCATAAGTATCAGTAACAAAAGCCAACATACCGTGAGCTGCTTTTTTTGCTGCGTACAAATTCGCCTCTTCCTGCGACTTTGCGATGTTCTTTTTATAGCGAATTCGTTTATTCCCGAACCAATTTGAGACTTGCGAAACGGTGATTTGACATTGACGTGCCAGATCCTCTTTTACTTCTTCGCTTGGGTATGGATTGTTGAGATGTGAGTAAAAGTATTCGTTGAGCACTTCGGTTGCCTGTTTGCTAAAGTTACGTCGTTTCCGTCTAAATTTGTTTTTACAATCACGTTTACAAGCAGTCGTTTACCTTGCATCTAAAAATCTTGATCGCAGCACCATAACGTTTTCACAAGTTGACTGTTTAAGTTGAATTTGAATTCCGGAGAATTTTTTCTGGATAATCAAAACCATTCGATTGACTTCTTGTTGTGTAATTGGACGGGTATAGTTTTGTTCATGCAGCAATGATTGAACATGATGAGTAAATTGCTTGCATTGATCTTCGTATCTCTCTAGCTCTTTCTTGTAGGTTTCTCGAATTTGCGCTAATTTCTGTTGATAATCCGCTTGATCACCAGCTGAGTTTTCGGAATGAGCGGGAGTACGTGCCGGACCTAATTGTAAACATAAGAATCAATTGAAACGAAAAACTGACCAGCAACTCCTTCGGCTGTAAGCATGTTGTCTAACCTCATGAGTTGTGGATCTTCGGGCGTATCGTCATTTGTATTCCTTACAGACAAAGCTAAAGTGTATGGTTGAGTAATTGAAACGGTTTAGTTGAAAAAACTTACCAGTTTTCTGTTTGATGTAGCAAAGCTCGGCGTAAAGAGCTCCTTTCATCGGATGTTCACGAAGTTGAGTTTTTCTAAATTTTCATATTGTTTCTGAAATCGAAAACAAGACACTTACTTTGGTGTTGCGGAGTCGTCAAGTTCCTCATCGGAAATGATGTTCAATTGACGTATCAGATCGTCGATTGGCTGCTTTGTTGTATCGCTCATGACTTAAATGGACAAATTGAACGTCTTCAAGATATTAAACATCAACAAGAATCGCGAAGAGCATAAAAGGCAAAATGAAGATAAGAAAACTGGGCAGCAAATTTATTGCTCTTTTTTCACAGGGTACAAATGAGAAGCATCGATTAAAACTAATGAGTGAAAAATAATTTTGCCGCAGCGATCAATAAAGACACGGAGCCGATCGTAAATTTAACTTTACGTTTCTCAATGAAAACTCGTATATTGAGATGCAAAGAGCGATAATGAGCGTGATCAGCCAAAAAATTATGGAAATGCATTGAAAAATCAACTGCACTGTTGTTCGATTTCCATATCTATTGTTTTAGTCGTATAATTGAAAGAATAGGAAGATCCCCGCAGCGCGTGGATGGCATTTGAGGCAAGCAGTCCGCACTGCTTTTTCCATCTGCCGTCTTCGCTGGGTCGTAGAAAAAGTCGCACTGACTGAAGCAGACGAACTCGTCGGGTTATTGCGCTCTTTCGTGTCTTTCCCTTTACCCACTATCCTCGCTGCTTCGGTTAGCTTACGGGCGTTGTTCAACCACGTGTGTCAAAATTGTAATTCTCTGCAGCGGTTTAATTTCTCACAGATCACATCGTGTTGAAAAGTCTGTGTCGAAGTTGACCGGAGATCAAGGTGGAGTTGTTAAGAGTTATTTGGCCGGCACAAAACCGCTTTTCTCTTTTATTTCGATTACCTCGGAAAGATAAAAGGAAATAGAAAACTCGCAAATTGAATGTTCCGGAATTATTTATTGTGTTCGAAAACGTTCTAGTTCGCATTAACATACTCAATCTTCTGAACACCAACTGAGCTTATAGAAGTAATTTAATGACACTAGTAAAAGCAATTTATCCAGACGAAAAAGAAATCGAAGTGAATTAATCTATACATCAGCAACAGTCATATTTACAACACCGGTCCTATTAAGCTCCAATAATGACGTCTTGTACGGCTTTTGATCGAACTGGCGCATCCGTGAAGATACTCCCGACAAATGGGCGATCTTGAAGGGAAACCGAAGAAACGATCTGAATTTTAAAGTTAAAAAATTGAAATTCATGTAAACAACACGCACCTTACAATCGTTATCTTCGTTCACATTAAATCCGGAAACTCCAAACTTGGAGTTTTGATTCAACAGTCGTTTATACGAGTCGCTATTCAAACGTGAAGTTCCACTGCTCGGATCGATGAAATCAGCCCAATAGCCGTAACTTCGTAGTGTTCGACAAACTGCATTTGCAGCCAAAACAAACTAAAGATAGGAATTCGAAGATCGTTTAACGATAATTCACTTACGGAATCTGCTTTCTCACTGATTTCAGTTGAGTCGTTGGAATCGGATGTTGCGAGATCTTCGTAAAAGTTGATTAGAGTCAATCTACGAGAGCGAATATTCGCATCGGGAAAAAGTCGAATTAGATCTATAAATACACGTTGATTGTCGGCTAGTAATTGTTATAACAAACCTTTTCTGAGCAATGAAGGGCAGTCTATGGCTACGAGATCAATTTTGACATTCCAAGAACAAATCTCTTTTACTTTGTTTGCAGGATGATAGCCATCGTATTTGATTGTCGATGAGGTTAAAAAGTTTGCGACCTGTTTCAAATTCAACGTGTAGTACATCGGTTTGGGCTCTGGATTGGAGGGTTGTGTTGATTGCTAAAAACTCTAGTTAATTCACTGACAGCAGACAAACCTTGATATCGGTCGAATTCAACGCTTCACAAGTGACATTTCCCGGTAATGGATAGTCTTTTGATGGTCCCAGAAGTGTATTCCGACGATCTAAACAGAAAATAAATCGGAAAAATACGAAAACTCACGTCGTTCGTTCTGCTCAACGTAAACCGTAAACGATTTCATTTCTCGGGGTTGTTGGGTGAAATAACGACATCGGGTGCTAATTGCAATGGATAAACGACGTAGAAACATTCTTGCAATTTAATTTTCAATTTCCAAACAACAAAAACGTGATGCAGACGTTCGATGATCAGTTTTTGCGAAAGAAACGAAGGAAAGAAATGAAACATTTGGCCAACGGCGAGCGTGTGATCGTCAAAAACACTGCTGGTTATGTGTATTGAGTGTGTTTTGTTCGACTAAAACATGTGTGTTGCGTCCAGTAGAACTTCGAATTCGCCAATACTTGAGAACCTTGACCATATAATTTTTCTTTTCCATTAATATCTCACAAATAACACAAAAACTTCTATAACTTAAAGAGCAATCAACGAAACTTTTCTTCGAACTCTTAAGCTAAGAACCTCAACAAACTGGTCCAGTGGCAATTAAAACCGATGATTCTGCAATTCTCAAGCAACACGCCGGATGCCAAACAAAACAACTTCAAAAGTCTACTTTCATTTTCGGAAAACGATAGCCAACAAACAAATGATCTGTGATAATTGGCAATTTTGACGAGAGTTTCCCCTAACAATTTAAGTTTGTCAGTTAGCACCACAAAACTAAAATGACGTACTTCAGACGTGAAAGTAACCAACGTTCCGCAATTGCCGTCGGAAAGTATTTAATCGGCTTAGATTGTTGAATTCGAATGTCACTATTCCTGGACGCACGATTGTCAATTGGGCATTTTTATCGTACAACTAAAATTGAAGACATATCGTTGTTTTGGTTGTCCTTTCATATACTGTAGGTTGAGATTTTGAGAAGTGTGGATAAACAGTCAGAATTTATTATGGTTAATAATTTAACTCGTAATCAATAAGGCAATTAAACAACACTGGTGGCAAATTGTGAGCCGCCTACGGTCGTTAGAGTGGTTGTCGATTCGTGAACATTGAGCAAAGCACTGGGTTTTGGATCTTGATTAAAAGTCGAAGGATTGCTATTTTGACTTGTCAACGTTGAACTTGGCGTCATGTTTGTCAGTGGTTGAAGATGTATTGGAAACTGTTTTCCTTGAGCAACAGTTCCGTTTTCTTCTTGTTCTCGTTCACTGTTCACTTGCTAAAAACATTAAATTAGCCTCAAATGTACAATCGTGTAGAAGTGCAATTAAGACTGCGAAAACGCAATGCTTACTCTTGAGTGCTGTAAACCCCATAACACCGGGTTTTGTTCATACGTTCCGCTTATTATTGGTCTTGTCATAGTCATTGTAGAGGTTTGATGTTGCAGTTGAACAGGTTGCGGAGTTGTTTTCGATTCAAAAACAGCACATCCATAATTGGACGATACATCGCTAAAATAGACTGTTTTTGTTTCCAGATTGAATTACATACTTGTATTTTGTGGGAGAAGCCCGAAGTGCCGTTGTTTTCGCGTATTTATCAAAGGTAGTATAATCATTGCTTTCTGTGCCGTGAGCAAACACTAAACCGGCCGGACGTAATGGCCGTCTAATTGATGCATATGAACCGGGTCGCTGAAATAAAATTGAAATGATTTATAGAAGAAATAACAACATACGTAAACAGATGCATTCTTTTCGTCCACTTCTGCTCGTCGATACGAATCGAAGAGATTGCTAGGCGCTGGTGGATTGGTAGTGCCGCTTAGGTTTGGTTTGTAAGGTGGAATATACTTGGGCAGTTTGAAGTTCCATTCGTGTTTAATTGTTAAGAAGAACCACAAACTCAACCAAAAAAACAAATAGATGACGTCGATTATAATACAAGAAAAGAAGAATGGTTGTTCGTCGTGTTGATACAAGAGTAGTAGTGCGTAAATAGACGGACCTTTGACAATAAGTATAATAAATAAAAGAATAATTGCGAAGAGATGCGATGCGTAATCATCACAACACAATCCGGCAGATGTACGCGAACGTTGTGAACGTCCATCAAATTCGTCTAATAATCCAACATTCACAGGCATCGAATTCGGTTGAACATGAATTGGTGAGTTAATCGTTTCCTAAGCATAACGTTAAGTAGTATTCTAAATTCGTAACATACGATGTATTTGTTGTAACCATAAGCGTATAGAGCAATTGGAGTAAAATGCATACACAAAATTGTTACCACAAAGGTGGTCAGAATAATTAATGGATTGTAAACAAGTAAGCTCGATGTGGCCGCAAGGTACTGACCTAAAATTAAAGGCCTTTGAATTTGTTATATTGCTTTTTGTGCGTACCCAAACCAACCGGTCTTAAGCTGTTGAAGTTTGTTTCTTGAATACGATAAAGCACAGAAAACGACAAGTAGGTGTAAATAACATCAACACTGTGAGTAATTAAGTGCATTGTGAAGAGTAAACTGAAGAGTTTGTTCAAGTTCCAAAATACCGATGCGTATGCACTCGAATAGGCCATCAACGCAACAATCAAGTTCACGAACTCCAACGGAATTCCGAACAGCCGGGCGTGCATCAAAACTAAAATTAGGAATCTGAATTGATTTGAAGTTTTCAATTTTACTCGGAAGTAAATTTGGCGCTAACGGTGATCCAGCCAGTTCGTCAGTGGTTATACGAAAGCCTTGAAGACGCGTATCTCCCATCGGAAGATTGGTAGCTAGTTGTCGAGATCGTTGATAAGCAAAATCCAATTCGGTATTAAGAAAATCGCCTAAAATTGTTGACTAAAAACAAAGGATTTTTGGTCAAAACTACCTGAGTTAATAAAACCGTAGCGATATAGTTGCGCAATCATAATCTGTTGCGCGACCACCTGACACAGCGCAGCCAAAACATGTAAAGATTCGGGAACCGGAGGACAATGTCGCCAAAGCGATCGAACTACTCGACAAAGACAACTTCCTAAATTCTTAAATCAATGTAAAATAATCATGAAAATTACATACGCTTTTTATGATCGCAATGTCTTGACTTTTTCTTGACATAATTCGCACCTGCAAACAACGAATTTACCTTGAGAATTGGACTTTTAGATCCGTTCAAACATAAACTGCTGAGTACTTTCTTTTCGAAAAATTTGTTCCCGTTATACTAATAGACTCAAGAAATGAAACTTAAAACTAACTCACCCAATTTCACATGATCGCCCGCAAGATTACCAGTTTTGCAAATACCAAATAGGGTAAATAGAAACAGAATGGGAATACATGCAATGCACAATGATGCATAGATGGTGAGTGAAAGTTCGGGATAATTTTTGTTCGGCCATTTGATCTCCGTATGCATCTGATAACGAATAAATGCCAGATAAAGCAAGTAAGCTTGCAGTGCCACCATCACAAGTGTATACCAGATTGCCGGAAGACTGTTAAGTCGTAATTTACCACAGCAGCCCATCGTCGATGTGTTTCTAGAAGCCTATACTAATAACGAAATTAACATGTTGATTTTAAACCTTGGCAACTGCGAGTTTATTTGTTCAAAGAAACTATCAACGCACCATCGCAATCCCGACAAGCACTTTAAGTTTCCGTTTAATTGGACGTCTTGAGTTAAACGCTGGGAATTTTGGGGTCTCGTATTCTCTGAAACAAAAGTACCGTGTGGAATTTCGATGAAAATCCCGCGTCTGCATCTGGCAGGTTGAGTGTTAACAACGAAAGGAACCATGGAAATACAATCATGTCCGAACAATTTTCAAATGACCATTCGAAACGGGCGGAAATAGAAAGAAGTTCAAATTAGGACGAATCACGCACAAGACATTTTTGAGTTTCGCACACGCACAAGCAATGACTGTCCTTTTGATGTCAATTAGCGATTTGATGGTTTAAGAATTTCGTCTTTACACTTCAATTCTTGAAGAACAAGAGGTCAAAGTGTTATAAGTTAAGATATCCACAAAGGCCGATCATTCGTTGGAAACACTTAACAGTTGAAGTTCCAAAGAGAGTTTGCTAGCAGCTCTTTCGGGCATTTCACAGCTCGCGCGTTTGAACCCGAAAATTTTAAGCGTCAGTTGTGCTTCGAACGGAAACAACGGCGCGAGATGGACATTGGACATTTCTCTTCGCGCTCGTTTCCGCAGCTCCTCGAAATTCGTCCTTACTTTTAAATGGAATAAGGACAGAAAAGCCAAATGGGCTTTGCGATTAGCGGCCTGTCAAAACATGACATAATGCAACGTCCGCCCTCTTCCACCCGCCGTACTGCATTTGCAAATTCGGACCAAAAACGCGAACCTGACTGGCTCTTCACCAACCTATGGAAGACAAACGAGTCGCGCTCACGCTTGGCTTTTGGGTTCCGCCATCTCTATTCCTTCGATGCTTCAGAGTCGTGCTCTTCGGCCGTGTGCCAACGTCGACGGAACTGCAAAGCCGAACGAGAAAGTCTGAGCGTTGTTGAGTTCTTATGCTGTAGCGATTATGAGCATGCGCGCTCAGTCGTCTATCAAGTCGTTTCAGTGAGCGAAGAAGGATTCCGTTTGCCTTCTGGATAATGCAAAGACATTCTAGAGACCAACTAAAAGAACAATGCAAAGTGATAGGCAAGATATCTATTTTGGTTTCAATATAAAATCTCCTGAAAAATACTGACTGAGTGGAAAACAATGCGATTGCTTTTTGCATCGTATAGTCGTGACAAATTTATTGATGTTTATTACACCACAATTGTTTTGATGATTATCGTCGGCAAGCATTTACACGTAAAGAACTGTTCAAAGAATGAAATATCAACAAATAGAAGCCGGATCGTTGGAAAACTGGACGTTCATTCGAATCTCTCTGATGCTCATTAGAAGTGTTATTGGCTTGTGATCGTCTTGGCGTTGATAGAGCATCTCTCCATTAAAAGTCAAGAGCCCGTGCTTTCTTGCTCGTATTAACAAGCCAACAACCTGAAAACTATGCTCATCTTTTAATATATACTTTTGGTTACCTTATCCGAGTAAGTTTCGTAGATCTAAATAGTGAGAATGAAAGAGTGTAAAACGTTGTAACAATTGCGTTTGTTTCGATTTAATAAAGCAATTAGTTTAACAGACATCGAAAATTCGTAGTTTTCACAATGATAACCACCTTTTGCAATCCTTCAATCAATTACCTTAAACAGCGGACCAAAATTGATTGTCCTACGGTTTTCCGGTCCTGTTCCATATTTTGCAATGGCTTCGCATAAAATGACCACTTGATTCAGAATATAAGCTCCGGCTCGAATTCCACGCTTCTCAGTCAACGAACCAGGCGGGGGTCTACCGTAATCTTTGGCATGAACATCGAAGTGCTCCGGTTCGTAATTCTCGGAAAATGGGTTCCTAAGTGTTGAAAATCCTCGTTAATTCAAACTTCCAAAAACCAACTTCCTAAGCTTTTCATCGGTCTGTGCGGCGATATTTTGGAACTTTTGGATCATACGTTTAGCACTCATATTCGACCACAAAACAAACCGAAACCTCACTAGCTAATTAGTCGCCAAAATTTTTGCCAACGATTATAACTCGAATGTGGCAAAAGACTTTTAACAAACACTCTCTCTTAAGAAAGAGATCTGTGGCCGTTCGGGATAATGAAATTGTTTGCTGTTTTCACGCTCAAAGAACTTCTTCGCACTGATCGCGGCTCACTTTTTGTCCTTTGGAAATCGGCCGAATATCGTCGGGAAGCCAAAAACATTATTCGCAATCGTCTGCTGATTTCTGAATACTTGTTTTTGTCTTGGCAATTGTTTTCAGATTCGAGAATTATACGACTTGAGTTTCGACATCAATTATCCTTTAAACGTACAAGTGCTTAAGAATCACAATTCCACAACATTAGTCGGTTTTACAACTGTTCAATTGAAAACATAATCAAAGAGTTGGTTGGTACGATGAAATGAATGGAAGGTTACTATATTTACGTGCTATTTATCCTGTGTATTGAGATTATTAAACGCTATAAGCACACATACAAAACATTTTGCAAAACGAATTCTCAACAACCATCTAAACGTTTGGTTTTCATTTCCGGTCACTTCGAATGAAGCGTATGAAGTCACGGGGTTTCATTCCTGCTAGGCGACGCAATTTATCCGATCAGCTTCGAATCATATTTATCAACTTGTGGAATGCGAAAGAGCGGAAGAAGAAACGACCAGATCACCATTCTATTTCGCTCCAATTCAACGACCCTCGATTGTAAAGTCGAAAAAGTAGACGAGTAGACAAAAAAGGGTTTTAAAGAAGTTGCTCGTGCTGACCGCTGACAACACACAAAGAAGCTTCCTGTTAGTGCGCATCATTCGTCTTTTGCACCCACCTATCTAATTTTGTCGATTAATCTCGTCAATCACGCAATTATCGAAGATCCTGCTCAGCGAATGTTTTTTCCGATTTCGCTACCACGTTGTTTTCTAAGCTAACGCGTTGAGTTGCTCATCTCAACATTCAATGTTCGTCTAAATGGGATGCGGCATTTTGCAAAAGAAAGAACACGTCGTTCTGTTCGATGGAGGACTACGCATCGAGTCATCCGGCAGAGTTCTCTACAAAAACCGGGTAATTTGGACCATATCGATTTACCAACTAGATCATTTGTAGTGGAAGAAGCGATACGTTGTTTGTCAACGTCGCAATGGTTCCGAAGCACCACTTATCGGCCTATTCAAAAACGATAAAGCACGAGAGAAAGGTCAGCATTTGGAGTTGTTTTACATGCAAAATTACATCGGATATGAATACGGTGAGTAGTTACCATCAACTCTTTCAATTGACAAATCTCCAGGTTTTCGTGTTGGTCAAACAACAAAAACTTTGGCTCTACTGATGGAAAATCGTACGTTGGTTCTTTCGTTTTTCAACGGCGAGTGTATGATTTTTTGGAAGGAATGGCTAAGGGATATTTGTGGTCGCTCTTTAATTTATTGCATGCATGTGAACAATATGCCTCGTACTGCGATCCTCCAACTCTCAGGCAACGACGTTCGAATTCATTTAACGGTAATTGTGTGGATTTTAAACCCTCAGCAACCTGACTTCTAGAAAACAATGTTGGTAGTCGTACAAAGCTCGCCGCCAACACAATTGGCGTGCCTGAATCTTCGAAATCTCAATCGCGTTGAATGTGCTGAAGGCGAATTGACGTTTGAAGCCAACGCCCGTTCTTGGCTAAAACATCATACGTTCAGTTTTACCGGTGAACATACCGTTCAGATCTCACGGGCTCTTCGACTCTTATTGCGTCCCGACCAATTTCTCAGTTCCGGTTCCCAAACTCATCCCGACTCCTTTCAAATGAACAATCCGGTACTTTCACAACCGCAAATGATGCACGATATGACAAGCCAATCTCAACATCCCAGTGGACAACAACCACAACATTTGGACTTTGCCACAAGCTCAATGCCAATGTTGCCTCACCCATTAAGAAGTCACACGCCAACAATTGCAACTACGCCCGCACAGACTCTTCCGTTGCCTCCAAGACGCAGATGGATGAATGAAAATCAATGGTCTAATTTGCATCATTACGTTAATACACGAATCACTGGTAAACATTAGAATCGTTTATCTTTCAATTACAATCTTCAAACACAAACCTTGTAAGTCTTGCATTTTAGAACCAAATGAACGACATAAACTGTTGATGCAAGAGCATAGCGTATTGTGTAAGTTTTTCTACGCTTCCAATAACACTAAAATTTCCCCCAACTTCTCAGTTTATTTTCTTTACGTGAAAAGTGGTGCAGTACGTCATGCTACAGATTTCAATTGCTTTGCTTTGAAGTTTTTTTACTAATAATTAACACTTACAGACTTTGTTGTACGCAATACTTTTTTCTATACGTTTTGATTGATTTTTTTCAGAAGCGAACGCTTTAACCATCTCTTCTTTGATGCACGTACTGCACCATGAATCTCAGTCTCTTTTAACTGATTTGTTTATTTTGTTTTGGTTTTAAGACACTAATCATTCTAATGGTAAGTTTAAAATAATACAAAAAGTTAACCCGTACTTTTAGTTCTATAACTCGTAAATTTCAGCCCAAAGTCTCGCATCACTTATGCAACAAAGTTCTATGGCTAGTGCTTTAACGATGCCCAGGCAACTAGTCTTCTGTTTCTATTGTAACACTGAAGTTTAGTGAAATTGAAACCTTCGACGAGCGTCAATATCATAATTTAAATATCGTGGATGCACGAGTTGCAGCCAATTGGAACTCATTTGCTCCTCCAGTACCTCCGGTAAAATTTTATTCCTAAACTTTATTCTTTTAAACGTTCAAATTTTTCAGAAGGCTAAAGTCAAGGAGACAGAAACCGACGACAACACATCGCCCAGCAGTCAGCCGTCGTTAGAGGCACAAAGCACACCGAGTTTGGATCCGAATCAATTCGAATCGGATTCGAATCATGAACATGTGGAAGTGCATCAGTTAGTGACGGCTCCTACAAACTCAAATACAATCGGCAATAAGCCGGGATTGGTGAAGCCATACGTTCCCGATTCGTTAATGAACGCTAATCGCAATGTCGGAATGAATCTATCAAAACGACTAATGGACAAAGTAACCGGTAGTTTTGAGGTTTGTATGTGTTTTAACTACAAACAAAACTTATTTTTTAGCAATATGATGGCGATCGATCTACGAGAGGTTATACTGATGAAAATAGTGAGATGTTTGCTAATCTATTGAGTTCGATTCCTGTTGCTGAAGCAATGCGAAGAAGACTGTCAACAGTAGATAACGCTCACTTCAATTTGAGTTCATCTAGTCGAATCGATCATGCAGTACAAAAGCGACGGGAACATTTGAAACAACGCGACAAACGTCTTTCACAAATGGGCACCGACAGAATCAAAATTTCGAGTAGTGGATCTTCATTGACTTCTGCTTACCAAACATTACGATCGCCCGTTGGCATATCTGTGTAAGTATTTGTCCAAAACTATATTTATTACATTCGTTTGTAGAACCCCAACAGGATCACTCAATACACTTATGAATAGCCATCATCAATCGTCGCAAGATGATCGAGAATCGTGTAAGACTACGATTTATCAGGAACGAAAATTTGGTATTGGACACGAAACAACAAATACGGTAAGTTTGATTTGAGATTAGTTTATTGGTGTTTTAAAGCAAACCACGATAATTGATGAAATTGAAAGCGAAGCCGAATCAACAATCGAAAGTTCGCCGAGAACACGTGGGATTTCCACAGTCAGTTTACCTGTTTCGATGCAACCACAGCCGCCAGCTCAGCACCCAGTTTTTTATATCAGTGGAGCTAACGGCTCATTGGCAAGCATTCAAAGCGAACTCAACGACCGAATCATCTTCGAACGCGGTGGTCATGCACGACGAAGCGGTCGATCGATTGGCAAAAATGCCGAGAAGCGACCTCATCCTTCATCTTTAAATTATGTTGCAATTGATTCGTCTACGAACTGGTTACAGGGTTATCGAAAGAATGAGACTTGAGATTTGCGTTTATTAATCGATTGAACATGAAACACCTTTTTGTCCTCAAACACTGTTGGGTTGCATCCCTATTGAGTTCTTTTAAAAACTTTGCTCTTTGTTGACCAATCAAGATTATGAGCGCTCATTGAGCCGCTGTCGACCTGCAAAGTTTCCTATTTGCACGTTGCTTATCGGGACAATGCGACCATATGTGTGATTAATTTATTGCTGCTTTATTTCCGTTTATCCTTCTTTCTTAGCAAATAAACCACCGGACACCTTTTGCGGCGAATTATTTATTATATGACAAGACAAACTCTATGATGAGTAGAATAAAAGGACTAAATTTACAATTAAATACTTTCGCTCAAAGCTGCCACCGTATTACTATAACGGTCGATGTTGACGAGAGTGTGACATACATCACTGACTTGTGGAATGCTAAAAACAGTCATTAGAGCATTAGTAATGGAATAGTTAAACAAGAAATTCTTCAGGTCTTAAGCAAATCTTGTCTGGTTTTTTAATTCTACATTTTTAATGAGTGTTCAATGTTCGAGAATGACGTGCAATCTGAAATCATTTAGTGTTCTACCCTTCGATTTCTATTCCTTTGGTACACGTAAGTGTCTTCATTGTGCAATTACTCGAAACGACAACTTCAGAGTTCGAGGTCTTATGGTAATTTCTGGGTGTTTGGTTTTGTCTCTTTTGAAAACGGCTTTTAGAATGCACGGCACAAAAACGTTTTAACCGAACGTAATAGCCAAGCATTCAAATCCCGTTCTATTGAAAGAGAAATCTCAAACAAAAACCCAAAATTTCTCTGTCCAGTCTTTTGAACAATTTGTACAAGTGAACAAAAACGAATTCCTGTCTTCAACCCGTGCTCTTCCTGTTAACCGTACTATTCTGTCAGTCGAAAAGAACAGACGCCGGTTGAGAAGAAAAAAGCAGGACAAAGCCCCCATACTATTAGAGTACGTTCGAGCATCCCCCTCTCCCTTGCAGACGATTCTGACGTCAATTTTAGCAGCCGTCGGACGATTCTTTCGGCCCCGTCACATATTTTAAGTGACGGTTCCAACGGCGAAAGAGCTCTTTTACCTTCTTAAAAAACCAGCAGATTTTTGGGTGCTCGAATTGCATAAAAAGGTTCCTTGAAGTTTGTTCAAACATTCGATTTACGTTCCCAGTGTATTTCATTTTTCTTCTCAACTTTTGACATTTTAATGTTTGCGCGTGTTTGAGTCCCGTTTCTTTATCGTATCGTTCAAAGACCATCGGACACGCAGCCCGTTCAGTTGGTCGATGAGCAAACTTTCGCTTCGAAAAGTGAACTGTGACGTTTCGGACCGGAAGTGAACATGAGCGGTTTTATGTTTACTTTTTTCCTTATCGAAACGCTGCCAACTGTCATTTTTGGCTCATCGTAAAATGACTCACTAGCCATCTAATGGACTACGTGCATGTTTGAAATTTCTTGCTAACTCGTCAGCATTTTAATTGTCTTTATAAACCATCGGGTTTCGAAGACAAATCTCGAAACGTCGCGAAAAGACGACAAGTATACATGCGAATATTTCGTTTTATTACGCGTTCATGACTTTGTCGTTTGGCCACTTGTCGTACGGGCCTCGTTTTTCTCAATTTACTGCAACCACTTCGTTTTAGTTGTGTTTGGCCGCGAATGCCGACGAGCAGTCGACGGAACAGTGCGGTCATTTGCAATGATATCTCGAATAGCCGTGTGGAAAACTGGCAACGTTCGTTTTGTCAACCGAAACGTCGTTCTATGCTCGATTTGAAACCCATTTTGGACGCAGAGGTTCCGTCACTCGTTTCAACCAAACCGTTTCTTGTCGATCTGGAGCACGATGACGAGTTCACATACACCAACATGCGGGTCAACATAAACGACAGTTACGAGTACGTCGACTCAAATTCGTATCTTCTCGGACATGGCGCATATGGAGACGTGTTCAAAGGAAAGGCCATCAGGAAGTCGCCGACCGAATCATATTCAGTGGCAATCAAACGGATGTCGCAAATGAATGTCAAAGAAAATGAGTTGAATGTCATGAAGCAAGTGCAATCTCCGTTCTTGGTTCGTCTCATTGACATCTGTCAAGACGTGGATATGACGTATATTATTATGGAATGCATGCATACGGACCTCGAACAATTTCTACGTACCAGAACAACGTCCGGATCTTTAGAACCCGTGGACTTCACTCGTGTGCTTAAGGACATTGCTCGTGGTTATTTTGCCTTGTACTTGGAGGGAATCGTGCATAGGTAAGTTGAAGAATGAGGTTGATTATTTACGCGCTTATGAATTTTAGAGACATAAAACCACAGAATGTGCTTTTGATGTTGACACCTGGAAAAAACTCAATTGAAATCGCCAAATTGACCGATTTTGGAGTATGTCGTATGATTAAGAACGAAGAAGGCGGATTGAGTAACATAGCGGGAACTTTTTGGTGGATGTCGCCAGAAATAGGTGCAAATCTGTTACGCACCTGCGAGTACAACAATCTGGTTGACATGTGGAGCATCGGAATTTTACTCTACCAGTGCTTAACTGGAGAAGTAAGTTCCTATTGAAACGCAATAAACCTAATTGTTTTCGCATTTTAGTTGCCTTTCAAAGAATCGGACATGTGCCGGCTATTTCTTTACTGTGCTGGGCACAATTACGAAGCCTACGAATTGCCACCACTTCCGGAAAATACGCCCAAAGAGAAAAAAGAAATCATTTATCGTCTACTAGAGATCGATCGGGATCGTCGAATGACACCGGTCGAGTTAAATCAAGCAGCCCTTGCAGCTTCGTAGTTGTGTTCAAGAGTTTGTAGCATCGTAGAAATGACTAGATGCACTTCCAGTAGCTTTCTCTTTCCCACGGGTTTCAAGATTTCCAATTCCTGATCTTGAGTTTTTGCACTTTTCAATTTTTTTCTCTCATCTGTCGGCCAGAAAGACTCGACAGTATAACAAACACAGACACTGAGTCTAAGTGTTCGTTAATGGATTTACTGACACTACGTAGCTCAACTTCCGTGCACACTTTTACAAACAAGTTTTTGTTATTGTTAGTTTGTTGGTTGGAATAAACTTAAAAAAACTGCTGTTTACCGAACATTCTCAATGAACATCCCACAACAAAAACAATGCAATCAGATTACCTTTGCTCAATGACCGTATTTCTGAAGCAACTAGATTGAAAAGACAATTACAGACGGATACTTACCTTTCGTGAGAACGATCGCAAATCTTCTCCAATTTTTTCAGCGTCTAAATTATGGACGTGAGCTCGTCGATTGCAGTCAACTTACGTTCCACGTGTTATTTACAGTTCCTTCGCAGGTTGAGAAGCTCTTTATAACCGGACTCAACTGAATTGACTATAAACCAAACATCAGACACGACGACGAAAATCTTTAACTCACGTCTCCACTGACCGAAACGGTTTGCACGCTGTGAACGATTGCTCCACAGTCGACCACAACTTCGTGCACCCGTGCTGGCAATCGACTTTTGCCTTCGAGTGTTACGATTCGTTGTGAACTCATTTTACCAGCGCCTTTAATTGGACTCATCGGGTCCACTTGCATCGCAGATTCATACCGCTGAATACTCCAAAAATTGAATCTGACGGTTATTGCAGTCCCAAATGTAACAGTCATCGATAGCAACAATTCAACAACAAAAAGTCAATAAACTTTAGCATTTATGCATAATTCCACAAAGTACAAATAACATCGTTAAGTACAAACTTCCAGTTTTTATATTGTAGTTCTTATGTTGCGCGTTTTCTTCCAAATGAAAACATGCTTCGCAAACGTTTTCGACGAGTTGGCTGCAATACAGTTAGACTAGAGGATAAGAATAGGACCATCAAAACTCACCGTTTTCAATTCTCCATCATCAGCGGTCAATTCTAAAATCCGTAGGTAAATCAATTAGAAACAGTTCAGACCTTCGTCTAGGCGATTTTTGTTCGATCCGTTAAGCTCGCCAACAGGTTTAATTCGTGGAGTTGCGCCTAAAGTATCCACTTATGAAAATTAATGTCTTCCCAACTTACTAAATTCAACACTCTTGCTTCGCGATGGAATTGAAGTTGTGATGAGCTTGTTGTCGTCAGTAGCAGTTTTGTTGCCTTCAGTTGACGTCATTGGTTTGGATGCAAAAGTGCGAACATAGTTTTCAACATCTTCATCTTGTTTGCAATTGAATGGGTTGGTGGTGTAGATCTGATAGCAGACTTGAGCATGATCGCGATAACGCTTCTCGATTATGGCTTTACTCGACGTTTGAATGATATACGGTGGAGTGTTTTCGTTTTGTTTTGCGGTCTGCGGATCGTGAGTTTGAATTACGTCCAGTAGATGCTGAGAAGTTGGTCCGGCGGTTGTTTGGCCAAGTTGACGATTCATTTTCATTTGTCGTTGCTTCTCTTTGAACTCGTTGACATCGATGTGAGCTGCACAGCACTCTGAACTTTTTGACATGTGAATTGAACTAGAATTCTAAAGAACATTGAACAATAGTGTAAAATCTACTAAACTAACTTGTGTGAGCGAATTTGCTTTTATAGTTTCGCCGTTATTCAACCAATTTGCTTTTCCCAATTTCTCTCGCATTTGAGAACATTTAGACATCGTATCAACAGCGTACGCGTTTTTTTTGCATCCAATTCCTCGAGCTGCCGGTGGAGTAGCAATATCCAGGAGTCTAGTGGTTGTATTCAAAGTTTGTTTGTATCGAAATTTGAGTGATTGGTTCTTGTAAACATGACCCGTGTAGAATCCCTGAGTTTACGAAGACTATAAACGCTAATTAATATCGAATTTTACCGCTGAATCCAAAACACGCATCCACGCCTCCCACTCGAGTTCTCCAATGCTCCATCTACTTTCACTTCGATCTGATTTGTTAACACCACCGCCTGATTAATGAACCTAATCTTAGTTGTCGATTTCATTTGCTTACCACCACTTTGAGCCGTTGTAAATGCTTTCGAAAGTGCGACATCGCTGGGTAGTACGATCTGATTCAAATCGATGTTTCCCAATCGTAACTACAAATGAACTTTTTAAACTAACAATCTCTCATTTTACTGAGCTTATCGACAAATAAACTGTTTACGAAACTTAATTTCAAACAATCGATTTTCACGAGCTACGAAAATGTTGGGATTATTGAGGAGTGTGAATACTCGTATTTTAACATATCGCTTACCTGAGTTTCACATGCGATAATCAAGTGGAATGCCAAGTGCAATGTCTCCTCCAACGTCTCACCGCACGCTACGAATCCGTGATTTCGCAGCAACATGATCTTCAAAATGAAATTCGTGAACTGAAATGAGCATATTCGTTACTTACTTTCTTATTCCCGAGATCCTCAACAATTGAGATACGTTCGTTTTCATCCGATACAATTCCCTGATAATCGTGATAGGCAGGAGTGCCAACAATCATCGCTTCTTGGCTCAATGGCAAAAGCCCGCATTTCATTGACGACACGGCGGTTACAGACGGCGTATGTAAATGAAGAACACAGCGAATGTCCGGACGATGAGCGTGTATTGCCGAGTGAAGAACATAAGCCGCTTGATTCACACCCAAGTTGGTTGAACCGGAATCGAGAATTTTGCCGTCAAGTGAAATCTTCAACAAAGAACTCGCTGTGATTTCGCTGTAAAGAAGACCGAACGGATTGATTAGAATTTCCGCATCAACATCGGAGGTTTTCTTTGACACTCGATACTAAACAGATAACTTTTCTTTATACGACAAGGAGTAAAAACTTACTGTAATGTGATTGTAAATTCCTTGTGACCAGTGAAACAAATCAACTAAACGATACAAACACGCTAATTTGTTGCGTGCAATTTTCTCTTCCGTTCCATATGTCGTGTTGCTTCCCAAATCAGCAATTGGCATGACCGTACCAACGCTTCCTGAAATCGACTGATTGCAATTTTACATGCGATCACCACCAACCAATAGTCTGTAATCCGGCCAAAGCAACTTGAGTTCGAATCAACGGCTGATCGTTGTTCACCGAATCGCAACGTGTTTGACAAATTTCGTTCAACTGTGAACTAAACTCCGCATGTTTTAGAAGCTGTTGAACACGTTTCCGACGACTCATTTCGCTGAGATCGGCCTTAAATTGAAGTCAAAGCGCAAGTAATAAAAAGCAACGTACAACAATACCCGCCGGCTTTGTGATATCTGACATACAACTCACTTCACGTCTCAATTCGTCCATTCCTTTTCTTGGCATCGATCCGGCAGATCGAGCTCTCGGCGGTGGCTGAGACATGGATCTGCAACTTCTACCGTAGCGACTGCACATGATCCCTGAAATACACTTCTAATTACTCATCCAGTAAATAAATGTCCCCCAATTCATTGTCTCAGACAGAACGCGGATAGCGATAAACTTCATAAACGATCAAATAAACAGAATACTTATTCTATCACTTGTGTGTGATGAATTCAAATCAAAGCCGCAGTGGAAATAAACAAACGACTATCGACCACGAACATTACAATCTATCGTTATAATCTGATTATTCAAAAGTAAAAAGAATTTCAGATCGTGGACTCGGAGGTTCCCGTTTAGTACACTCATTGCGGCATTTCAGAATTATGTTTCTTCTTCGGCATATTCCTTCATTTCTCCAATAATACAATGAAACCAAGAGAGGATTCGTATCGATGGTCTTTGCACAGCTGCAAGACATGAACCCAAACCGCCGGGTCCTCTACATTGCATTCGGGGAGCAAAGTGCGAACACTTGTGACGAAAATTCTGATTAACACAAGTGCGCTGCAATCATTCGAAACAACAAAGCCACTCAGTTCAATCGAAAACAATCAACAAAAACACGAGTATCAACTTTTGAACTAGTACCAAAACACCTTCTTTCCGTTCGCTCGTCGTCCTACGGTCACCGCGAAAAGACAGAAAGTCGAGAAGTGGAAACTCGAAAATAAAAGTGCTTTCGAATTCCTCGATTTCTGACCGAATACCACAAATCGACATCGACGATAACGAATCCAACAATCAAATTCGCTCAAACTTCGATTGCAATTTTTAATTCGCAATCTCCGATCAGTTCAAAAACACACGAGAAGTAGTTTATGTGATATGTGTGGTCTGCTTGTTTTGTTTGAGTCAGGAATACGTTTCTGCGTCGAGTGTTCACGAATGACAACGTATCGGCACAAGAAGCCAGTTAATTGAGTAATCTCGACGTAAGTAATGCGTGTATTCATTGACGGGTTTCCGATGCGGTTATGACGGCCGAGGCATCCCAACAAAAGCCCAGTGTTTCTCGTAATCCGGGCGTTAAGTTCGTTCCTTGGGAGCCGAAAAAAAAGGAATCAAAACCAAAAACCCCTAACTTTCGCCAAAATCTAATTCCTTACGAGTTCGATGGACATCTGCCCGAACGTTGTCGGCCGGATAACTTGCTCGATGGGCTGAACAATCTCGCTGAAAACCCGTTTCAGTCGAAAAATCAGTTGGCTGATTCGCACCATAAGGTTAGTTCTTCGGTTCGGTTGTTGATTTTGATTTGAGATTTAGAAACCTAGAAATTTGGATGACGAACTAGAACCACAAAGCGAAGTGCTACTCACGCAGCTTCGAACTCTTCAACAAGAATTGGATGATGCGAGAAAAGTGAACCGTGAGCTAAAAACATTGTTCGTAAGTGCGTTTGGTGAGGATCTCGATTGTAAGGTCTCGAGTATGGCTGAAGACAAAGTCCGCTTGGCACGCAACATCGACTCGTACTACAACAAAATAAGAACCGATGCCGAGACTCAAGATCAACTATCGATAGAAAACAACTTGTGGCGTTCGAAATTTCTAGCCATTTCAATTCGAGCCGACGATCTTAGTTACAGTCTCCATCAATCGTTGAGATTATTTAAACGAGGTAATCAGCTGCAAGAAAACTCATGGATGACACAAACAAGTTTCAATTCTGAAACAATCAAAAGTGTTTTGTTGTTATCAGTCTCCGGGTCTATTTATGTGAATTACAGTGTTGCGACCGGATTAAAAGCTTATCATAATAACCTTTTTGCGTTCAAATACTCTGGCATCTGATTCTCATAAACAACCAAATTTCAGCTCAAAACCTTTTGGCTCGTCTACGAGACAAAGTTTATGACCAGTCGAGCGATTTGCAACAGGACATTTGTAATATCTTGGACGTCGACGTTCTTTCACTCTACAACAGAACGCCGTGTAACGAACGACCACAATCGACTCATTCATTCACCTCCAATATAACAATCACTTGCTGTAAGCGATGCGCCGACAAAGAAATTTTGTTGGTTTGAACGCGACAATCAAACTCATCTAACCAGTGCATAAGTTCTTTTATTTCACTTCGAATAAAAAAAAACAATAAACGATAGGAATTACATTATTAACTTAGTATGTACAAGGCTCGTTAGTTGGTGGACTTTGAATCCGGATGTGACATCCGACCAGGCACAAACTCGACTGCGTTCTGATAGCGTTCCATAATGCTGTTGGGTCCATTTGCAACGTTTGCTGAAATCGTGAAACGAATAAAATAAACACTGTAGATTACACACTTCGCTGAGCATCAATTTTTACTGTTTGCTGTGCCACCAACTTATCAACACTCGATGAAGGCGTGTCGTGCGGTTGCGTGGTGCTCGACGCTTCTAAACGATACAAATTTACTGCTGTTCACTGTGCGGCTTTTGAACGTCGCGTGTAAAAGCAAAACGAACAGACTGAGTAGTTTTTGGCCAAGTTCGCGCTTGGCAAACATCACCAACTTGGACGATTCTGTAGCCTGCGGTCATATTCAGATTATTAAAACCCAAAGATATTTTGGGCGTTTACCAGGAATCGAAAACCGTACGTTTCTTACGACATTTCCGTTTAAATAAGATGTCTGTTCAAAATTGGCGCCAACGTCAGTAGTTGTTCGAAACTCCTTGCTTTTTATCAGATCATTTTCCATCGTGTTTCCAACATCGAAATCAATTGTTCTATGATTGTTTGGCCCAATACGCAAAAAAGAGATGGTTATAAATCTGATTTCTGTTGATTCAATTTCCCATCAAATCCCCTTTGTCATGGAAACAGTTAGGTGAGGCTCGTCGGACTGCTAATCGAATCACGCTCAATAAACTTTGAGATTTATAAAAGCGTACAGTAAGAACGAAATGAAATTCTGTTTGGCACAAAAACGCTGTCAAATGACCTGATTCTATAATTTGATCTCAACGGAAATCCCGAGAGTGTCCCCGTTAATTGGGTGTCCGTAAATTCGTTTATTATTAAAAGACTGGAACTTTAATTCATACGCTGTGTGTTTATGCCGAACGGATTTACTAATGATCTTTCGACCGGAAAGAAGCTGACGAATTTCTCACCCACTCTTGCGCATCTCATTCCGTTCATCAGATTATCGTGGCTAACAAACCTGACGTTGAGACGTTCTCAATTTCGCTTCGAGCTTTTAAATTGGGTGCCACAATGGCCGTTCTCTTTCCATAACTCCAGACATTGAACCCAGAAACGAGTGTATTGGCAAAGGGACTTTTGAAGTATTCCACTCCTTTTTTGAATTGTTCCATCATATCCGGTGTTATTTGCTTTGTGCATCTGAAAGCAGAAAATCAGTCAAATGCACCGCAAAAATTTCGATTGACAACAAAAACACTGCGGTTACTTTCATTTTATGTTTAGTAGTTTTGCTCCAAAGCCTCAAATTGACGTATTCTTAACATCGACATTAAACGAACATTCTTCACAAAGTGTCGTTTCAAGTTAATGCCGTTGTTTCGGTTGAGAATGCCTTATACGAATGTTTATTCTTCCACTCGATGCTTTTTCTCTTGACCGTTAACTATTAGTCTTCTGTCAACTCAGAAAATGTAGGCATTCTTTTCACTAATTACCACCACTGACGCCAATCGCAACGAATTGATGTCCCAACGTAACTCGTTGCTAAATTTCAATTTGTCTAAACGAGCTTTACAGCTTTGTCGGACACGTCTATTGTCGTTTTTTAGTTCGAATCTGTTATGCTAATTATTACGCCACCCGGAAGTCACTGAGCTCAACGACCGCGTTGTCTAAAAAACTCTCAAGTTTTAAGACTTCTTCTTGTTTCGTGCTCAGATTGTCAAAAGCACGTTTTTCGAGTTAGAGATCAGGAATCGGAATTTTTGGTTTTTAGATGACCGCAGCAGCTACGCTTCACAGCTTCCTCATGGTCTATTGTTTTCCAGTTCAGTTCACAATTGGCGTCATTGGTAATACGGTGAATTTGGTTGTCCTACTTAATAAGTAAGTAGATTTGCCTTTAAACAGTAGAATTTCCGCAATTCGAAGATGCGCAAACAGAAACATGTCACTTCTAATTACATTGTCTGTTTAGACGTATGCGTTCGAAAACAAATTTTCTACTCGCTGGAATGGCATTGGCCGACATTCTATTTCTCGTGTTTATGATGCCCAATACATTGATCTATTATCCGAAGTTACTCGAATGGGAAGGTCTGCAATTTATGAACGCGAAAGGATTCAAAGGCTTTTACGTTTATGCTTCGTACTATAGCGCCGGAATTATTAATATGCTAACGTTTATTAGTGCATGGTGAGCGATTGAATTTACAATACATGTTCAACAGTTTTCATTTCAGGATCATTGTTCTAGTGAGTTTCGAAAGAATGACCGCCGTTCTATTCCCACTCAAAGCTCGATTGTTTTGGAACTATAGGACACTACGTATCTGCATTGGATGCATATTGATTGCTTCGATAATCATTTCCATGCATTTCTACATTACTCACGGCCTCAAAGTTTTCGTGTACAGTGAACCATTTCGAAATTCTACAGTGAACACAACGGTAGAGAGACGAACGCTAAAAAACATCGTACGTCCGGGTATGGAGTCCTTGTGGCAAATAATGACGATAATTGACACTGTGGTAATCGTCTTTTTACCAATCATTTTGGTGATTATTACAAACATGGCGATGATCTGTTCGTTACAAAAACAGAAACTTCCGTTGGCTTTGAAAAATGCGGCCCATCGAAGCAGTTCGGAGACACAAACCGACACTCTACATCACAATACGTCCGTCTACTACTCCAGTTCACAATCTCGTAATCAGCGACAAGCGACTTTTATTGTCTTCTTGATTGCGCTCACATTCACGATTTGCAACGTTCCATCAGCTCTAACACACATTTTCGAAATTATATGGGCAAAGAATGTGAGCGAAGAATTCATCACTGTGGTTACCTTAACGAATAGTTTGGTGGTGACATCCAAGACCATGAATCTGTTTCTTTTTTGTATGTGGAGTGCTCATTTCCGTAAAAATCTCTGTCGCATCATACGATCCAAACTTGAAACCGCATTTGTGTGTTCCACAAAGAATCAAGGCTGCAGGACGGAAACAGACAACAGTTGGAAGGGACGTCCGAAGCTTCGTCGAAGTTACAACCAGACAGCTCTTGTTCCAGCAACCAGCAAACGATCACTTCCATTTCTTAAACGCGACCCTTCAACCCGATTGGAAACCCGACATTCGTTGCCTGCAAGTGTGAATTCGCACGAAAACGAAATTGGAAACGTCATGTCAGAAAAGGACGAACTCATGAAGTGGAATTTTTAAGCGAATTGTACATATTTTTTGAATCTGTAACTTTGGACGCATATCACGTAAACTAATCCCCCAAATTTTGTTATTTACTCAATACTTCTCAGCAGATCTTAGACACCTATTTTCCCCATCAGTCATTTAATCATAAGACAATATGTTTTTGGCTATCATTCTAGATCTCTTCCCTAATGAATCTTATACTGTTTTCTCAATAAAACTTACAAGTATCGTTGAATTGCCGTTGTATCGGACCATCGATCGGAGCAATAATGACCGTACGGTAAATAGACGATCGGAAATTCAGCGAGCGAAGTGTCCGAATCGTACGGAATAAAGGATTCAAGTTCACGCTAAAAGGAAACAACATGACAACAGGGACAAAATACGGGAATAACCTCAAGTGGAAATACCGATTCTTCGTCGCATAAGCTGAACGGTGGATCGATTGTATTGCAAAACAATTGAATAAATGGAGAATCTAAAATGAATATCAAATTTGGAATATAGAAATCGCTTACAACTGTTGTAGAAAACAGCAATTGCCTGACCAGAAGCTGCCGTGACAAGTCCTTCAGATAACAACGACAAACTCGCAAACATCGTGACTTTGTTGGACAAAATGTCAACGAAGAAAAGCGAATACTAAAATTGAAAGCATTGAGCACGCTTTGTGAATCGAATACAAACCCCAGTGGATACGCAAACACAACCATCCAGTCCGGGAATGAAACGACAATGTAATGGTTGTTGGTTGAATCCGATTGGCGCCTGAGCATTCAAATTACGAACATCGTAAACTTTCATGAAATTGTCGCCTTGTTTCATACTAGATAGAAATATATATCACTACTTTCTTTGTATCACCGTACCCATTCTGTCGAACCGATTCGCCACAACAAATGAGGTAATTTGCAAAAACATCAAAATCCGTGATTCCTGCATTATGAGCAACTACACGAGCAACTACGGCAAATTTCGAAAAGTCCTTATTACGCACCGTGATCTTTAACGTTCACATCCAATAAACGAAAAATGATTGCTCTTACCTGTCCACTTTCATTTGCACTAATCAAATATCGATCATTGCTTCGTATCAAAATACACGATTCCTCGCTTAACGAGATCGGTTCCATGTCGACACGCTCATGCAAATCAAAAATGTACAACTGCGCCTGAAGACCACCGTAGAATAGAAAGCGAGGAGTCGTATGAGACCAATGTCCACAACAAATATCTTTCACATGTTCATCTCTAAAGTAAAAGTGATTTAAAAGATGGAAAACATGTGTACCTGTGTTGGAATACAGGAGCTCCACCGCGAGTGAAAGCCAGAAGTTGTGTCTTTCCCACAAAAACAACAAACTCGTGGGTAGTCAAAATGTCGTTGGGAATCAAATCGTTCTTATCGACAGACCACCAAAATTTGCTGTACGGCGCCAAACTTGAACGGTAAAAAGACGTGGTATGTCCCTGAAAAGATTTGCAAGACTTTCAAAAATTTTTATACCTGATCATTTGCTACCCAAAGCAAATTTTCCTTGTGGTCGAATTCAATACAAGCAATGTACGTGTATGATTCATTTCCACTAAATAATGGAACGGTGGAGTTTGAGAACGTAAAACCAAAAGAATCGTCGATAATTTGACCAAACTAAATTCCAATTAACTGATTTCTTCGACTCACTAACCTCCTGAAAGTCGTCGCACAAACCGTCCAGTTCATCCTTTTCAGGATCCATTTCGACTATTTTAACATTTTACTATGCAATGTCAGTATAAACCTGCTGGCTATGAAACAAATCCAAGAGATCCGCGTGCTCAACTCTTCAACTTTTTGCGCAGTTGGCCAACTTCGAGCGCAAGAAATTTCTTTTCGAGAACACAGAAGGTCCTTAAGAGCAAACAACCTACAGTACCCACGTACAATGATTTCAAATCTTGTATTATGTAACACAGATAACCACCAACTAGACGTTTTTGATGCGTTTAAATTCAAATCTAGAAAACAGTACAAACTATTGGCTCCATTGGATCTTCTTTATCTGTCCATCACAAGCAGCTTTGGGCACATAAATTGTTGTTCGCAGCTGTTTAGTGACTGTCAGTCAATAAATTTATGCGTTAAGACACTAAAATCGGGAGTCATACCGTTCAACTGACGGCTCCACAGCACGATACTCGCGCAATCATGACCTTGCAGTCCCAGTGGTCTTTTGCTTCTTATCATTTATGTATAATCACGACTTCAAACAACAGTTGTGAACTTGGTTTGTGTAACAACTAATCCAATTACTTCTGTTAAACTAATCCGGGCGTTCTGTTTGTCAGTCAAATTTATCCGATTCGTCGGCTTGTAAATCCGAGAGCATTAGTGTTCAGTTACAGTAACCTTGCTTTTCAAATTAACTTGTGGTTGTGACAATCATTTTTCGTGGAAACATCAATCAGATGATTCGCAATCTCGTAGCCGAAGAAAAAACTATGTTTGCGTTCCATTCATTATTCTAACGACTAGTGAATTGTTCCAATTCACGACCATAAATAATCGTGTAGAGTCGAGAGGAGTTGGATAATTGACGCTCATCATGATGATTTACATTTTATGAGCTAAATTTCGATCATTTCCATACCCCAACATTGCAAGAATTGAAAGACGACGACAATTGTCCGTCAAGTTGGCACAATCGACGAGCATTCGGCCGACAGCAAATTACAATTTATTTATGTCCGGCCGTTCCTTTGATTTGCTTTCGGCGATTTTTGGCGCCCGCAAAAGCTGCTGACCGTAAAACCAGAGGGGCTGCCGTTCGAGCCGTCGATTGTAACGAAATCGAAACCTTGCGCTCATCTCTATTGACCCTCGTTCTCTTCGACATCCCTCTCGGATCGTCTTAGCGGCAAGTCGTGTTTTGTCCCAATGACCTTTCGTTCAGATCAATCAACATCCTTCTCCGTTTGTCAAAACATTGTTTTACAAGTTGCTTGCGCGTATTTCTGTCTGGCCCAATCTGTCATCACACTTCGCATTGAGCAGACTGCAATTTGGTTTACTGTCATTTGCGTTTATCACTTCAAAGTTGGTCTACGTAACACGAAATAATCGAAATGGAGAGCAATCAAACGAAGTTGAACGTTTTTGTAGTAAAAATTGTTAGCGTTCACATCCTAACGATTAACTGATATCGATCGAGAGCACAAGCATCAAAGATGTTAAATTAATCGACGTTATTTTTGTCAATCTGAAGAAACTGACATTTTCGATGCTTAAAAACGACAATAAACGTCGTTTCTTGCAATTAACTTTCGCGTTTCCGGTTGGTTTCTAATTTACGATCATTCGTTGAACGATCTTCGTGGTAACTTCTTCTCACCGAGCTCTCGTCTGAGCGAGAGTGAATGCGGAGATCATTAAAATTTATGTAACCGAAGCGGTTGAACTCTTGTTCTGCGCATTGTCGATTTCTGATCGCTCGACTTCTATCCCACTCAAGACCCTAATCGGAATGCCCGAAATTTCGATGCGCAACTATGTGTACGGATTGGAGTTGGCACCGTTCATTGCGTCAGGAAGTTCGCATAATCTTGTCGAAATCATTGAAATCACAGAAACAACGTGTTCTCGATTATCAGTACCTACTACAAACATACACTGTACATATCTATACAGACATTACCACAAATTCACATAGCTAACAAAGAGAACGTTATAGAAGTTGAAAGGACAATTTAACAGCTTCTTATAACTACTAAAGAGTACTTGGAATATTCGTCTGTTTTTGGCGCCATGATATCAAGAATGCATGGTCGTAAACGAGCCGATTTTGACTCTCCGTCGGTCGTAAACCTTTTGATCCACCGAACTGTCGATCAGCAAAGGCGCACAACCGTCAGATTATCACATCGCATTCTGATGCGCGTTCTTCGACTCCCGAACACCAGCGGCCTGATCGGAAATATTGCACACGCTCTCTTGATTATCATTGAAACAAGGCGAAAATTTACGACATGTTTTATGGCGGTCACAGCGGCAACATCAAAGCACCATCGCTGCTCGTCGCCGTTTTTCTTCCTTCAAGCGTCCGAGACGTCCGATCGCAGCTTTCGTTTCCCTTTTCGGCTTCTTCTATTTTTGAATATTTCAATTGACTTACTACCTGACAACTACTCAGAATACGGACAGCCATCGACGGGCTTACAGTCCGAACATCATTCCAGGAAACGAGGCTTTCGAACATGACCATGCTGTTAGTTGAGTGGAAAGTAAGCATTCAAGATGCAAATAACTTGTGTATTCTGCGATGTTAAACAGCACAAACAACTCAGTTACACAAATGACAAGTTGTAGTGCACACAGAAAGCTCGTGATTCACAAAATTGATTGAAAAGCAAGGAAAAAATATTACAATTTTGGCGACGCGCAATTAAAAAGTATGCCGGTGGCATGTATACGATACTACGACCGATAGCACTTGAAAGGTGTTTTTTCTGTGCTTGTCACAATATTCCACAGCAACACGCAAATTAGAAAACCAACGGGAAAACTCACCGCTACGACCATTGGGTGCAAAATGAACGGACCAATCAACGAAGAGAAGGGCGGAGCGAACGATGAAACGGGAGCCGAAGGATCTTCGAGCTTTCTGTGTGCGTATTATCGCCATCACTTTGTGTTCTGCCACAGGCATCAGTTGAAAGGGGCGTGTGAGCTTACAACTTCGTCTGAAGTGCGTCTAAGATGTTACTCGGCGTTGCGTTCCGGTGTCTTTTGCGATGGTCGTAAACGATCGCTTGTTCATTTTCATTTGCTGTGAACGAGCAAGTCGTTCCCGAAATGCGCCTATTAATTTTATTTATTCGTCGTCCATTACACCCATTCGCGCTCCTTATTTTAGCTGATAAATCAACTGCGGGAACGACCGCAATGCCCGTCGATGAAAAATGATTGTTTCCGTGTTCATGTTGGCGGTTATCTCTCGCCTTTTTCATTAATTGTCTAATAACAAATGGAGCGTGTAATTGTCAAAAATCATTGCATTTTTATTATCCTTTTAATGGCTAAATCACACGTTACAGTTTGAGTTTGACCGTTTTGTGGTAAAGAAGTTTCTCTTCTTTTACCCGGTCACCTATCAGCCAACACGACGACATCTAACGGTCTTCGCTCTGCACCGCCTTCAACGGCGGCCGATAATGTGGCCGCATTCTTCAGTCAACCAGCGTATTGCGCATGGCCTCCGAGTTATGGCAATCATTCAGCGAGTACGGCTGCCATGATGTATCATGCGGCTGCAGCAGCGGCAGCAAGTTCGTGGCCCGGATCGGAAATGGCTGCTGGAACGTCGGCGACAAATGGTAACCTATGCTCTACGTCTTCTCACGGTCATCAACAACAACCAAACGTCAATTCACCTTATTGGTCGATTTCCGGCGCTACCAACGTGGCGGCTGTAGCGGCCGCGGTTTCCTCTTCTCTGAGTACAACATCATCAAGTTCACGACACGGACGCTCCAATAGTTCACCGCGCAACTCAAACGACGGCTTACAATCTAATGGATTGGGGGCTTCATTGGACGAATCATGTGGTGCTAATGACTCATCAGCCAAACGACTATATGAGCAGTCTTCCAATTTTCTTTATCCTTCTCCTTCAGATACATACATGAAGACGGTACTCGGTGCAGCAGCAGCTCAATGGGCGAATGATGCCGGAGGGTTTGTTTGAATACTCGAAGTTTCACTCGATCGACTAAACTTTCAGATTTCCCGGTTATGGAGCGTTTCCCGGAACGCCAACAAATTCTCATCTCGGCAGTTTGCCCGACCGTAATTCCGGACAGCTTTCGCCTCCAATTTTTCCGTGGATGAAAATGAGCGGTAAGTGATTTCAAGACCTATGCTTTCAATCACTTTTACGAGTGATTACTGTAAGACAAAAAGTTTTGTAAAAACGTCTGAACACGTTTTATTAATTGAAAGTTTGCTGCTTGCAAAGAGCGAACATGATTAGCAATAGGTGGAAAGTTGCACCGTCTAACTTTTTCGCTGCGCAAACCGAAGATTAAAACGCATTGAAACTGTTGCTTCATGCCGACCGCGCCGTTGGAGGTCGCGCAATATTCATCTGCTGACGAGTTACTGTAGTCGCTCAGCCGGAGAAATGAAATCTTGTTTTTTATCTTTTAAGTTATTTCAGCTTCAGTTTTTCTTGATTTTACATTTTGCTATTGATCTGATCTTTTTGATTGTGTGATAACTTCACTTTCAAGCAGTTAACACAGGAATGACGGGAGAAGTTTTCGAACTTCGGTCATCAAATCGAAGACCATTAGCAAGCTAATTTATGCGATCTCGTTGACCGGACACGAGCAATCAACCGCTCGTCTGCGGGTTTTATTGCCTGTCGGCAATCGGGAACATCGACCGTTGCCATGAGTTGAGCTTTGCAAGAGGATTCTAAAGCTTTAGTTGACAAGCAGTCGTACCCATCAGACGATCTCTAATTCGTCTATTTACTCGAAACTTGTCAGTCATATACGTCTTTTAGCAATGAACTGAACTGTCCACTTGCAACCGTAAACGAGTTTAATGGCGATAGTAACTACTTGCTCTCGATTGATTTATGTCCTCGAGTAGACTTGTGGTTTCATCAACTATAAATTTTCATCTCTTACTCGCTTAACTTCAGACATTTTAAATACCCTGAAGAGATTGTATAGAGAACAAATTTTTAGCTAATTAGTTCTGTTGATTAGTGTCTTCACATTTACTGTTACATTCAGTTGCCCATCAAAATTCTCCTTTGAATGTTAATTTCCATTCAGTCGTAGAAAGCGAATTCATGGGCCGAAATTGATTGAATCGAAATCTCAATTTGTATTCAAATGAGTGCTCCTTCCCGCGCTCGTTTCAGAAGCTTTAGCGTCGTTAACGGAACAAAACAATGATTGAAAGAACGATTTCACACGCAAATGTTCGTTTTTAGAAAAGAACCAATTAACAAGAATTGGGACCAATTCGCCTCAGTATTCGTTTTTTGCATAAAATTTGTTGGGAACCTTTTGGTGTAACCGATCGTTTACCGTAACCATAAAGTTTGACGCTTTTGTTTATTGAATTAAAAAACAGCTGTAGTCGTCATTAACTGTTCCCTACGGAACGATTATCGGTGGTTTAAGAAGTCCGGAGATGGAATGCGCAGTCTTTTGTAGAACATTGCTTTATGCTTTGTGAGAGAAAAAAGGAGTCTTCGGAAGTCCCGATTGCCGGACGTTTTGCAAAACGACTACTGACGAGGTTTCACTCGCCAACAACGCGAAGTCCGGTCTTCCGCGTTGCTGAGGCAATTGGTGAGAAGAGATTTTGAAAAGATGAAAGCGGTGCCGCCATTGGTAGGCAGCGAATGAAATATGGTTATGGCCGAAACGGTGGCGAGCGATCGGACAGCAGCAGCCGCGAGGGGCGAAGAGAAAGTCGGACGAAGCAGAAAACTCGAGAAACAAAGAGAACGGCGTTTTGTTTTTTGTGAGAGCAAGCAAAAAGGTGCGAACATTAAAGAATATGAATTGCAATAAAAGAAACAAAATCAGAAGATGTATGTCGAATTACAGGAACAAAACCCGGTGAAGCGAAACGAACACGACAAACCTATTCGCGACCACAGACTGTGCGATTAGAACAAGAGTTCCACTCTAATCACTACTTGAACCGGGGGCGACGACAACAGATCTCAGAAGAACTTCAATTGACAGAACGACAGGTCAGTTTCTCTCGTATTAATCAATTGATTCAATCGACTTGTAGGTAAAAATTTGGTTTCAAAATCGACGAATGAAAAACAAAAAGGTCAAAGCGTACGATTGCGGTGGTCGATTGGACAACAGCAACTGAATGACGCTTATGTGCAAATCATTCCTTTAAACTAACTATTGAATCTGTTTCATGTGCACAAAAACATAAATTTTTGAATAAAAAGGGTCTTTACTTGATTCGCAATTATATGGTTCTATTTGAAGGTTTTTTGTTACATGAATCCCGTACAGTTAACGTTCTTTATTAGCAAAGATGTGTAAGCAGTAAGACAACAAACTTAACAGACTAAAGGTTGTGAAAAATTCAATTTTTCCGTTGTTTTCGTTTTCGATCTGCCGCAAGTGAACTGCCGTCTCCTCCATGTTGCAAAACGACCGCTCGTATTTGATCAATGAGTGTAAGCAAAAGATCACGACTCTAAAATGATTTGTTATTGTTAGATTGCTCCATTCGTTTGGCACATACGAAATTAAGATTCAAGAAGACCAACGTTGAGAGAATGACAAATATCACACCAAAAAAGCTGCTTGTTGACGTTTCAATTTCTGGTTTTCGTTCCTTTGGTTTCAAATTAAGAAGCACCGTTTTTGACAGTTGTTTTGCTACGAAACTGACGGAATTCGACGTAGCATCCAAGGCACGCAAATCAGATTCGCTCACTGACACGCGATATTCCTGAAAGTAATCGAATGTTCGATGCTTGTTCACGAGGGATTTACCTTATTCAACGACAAGGAGTTGGTGAAATAGAAGACACGTTCGTTGGCTGAGAGTTGAACATGAGATTTGAGAGCTCCGTCTTCGAACAGCTCGACGCGCAAAGAACCACATTTCAGCGTGCTGTTGCAATTGATCATACCAAAGATCTCATTCAACTGCGATGTCGACATTACGGTAAACACAAGGTTTTCTTGGTCGTGTTCCTCGGTCTAAAACAAAAACATTGTTTCAAACAGGTTTGCCATCAGCTTACTTTAATCTCAATAAATGGTGGAATTGACGGTAATTTCCCATCTGATGTGCGAAGATGAACTTCGTAATCGCAATTGGGCTTTAGATTGCGCACGCGAAAGGCTCCTTCTTCATCAGAAACATCTTCTTCCTGAATTCAATTCACATGAAATTTTCATGGAAATGAAGTTATTACCTGGAGGTTACCGCAGTTCTTTGAGATTGCTTCGACAGTCATTTGATTAACCGGAATTCCGCCGGCCGTTAAAACTTTTCCAAAGGCACTGAAAGTAAAATAAAGATTTGTAACAAAACGGCACGAATACCTGTATGCATATCTTTGACCAAACATCTTCAGCTCGATCGTTTCTCCTTCTTTAATTGTAACAGGAGTTGAAGTCGGTTCAAAACGATATTCTCGTAAGACTGATCGCACAAAGTATTCGCCAGCCGGCTGAAGAATAAACTTAAGCAGAACCTCATGACCTCACTCACCAAGCCAACAAAAACGTACTGACCATTCTCATCGACAACACTATTCGATCGATAGTTGTCACCACCACTCAACGAAATCAAAACTTCGGGTAGGGGCTTTTTGGTGGCTTCGTCGAAGTAACTGATTTGCAATTTGGACAGTTTCGTTGATTTAAATGAGTTTCTGTTGTTCGTTGGGCTAAATCGATAGCCTTGAAGTTCGAGTTGAACGTCTTCAAACAGTTTAGGGTCCCAAACAGGTCCAATACTGAAAATTGAAATGTACAATGTCGTATAATCCAAACTATTCACCTGAACTTCCCGTTTCGATCTGTTTTGCCGGTCAACGTTTCCCCATTTTCTTTGTTTGTCACCTTAACATTAACATCACTGACTGCTGGTTTGACGTCGCCAGTAACTAAAATTGTAAAAATAAAAAAACTGAACATTCAACAAACCGTATTTGCCTTCCACAGCACGAAATGAAGCCGCATTAAACAAACAATCACCTAAAATTGAGTGTTTAGGCAAAATTAAAACGCCTGTTGAGTACCTTCAAAAACGATTTCATGACTTGATGGCGAGAACAAATGTTTCTCTGATTTTGGTTCTACGGTGATTGAGCTTCCACTGAGGTTTTGATCAATCCAAGTAACGAACGTGTGGTTGGACGCAGTTTTTCTTTCGTGAACTGACAACTCTTGTTCAAAGTTTGCGGAACTGAAAACACTACTCAGCTCATTAGAATTAAAAAAGCAAAATACCGCAAAACTAATTTGAATGCATCAGAAGCTGCAGTACCGTCGCCCAAAAGAATACTCGATGAAAAATACGATTTCTCGGGTTCAAGGCTCAGAATCGATTCCGACGGAACAGAATACTTGAAGGATTCGGTTTGTTTGAATTTGTAACACGATTCGAGTTTGAATTCGTAATTTCCAGCTTTTGGTACACAGAACGTGGATTTGAATCCCGGTTTAATCGCGATGCTACCACTCGCACGGTTACCGGACCATTTCTAAAAGAGATACGCGCATTAAACAACTCGAATACTTAACAAACCAAAACTGCAGACTTCGATGAATGTACGTTGACTTGGTAGCCGGTTTGCTTGAAATTCACGTTGTCCACATTTTTCGACACGATCTTGAGTTCCAACTCTTCATCCTTCCAGCAAACGGATTTCTTTCCAACAACTTGCAATCGGTATTGTCCCGGTGAAATGTTTTTGAACGAGAAATCACCACTTTCAGCGACATTGCTTTTCTCGACCAACTCCCCATTCATCATCAAGTGAACCGTTGTATCGATGCATTCATCTAAAAGTAAAAACCGTTGAGTTTGCATTCTCGTCGTCTAACTCACCGGAACTCAAGCATTGAACATGACCGGAGACAGTCGCTCGAAATTCGGTGAAAACCAAATCGAAAATCGGCACATCTTTGACAGTGACATCGGTGATTTCCGGGTTCAAACGAGCTCCTTTCAACACGGGCTAAATTAAGGTACGTGAATTAGCTACTATCTGCTGGTAAGCCTCACCTTAAACTTGTAAACTTCTGGACGAAGAAAAACGCAGAATTTGCCATTTTGCGGATTGACTTCGACTAGTTCTTCTATTGCGTTTTTTGCAGTGGATACTTCGATTATTGCTTTCGAATCGTACAATGCACTCGTGTCCTCAACATTCATTGTTCCGCAAACTTCGATTCTAAAGGAAATTCTTCAATTCTGAATGCGATTAAACAAACTTTGTAACTTCAATTGGTGGTAACTCGGCGTTTTCAATCGAAATCTCCAGATCCAATTGCTTGAATGTGTAGTGTTCAAGTTTGGCTTCAACTTTGTGTCGACCAGTTGTCAATCGATCAATCGTGTAGGTTCCATCGATTCCAGTTTGAGCGACTTTCTTTCCATCGATGTAAATGTCAACGGCGTTTAGCGGACGTTTGTTCACTTGGACGACTCCAACGGCATTGAAACCGTCAGCTTTGAATGTCACCTATGGATAAGCAAACATTAAAGTAACAAACGAAATCAACTTACTTTTTCGAGATTCGATGTAACTGTGATTTTCAATTCAGTTGGCGAAAATATGATGTTCGTCTTCTTTCCCGACCAAAAAGGACGAACTATGTAGGCAGCTGGTGGCAAACATGGAAAGATGACATTTCCAGACCCATCTGTGGTTAGTGTGTATTCGAACTTTTTATTAACTTGTGCGACGGCTGGTTTTGGCGACACAACTTGCTTTTCGAACTGAAATCACAACTTCGCATACAACACAGAAGTCATAACTTACCGGAATGTTTTGCTCAGAAATCAGAACAACTTTCGCATTCTCGAGTTTCTTTCCTTTCTCATTAGTCACGGCAACGTGAAGACTGTGACCGGAGATTCGAATGTCGTTTGCAGTTACCGGATGATCCTTCACTTCGACTTGCACAGATCCTCGTTCCACGCATTGTGTGTGATCACGCGCCGACAAAACATATTTGCCTACAATGAAGTAGACAATTACATTTAAAGGAACACAGACCCGGAGAAGCTTCGAAACTGTAGGCTCCTTTTTCGTCGGTTGTCGTTGTTGCATACTCTTTTCCAGCCTCATCGAAAAGCGCCAAATTGAAGCGACTTGGTCCATCAGATTCACCACTGCGAACTTTTCCATTGACTGAAAATCCGAACAAATGGAAATTGATGTCTTCGCCCAAAGTGCAGGGATCATTGACACCGTTAATTGTGATGGGAATTTGACTTGGGTCTACAAAAACTCATTATTAGAGCAAAAAAATCATGTGAATTGTATTACGAAAGATGAAGCCTTCGGTGGTGTCGATTTTGATTACATACGATCCTTTATTGTAAACCGGAATCATAAAATTACCGTTGGACGGTGTACAGTCTGTTTCGTATTTGAGGTTTCCTTCGGCTGTCAATAATTTAATCTGAAACAACAGTTCGATGGCTATAAATGATTCAACACATACTTTTAATTTGGCTAAAACGTCTGGAACAAACGATTCGACGTAACCATTACAACTGAAGACTTCGCCTTGGCACGAGAAATGACAAGCAAAAAATATCAATAGAAATAAAGCAGATTGTGTCTTTAGCCACATTGTAATATGTTAGCAATTGAAACCCAAACTGTAAACCCGTTCTCCTATGAAACTATTCCACAGCAACCACAATTGCAAACCTAATTTTCTGTTGAAAAGGGCGGTCGACACGTGCAGTTTGCAATAAACGGAACTAAGCGAACAATCGGCTTTTAAATCTCTTAGCTTTGTGTTTGGCTTGTTTAATTACTGGGTTCATCCATTGATCAATTGCAAAATGTGGGATATACAAACATTTCGGAGGATCTTTCAACTGTTTGACAGGTTGGTAAAACGAAATTGTACACACAACTGATGTTATTATCGTAGGTTTCTATGGACAAGCATCAATGGTTACGAGAAGTTTATAGTTTTAGGATTGTTTTTTATCGATGTAAATTCATTTTGCTCTTAATTTAAAGTATTTTAAACGCTTAGATTTGTTTCGGTTCACCCTTCTACCGAACATTCGTGGGTCTCGCTTTTGGTCCGATTTCGAGCACGATTTTCACGCTTGTCGTTGGTATTGCTCTTTTGATTTACTTCGACTTCTTCCGACCACAACAATTCAGTTTCAAAAAGTTTTACAACAAATGGTCCAATGGCTTGGGTTTGTGACTTTACGGTCATTAAATTTAAGCACATAAATTTTAGAAAAACGGTCCGAGTTTGCAAATCTCAGTCGATCGTTCCACCATTCGGATCTGAGTCTGTCCTTCGGCTCTCTTATCAACTACAAACATTCATTTGATGCAAGTACTACGATAGAGAATGTCTCGAAATCACAAAATCAATCTGCGAACAACTCGGCCGATCGACAACGACTGGAAACTGAAGAGAATGTTTATTCGTCAATGAACAGCCTACTGAGTCAGAAGTCTCCTTATTCAAAAACCATATTCACTGAAGGACACTATACGTCTTTCGAATTCTCGGATCGAAACGACGATGTGACCATTGATGATCTCTCTGTGAGTAGCAGAAGTGGTTGGAATGGTCGAGACTTGAAGATTAGTCAGCAAACCAACTATTCTATGGACTTTTCGAATAAGAGCATGAATGCAGATGGTAATTAAGCTCTTAGAGAGAAATTTTAATTGTCGTCTTTAGATCAACAAACTTCCGCGTTTAAGTCTTCTTTCACTGCACCCAATCGTTCCAAATCGACTGACGACCCATTACTCGAACATTTGTTTAGCGACAAAAACTTCGACTACTTCACGTCGCCAACACACACTCATGGTAAATCGCCTTCAAAAACAAACAGCGATAGTTCCAAGACGGACAAAGAAGATGGAAAACGAGGACGTTTGTCTCGGTTTTCATTCTCAAATGCTCGAATTCACCATATTGCAATCAAGTATGTAGAAATGTTTGAATAGAAACTATACGGTAACTTTCAGTGATCCTGTTTATCTCGATTTGATGCGCTATTCCGTTAATCTCAAGTTGTTTATCAGCAAAAATCTGTGGAAACCTTTGCTTACTGCAATGAACAACGTGAATCAAGCGCTAGCGGACAATCACGCAACGTTTTCGATCGACAATGGCAACGTCGAAATGCTGCAAATGGCTTTAGAACAGAAGCCGGAGTTGAGATTAACGAAGATTCCGTACCTGATTCCGTATCTTCGCGTTCATGCCAATCAAGCCTATTTAGTGCATAGAATTCGTCAACTGACTCGCAACTTTGTCAGCATTGATCGTTGCGAGGATCGCATCGAGGCACTACCGAGTTATTCGTCGGGTTGGAAATTCAACAATCGTTTTTTCTTTGAACCCTATGATTTCAGACACATCGAAAACAACCAACGGATGGAATGTCCCGGAGCTTTCGAACTCGGAGTTAATCTTCAAGCTTTTCTGTGTTTATCTCGATACTTCAACCGCAAAACGATGTCTGGTAAATGATCCGGAGAAACCGTTTTCTTCGATTTACGTGCTGAAAGAACCTGCAGAGCCATCCGTAGTTCAAAAGTTGCCAAACTCGTTTTACATCTACGTGGTAGGATTGAGGGTAAACTTTCAACAAACTTTTTTATTTTTAGCGTACTAAGGACGTGGTTACGTTTGATTTTGTTACGAACGGCGGAGTCGACCTGTACACCGTGGCTCCAGGAGAAGACAACGTGTTCATTTCGTTTGTTCTTCTACTTCTCTACTGCAAACAACATAATCGTGGCTACATAGGAGATATGCGACTGGACGATCTCTTGTCCGTAATCGATTAACTTTTCGTTGCACTTTATTGTTTTTTTCTAAAATTTGGGTACGCAAATTGGTGACTTGTTTATCGATGAAAACTCAGTTGATCTTCACATCGGGCCTCACATTCGAAATCTCAGAAATTTGTTGCTCAATTCACTGTTTATTAATTGTTATTCCAGAATAAAAACTGACCGCCATACGTGTTGAGAGGAAGGAAAAGGGTTGTCAACGGCCTTCAACTATCTAAAAGATACCAAGTCTGCGGGTTTCTTGCAAACTTTGTCGCTTTTGTTTGTTTGCACGCGAACGTTTGCATCGTCGATTGTTCGCCGCCTTTTCGTTTGCGAGTTCATTTTTTGAGTATAATTGATATACATACATTTGACTAAACTTCCCGCGGACTGCTGGCGATCTCCAAAGAGCAAAAGAGAAACGTGCAGACACGTTGTTCTCGCGGGCCGACGCATCGGAATTAAATGATATGCAGTTTTCGCACTGACATCAAACTTCGTTTTTCATCGACTCTTCATCTAACAATCGTTTTCGTGTATTCGATCGTTAAGCTCTGTGTTTCGAGCTAACTTCGAGTTTTCAGTTAAGTTCATGTCATTTGCCATCGTTTCGTCTCATCGAGGCTGATTCACTGCAATCGGAAGGTAATCGTTTTTCAATTCCATCGGGGCGTTTGAAACGTTTGAGCAACAAATTCGATTTTGTGTAACAAAAATTGTTTCGAACTGATTGTTACAAGTGCGCACAACTTTCGGGTAATTTAACATCGAGATCTTTCAGAATCGAAATGGGTCTCACCGGCGCACTTGTAACGGGGATCATAGGTTCTGCGGCCGTTGGAATGACCGTTGTAACGCTTCCATTCGTTGCTCCGGCATTTCGCAAAGGTGATGCGACATTTGCGGTTTTACGTTTGCAATCCGACATTTGCGCTTCAAAAAATATGTAACGTACCATGACTTATGTGCATGGTATCCATTTATTTCTCAGTTATTGTAACCTACAAAACTTCTTTTGTTGACATCTCCATACTATGACTACTGGTTCACGTATGTCGGAACGCAAATATGAAAACGCAAATGTCGAATGACCGTTGCAAAGTCTGCATACCATATGTACCCGCTTCTACGAATCAAGTTGTTAATGTGAAAAAGTTGCTCGAACGTTGTCCTCAACCGATCAGTCCGATCGTTGATTTGGGAAGCGGTGATGGAAGAATAGTAAGCCTTTTTTCTTTTATAGAAACTTTGCTAAAAGTTGGTAAATGAAGTTCGGTGAGCAACTGGCCAGTCATTTAACGCCGGAATGGCGCAAACAATACATTCGATACGAAGAGCTGAAGGCCATGCTCTATCAGATTATGCTCGAAGCGCCTACGGACCCCGATGTTCGAGAACAATACATCTCACAAGCTGATGAAACTTTTTTTGCCGAATGTGAACGAGAGCTGACGAAAATCAACTTATTCTTCAGTCAAAAGATTGCCGAATCTCAAGGCAAATACCATGAACTCAATGCCGAGCTTCGCACCTTCAAAGAAGTTGTCAACTCTCGTACTCCGTCCACTTTACGCAGCGGAAATGTTCGCAATCGCTTCAGCAATCGACCGGGAACCAGCAGCATTCAGAAGGAACAATCGAAAACGGCACAACAACTCAAATTGGCATTCAGTGAATTCTACTTGAATTTGGTCCTCGTTCAAAACTATCAGCAATTGAATGGAACGGGATTTCGCAAAATTCTGAAGAAACACGACAAGTTATTGATGAACGAACATGGTCTTGATTGGCGAATTAATCGAGTTGAAAAATCGTCGTTTTTCCTCAACCGCGACATTGAAACTCTGATCAACAACGTTGAAACGGCAGTAATCAATGAATTGGAAGGTGGAAATCGACAAGCCGGAATGAAACGACTGAAGGTTCCGCCGTTAAGCGAAAAACAACATTCGGGGACCACATTTTCACTTGGCTTCTTCATGGGTATCTTCGTTGTTTTGGGTGCGGTGATCGTTTTCTCATGGCTTGGCACAGAAGGTCGTGCAAACGAACCGAAATGGGTGGCTGTTCGTTTGTTCCGTGGATTCTTCTTATTCTTTATGAGCATTTGGTTTTGCGGACTGAACATGTACGGATGGGCTGCTGCCGGTGTGAATCATGTACTTATCTTTGAAATGGATCCTCGCAATCATCTCACTTATCAAACCGTCATGCAATTAGCTTCTTTCCTACTTATGTTATGGGCATTGGCGGTTTTGGGGTATCTATACGCGCATGTTATTTATCTTCCACCTTTCGTTTTTCCTCTAATCTTAATGCTCGTGTGTGTCATTTTTCTTCTCAATCCATTCAACAAACCTGAGAATGTTTTCTATCGTAACAGTCGATTTTGGTTGTTAAAGCATTGTTTCAATTGTTTTACGGCTCCATTTCATTTTGTTACATTCACTGATTTCTGGCTTGGCGATCAAATGAATTCGTTGGCTACGTGTTTTCTCGATCTTCAATATTTTATTTGTTTCTACGCTACTGAAGTCGATTACTCGGGTCTAAAGTTTCACGTCCGAACATTGAACATTACGGAAGGCGAAGTTCCTTGGGGTTATGTCGATTTGAATACCGGTCGTGATATGTGTATGAGTAATTCTTATATTCGTGTTCTTGTCACTGTTATTCCAGCTACTGTCCGTTTTCTTCAATGTCTGCGTCGTTATCGTGATACGAGACGTTGGCATCCTCATTTGGTTAATGCGGGCAAATATGCGACCACCTATCTTGTAGTTGTTAGCAATTCTATCAACAAGTGGATGAATTTGTATCATACCGAATATGCGTTCATGTCATTTGTGTTCTGGGTCTTTTGTTATATTATCAGTTTTACTTACACTTTTCTTTGGGATGTTTTCATGGATTGGGGTCTAATTGATCCACGTGCCCCTAAAGAGGCTCCATTTCTTCGTGAAGAGATGATCTATAGTAGTCGCTGGTATTACTATTTTGCTATCATTGAAGATTTCATACTACGACTTTCTTGGGTCATGAATGTTTCTCTTGCTGAAGCCTGGATGTTGAATGCCGATCTTCTAACGTGTATTGTTGCTCCACTGGAAGTGTTTCGTCGTTTCATTTGGAATTATTTACGTTTGGAAAACGAGCACGTCAACAATTGCGGTCAATTTCGTGCTGTTCGTGACATTTCCGTGAAACCGATTAAAAAAGGCGATTTGGATTCGCTGCTCTCAAAAATGGACCAAATAGACGGAGTTACACATCGCGGCCAGGACCTTCGTGAAAGAGTTAAAAAACAAAAGAAAGTGGCACGAGAGAAACGACAAATTCTGAAACGTAATCGTATAACACGTATAGTCCTGCCCGTTCATCCAAGTTCATCAAATGCTTTAGCTGAAACCGTTCACTAGTTCATTCGTGCAATTTCATGTGATCTGTCTTTTAAAGTTTTAACAATTCCTTTTGTTCTCTGATCTTTTTTTTTCGACTACTGGTTACATACACAAACCCTGTTCACAGTCTCTTTCCCACTCAGTATTCCCATTGCTCAGTTGACATTCAAGAATTTGTTTCGGTCTAAACAATTTTTCCTCGAATTCATCTCCTAACTGTTACAGTATTGCTTTAGATGTTTGATTATCAAAATAAAAACAAACTGCATTATTTTAAAGCAAAGAAACTTACGAGAAGATTGTGTAGGTGACTGGTCAGTTGATTAGCAAAATGAGTAGCCGAATGTGTGAAAAATTTAACGAAGATCGTTTAGGTCTTGGAATGTGCCAAGATGGGACATCAAGCAGAAGGAATCGAACTGAACTCTGCACTTGTTCTCTATTCTAAATTCGATGCCAGACGCCGTGGTTTATCGCGAACTGCATGTTTCCATCGTCAAGACATCTTTAAAACTGATATGAGTCAATTCAACACGAGCATTCTATTTGGTGCTGAGCAGATGGTAAGAACGTATTGAGGCTACGAATTTAGATAACAATTGAATTACAGGTCGAATTTCTTGTTCCCAAATTAAACGAAATGCGTCCCGGCTCAAACCTGATCATGTGTCGATTTCCGTTACCCGAAGAAGGAACTCCGTGGAAACTTGTCGATCAAGAAGGCGAGAACATCGATACGGCGTGGAGATACCAAAAAGCCGCAAATTGATCCGTAAAAACGTTTAGATTGCATTTCTTTTGTTACTGATAACCGTTCAAATAAAAGCTACAAGGTTATTCGGTAATTTGAAATCAAAAAGCGAAGGTTGAAGAGATCGAGTGGAATCTGAAAATGGAAATCGTTCGAGAATTGCAAAGACTTTTTTCGTTTGTTAGTCAAATAATCTGCAAACCGAGAATTTTAGCGTTTGATGTACACACAGACGAGCTAAGCGCCTTTTTGCGTGGTCGCTCGTCGGAGAGCAGACAGCGGGTGGAATGAGAAGTTGACGCTGCGATGCTCCACGGCCATTCACTCTACTCGGTTTTCTCGTGTATGCCGCGTTCACTTGTCTTTCGTTCGTTCCTTCCATCCTCCGAAAGCACTTCATTCTCTACAAACTCTGCGCAGATTTTCGTATTTTTAAATTTGCGTAATTTTTATTGCAATTAGCTTGAAATTTTTTGACTGAAACTTCTTTGTTTCTTAACTCCTAGCTAAAGAGTTGATGATGGCGGTTTGTCGATGGTAATAAATCGATCACTTCCATCGTATAGGTACTGTGAGAAGAGTATCAAGGCTTGGTATTTGTTTCAACAATACAATTTTCTTTCTTGTAACTTTTGAATAGCTAATCTTCGCATTCTCGTGTAAGATTACGATTTGCGCTTATATTTGATAAACGATTTGAAGTTGAACACATTTCAGGGTCACCAATAACACCGAATAAACTCAAAATGAATGAGAACATCACTTATTTCCAACAAGTTGATCCTCGATCGCCATCTTATAGTCAGGGAAATGGAATACAATACGAAACACAGACCATTGAGTTTCATCCAACATCCGTTGCGCAGTTTCATACGAGTAGTGCCAACCAGTTTCATGGAACTAATGCATCGTTTATAACGACTGGCCCAGTAAGTTGACAAAAATTCGGATAAGTTTTGAGTCTTTATGGCCACAAAAAGAATTCGATAATAAGCAATTTTAGGTTACTACTGCTGAATTGGCAACTATTGGTGAAGATCGAATTATAATTCAGCCTCATCAGCGTATGATTGCATTAAACTCTGCAACTGGACAACCCGGTCAAATTCAAGTCGTTCAAATGCCAACTTCCGCTGTTTCATCATCTCAACCACAGCATATTCTCATCACTACTCAATCCGTTGGACCTGGGGAACCGGATGATCGTCGAGTTGCTTTTGCCGAGTATTTTGTTGATCAACCAACAATCATTGCTACCCCTTATACGGCTCAACCAATAAGCAATAACGTGAAGTTAGTCAATATGCTTTTTGATACGATTATCATTATCACTACAGATTCCAAAAACCGGGAAAGCAATCCGGATCAGCGAATCAAACCGAGAAAACTGAACGTGAGATGATCAAACGAGCGAAACAGGCTGAAGCTGCTCGCCAACGTTATCATCGTCTAAATGATGAGGAGAAAAAAGCACTTAATTTGAAACGTACTTTGGCTCAAAAAAGGAAACGAGCTCGTGAGCGAGAAATGGTAAACTTCCTGTTATATTCCTGAGTACGCGGGTTTGTAGGCCGAATTGGAACAAATACTTCGCGATAGTAACGATATTGTCGATGATCCAGAAATCACGGAACAATTGCGCGAGAAACGTATGCGTGCGCGGTGGGCTGAAGCTGCAAGAGCTCGTTACTCTCGAATGTCCGAAGAGCAACGTCGTGAACACAACACAAAACGCCGTTTACGACAAATGACAATGAAAAATGATAAAGGCGAAGTGATTCGTGATGAAGAAGCTATTCGAAACAAAATCAAAGAAAAGAACGCAAAGAAAGCGGAGGCTGCTCGAATGAGATATCATCGGGTTAGTTCCTCATAATCTTGCATCTTCATTTGTTCGTGATTTCAGATGACACCAGAAGAAAAGAAGTCGTACAATCAACGCCGTACTGAAGCGTTTAGAAAGCGGCGTATGGAAGAAGAAGAACTGCTAGCGATGCCAATTGGACGTATTAACGGAGAAGCACTTGATCGTGCTCAACAGATCGTTGTGCGTAATGCTAAACGCGCCGAAGCTGCTCGTTTGAGGTATCAACGAATGACTCCGGAACAACGGAAGGTCTACAACCAAAAACGATACACGCCGAAGCGTAAACGCACGAGTCAAAGCGGCGAAGGACCGAGTGGAGTGAACATGAAACCCAAAGAGGAATTTGACGCGTTGTCTTCGTTAGAACGAGATGTTCTCAAACGTACGCAACAAGCCCAACAAGTACTTATGCGTCAAAGGATGAATCAGCCTCAACAGTACGCGCCAACAACTCATACGATCATTCATACCTCACCCAGTTCATTCCCAGTCTCCAATGCGCCAACTGGTACTCACATTATTCAACAGCAACACATGCCACAAAGTCCACATCAACAAGTGACGTTCTACTAATTCCACAACTTCATCGTTCTGGGTTTTTTATTTTCCAAATCAACTTTTACAGCATTTCTTAATTCACGTCATTTTCTTTCTTAATCAACGGGTAGACTTCTAATCTACAAATATTTCTGTTTATTTGGCATTGTACGGACAATCGAATCCCCCGGTAATTGGAACTCTTATGATTTTCGAGATTTTCTATGTTTTCTTATCTTTTTCTACGTTCCAAAGTCTAATATTGCCAATAATACTCGTGTTATTGCAACATAGATAAATGTTTATCCACAAATGAACTCGCAAAGCATTCAAATATCTGATATTAGAAATCACCGGCTAATTGAAAGAAAACACCCTTCTAAAAACACAGTCCTAAGATTTAGTTTAAGGATTCACTGACCGATGAGTTTCGTTTGTTCGTATAAACAGCAACATTACCGCCGGTTAATTGCTCTGATCGATCCAAGTAAATGCGTGGTCGGATGAGCTTGGCCCAGTTTCTACCCAACGCGCTATACATCGGATCGAAAATCAGCTGTGGTTTAGAGAAGTTCAACAGCATCACAGATGCACCCGAAAGTCGTAGATATTCCAGTTCTTTGAATATTTTATCCTGAACGACAAGACCTACAAGCCACAAAATGAGTCTCACAAATCACCAACCATCTTGATGCCGATAAATCGTGTCCTGTAGCAATGAGCCAATATCCATGATAACAACGAAATCATAAACCATAGTCGCGTTCTCACGATACTTTTGCCACATGAGTTCTTTTTTGGTGCTTAGATTCATAATTTGCAACGATCTTTGCAGCATACTCCAATTGTAAACTTGTTGAACACTAACATTCGAGAGTGCTTCGGAAACAAGTGATTCCTAAATAGCGCAATGTATTAAGTGATCAAATTATAGTTTACCTCTGCATTAGTCCACGAACTTAAGTACATGTGAAGAAGCGAAGTACTGAATTGCTTGGCGTAATCGAAAACAACAACACGATATGGAGTTTCTTTTTTTGTTAACAGAAAATCGGCAATAATTCGATGTGCAATCTTAACGCGAACATAATATCGATCATGTTATTGAGACAAGCACCTTAATTTTCGAACAATGTCGTTCACCACAGAACTCAAACACCTTTCCGAAATGCAATGGACGACTAATCAGTTGATCTAATTGTGGAATTCGAGTGTGAAAATGCGTAGATGGATTTTGAGCGAACAACAATTCTGAAGCCCGAATCGACTTGAAAGGCAGCGCTCTTCCTTGGTTTGATCGTCGAGGTCGTCTCGAAGTCTCCATTTAGCCTTTAACTCTGTTCGTCAATAATACAGTAATTGTTCAAAAATAGGCAACACAGCTTGACACAAGACCCATAAACTTAATTTCAAGGGCCAATATCCGGTGACCATTAGATTTATTGAAACGTGTTGAATAGAAACATATACAAATAGCCATAAGTTTAACAGTGAAAAAAGTTAAACGCTAGAAAAAAATACAATTACGGAATGACTTTCAAATTAGCAATAAAGCATTTAGAAAACAAAAGATAGGAAACTTATACTAAAAAATTTTCATTTGTAACTACGAAACAACTTTACGACAATAAACGCACGCAAATTTATGTTTGCTCCGGTTGATCCTCCTTATCGATCGGTACGAGCAGATGTTCGGGACCCATAAGAGCATACTTGCTAACAAAAAGAGTGAATCGATGACATAAATAGCTTTCAGCCTAAATCGAAACCATTTTAAGGTCTAAGATCTAACAGTTTACCTCGAATTCGTCAAACAATTTTCGATGCTCGAAATAAGCGTGACTGAAAATTCGATAAACCCTGCGACACACTGATCCAATTTTAGTCAGCGACGTATCCTTGAGACTAACACGACTGGGAAAATATCGATTGCTATTGAGCAGAGCTGATGCACCGTCCAGCGTATGCATTGTGTACTCAATTGCAGGACATTCCTTCGGATTTTTATGTGATGCACATAAGAAGATCCAACTTTGAGTGGCGTTCATGTTTGTACAAGTTTCCGGAACACATTCTTCCTACGATTACGATTATACCAATAGACGATAAACTCATTAAACAAACTTGCAATAACACAGCTAATCCATTTAATTCCATGCAAAACTGTCTTAAATGTTCGTATTTCCAGACACCTTCTTCGACTCCTTTCGGACAAGTCAAAATCTTCTCGATGTTCTTGTAGTCTTCGCGGATAGTCTGCTGAATCCATTGCTGGACGCTCAGCGTACTTTCCATTTGATCGTAACTTAATGTTCCGGGCCAATTGTACCACTCCTGAAAACCCGTTTGCTAAACAACACTAAAACACTTTGTACCAACCTCATGCTTACATCCCGGTTCGTTGACTTGACGAGTATACGCGGAAGGCGTCGGATTGTGTTGGGCCATGCCTGCGAAGACTAAATTGAGATTCATAACAATCTAATTTCTATTAAACTTAGCAAAAACAATAAACTCGAAAACCTGTAATTTATGAACATTGAAATGAAAATAAAAGATTGAAGATTGTAAATTGACAGAAAAAAGCATGTCGATTCTCGACTTGTAATCCAATAATCTTAGTCAATGAAGTTACCTTCTATGCCAAAAGTCAAGCCAATCGAAAATTGGTGTTCAAACTGCCGGTGAAGCTGTTGGCGTTAGGTTTCAGTTCCATTGGTCTCAACACGTCTGCAAGCGAGTTGGCCCGACAATCTCGCTTGCATTCCCGTTTGTTTCGCCGTTCGGTTGATCATTTTGTTTTGTGTTTGGCCGAAAATGAGTCGTGTTTCTGGATTTCGCTCGTTGTATGCGTTCGCTCGACAAGCTGGAGCTATTAGCCGCTTACCTGCGGTTAATATCGCCGCTCGATGTGAGTTCTGTCAACGAGGAAGCTTGGGATTTGACCACAGATTTAGGTAATTCGATCAATTTCAACTACGGCGTGAAATCGCTTCACACCACCGCTGCTCGTGCTGCAGCGGCTGCTCAAGCGAAATCTACGACCAAAGCTACCGTTCCGGGCAGCAAGGGCCGTATCGTTGCAGTTATCGGTGCCGTTGTCGATGTTCAATTCGACGAGGGACTTCCGCCAATTTTGAACGCTTTGGAGGTCGGCGGTCGTAGCTCCAAATTGGTTCTGGAAGTTTCACAACATTTGGGTGGGTTCTGAACGATTTTGTATATTCAAACATAACTCTCATTCTTAGGTGACAATGTCGTTCGAACCATTGCCATGGACGGTACCGAGGGTTTAATTCGTGGACAAGAGGTTGTGGATACAGGAAGTCCAATTACCATTCCTGTCGGTGCTGAAACTCTTGGCCGCATCATCAACGTCATCGGACAACCGATCGACGAGCGTGGTCCAATTCCCACCAAGAACTATGCACCAATTCACGCTGACGCTCCCGAATTCGTCGATATGAGTGTCGAACAGGAGATTTTGGTGACCGGAATCAAAGTCGTCGATTTGCTCGCTCCATATGCCAAGGGAGGAAAGATCGGTAGGGTTTTTGATTACTAAGTATTTTATTGAGCTTCTTTTTTTATAGGATTATTCGGTGGTGCCGGAGTCGGAAAAACTGTCTTGATTATGGAATTGATCAACAACGTCGCCAAAGCTCATGGTGGTTATTCGGTCTTTGCTGGTGTCGGCGAACGTACTCGTGAAGGAAACGATTTGTACCACGAGATGATTGAAGGTGGTGTCATCGACTTGAAAGGCAACAACTCGAAGGTGTCACTTGTGTACGGTCAAATGAATGAACCACCAGGAGCTCGTGCTCGTGTCTGCTTGACTGGTCTCACAATCGCCGAGTACTTCCGTGATCAAGTAAACGCTAAAATAATATTTTTTATAAAAAAAGAATTTTTTTAGGAAGGTCAAGATGTGTTGCTTTTCATCGACAACATTTTCCGTTTCACTCAAGCCGGTTCCGAAGTGTCCGCTTTGTTGGGTCGTATTCCATCTGCTGTCGGTTACCAACCAACTTTGGCAACTGACATGGGTGGTATGCAAGAGCGTATTACTACAACCAAAAAGGGATCCATTACTTCTGTTCAGGTGAAATAATTTTTTTGTGATTAAATTCATTTTAACTCTCAGGCCATCTATGTGCCCGCTGATGATTTGACCGATCCTGCTCCAGCAACCACTTTTGCTCACTTGGACGCCACTACTGTATTGTCTCGTGGTATTGCCGAGTTGGCTATCTATCCGGCCGTCGATCCTCTCGATTCAACATCTCGTATTATGGACCCGAATGTTGTTGGCCAACGTCACTACGACATTGCTCGTGGTGTGCAAAAGATCTTGCAAGACTACAAATCGCTTCAAGACATCATCGCTATCTTGGGTATGGACGAGTTGTCCGAAGACGATAAATTGGTTGTCTCACGTGCTCGCAAAATCCAACGTTTCTTGTCGCAACCTTTCCAAGTCGCCGAAGTTTTCACTGGCCATCAAGGAAAATTCGTTTCATTGGAACAAACCATTGATGGTTTCGAATCAATCTTGAAGGGTATGTTGTTTCGTGGAAATCCCCGTACTAATTGCAAAACGTTTCAGGTGAGCTTGATCACGTTCCCGAGGTCGCGTTCTACATGCAAGGAGCCATCGAAGATGTTCACAAAAAGGCGGAAGAATTGGCCAAGCTTTGAGGATGTTAGAGTTTGATCTTTACGTGTCATTTAGTTTATATAAAAACATAGGATAAATGTTCCATTTAACTCATCGACTGTTGAATTGTTCAATGGGAATCGAATGAATTGTATCGATCGTAAAATAACCGAATTTACATCGCAATCTTGTTGCTATTTGTCTGAGACTAGTGATTAAATGGTCATTTTCCGTTGACTACACGACAACTATAGAGCGCATTTTGAGCACAATTTTCGTAGTTTTTGCTGATTGAAAAGAACGCCAAGTTTCAGTTGGTGTTACTTGCATTCTAAATGATGTACGTTGAATTCAACACTAAAAAGTTTGTTCTGAGATTGTTTATTCGTGATCATGTAAAATGAGTGAGTGATAGTGATAATCGCCGGCTTTTTTTGATTTAAAAGCTGTTTTATGAATCAATATTTCAGAGTCACAGATGAATATGAATGCTAGGCGAATGATAGTTGGCATTGTTTCAACTCTGTCGACCGAAGATTCGACAAATGAAGGCTACGAATGGGACGATCATTTTCGATTGTCGTTGACTAAGGCGAATTTGTACGATTTCAATTTTGTTTGCTATCCAATTGCCGGGCCAAAAAGAGCAACCAAGTTCACAGCATTGAATTCACTTGAACAGCAGTCATTACTCAACGATTCCAATCCAGTGCGCGTCGATTTCTCTGAATTTCATATTGGAAGTCCGGAAAACACCAACAGAGTTAACGGTCGGATTTCTCCGTGGATAGATTGTGATCATCCGAACGTTCAGTTTGCTCGCTATTCAACTCGTCAATTAGATTGTGCCGTAAGGGTTGTTTGAAATTCAGTTTCATTTATGTTTAGGAGTTGCCGAATGCCGACTACCTCGGTGTTCGTTCGGTTTTGATTGAAATCCGCAGAAGACAGAATCCAAACCTGATTCGTGTTTTACGAAAATGGTTATGGCTGAAGAACTCACAGCTTCGCTTTTGGATCATTTTTCCTTCTTCAATTCGATTGATCGAGGGCGCTGAAGCAGAAGACGATATTTGGACGATTTGGTCGGATTTCCGAAATGCACTTTCAAACTACAGTCAACGAAAGCTAATTGTTGGTATTCGGTTTGGAAGAGAAGTGGATCATGAATTCCAAGACAATCAACGAGCAAATAGATGGATTGGCGAACCGGTATGAGAACCAAACGAAAATAGTAAACTCAATTTGTTTAGCTTGAAGTGTTTTGGTTTAATGCTCAGAACTTTGCTTTTTTGCATGAAATGAGCGACAATGTTGAACTAGATTCGTAAGTCCTTTACATATTGATTTCAGTTATAACAACAATTAACTGTATCTTGTTATTTAGATCATACGACCACTTTTTTCGTACTCATTTCTTTTCTGATCATCAACGATGCATTATTTCTGTTGATGATGCAAACCTTCAAAACATTTTGTCGGGTCTAAGACGAGCAATGATGGCTGCTATAGAATACAACAACCGTATTTTCAATCGGAATTCTGCTTTGGACGATTTGGGGATACCGTTTGAAAAGCAAATTCAAAGACCATTACAACCAGCAGAAAATATTCTTTCAACCGCTGTTTACAGCACTTTCGAAAAGCATACTGGAAAGTACGCTCTTTACGAGTCAGCAATCTTTCAAGCATCGATCGATTTGTACGAGGATAAGATCTGTAACACGTTCAAACCACTTGTTGTATTGATTGTTGGAGCCGGTCGTGGCGGAATCATCAGCGCGGCACTTAGAGCTGAAGAACATGTAAATAAGATTCGTAATGTCAAAACGAAAAGTTGGACGATCATCGCGGTGGAGAGAAATCCGTTTGCAGTCTTGACGTTGGAACATATGAATCAACGGTAATCTGATTTTAACCCTTCAACTTTTGAGTATCTTAGATGGAATAACCGAGTACAAATTGTTTGTGCTGATGCTCGAGATTCCGTTAAACTTCATTCAAATATCAAACACAAAGCGGATATTTTCGTTTCTGAGATGCTCGGCTCTTTTGGTTGCAACGAATTGGAACCCGAAGTTTTGAAAGTCGCTGAACGAGAATTTTGTCATAAACACTCGATAATCATACCGCTATCGTACTCTAATTTTGTTGGTGAGTATTATTGTCGAGTTATGCAACCACTAACTCTCATATCTAGAGCCCATTCATTCCTTGAATATTCTTCAATGCATCAACAATCGACAGCCAAGTTATTACGAGCGCTTTTACGATCTCAGTGAGGCGAATCTGTAGGTTAACCATTTTATCTTACACAAGTCCTATTGAAATTTCAGTCGAATTGCGAATAAGCCAACCGATCAGTTTTACGTCGTTCCACTTCGTCGTGTGTGTCGATTCGAATCTGGTCCACAACGATGTTTTACGTATGTTCATCCAACAAAAGAAGATGATTTGGAGCGCGATGTAGAAGTTCAATTTGATCTTCCAATCAATGCAGACGTAAAACGATCTTTTATTTTCTCCTCAAATGTTTTCTTTTAGATTACTGCTTTTGCTGGCTACTTCGATGCATCGCTGTACAAAGACATACGTTTTTCAACGCTTCCTGGTCGCTCAAATTCTGCATCGTCAAGTTGGTTTCCGGCTCTGATTCCCCTTCGAAAACCGATCAGATGTCCTTCCGGTAGTAGAATTAAGCTGCGGATTTGTCGTCATAGTAAAACTGAGGGATCGTGGTATGAATGGCAAACGAAGGTTGAAATGGTAAGACCAATTTGACTTTCAATTCACAAGTTTTAGAATGGTCAAACCGTTTTTCTATCCGAAGTTCAAAATCAGTCGGGTGTCCACGATTTCATGCGATTGCCATCCATCGAACAAACTGAAGATCCAACTCTGGAGAAGTTACTTGACACGACAATATTTGACTGATCTCTTACTCTTGTAGTTCAAAGTCTAGTAAATTGTTCTCAGAATTTTCGTGAATTGTCAAATGTTCTTAGCGCTTAGTAACGCCGAAGTATATGAATAAAAACTGGAATTAAAATACGAAATTTCAGAGCGAATGCAGACTTACAGAGCAGAACAAAGTGAAATTCTACGGGCCTCTCGAAAAGACGATGAATTTTTGCACATGTTTCAATTAAAATTATCCGATACGATCAAAAACTTATGCGGAGATGCAACGTGGATTCGTATGTACAAATATTTGCCATCGATGACCAATCTCTTTTACCACTTTGCAACAACAATGAGTGGTGAGTTTTCGGCAATCTGTGTGATGGTTGATTAGTCGCTACGATTCTTAGGCGTTCAAACATTGGGAGAAGAGTATCTCGGATTGATCCAAGTTTCCAGTCGATCAAGAGTTCAGTTACTTGCTTGGTGGCGTAGTTTCTTATGGTGTGGAATCGAAGCATTTGGTCCCCAGTTTGTTGATCGTCAGTTGAAAAATCTGAAGCAAAAGGACGAAGATTACTATCAAAGCAAAAGTGTCACTGATCGTACACCAATCGGTCGAATTGTTCTATCGGCAATTCTGCGTCAGTTATCTTTTTCGACGATTCAGAATATTCATTGGGCGATTTTTTTCCTCAGTACGGGAACATTTTACAGCGTTTGGAAACGCGCGTTGAACATCAAATACGTGACTATTCGACCGCAGACCAACACAAAAGCAAGTGAATCCCACGTTTGAGTTGAATATCATGGGTTGTTGTAGATAGGCATATTGTTCAAGATAATCGGAATCACTGTTTTACTCCAATATCTCTTGAAAATTACATTTGCTATACGATATGACATCTCGCGATCTCTGTTTCGCCCCAGTGAATCCGTCCAATCAAAACTGCCGCCTTCAAGCGACACGGTAAGTGATTAGTTGGAGATCTTCTTACACTAATCGAATTTATTAGGAAAATGGTTTCTATTGTGATATTTGCCTGAATTCGGAAGATCCGGTGAGCAGTCCGTGTGGTCACATTTACTGCTACGGTTGTATTTTGTTTCACTCACAACATAGCGGTCTCGATCCGTCCTTAGGTCAATGTCCTCAATGCCGATTTCAGTTTGAATTACGATCGTTAATCCCAATATTGAATCTCTAGATTTGCATATAAACAATTGAAGCTTATAAGCGTTGCCATTTAAAATACAACATTTGAATTCAAATGCATTGAAATTATTTATGCGACTGCATTTTAGTTTTGGATTAGGTGAATTCCGGTCAACACAAAAGACTTTTGCCGTGAATTCAAGGTTCAGTGGATTCACTAAAGGCAATTTTAATACGCGTGATTTGTTCAAAAAACCGGGCCTCGGATTTACAAGAGCCGTTTGCTTTTGCGTTTTGGTCAATAACTGGCAGATTGTTGAGAAGCTTGGTATCGTTTGTTATAAACAAACATCTCATTAGAATCGACCGGTCGGTTGGGCGAGCATTTAGCGTAGGCAAGCGTCAAAACGTTGGCGTTTCGAAAATCGTTTTGTTCGCTGGTTTGCGTTGAAAGCTGCACAACAATGTGATTTGTTGGTTTATAAACTTTGGACTAACGAATTTTATGGCAAATGAACTGATGGAGGAGAGGGATCGGCTTACATAAACATTCAGTTTAACGTAAACTCGATGACCTCACTGAGAGCCGATCATATGAACACGACAACTAGTGGACGATTGTGATTTAATATTTATCCTTGCAATCAAAACTTGAATCCCCTATGAGATATTGCTGTCTTTTCCTTTTGTTTCTTCTGTATCCGACGATCGATGCGCAGCTTTCAGTTGCCGATTTAGAACGACTAAGCAACAACAATGGTGATGATGATCCAGCGGGTAACAAAGGCACCAATTAATACACGACTTTTGTTATTCCAGATATTCAAAACAAAACGTATGTTGAAGAACAAACGGCCTTGCAGAAACATCTTCTGAATCGGTACGATCGTCACAGTCGACCAACTTCTGATCTTTCAAAGCCCACGATTGTTAGCATTCACTTGACGATATTGCATTTTTCGGTTCAAGAAAAACAACAGAGCATCACGTTCTACGGACATATGTACATGACATGGTTCGATGAGAAAGCGGTTTGGAATCCAGCAGACTTCAACAACGTTCGCATGACGCATGTAAGTCAGTGGGAAATCTGGCAACCGGACATTAAAACAGCAAACAGGTGCTCAAATGGTCACATAAATCTGTAAATTCGTTTTCCATTCAGCATCTCTGGTGTAAACAAATTCTTTGAAATTTCGAAGCGCTCACATGCGATGCTCACTTCTATGGATACGCACACAACTAAAGTTGAGGTCTTTCCAACATATTCGATTACCGTTGGATGTGATTTCGATTTTGAGTATAACACATTCTACAAGACAAGTTTCGTATTATTTTTAGGGACTACCCGTTTGATGTTCACAACTGCACTGTAAGATTGTACACCTACCTTGCAATGAATGAGGTTGATCTTAAAGTTTTCTTTGATGAAAAACCATCAATCACTTTGTGTAGGTTTTTTAAATGGTATCGTTGAATAACGGTCACTGATTTCAGCTTGGGACAAACAAAGCAAAAAACAACACATCAGTAATTGGAAATTGGTTGATGTGCAGGCAAATACGACGTACTTTCGCAATCGGGATTACGACAATTCTGCACCACAGACACCCGAAGAGGCTTCAGTTACATGGTTTGATAAACTTCACTAGTAAACATGTAAGCTCTGAGTTTTCAGGCCGATTATTCAATACACTGTGACAATCAAACGAAATACGTACAAGTACTGGTTTACATTGGCATTGTCGGGATCAACATCCATGTGGTTGAATACTCTTTCGTTTCTCATTTACCGTTCGGAAACCGCAATTACCCTGATCATTTGCAACTTTTTTATTCAAGTGGTTTTCATGTACGATGCCGTGGATCTAATTCCCATTTCTGGTGGTAGTCGACCAAACGTTGGCAAGTACAAGCGTTTAAACCGTGTATTTAAACACGTGATTTAGTTTCTTTTACAACATTGCTATTGATATTCACGCTTCTTGCCCTGGGATTACAATTCTGTTTGAAATTGTTCGTTGAAACTCTATGGACTCCGCCGCAATCATTCTTACGCGTTTTGAAGCAAATTCAAGCTCATTTCTTGAACTTCATCAGTAGTTAACACTAAATCCATTTGAACTAAATCTTTCGTTTCAGATAGTACAGAGTCAAAAGAAGACGTAGAAGCAAACGAACAGTACGAAAAGAAATTGGCTGATACAAGTGAGATAGAAAGTGTTTTAGTCGGCAAACTTTTGCGAAGAATTTGCGTTGTTTTTTACTTCATTCTGAGCTTAGTGTTATGTCCATTATTGTTCATGTAAAGCTGTGTTTAAGTTTATTCTTTGCATTCTATCAATAATAATTAAAGATATTTAAAAGATGTTAGATGAAAAATAAGGGAAGATTATTGCTTGGCGAGTTGAGTGGCTCGAGGAAGACGGACAAGATCCGACCGGAACTTGCGTTGTAGCCATTAAACAAACCTTTCCGTGATCGTCGTACGTCCGCGGGATTTTTACAAAGAACGTGTTCAACGACAAGTTTACAAGTTTATTTCTTTAAATCAGTAAATTCAATTAGGAAAGAATACAACAAATGATGGGAGTTCGGATTGAAGATTGTGTTTTTCCATCGAAGCATGTTTCCGTGAATTTTATAAAGTCGTCCATGTACCGGGTAGCTAGTCTCTCGCTTACCGGTCGTTTAGGCGCCAGAATCCATTTGAGCAACTGATTGTCCCAAAGTTTGTCTTCTTGTCGTTGTGCCATTTTTTGCGTGTGTCTCCAGTTTCAGTTCAACGACAAATTGGGCCGAATGCTGGGGTCTTTTGCTGTAGTTTTCCCTCCCCATGCGACCAGCAAAAGACACCGAATCCGAAATAAAATTCTGAACTCAGAAGCTCGAACACGTTTTCGAAGATGCAGCTTAGATGGAACTGAATCCCACCTGCAAGTGCAATATTAAATGCACGAACACGCTGTGATAAAAGACGAAATATCATGAGGTCTTCTGTTGTGGTCTCATGCGACCAGCAAAAGATCCCGAATTTCAAATAAATTTTGAACAGATAGCTCGAGCACATTGTTGGTGAGACAGTACAGATAGATCTGAATCCCACCTACAATTCGTTATTTATCTCCATGCATTGACCTAATCTACAAAAAATAACGCCTTTTATCTCATAGAGAGTACCGCGCGAATGACTGAAGGCAACGGTTTTTGTACATTAAACCCCTTAGACAAAAAAGTATTTGAATGAACAATAAAAAAGTCGGCGCGTGACGCTCAATTATAAAAAAGGTTGCGTAACTCGAAAATCGGGTGGACAAAAGTTTGGAAGGCACTTGCTTTATTGCGTTTTAGATGTTTTCAGACAAGACGAAAAAAGAAATGGAGTAACAGTACGCGATTTTACGAAGTATTAGAGAAACAACGAAGCAATGTAAAGTTTCGAAGTCAAGTGTTGAGCGCGTACTCAAAAATTTGAGCAGAAAGACGGGCAAGACTCTCGGTCCTCCAAAGAAAGTGAATTCGCGCTTTCGTCGTCGTATTAAACGCCATTTAGTCAACGAAGTTCAAAGCGGTAAACGCGTTCAACCCCGGATAACTTTGAATTGAAGGTCGATCGACGATCGATTCGCCGCTGGTTGAATCGCGACAATGTCTTCTACGAGTTTGTTAAGAAGCGACTTTCTCTCACGCACACACGCCGCCCAAACCGCTTCAACTTTGCTCGACGCTATTTGATTGCTGGGACCGACTTCACAACATGGATTTTCAGTGACGAGACGCGCTGTTGTCTGGACGGCTCGAAGAGTGCAGATTCTTATGGAACCAAAAACGTTCATTTGGAGCGGTACAAGCGTCAAATGGGCAGTGAATCAATCATGATCCTTGGTGCCATCTGTTCAACCGGAAAGCTGCTGATCAACGTACGTTCTTCGTTTATCTCTTCAACTTTTGATGGCAATTTCATATGTTATAGGTTTGCAACAATCACTACAAGACAGTCGACTACGTTTCGGATCTTAATTTGAAGTTCTTCTTGTGGATCCGAAGGCAAATGAGACGCTGGTTCTGGGTGTGGCAACAAGACTTGCCGCCAATTCACACGGCAAGAGTCACCACCGACTTACTCGACCAGCGAGTAGCTACGAGCAATTTGCCATCTCGTAGCCCGAATTTGAATTCGATGGAGAACTTTTGGAAGCTGATGGAAGACGAAATATACGAGAATGGTCAATTTTGCAGAAAATCTGAAATTGTGGCCTCAATCCATCGATTCGTCCCGAAGATTAAAGCTCAAACAATTAAGGCCCTTTTCTCCTCTATGAATAAGCGCCTTGTGGACGTGGTCGAAAAGCGAGGCGCTCAGATATCTTAACAAAACAAAGTGTCTTCCAAACTTTTGTCCAGTACTGTAGACGTCAGAGAGTTATTCGTTTGTCTAATTGGTTTATGGTTTTGTGAGACACTTTCGATATACTGTAAGTTCCAATAAAGTTGCTGATAAGTTCGTTTTTGTTTCAGGCCGCTCACTGACAAGGAGTGCTTGTCTTCGGTACCCGCTGTAATTTGATGTCGTTGGTATCAATCGACGCGTCTTGATGAGCTTAACATTAGAGTGATCGAGAAAGTAGTCGAAAGGTCGGCAAACAACGTTACGCACTATTTGCCTCATCAGATTGTTTTGGAAGAAAGCTCCGTGACAACAAAGATCAGATTGGTTTATGATGCATCAGCCCACTCGGAGGGAACGTCAGCCTCAATGAGTGCATGTTTCGGAGTCCACTGATGGTTCCGCAAATCTATGGGATGTTGATGAGGTTCCGACTCAACCCGATCGCAGTTGTATCCGACATTGGCCGCGCCTTCTTACAAATCAACTTGTCGAGGAAGACCGTGAGGCTGTCCGATTCATGGGACCAAAAAACTGGAATCAACCGCTCGACCGCGATAGCCTACAAATTTACCGAATCAAGGGAGTATGTTTCGGCGTCATTTGTTCACCAAGTCTTCTTGCAATGCCCCTGAAAAGTCACATGGAACAGCGTGATGATACGAAAGAACTGATTCAAGACGTTTACGTCGACAATTTTGCGGCGACATACTCTGACGAGAAACCAGCAAGCGAGTATTCAAAACGAGTTCATTCGGTACTTCAAGACGCATCATTCACGTTACGCGAATATTACTCCAATAGCACCGAAGTTACGACACAACTCGAACCGGAAAACGTCGACAAACAGACGAAAATTTTGGGAATGATTTGGGACACGAAAACGACAAGCTCCAACTAAATCTCGCGGCTCAAAATTCGACACACCCGACCAAACGGAAAGCTCTCAGCACAATTGCAAGTCATTTCGATTAACTTGGAATCACAGCTCCGGTGGTCGTCTTGTCAGCTAAGCGATTGATACAAAAGATTTGGACGCACAAACGGGAAGACAGTTTACCGGAAGAGTTTGTCAAGCGATGGAAAGAAGTGGGGGACGAATAGCACGGAAAGCTCGACATTCCCCGATTCACGACCACACATCCTATCGTTTCAACCACGTTACATCTATTCAGGAGCGCCAGTAGTTGCGCATTTGGAGCAGTGGCTTATTTGCAAACCAGAAACACAACGACAACAAGTGCTCTCCTTTGATGGCAAAATCACGTCCCGCACCGCTGAAACAAACGAGAGAGCGGTTCAAGCCGACGATCTTCTCAATATTGAACAATGGAAGTTTGGATCCATAAGGAAAATGAGTTTATTGACAGAGTACAAAACATGTGTTCATTAATGTCTAAGCGTTCAATTGGAGTTTCGTATACGATTGAGATGTGGAAGATGGACCGTGTTCGAGTTCGAATTTGAAGAGTGCATCGCGGGCTCGAGCTTTGCGACGTTCACTTTCATACTTGAGTACGAGAAGAACGGGAACGAGAATGAAAAGGACAATAAACAAAGTAATGATTAGGGAATATAGAACATGGCTGTAACGGATATGTGGGTTTGAAGTCAGTTCAGACGATTCAAATGAATCCAACCAATGGACTCGCGGCTTGAAAGCTTTGGCGACGATTTTGACGATGAAACACGGCGTTCGAACTTGTTCTAATCGACCGTCCACTAAAAGATCACTAATCGCAGGGAAAACCTGAAACTCAAAGAATAATCTACGAAACTAAACTCCTTCTTCTAACCATCTCATTCGTCCAGCAGCTCTCGGTGAATCCATAACGTGGATGAGTGGAAAGAAATTGAAGTCTGACACGAGTGGCGTTGTTCGAAGTTTCCGTATTTTGTCGAAAATTCAATTCGACTCGGCGTTCCAGTAGTTCTTCCACGCGCTTGAATTCGTATTTTTGGTCGAGGACGTCCGACATTTGATGGGATAAGACGAAACGAAACGGTTCAGTGCAATTGAGTTGGCACGTGCTCGTCGTATTTTGGCTTTCGTAAACAATGGGATCGAGATTCACTGTTAGAGTCAGAATATATTCAGTCGAAATACAAGAGTTAATTTGAAAACCCATAAATAACAACATAAGGGCTCCAATAGCTTTCATTTTCGAAACAACGGATAAAATTGAACGTATAGCCGAACACTTCGCTGTTGAAGTCCACTTTTATGTGACCGTCGAACGACTCGATTGCTCAGATCTGTGACATAACAAAGGCTGATTGCAAGCAGTAAACCAATCTGGTAGCTTCACGCCGAAAAGACGAGAGGAATAATAACACCTTTGTGACATCAATCAGCATAGAAAGCTCGAGGATAAAAGCGGGCGTTTGATGGAATAAGACGAAACGAAACGGTTCAGTGCAATTGAGTTGGCACGTGATCGTCGTATTTTGGCTTTCGTAAACAATGGGATCGAGATTCACTGTTAAAGTCAGTACTATATGGATACTATCTCTAGCGCAGCCCATTTTCCCCAACCTCAAATTTATGCTTTTTCCGATTATTGTTCTTTAAAACTTACCAACAATCATCAACAAGACTGAGATGCTTGAAGGAATTGCCGTGATATCAACTAAAGAGTATTATTATAAACACACGTTGTAGCAATACTAACCAAGTATTTGACAAACTCAAGAGCTGACAACTCATTATCTCGTGGACGATTACACACATATTCGTTTCGATGCATAAGCAAAATTGCTTTTGAGTAGGTAGTTAATTGTGGTTTAGACATTTCGGTTCAAATGACCAAGCTGACCAGTGCGGATTATTGGTCACAAGGTTTTCAGGATGCTTTTGTGGACAAAGTGCCAAAAGTTACGGACAACACTTGACATTACATTGATTACACAAATTGGCTTTTAATGACTACTTTCCAAATAGTCGTTTGAATTGTGAGATGTTAAATGAAACCGTTTTTCGAAAGCCAACAGTTTTCAACTTTGCAGCAAATCGACGTTAACGCAAAGTTATAACGAGTGGTCTAATACGATTTGTTCTGCAGGCAAGACTTGCATTAGAAGTTGCAATTAACAACATTCAGAAGCTTATTGGCAACTCATAGGAATTCTTGTTTATACAAGAAACTCATTTGTGAAACCAAACGCAATGCATCTTGACTACACTTCTCGACGACAAACGGTCGGCAATAACGAAGACAATCGTCCATCAAGCGACAAAGTTCTTTGAAATAATGATTAGTCTTCGGTTTTCGCACCGCATCGTTTATTGCTTCAGATGCACGGTTCGTGGCATTCATAAGAATTAAAGATTTTAACAGTTATCCTGCAAAGATTATTAATGTTAACTAAGTGATTACAAGGTTTCGTACTTGGTTAGAACAAATGGAATGTGAATGCAAATTTCAGTTCTTGTACAAATCATCCTACGGCTTTCATTCCGTTCGTTTAGGATCGAACGACTTCAAATAGTAGCCTTCACGACCACTCCTCTTTATTGCATCAATGGCTCGAGAATCGTATGATGGAGCTGGCGAATTTCGCTACTCAGAAGCTCTTTAATTTGTTCACTGTACCTAATGATTAGCAAAAAGTATTTATACAGCTTTTGTTATCGTTTTAACCGCTAGCTACTGTGGCCTCATTTGAACAAGGTGTTGTCTCAAATTTAAATTTATCGTCGGGTTTCAAGTAGCAAACGAAACACAAATCACAAGTGTCTTTATAAAACGGAGTTGTTTTTAAATGTCGAAACATAAGTACTCCATCGAAGATCATTTCTACGCCCATTTCTTCAAGGACTCGCGAGATCCAACCGTCGGAAGTTGAGAAACTTTCTCTCCGTTTGTTTCATCATGTTCTTCTGCTTGGTGCTAAATCAAAAGATGAAGGATTAAATAGTTAAGTGAACTTGCAGTCCCTTTCGATGATTGTCGAGTTCGACGAGTTCCCGTACGCAGCGGCGGCTTGGGTGCTTCCGGTGACCGAACGGAAGAGCGGTTGATGGTTTAGAAGCTGTGGATCGCATTGCGCGAGTACGTTTGGGCGGTGGTTGGTCTTGTTCATCGTCGTCAAGTTCGATCACATCGATTTTCTTTTTCTGTGTTGAAGCACGGCGATTGAAAGCCATTTAGTTGACAAAGCTGAATCAATTCAAACATCAGTGAAACACAAATTGAACTCGTAGTCCAACCACGTAAACACACCAAATACTAAATGCCTCACGTATTTTTGCGTTATTATTAAACTCACTTGTTTACTTTCGTCTAATCTTGCCACTAACTAATCGATTTGCTTGACTTGCTCTTCATACGTACTCTTCGAGGTGCGGATAATTCGTTTATACTGAAAACAATTGTCATTTGTAGTCTTTTTCTAGTGTTCACTTCTTCAACAGCGTCTTCGAGAGCGCTTTGTAAGAACAGAGGCAATGACGATTGACTGGAGCTACTCGCTGATTGCTGTGTTGAACTAACAGTCGGTTCTTCAGGTTGAATTTCCATTGGTCCCGGTTTGCCATAAATGACTTGAATTGGAGGCATCGATGCTCGACGTTGAGCATTAATAGGCTTCATAGAGTCGGGCATCATTCGATTAGAGGGTGGATTGATTGATGAAATCAATGGATCCATACCGTGTGGCTGTTGGCCTTGAAGTAGAGCGGCGTTTTGTCGATAAGCAGCAAAATCGGAAGATCCAAGACTCTCAACATCCATCGGTCTGGAATTCCACATTCTCGAGTTAAGAGGAGAGATCGGGAAGTTTGAATGTTGATTTTGAGGAGCATCAAAATAACCACCGGCCGAATAGGGGATATATTGATGATGGCGAATAGGGACTACCGAAGTAGTTGCAATTCATTGGCACAATGGGGCTCATGAACTGGGAAGATACCAAAGGAAGAAAAAAGCTGCAAAAGTTTGCAGAAAACTCATTTTCCAAATGGCCAATCGAAATGCAAAAAGAACTCAATGTCAACAGAGTGGATGAGCGGAAACCAGAATAGAAAGCGAGAGTTGGCGGAACGCCCATTTTGCGGACCGTCTGAATTATCCAGTATTCACTTCCGATCGAACAATCCGACTGGTCATCGGCGATTGACGTTCCGTTCGAACAAAACTCACTAGTTGACTCGTTTTCTGACCCAATTCGAAAAATTATTCACACACCACATGAAAAAAGCGAATTAGAAGAGATTTATCCTTTTCAAGACAATCGACAACTACTATCTCGATTAAATAACTTATACAATCAAATCGGAACTTTAAGTCAAACAGGATTCTACGATTTCGATCGAACATTAGAGTACGAAAATATACCTATGATTGTATTGAATTACATAGCTGTTTAGGCCAATGGATTGCGGAACTTCTCTCCAGCGTAAACCGCTTTATTTTCGAGTTTCTCTTCAATACGAAGAATTTGGTTGTATTTCGCAAGTCTGAATTGTTCAACTGTTATATCACTGCTCAACTTGCACAGCTTACCGTTCACTTCGACATGGAGCACCAGTTTTGATCTAAAAGACAGGGGAAGTTCATTGCTGTTCCAATAAACGTACTTGTCCGGCCGACAATCCAACAGCAAGATCAGCAATGAAGGTGTCTTCAGTCTCGCCAGAACGATACGAAACCATTACACCCCAACCGTTTTCACGCGACAATTTGGCCGCTTCAATTGATTCCGTAATCGTGCCAATTTGGTTGCCCTAAAAAACAAAAGATATGAACTATACACGAGTACTTTGAAAAAACCTTCAACAAAAGACAATTGCACGATTTCTTCTCAATTGCTTGATGAATACGTTTCGGGTTTGTGACGGTGAGATCGTTACCAACTAATTGGATTGAAGTCGAAGCCAAAAGTTTGGACCAACTGAAAACCAAAATGGTTATTGTTGTTTTCTCGAAATGACTAACCTGTCGCAGTCATCCTGATGAAATGCGTTTTCAATTGAAACAACCGGATAATCTTTGATGAGACTCTTGTAAAGATCTCCGAGTTGATCGCCATCAATCCATTTCGATGGGTCCGACTTTTCGTTTTTGAAGTCCAAATCGTATTTGCCGTCCTTGTAGAATTCGGAAGCACCAACGTCCATTCCAATTTTTACTTTACCAGTGTAACCGGCCAAAGAAATAGAGGTGTTCAACAGATCCAAAGCTACTTTGCAATCTTGAATGTTTGGAACGAAACCTCCCTCGTCACGAACTGCCTTAGCATTCAATCCGCAGCGCTTTTTGATCTCCGCCTATACAGTTGCGTCAAATTCATTACAACAATGTAAAATCAAACCTTAAGTTTATCGTTGATCTCCTGACCCATTTTCATGGCTTCGCGGAAATTTTTCGCGCCAACTGGAAGAATCATGAACTCTTGCATGGCGAGTTTGTTTCTGGCATGAGATCCACCACTGATGACATTGAATGCTGGAACCGGAAGAACAGCCTTCGGTGTTCCGGCCAAATTTGCAATGTATTCATACAATGGGATTTTGCTATACTTTGCACCACCCTTGCAAACAGCCATCGAAACACCCAAAATTGCATTCGCACCCAAATTTGCTGAAAAAACCAAATGTTAATCGAATAAACAATAAAACAACCTTTGTTTTCAGTGCCGTCCAATTTGATCGTGAACTTGTCAATAGCCTCTTGTTCGGTTACTTTCAATCCCTTGGTCACAAGCGCAGGCCCAATCTCATCATTGATCTTCGATACCGCCGTTAAAACATCTTTGTCCTTGTCGCCTAATTCCAACGACTCGTGAATTCCAGTAGACACTCTACTTGGAACGACAGCTCGAGAGAAGCCTGTAAACTTCAGGATTAACTGATGAAGAGAAACCGAATTTACCGCTATCGGCGGTCAATTGGACTTCAACGGTCGGGTTGCCGAAAGAATCGTAGATTCGTCGAGCGAAAACATCAGTGATCGTTCCCTTTTTAGCGGCTGAAAAAGATTGAAGTTTACTCACAAATTAAACGCGCAGCAAAAAAACAAAGTCATCGACGTCCGATGCAATTCGCTGTTCGAAGAGAAGAAACGGCCGCCGCTCTCAAATCAAAACGTTTTGTCCGAGGGGCACAAATATGAAAGAAAAAAGTAGGTAGTTGGAAGGTTTTTTGCGCCAACAAAATTCCCAGCATTCGAACAATAAAAAAGTTTGCTCTGGATCGGAAAAACGATCTTTAGCCGCAAGTCCATCAACATTGTTGCTTTTAAGTGCAAAAGAAGCAACAGCAACTCGTTCAGCCAAACAGTCCGATTGCTCAAAAACGAGCACCAGAAATCGAAAAAGCAAACTGCCGATCAAATGAAATGGCAAGAGAAAAACGCCCGAACGATTTGCCCTCAAATCGAGTTGTTTCGGAGACCTTGTGGTAAACAAAAAACTTTGTAAATTCAGTTCTGATGGCGTTGTAATCGACAAGTAAGAAACATTGTCCCGTTCATGGATCTCAATTTGCCTCGGTGATAACAAAAAGAAGTGGACTGACTTTCGACAAAAGGTTGTGGCATAGAAATTGTTCACAAAAATACATGCGCTTATATCATAATATAAGCCCTCTAACTACACAAATTGATGTGAAACGCTTAAACCAAAAGCCTTGAAATGGTTTCACTTACAATCTTGATCTTGTTGTCGACCAGCGCTTTCTAATACCTCCTGATCACGCCTCGATGACTCCTAAAGACAAACTCTTAACACCATTGTTAACGGGTTAACTTACGGTGACGAGTCCTCGTGGCTGTGATGCCACGTCTTTTGACCAGAGATCCAATCTCTGGTTCGGATTTGGCATCCTAAAACAAAACAATTAAAAAATCAACTGCACGATAAAACAATTGCACGAAAAAAACGCGACGCGAATCTTACTCTCAAATAAGGAAAAAACATGCCGATCGTTCGGCAGACGACGTAAACTCGACTGTTGCATTCGCGTCGATTGAGACGCAAAGGAGTTTTCAGGTCGCATACAAAAACAAACACAACATTCGAAGTTGTTGCATAAGAAAAGTATGAAGTACAGAATTTGAACGGGAAAAACACAGTATGATAAGATTGTTGCCAAGTATCATTTGGGCTCCGGCGATTTGCTCTGCGAGGAAGTTAAATCGGGATTGAGAACTTGAGTTTCAATGAACCAGATAATGGGATCCGGTGACTTAGAATTGCCCAATCCCACGGCATTGTGGAAGACTGATAATCGTTAGTGTCAATGATCAGTTCCTCAGTGGCTTGTTAAAGTGAGTTGCTTGTGGTTTGAAGCGACTTCTATGAAGAATTAAAAGACAGTTCTTGAGCTGATTGACGACGTTTGCGATAGTCGTCAAATTCAATTGGTATAGTTGAAATATATGGTTGAAGTCAAGGAGTTACAGTAGCCGACGGAGTTGACTGTTTCGGCAGTGGCATTGAACAATTAAAACGACCATTTGCAGTAGCGGCAGCTCTGCTGGCTTTTGCCGTTTTGTCCGATGAGTTCGATTGCGCAGTTGCCGGAGCGTCGTCTATTGTCATTGCCTAAGTATTCCTTCGCAAGTATTGGAGTTGGCGGGCTTGTTGAGGACGCAAATCTTCGAATGTTGCTCATGACAGAACGTAGTGATCTCTATCTCGATTGCAACTTTCCGGGTGAGTGAACTCTGATCCAACCGACACGACTGCTGGCGGTTTACTTATTCCAACATAATGATCGAATACAAAGATTTTTAGCTGTTGTTCGCGAGTCCTTGAAGAAATGGGCATAGAAATGATCTTCGATGGAGTACTTATGTTTCGACATTTAAAAACAACTCCGTTTTATAAAGACACTTGTGATTTGTGTTTCGTTTGCTACTTGAAACCCGACGATAAATTTAAATTTGAGACAACACCTTGTTCAAATGAGGCCACAGTAGCTAGCGGTTAAAACGATAACAAAAGCTGTATAAATACTTTTTGCTAATCATTAGGTACAGTGAACAAATTAAAGAGCTTCTGAGTAGCGAAATTCGCCAGCTCCATCATACGATTCTCGAGCCATTGATGCAATAAAGAGGAGTGGTCGTGAAGGCTACTATTTGAAGTCGTTCGATCCTAAACGAACGGAATGAAAGCCGTAGGATGATTTGTACAAGAACTGAAATTTGCATTCACATTCCATTTGTTCTAACCAAGTACGAAACCTTGTAATCACTTAGTTAACATTAATAATCTTTGCAGGATAACTGTTAAAATCTTTAATTCTTATGAATGCCACGAACCGTGCATCTGAAGCAATAAACGATGCGGTGCGAAAACCGAAGACTAATCATTATTTCAAAGAACTTTGTCGCTTGATGGACGATTGTCTTCGTTATTGCCGACCGTTTGTCGTCGAGAAGTGTAGTCAAGATGCATTGCGTTTGGTTTCACAAATGAGTTTCTTGTATAAACAAGAATTCCTATGAGTTGCCAATAAGCTTCTGAATGTTGTTAATTGCAACTTCTAATGCAAGTCTTGCCTGCAGAACAAATCGTATTAGACCACTCGTTATAACTTTGCGTTAACGTCGATTTGCTGCAAAGTTGAAAACTGTTGGCTTTCGAAAAACGGTTTCATTTAACATCTCACAATTCAAACGACTATTTGGAAAGTAGTCATTAAAAGCCAATTTGTGTAATCAATGTAATGTCAAGTGTTGTCCGTAACTTTTGGCACTTTGTCCACAAAAGCATCCTGAAAACCTTGTGACCAATAATCCGCACTGGTCAGCTTGGTCATTTGAACCGAAATGTCTAAACCACAATTAACTACCTACTCAAAAGCAATTTTGCTTATGCATCGAAACGAATATGTGTGTAATCGTCCACGAGATAATGAGTTGTCAGCTCTTGAGTTTGTCAAATACTTGGTTAGTATTGCTACAACGTGTGTTTATAATAATACTCTTTAGTTGATATCACGACCATTCCTTCAAGCATCTCAGTTGCACCAAGTATATGAGTTTGCAATCTTCGGATACAGTAGCGACGACAAGAAATTCCCTGTCAGATTAATGAAAGGAAAATTTGATAAAGTCCGGGTAACATACCTTGAGTTAACGTTGGAAGAGATTCGAACTTGGAATCAATTCCTGGATGTACAGTATGCACGTCTTTATGAATACCGATACAAATATGCGGATGAGTTCTCAGCTGTTAGCAAGCTCTTCATGGGTTTGCTTTTGTCGTTATATCTAAAGTCACTGGTATTTTAGGGCACATTGCACTGGATCTTTATAACGATATAGATGAGGCTGAAAATCACAGTGGTATAATCAGGCAATTACAAAAGCAGCTATATTCACTTGATGGTCATGCAAAATCAATGATTGGTCCGTCGGAAATGCCTCGTCTAAATTTAATGAGTTCTTATTTGTATATTGAAAACTTTTGTAAGTATCCGGATAGTTCAAATCAAATTTTGCTTAGATCAATTCAAGCAAGTGCTGACCAAACATCAAATTAAAGATCTGATAGTGAAAGGCTTTTGCATAGGCCCTTCAAGTTTTGACCGTAAGATTCTTGACACTCAACTATTAATTAAAGGTTTTAGCTACTATTGACGACAACTTCTTTGATGATTTTCCTACATGTCCTTCTGTTAAGAAATTGATGTTTTGTTGGGCATATTTAGACGAAATGTATAATCTACTCCCGAAAGTTACTAAGATGATGCCGTTTTTCCCGAATTTGTGCGAATTGTACTGTCGTTTTGAAGCTTATTATTATCCATACAAAGAAGTAGATCATCTTTTTAAGCGCAAACATAATGTCCGACATTTCAGTTAAGTTTACAAAAGCTGGTTGTTTGGATACGAGACGAATGCAGAAAAATTGAAGAGCTGCAAAAAGCGAGTCTATCCATCAATGATGTGGCACTTGTTTACAAGTTCAAAATACGAAAAGAGGAGTCAAAAAAAGTAAAATTGTTTTAAGGCCCGATTTAAGATCATTTTCAGGTCATAAAGCAAGGAGTGAAAGAGATACTCGAGACTACAAAGTTCAACGTGCTGCGTTTTGCTAAGCTCGTCATGCCAGGAACCGAGAACGATGAAAATGACGTGTTTATTCCGCAATATTGTGAAGTGGAACTATGGAGAAAGCAATCAAATTGTCTTGCCGCCTTACAATTTGAAGTCGACTTGGATCCACTTACACTGAATGATGATGATGAATCGGAAGATGAATCGGCTGAACACCACGACAATTAGCTTGTTCCTACTTGTACTCGCTAAGTTCTTTATTAACGAGTTCCATTTACGATCTACTGACAGATATTCCCGAAAACATAATTGTAACAGCATTAAGGACCACAACTCTTTCACAATCTCATTCTTTGATTCACGACTCCAGTCTGAACTAGCACGGTCGCTCCGAAACAGCCTCCGTTCTTAGATTATATCAATTGTGTTGAGATAATAAAACACTTTGCTTGGACACGCTACCACAGATAGCTATCGAACAAAGTGCTACAAAGAAAGACAAAAGAGCATTTTAATGGTTTATTTTCTTAAATCTTACACCAAACAAGTCGATGGAAGATTTCGCCGCGAAAACGCAAGACCAAGTGCCATTAGATGCAATGAAGACAAGTGGTCATGGTTTGAAACTTTGAAATCAATTTATGCTACTTATAGGGTTAATATATTCTTGTATTATAAACTTCATTCTTAGTTCGTTTACTTCATGAAACTTTTGTAAAACAACAATATGACCATTTAAACAGACGATTCACGACAACAATCTTAGCGCCAAAGCACTACAAAGAGCTTGACGAAGAAAATTAATCTTGGTTTGCAACTCTACGGTGTGTGGACTATCAGCTGCTTTGGACGGATGAATGATCGCGTCTTGAAGCTCGAAGTTGTTGACCGCTTTCATTAGATCGTAAATTGAGTCTCGATCTAATTCGGGAACCTGAATAATAAAAGTGTTACAATCCAAAATCTTAAGTACGTACCTGAATGAAATCCGTGGTGGATGGATCTAACAACTTGGAAGGCAATTGGTGCCATTCCAGAAGTCACCAACTCGTAAAGTTTCCCGGCCGCTCCGCTTGCTTGTCCTTGAACGAGAAAACGACGAAATTGATAGAACCGTTGGAGAAGAAGCAGATTTGGATAGTTGAGGAACATGGTCGAAGTTGCGTCGAAGATTCGCAATTGACTGATGGCCTCGGCATTGAATGTTGAGAGCATTTTGTTTGAGACCAAGTTAATCAGATCGGAAAGTTCAGAGCGAAGAGCCCAAGGAAGTGCTTCGTTGTAATGACCATTCTTCACATATCTGAATGGAAACCTCAAGCCTCAAAACTCAGGATTCTTACCTTTCAACCAATGATCGAGCAACTACCGCTTTTGTTCGTGTTTAAGAGACCAGACGTACAATTGCGCGGCCTTCTTCACTGAGTCCAAATTCAAACGAACTAAACAAGAATCGAGTTCGTAGGTTGCGTTTTCGGCACCTCAGTTCAAAACGTAAGAGTAGGAAATGTTCCAAAAATCGTACGACTCCAGCAGCGCTGTGCCGTAATCGATGATCATTGAGGTTCGAACATTTTCATCAGCATTCAAACGCTGTCGCTGTGGTTGAAGACCCTTGTTTTCTGCAGCTCCAAAGGTTACTGTCTTTCTTCCCGATGACTGTTGTATCTGCTCGCCCAACATCATGATAACGGAAGGATCGAGTTTTCGAAACAGATCGCAAAGATGAACTGGAAACACCAAGAAACCGAGTTCTCACAAATTTGCTTCAACATTTCGGGTAGTTTCTTGCACAAGATCGAGAAAATTGGTCGATCGATCTCCGTGTTCATCGTTTCGACCGTGCTGATATTTTTCATGAGAATTAATGCGTAATAACAATAGATATTGGAAAGAAAATGGATCTGAATTCGAATTAAGTAAAATGACAAGCGGTAAACAAATTAAAAGAGATTTAGGCAGTGAACTGATCTCGAGCACTTCATGATTGGGTGATCGATTTCTTCTAAAGTTTTTGTTCAGCGACGCTATGAGTAGTTTTCTTCGCTTTATTGCGTTTGCTTGATAATAACGATTGTATTCCTCGAGTTTTGGAATTTGAGGCAGGAAACTTGAAATACGTTGATTAATGTATCAAAAACTAGTTGACTTACTGGTGTGTCACTGCGAGTTGGTTCAATTTGTAACAGTCGGCTAGAAGACGCAATTCGATTTGATTTACGTTGTTCATGACGGCAATAGATTGGCCATAGATATCGGTGGTAGAATGAACGAGTGCAAAGTTTGCATTGCTATCTTCGTTTTCTGATTGCTTAAGTTGAATTGTAAATCGAATCCGCGTAGTATTGAAGATGTCCAGCATTCGGGCTTGCGTCGAACAACGTTGAATTTAAATGGATCTTTCGGTTATTTAACACAAACTTCCACAACACTAAATCGTTGAACAACGTCGATCTATGATCATGGGCGTCTTCATGATTGATTTCGATGTTGAGGACTAGAGTTTGACAGAATGAGTTCTTGAAGTCTTTAGAACCGTAAAGAAGTGTTCCTGAAATAAGGTCGTTGATACTGATGTAAGCAATTGATTGTTTTGTTACAAGTAAGAAAATGATCACGAGTGACTTTTTTGGCTTGAAAGCTGCTGATCAACGTGAATGATTGACTGTTGAGCGAGAAGTCGATGACGCTTTGCCTGAAAAAAGATTGCGAATAAATCGGTTGTTCATGTTGAAATCAAAGGTTATGGAAAGCGTAGATGACTTCAAAGGTTCTGAGAAACTCACGAATCAAACAGTTGGAACAGAAAACGAATATTCAAACGCGCAAAAGTAATAGTGACTTTAACGTTATAACTTCTCTTGAACTCAAGATTAATTCGAATTGTTGATTTGTATAAAAAGCTTAAGCCACTTATCGAAAACGTTGTTTCAGATGATGACTAGCTGGCAACGTTGTTTGGGCACATTTTTTCAATTACAGTAACACGCTTTAGACGTGATTTTTTGATTTCTTCGATCAAACACTATTTGCAACAAGAAGGTTGTCAATGACGTAAATCCTGCTTTGCAATCATTGAAGCATAATGACCGCTTTCCTGACTTATAAGTTCGTTGTGTGTACCCGCTTCGACAACTCGTCCGTTTCGAATGAAAAAGATTTGATCAGCGTGTTGAATTGAAGATAAACGATGTGCAATTGATATCACTCAAGAAACTTTCACCAGTTTTTGTGAATAAGAAGTTGCAGTCCCTAATCAAATCAAATGTTCAAGAAAGACTTATCTCGATTAACAACCCATGAGTTACAAGAAAAAGTTAAAGCACTGAATATCAAATATTTTAGAGGAGTTTTTATGATGGATACCCTCCCAAATAAAGTTAATAATAATGAAGTTGGTATTGTTCACTTACAAGCAGTGCTTGTCATCGGTACCCGCTGTAATTTGATGTCGTTGGTATCAATCGACGCGTCTTGATGAGCTTAACATTAGAGTGATCGAGAAAGTAGTCGAAAGGTCGGCAAACAACGTTACGCACTATTTGCCTCATCAGATTGTTTTGGAAGAAAGCTCCGTGACAACAAAGATCAGATTGGTTTATGATGCATCAGCCCACTTGGAGGGAACGTCAGCCTCAATGAGTGCATGTTTCGGCGTCATTTGTTCACCAAGTCTTCTTGCAATGCCCCTGAAAAGTCACATGGAACAGCGTGATGATACGAAAGAACTGATTCAAGACGTTTACGTCGACAATTTTGCGGCGACATACTCTGACGAGAAACCAGCAAGCGAGTATTCAAAACGAGTTCATTCGGTACTTCAAGACGCATCATTCACGTTACGCGAATATTACTCCAATAGCACCGAAGTTACGACACAACTCGAACCGGAAAACGTCGACAAACAGACGAAAATTTTGGGAATGATTTGGGACACGAAAACGACAAGCTCCAACTAAATCTCGCGGCTCAAAATTCGACACACCCGACCAAACGGAAAGCTCTCAGCACAATTGCAAGTCATTTCGATTAACTTGGAATCACAGCTCCGGTGGTCGTCTTGTCAGCTAAGCGATTGATACAAAAGATTTGGACGCACAAACGGGAAGACAGTTTACCGGAAGAGTTTGTCAAGCGATGGAAAGAAGTGGGGGACGAATAGCACGGAAAGCTCGACATTCCCCGATTCACGACCACACATCCTATCGTTTCAACCACGTTACATCTATTCAGGAGCGCCAGTAGTTGCGCATTTGGAGCAGTGGCTTATTTGCAAACCAGAAACACAACGACAACAAGTGCTCTCCTTTGATGGCAAAATCACGTCCCGCACCGCTGAAAAAAACGAGAGAGCGGTTCAAGCCGACGATCTTCTCAATATTGAACAATGGAAGTTTGGATCCATAAGGAAAATGAGTTTATTGACAGAGTACAAAACATGTGTTCATTAATGTCTAAGCGTTCAATTGGAGTTTCGTATACGATTGAGATGTGGAAGATGGACCGTGTTCGAGTTCGAATTTGAAGAGTGCATCGCGGGCTCGAGCTTTGCGACGTTCACTTTCATACTTGAGTACGAGAAGAACGGGAACGAGAATGAAAAGGACAATAAACAAAGTAATGATTAGGGAATATAGAACATGGCTGTAACGGATATGTGGGTTTGAAGTCAGTTCAGACGATTCAAATGAATCCAACCAATGGACTCGCGGCTTGAAAGCTTTGGCGACGATTTTGACGATGAAAACACGGCGTTCGAACTTGTTCTAATCGACCGTCCACTAAAAGATCACTAATCGCAGGGAAAACCTGAAACTCAAAGAATAATCTACGAAACTAAACTCCTTCTTCTAACCATCTCATTCGTCCAGCAGCTCTCGGTGAATCCATAACGTGGATGAGTGGAAAGAAATTGAAGTCTGACACGAGTGGCGTTGTTCGAAGTTTCCGTATTTTGTCGAAAATTCAATTCGACTCGGCGTTCCAGTAGTTCTTCCACGCGCTTGAATTCGTATTTTTGGTCGAGGACGTCCGACATTTGATGGGATAAGACGAAACGAAACGGTTCAGTGCAATTGAGTTGGCACGTGCTCGTCGTATTTTGGCTTTCGTAAACAATGGGATCGAGGTTGACTGTTAAAGTCAAACTATATTCAGTCGAAATACAAGGGTTAATTTGAAAACCCATAAATAAGAACATAAGGGCTCCAATCGCTTTCATTTTCGAAACAACGGATAAAATTGAACGTATAGCCGAACACTTCGCTGTTGAAGTCCACTTTTATGTGACCGTCGAACGACTCGATTGCTCAGATCTGTGACATAACAAAGGCTGATTGCAAGCAGTAAACCAATCTGGTAGCTTCACGCCGAAAAGACGAGAGGAATAATAACACCTTTGTGACATCAATCAGCATAGAAAGCTCGAGGATAAAAGCGGGCGTTTGATGGAATAAGACGAAACGAAACGGTTCAGTGCAATTGAGTTGGCACGTGATCGTCGTATTTTGGCTTTCGTAAACAATGGAATCGAGATTCTCTGTTAAAGTCAGTACTATATGGATACTATCTCTAGCGCAGCCCATTTTCCCCAACCTCAAATTTATGCTTTTTCCGATTATTGTTCTTTAAAACTTACCAACAATCATCAACAAGACTGAGATGCTTGAAGGAATTGTCGTGATATCAACTAAAGAGTATTGCTATAAACACACGTTGTAGCAATACTAACCAAGTATTTGAAAAACTCAAGAGCTGACAACTCATTATCTCGTGGACGATTACACACATATTCGTTTCGATGCATAAGCAAAATTGCTTTTGAGTAGGTAGTTAATTGTGGTTTAGACATTTCGGTTCAAATGACCAAGCTGACCAGTGCGGATTATTGGTCACAAGGTTTTCAGGATGCTTTTGTGGACAAAGTGCCAAAAGTTACGGACAACACTTGACATTACATTGATTACACAAATTTGCTTTTAATGACTACTTTCCAAATAGTCGTTTGAATTGTGAGATGTTAAATGAAACCGTTTTTCGAAAGCCAACAGTTTTCAACTTTGCAGCAAATCGACGTTAACGCAAAGTTATAATGAGTGGTCTAATACGATTTGTTCTGCAGGCAAGACTTGCATTAGAAGTTGCAATTAACAACATTCAGAAGCTTATTGGCAACTCATAGGAATTCTTGTTTATACAAGAAACTCATTTGTGAAACCAAACGCAATGCATCTTGACTACACTTCTCGACGACAAACGGTCGGCAATAACGAAGACAATCGTCCATCAAGCGACAAAGTTGAAGCCGATGTCAAACCAAATATAGTCTTCGAAAATCGAACAGGAAGAGATGTGCACTGATAGTCGAGTGAGAAAGCGGTCCGCTTGCAGAAGATCTCTTCTTTTGACGGTCGCAGGTTCGGTTCTTCCGATTGTCGAGTGCGAGTTTCTGCTTTGTATCCAGAAATCAGAAGGGAAAAGGAGTGAACGGTAGATGACTGCAAGGGTTCAAATCGAGCTTTTTGCAGTCGTTTTGGTAGATGCAATGCAAGCACTTGAAATCATAATCGAAGGATCCGAACTCGCAATCCGCCAACGAAGAGCTTCTGCAGGTAAACCGCTTAACCGTTGGCCACCATAGCACACGTCCTATCATTCAACTTCTGAAAGTAAATCGTAATGAAATTAACTCGAACTTTAAAGCGTTCTAGCGTTCTTGAACGTGCCGTTGAGCAGAAACAGAAATCACCTATTAATAACAACTTTTCAGCGCGCATCAAATGAGCTATAACACATCTCGAAACTCCAGCTTAAATTTGTGGGCTGCCCTTGTTTGGTTTATTTTCCAGAAGCAAAGTTTATGGTTTTTGTTACAAATCGCTTTGGGTAGCGGATGTTTCGGATAATTAGCGATTAGTTGAATGTCCAACAAATGCTTGTTTATTGAACGATGAAATAGATACATAAGTTCTCTTTTCCAGCGACTACAAGTCCCTAATATCCGGATCCTCGAAAATTGTTTGAAAATTGTAGGATCGATCGTTACGATCATTTGCTCCATTCAGATCTCGATTCTTACGCCAAAAGAACAATCGCCGACGTTTTCGCGCCAAGTTGATTTGCCGTGAATGTGGTCGATAAGCGGGTAATTGATAAGTGACAGTGTTGTCATAAGTGCGACAGTAGAGCATGTAGCAGCGAAAGGCGAGCATAGCAACCACCTAAAAGTCTTTACTCTCATTGAACACCTAATTGAACATACCAGAACCGAAGAGATGGCTAAAATTGCAATTATTGCCGCCAACAATTGTTGCGCCAAAAGGTTATTGAAACTTAAACTCTTAAGCATTTCTATCTAATCTGAAACTATTTAGCACAAAACTTGTAAGGAAGCCACGAGACCGTTGATTTGTGTTAATTACCTTTTACTGTTGCGTCTGATTACCGCGCTCAACAGAAAGAGCGCAGAAGGCCATTTTACCAAACGTGATTATTTCCACTGCTGCGAAAGAACAACACGAGAAATAGACAGCTCTCTAGTTTGCTCGTGTTCATTGAACCTCTGGTTTTGAGATGAGCATTACTGTTCAATGGAAGTATTGTTGTACGTCTATTCAATTAGAGAGCAAATAAAAGAAACAGTAAAAGTGTCGCCGTCAATGAGATTAATTCAATTTCTGTTTTGCGACGACTAAATGATAGAAGAAAGCGAATGTTGTCGGCGATGGATATCTCGACGACTTTAATTGCTCAATCGGAACTCCTCAACGACGTACCTTTCCAGTCATTGGCGAGTGGTTCCGTGAGCTTGGAGCATGAAATGCTGCGCTGTTCTCGACATTGTGATCCACGGACGGGATTTTCGAATGATAAGAAACAACTGCTCGCGCAAATTCTGTTCTCTCAACGTATGTCGTCAATTGTTAAGCACGAAAAATGTGAAAACGGAGCTCATCGTACCGCAATTTTCACTGCAAAAAGAAATCGGTTTTATTTTCTTGCTATCGTTCGATTTAGAAGTTTCTCTTTCTGAATCGACTACTGGCGGTGCTCCGAACGAATTCCAAAATTGGCGTGCAGACGGTGTATTGATTAGTGAAAGTAACGACTATTGTTACGCATTGTTGTGTTGAGATTGCAAACAATGAGATATCGTGGTCTTTATCTGTTAGCTGCAGTATGGTTGGGCACAATCTCGGATGTCTACTCGGCCTTGATTTCGTCTCCATTCGATAACTTTCGAATTGAATGTCCACAGAATGCTGGAGCTCAGCGTCTAAGTGTCCGAATGGTCGAATCGCAGGGGCTGAAACGTCAGGACACGGTGTTTTCGATCAGTTGCAACAATGTGAATGAGGTAATTTAATCATCGGAAAACATCGCAGTTTTGGTTTTCAGTTGTATCCGTGGAACGGGATGCCAACTGAAATTGCCGAAATGGAGCGTGAAAATTGTCGTTACAGCAACTCCTTTGATCCAATAATGGATCACACCGGTAATTTTAGTTGTGGTCCTCGGGAGTATGTTGCGAGTCTTGTGCGACTGTTTGGAACCAAGTAGATCACTTGAGTGTAACCTAACTGTTTGTGTGAATTGCAGAATCCAAGTTGGCTGTTGCAAATTACGAACGCGCGACGAGATCAATTGTGTGGAACAACGCTATGGAAAGCCGTTTGACTTAAACTTTCGTACTGAGATTGAGTAAACCGAAACCTATTTAAATTCTTCTACGAATCATTTAAGGAATCGAGCGATGCTCATAAACGCAATCGCAGTCGATGGACACTTTTTCCGCGTTCGTTTTTGCGATTTAACACCTCGCGCAATTGGTATGTCGAAGGAACAAGCCTGTCAACTATCTGCAATTATAGGATTAATTGAAGAAGATGCGAAGATAGAAGTAGCACTTAAGACCACTACTTTGCCTATCACAACCACTTTATCGACAACTACAACCGAATCGCTCACAGAAGCACAAGAAACAGGTCAACAAAATGGACAAGAACCAACCTTACTGGTTTTCTTTTCAGAAACACCGTCAATCGCCACTTCTCCCAAAAAAATAATCAAAGTTAAACAAACATTTGCAAAACAACGTGATTCATTGAACAACGCTCACACTGTAAGGATTAGTTGGCTTCTATTTTGACTATATGTTTCAGGACTTGGAAACATTGCCAGTTGCAACAATTGACAAGCTCGACATTGGCGTCGTCCCAACTCTGCAACCATTGAATACACAAGAGACTATTCCAACATCTTCGATCAGCAGTTTGATAGACCGTTTGCAAGAAAGCACAAAAACTGATGAATCAACAAAGAGTTTTGAACCTTTGCTTCCGATTCACGGAACTTCGATTGTATCGGGAATTTCTGGAAAGAAACCGGCATCTGCACTTGTTGGATTAGACGAACTAGCAAGCTCTCCATCATCTTCAACGGTTGTTGCATTTCAAGACTCCACCACGGAAAATTACAACTCAACAGAGATTTCAACAACCTCTGATGAAGAATCCACAGCCTCCAACATCTCGTCTACTACTATTGACTCATCAAGCACAACTTCATCAAACAAATCAGATGATATGATAAGTACGCTTCAAATAGAAACTACTACTGAGTTTGAAACAACCACCTCTTCATCCTCTGTTTCAACTGACGAAACAACTGTGTCTGTAAGCATCATCGAATCAACGACCGAAAAAGTTTCCAGTCATCTTCATGAAGGAAATATCATACAATCAGCACATTCGACACCGTCTTCCAATCTATCCATAACAATTAATTCAACTGAAAGTACGACCGAAATCCCGTCATCTTCAATTGCTTCGATAATCGTAAAAAGAGTTGGAACAAAGGCAAATCCAACGCCTAGTGATGCAAACAACACAGAAACCATGTTTCCTCACACATCTACGGACGAATACGATGAGGAATCCAATGATCAAAAACAGATTCAAAATACCGAGAACTCTGGGATTTTGAAGGCTCAGACGACAATGCAGAAGTTAAGAAAAGAATCGGAAGATCAATTAAGTGACATATCTACAAATGTCTCCAATAGTTTTACTAGGTAGTGTTCTTTTTTGCAGTCTTTTTAGTTTAAATTTAGTTCTTCTCTTCATGAACAAACCGGAGGTTCATCTATTAATATAGACAGTAAATCAAAGAAGGAAAATGGTTAGTGCCACTAAATAATCTTTTAAGCAACTTCTTAGCAACTCCGAGTAGCACAAAATTGCATGAGCACGATGCCAAAGATCAGCAATTCAGTGAAATGATTTCCGGTTCTAAGAGTCGTGCTTCAATAGATGCACCGGCTGTTCATCAACGACGATTGGAAATTACAGAGGATGAAATAAAATCTGAAATCGCGAAAACGCAGGCAGCTGCAGACGAGCCAGTTGAAGACGAAGATGAAACGACAACATCCGCAGCGAACGTACGACATGAGCCTTCAGTTCAAAAAGTAGCTTATAGTTTCTTACCAAAAAATGTTGATTTTAGAAGGTTGATGAGTTCGCAAATGATGCACCGTTCGACTTCGACGCGTTTCCATCTCCTCCACCTGAAACCGGAGCTGTTGCTGTGAGTTCGTCCACTACTTCACCTCAAAAATCGCAAACACGACGCACAAGTGCCAATCAATCGTCAACTACTCCCGAGCCTGATTACCTGGTGGCTGACGATTTGAGTGAAGTACCCGAAGCAATTCGGCCGCATTCACGTCGCAAATTCCAACAATTACGCGGTTCTTCAATTCGTCGTCGACCCTCGTCCGCGTTGCCCTACGTCGACGAAGAAACCAATGGATCACCGTTTGACTTTGGCGCCGAGAATGAAGGAGTCAGTTGACATTTAATTGAATCGCTTATTTCCGACTATTCTAGAATTCTAAAAGCGGAAACAACAGAGGACGCAAAATTGATTCTCTTCCCGAAGAAGATCGTCAAATCGATTCCTTCGATCACATCAACACATTCGAACAGCCATCCAGTCGTTTCAGTTTGCCCGAAACTCGTTTCAATCAGCAAAGTCCCTTTGATTTGCCCGGCGAAATTCGACGAGCTCCAACACCACGTAAGATCGTGCCATAAAACTCTGATAGAAGACTTTCAGATCTTAACGAGGCCTTCAATTACAACATCATCGATAAACTGTCGGCCAAGGGTTTCGTATAATTTTGTGTTCGTTCTTAGTTTTCATTTGTAGAACCACCACGAAGTGTCGATATTGTTTTCGAAACACCGTTAGATGAGTCAACACCAACGATGCCACCAATCTCTGAAATCGGTCGTCGAGATGGAGAACGTTCTTATACACCGCAATATAATCAACCGATGCCAATTTCGGGTGAAATCAGTCAAGTTTATTCTCATTTGTTTTATAGTTCCAAGTTCATCGATCGATGACGCAGCGGACTCAACGAAAACCGTTGAGCTTCCAATCAGCAAGCAAGCAGTCGAAAACCTCGAATCCCAAGAACATCGATCGCTTTTTGTTGCTCAACAGCCGAGTCAATTGGTTCCGATGGCCGAGCCGACAACTATGTCCGTCGTTGATATAAACACGTCACAACCTCCGGTATTTCTATTCAGCGAAACAATGACTAATCATCTTTTAGACAACTGAGCAATCCACTACAATCGCATCAGCGACTTTCAACGATTCAACAGCGCGAACTGAAATTGCCAGCTCGGGTGAACTTACTTTGTCATCAACTCCAATTTACGATCCAGTTCGCTTTTATCACACTATGCCGCCAAGACGCGGATTTTTCAAGGAAAAAGGTTGTGGTTTTATTACTTCAAAAAGAATTGAAGTCCAAATTTAGTTCTAACTTTTTGTTCGAAAGATTCAGCGATACGAGATACGAACAACATGGTAATTGCGTGTGGTTCTGAAAGTGAAATTTGGATTCCAAATCGTTGTCCTATTGGCACCGATTGCTTCACTTCTCACGACTCATTGTACAGAATTTGCTGTCCCGTTGGGACGAGATAATCGACTTCGGGTGCTGCTAAATGTGCATTTGTTTATTTCTAATAAATTATTCACTACTCATTACGCGCACTTACCTTCCAGGCAACTGTCCATTGAATAGATGGAATGTATAATAGTGAATGATTGACCAGCAGCCAACAACGCACATATCACGATCAGTATTGATGATAACAACGCGATTATGTGCTCGTTGACCGTTGGTTTTCGAATTCGTAGAATCTTACAATTGTCGTTGCGAGTAAAACATTTGAAAAAACGGAACTTTGGAAATCAGCGGACACAACAAAATGCTTCGGGTCTGTTTGAAGCACAGTGACGAACGCAAAAAGCGAAGAAGGGCATAAGACGCGGTCGTTTTGGCAAAGTGCGAGAATGACGAGAAAGGATAAGGGGGCAACCACGAGCAGAAGACGAGTTGGCCAAAAACAGCGACCGTTAAAAACAACAAGCGGCAGCATCCCAAAGACTGCGCTTCGAGTGGTGTCCTCGCTTTTTACATTACGACGCGCCATTGACTTGAGTGTGTGCCGCTTCTTGCGCACTTACAATGCCGCTTGAATTTTCCGAAAAGCTGTTCAACCGTCTACTTAATCAACTGCTGCACATAGCTTCCTAATTTCGCTTATCAAAACAACCATAGAAGCAGCGAAGATCGTCGGTGCGAATACAAAAATGAACAGAAACAAGAAGCGAATGTCGGGGCTTATGAGACAGAAACAAAACGAGTCGATTGGGCGCGAGCAAAGAACGATTGAGCAAAAGGACGGCAGCTGGCCGGTTGAGCTCTCCGTCATTCAAACCCCCAAAACCGACGGAAAGCGACGGCAGGACCGACTATTTGCATAGATTCCTCGCTTGCAAATCCAACTGCGCCGGCTGTGGAAACTCGGACGTCTTTTTGGCATTCGAATTGTCCGTCTGTCTCGGTGCCGTCTGCCGACTCTACAAAAATCGATAGCCCAAGCGTCCGCAGCAGGAATCACAGAGTGGCCGTACATTTGGGCCGCAAATTTGCGTGAACCGCCAGCTGTCAAATTTTTGACTGTCCGATAAGACCGCCACTTTTCGCGAAATGGCGTCCACTGTGCCAAAGAAATTGTGCTGCCAAAAGCTGTCCGGATGCCAACCAATGAACCATTAAAAACGAAGGCGCCAAACAAAAATTTTCCAATTTCACAGCACGGAAACTTCAATTCAAAGCTCGCAAGTGAACGCAACGAACGAACGAACAAACAAAACACTTCAAAAACAATGTTCAAAGTAAACATAATGGTCAATCACTTTAATACGAAAGAACAACTTGTCCTAAGCATGGTATCAGTTAATACCTTTTTAAGGACCTGTCAAAATGTGCGAATTGAAAATTAAACTCACAAGCCATTCAAGCACCGAATTGTGGGGCTCGAACCAAAAAAACCAGTGGAGCATATTGCATGAGCCGACAGGCCTTTCGTTTTTGTCGTGTTGGCGGAAAGGCGACTGAAATTCAACTGATAATCTACTCGTCCATGCATACTTGACGTGAGCTTATGTTCAAGCTGAAATCGTCACGTTGCCTTTCCGCCCCAACACCCTCGTCGAAAATCAGTTTCGTTCGAAATGTTTCGATTGCTTTGGATACCAACGGTTTTTGTCAGAAATGTTATTGACATATTTTCAAGCCTTTCTCTCAATCCTGCTTACCAAACAACTTGCGAAACATTCGTTGAAAGTTGGAATGCAGCGGTAGATTTGCATCGTCATTTCCTCATTTGAATCATGGAATAAGTAATGGGGCTAGACAGATTTTGGAGATTCAAGGACCCACAGAAACGACCGGGTTTACTTCTTCGCGCATTTGTTTTCATGGGTAAAGCTTCGGCATTTTCGGTTTTCATGCCGCCGGTTTGTGCTCTTTGGCCACGGGAGAGTCCTATTGAAAATCGAACACACCAAAGGCGGACAAAGCGAGTCTCCACGCACATGCAAAGACGACCGAAAAACTCGGCCAACGGCATTGAGAATATCGCATGTGTGTGTATACCTCAGCATCCTATCTCCCAAACGACTGAAAATCCCTTGACGCGCAATATCAAGAAACTTTTCTCAAACTGCAAATGACTGCTTGTATATTTTGATAGCATACGTGCGTGTTTCTATATTCCCTTGTGATTCGTTTGTTAACTAACGGCCATACTTCAACTCATGACCAATTCATTGGTTTGAGTTCGAGACAAACCACTTTCAAAACCTAATTTTGAGCGTACAAGAGGTCAAAGCGACGGCTCACGCGTCTTTTCATTCCATCGAACCATTGCATTTGCTAATTCTGCGAATTCGACTCCAACTATTCGATTCGTTTGTTTTACCGAACTCATTTTCAGTTAATGGCCACCCATAATGCCTAATGGATGATAAGAGCAGGGAGCTTTGTCCCCGTCTCATTGATTTTCTCGTCATCGTCGGTCGGCGTGCAGATTCCAAGCTGCAAAAGGCGCCACCAATCGGAGTTCATGTCGCTCCACAGGATATTAAACCGCTTCGACGTCGATCGGGTTTCTTGGGTGTTGCAAATCCAGAGATTCTACGTCGCTATCCTACGGACAATCACAAGGACTTCGAACTTCCGACAGATGTCACTCTTTTTTGTCAGCCAGAAGGATGTGTTACGATAGGTATTTGAGTTTGAACTTTTCTTATGGTTTATTCGTTTCTAGGTCATACATCAAAACGTCCACAACTTCACAACGAAGCAAATTCTTTTGTGTTTATGCTCACTGAGAAAGATTCAGCAAAAGTTCGTTATGGAATTACGTTGAATTTCTTTTTAAGTAACGAATGCCATCAAACGACTGTCGACGACACACGTCCACGGTCAGTTCAACGACACATTGATTCATGTAGTTCGTGATATATTTTAGCAAAAATCCAAATGCCTCATTAACATCCTTGTGTTTTATTAGTCATCATCCGTTTCTCTCAACATTCCGCGACCTGCTCATACTTCTCGGCCAGTTAATTGACGCGTGTAACTTGCGATGCAATGCAGATAATCAATTGCCTACGTAAACATTCTTTTATTTTCTATCTTTACTGTTTTATCAAAATGCAGAGATGCAGTTTGGAGCGTGATAACTGGCCACTGGTCTGGTCCAATACCCCAACTCGTGATGCAGGAAATTCGTCAATTGGAAACGTGGATTTTAATGATCTTAAGTTCTCCAATCCCTGTACCTGGCAAAACCAAACTGGTTCTCGAAGTACTACCCACAGAATTCATGCCAATGATTGAGTTTGCGTTACCGGATCATACTCGTTTTACACTCATCGATTTTCCCATTCACTTACCACTCGAATTGTTGGATGTAGGAACGGTAATGCAGTTGCTTGCCGCAATGATGCTCGAATATAAGGTTGGACTACAAACGATTGTACAGTTCTACAATTTTTTGTAGATTGTTTTGCAATCGCGCAATTACAACGCCGTCAGTATGTGTGTGATGGCGTTCGTTGCGTTGATGTACCCATTAGAATACATGTTTCCAGTTATTCCATTGTTGCCATCGTTTATGCACTCGGCTGAACAGGTTACAGAAGCTAGTTCCCACATAACTATTTTGAATTCAGCTTTTACTTGCGCCAACACCGTTTATTATCGGTGTTCCAGCATCGTTTTTTCTGTGCAAAGGAATTGCTTTACCTTCGGATGTGATTTTGGTTGATTTGGATACGAACGAAATTACCATTCCAAGTGACATGGACATTCCAGCATTTCCAGAGCCTGAAGCAACAAATTTAAGGGTATGATTGGTCTTCTCAATTTCAATAACATTAATTTTAAGGAAGATTTACTTGGAGCATTGGGTAAATGTCCTCGTTCAAACGTCGATAGACCAGAAAAACAAACAAGCGGATTAAATCTCGATGTTGATCAAATCGACGTTGCGGTACGAATAGCGATGGTGGGTTTGTAAACCTTATCGTATTTACAATTTTGAATTAGGTTCGCTTCTTCGATAGTCCAAACGTTTTTGCCAACTTCAGTGAACATACTCGGACATTGCGTTTGTATCCACGACCGGTCGTTGCTCTTCAAGCAGAATCATTTCTTCGCAGTCGTCCAGTTCAGTCGCCGTTTATTAACGAACTTTGCAAGTAAGTAGATCTTTTTTCAATGTTTTTAAGTTTGCCGTTTATTAGAACACAAAGTGTGGAGTATTTTGCGGAATCGTCGCTTTGTCCGAGGAATGAAGCATATGTACGCGTACAAAATGGCATCACAAATGTAACTCAAATTGGTGACAAAGCAAAATGGTTCACAGAGACGTTGATGCCTATTCATTTCAATGTGAGATTTCGGGTTTAAATTAGCGAACTTATTAGATATCTTTCAGGCATATCCGGATAATTCGAATTTGGCGGACGCGTATAGCGTTTTACGTTCAGCAATGGCTGCGAGTGCATCAGAAGAGGACGACGAGTTTAGTGATTTGGATTCCCAACTTGAAGAGTCGACAACTGTCTCACCATTTTCCGAACATGCGCCCGATTTTGGTATTTAAAAACTGTTTTCTGAATAATTATTAGTTTAGAAGCTACCAAACCACTCAGCGATATTTGTGATGTTTATCATGCACCCAATCAGCTTCAACTACCGTCTAGTCTTAGTCATCATTCAATGGAAAGCTCAGCCAGTAGTGGACGGTCAAGCCCCGTTTCGTCCAATTCGCCATCAGCAAACAATAGTGAAGCAGATATCGCTCGTCTTGCCGAAAATCTTGCTATCAAATCAAATGAAAAAGGAGAATTCGCTTTCGATCGACCAACTGATAGTTCTGATAGTACTCCGGTTCAATCGAGACGAAGTTTTGCGCACAATTTCGAAGTAATGAATGCGAGTTCGTCAACATCCACGCGTCCAACACCGCTTAAAATAAAGGTACTCCATTACATTAAAAGACAACCACAAAGTGAAATTTAGGGATTTCATTTTGGTGATTCGGGTGAACGGATGTTTGGACCGCAGATCATGAACACACTTAACGGATATGCAGAACGCAGTCATGGGGTCCTGAGTCAAGTATTCAGCAAAACGGCACCAAAAGCTCAAGCTATTCGCGACAAGACAATGAGACCATTAGCTGAAGCAGCAGCCAATCAAATGGAACACGGGCAAAATTTCATGCAACGTCGTGCAAATCAAACGCAAAGCAAAACAAAAGCCAACAATTCTGCGGTAACTGCGCAACAACAAGCGTAAGTTCACGAACAAGCAAGAAGATTCCCAATGAAAATTCAGGAAAAATCAACAGACAATTCGCGAAGTTTGTGATCAAGTTCTTCATGGTCAGAGTATTGGAGTTTTTATGATGCCAAAAGTAAAACGGTTGTTGGAAGATGAGTCAATGCGCGAGTTGGTTTGTCAGAAACTGAATCTCGGTGTGGAAGTGCGTTACAGCGAAGACGACTTCATCCAACGCGTACAACTCACACGTGCTCAATACAAAGGCTATTTGAAGATATTACAAGCTTGTTTGGCTGGTCTAGAGCACAGCTACAACAGTCCCATATCCGATGGTTTGGCTTCATTGTTTCACGTTCTCGAAATTGCTCATACACATTTTTGGGCCGAAAACGAAGCAACAACGCCGAGTAGTGGGATTTCCAGTCTTGTATGTCGAAGCAAATTCAAATCAGAACAAAGCGGTTTATTTTAGTTGGGTACTCCGTCAGCTTCGAATCACAATATCGTTCAAAGCGTTACCAACATCGCAGTTAATGGCCCAACGGAATCAACAAAATCTTCTGAACCGAGCACTAAAATTTCAAGTCCAGAAACAGCTACTACAATGCATGATAATCTTCAAAGCTCCGTCGTACCTCCGCCTTTGCCACCACGTACTTCGGCTCCACCACTTCCTCCACGACCAAGCGCAATTAGCACCACATCAAATGAGTCAAAACAAGCCGATGCAGAAACTATTCAAGCGTCGAATCCAACAGTTTCAAAAGTTTTTCAATCTGTTGCATCGAATTCACAGATCAAAGTCGAGAATGGACATCTTAAACGCGAAGAACCAGTAGAAAAACCAAAGACCTTGCCGGTTACGCAAAAGACATCAACGCCATCCTCTTCAAGCAACAGCACACTCGAACCAACGAAACATTTTCTATTCCAAGATCTCATTAATGGCACGTTTATGCAAATATTTAATATCACAAACACTACTTTTAGTGAACAATCCACTTTGGAGTGTAATGGTATTTTGGGAAGTTGCATTTCTCGACATGGTCGCCAAAGAACGCGATATCATTGGAATGGATCAAGAACCTTCGGAGATGATCGATCGCTACACTGGATTAAGTGATTCGGAACGTAAACGTCTTGAATTAGATGAAGATCGAATATTAGCAACATTGTTACATAACATCACTGCTTACATGATTATGTGTGGGACCCCGGTTAAAATGCTACAACAGGTTTGTTTAGACGTCTGAACAGTCATTTAACACACGTTTAGAAAGTTCGTCGCTTATTGGGAAAAGCACATATCGGTCTGATCTATTCACGCAAAATAAATCAACTTTTGGATGACCTTCCAGCAACAGTAATTTCTTTACTTTCTTGAGACCCAATTAACAATATTTTAGCAAACCAATGCTATTCCGCTACGACCGTTAGGTAGTCGGCTCGTTCAAAAACAATCGTTCGCTGTGCACATCGGTGACAGTGTGGAAGGACCGATGTCATTCCTTGAAGTGTGTGATGATGCCGTTATCCTTCGCGCCATTAACGGTTCAATTACTGAGCGATGGTGGTATGAGCGATTAGTTAACATGACCTACTCGCCGCGAACTCGTGTTTTATGCATTTGGAGACGACAAGACGATAAGGTTCATATGCATCGTTTTTACACTCGAAAAGTGATTATCAATTATTGGACAAGTTTAACTGAATTCATTCTAGTGTCGACAATTGTATGGTTGCATGAAAAAGTCAATGGAACAAGCAGCAGCACGCGGAAAAGTCACGATTGCTGGTAGAAATCTTGGTGGCGAATTTCCGGTTCACGACATCGAGACGAGCGAAGGAGGTTTGCTTCAAGTTCGCATCGATGGAATTCGCTTGTTGTTTGCTAATCGACAAGTACGACACTAAAACGGTCGAGTTGTGTTAACCACTAGTTTTAGGATTTCATTGAGCTATCGAACATCAAGAAATGTAACACTTACGGTGGCAACATGTTTGTTCTCGAAGAATTCAGTTAGTTTTGTATTAATGTGTCAACTATATCAACGTCTTTAGATCACTCTACGAACGAAATACGACAACGTCGATTCATCTCTACAATGGTTAGTTGGAGGTCATTTAAAAATTTCTGTCCTATAGCTTACGCGTAAAAACCTTTTGCTTTGGAGGCAATAGCGCAATATTTTCGAACTCATTGCCGACAAAAACTCTTCCTTTAGTTTCAACTACTGCTTTGAATTGTTCTAATGACTTTCCGCGAACATACACGTGGATTCTCGAATGTAATTTGAAGTCATCGCTTTCTTTCGGACTGAAAATATTCGCTACTCGATGTTTATGTTGTGGTTTTTCGTTTCAATTATCGGTTGTGACTTTCGTTTTGTGTTCCTTCACGCAATTAAGTTCGGAATTGAAATTCATGGATGAAAGCTTGGAAATTCCAGGCCCGTCACATCGCCTGGGCGCTTCACCGAATGTTCAGTGTTCGAATTTCGCTAGATAATTGTCTGAATGCAACCTTGGAGCAAACCACTTACTCGGATTTGCTATCGATTGACAACGCGGAAACGAAATCGTTGACGGTCGGCATCTCGAATGCGGAAACTGATCGTTGTGGGCGTCGACGATTAAGCTGTGCAGCTGAAATCCAACTTCAAAGCACTGGATATCCGAATGAATGCCGTGCTGTTACTACTTTTTCTGCATTAGATCACATCTTGAAACAACGATATGCTGAAGACGATCAGACAAGCGATCAAATGAATCGACTGTCTTCAGAATTTGATACAAATCTCATTGATACAGATTTGACGCCTGTAGCCGAAAGTCAGAATTTCAATCTGCCCGTTGTTATAGGTGATAACTGAAAACTTTTGTCTTCAACTCTTTATATTTCCAAAACACTTAATTTATTCACAACGTAGCCAAATGACTGATATCTTTGCCTTTACCGCTAAAACGCCTTGTCACATTATTAGTACAATCATCTTTTCACATATTATCTAATAAACTGCCTCTTTTTGGTTAAACTTTGTGTCCTTAACCACTGGATTGCGGGCTTTAGGGTGCTTTTACATTTCTGTTTAGGTTTGAAACGGGATCTTATTTTAGTTTATCCCAAATGTAATTTTATATAATCGTCTGAATCTACACAATATCATCTTCTTCACATTTGATTTGCTATTCGAGTATGAGATGTTTTCACTCTCAAGCTTTTTGATGCGTTTGACTTGTTGTAGAACTCGTAGCTGTTGTGAATTCTGTTGTTTATCATAGTAGTTCGTGAACGATTGTTTTCCTTTGGGTGGTTGTCGAGTTTCGGTGAGCTTTCAAGTTCGTTTTACGAACAAAAAGCACGTGCATTGTTGCTAAAAATACGCGCATTCAGAAAAATTAAAACCGATTGAGTTTGAACTAAGTTTGCATTAACAAAACTAATCCAAATATCTTTGCTATGTGTGTTAGGAACTTGGCCACATGTAACTGTTAAAAACACTTTCGTTTTTAGGCAGATCAAATCTGCTATTCGGTTCTTTGTGTGTTTTCTTACAACGCTGCTCAACGCTCCAAGACAGACGTTTAACCTACGATGGCAGAGTTGTTGCTAGATTCCAATCGATGGAGTGGCGAGAGAAATCATTCGAATCAATCTCATGTTACGCTTCAAAAGTTGTATGTTTGTTTGCTGAACTTGTACATTAAGTTTACGTAAGATTTCCATTGTTGTGCGTGTCGAGATGAACAAACTATGTCTTGCAACATGTCTCTACGCGGAACAAACTTATGGCACTTATTTTTATCCGGTTCTCTCTCATCTACGCATTACGCTTCTTAAGACGACATTTAACCCTCAAACGAATTTAGAAATCTAACTGTTTGTATTGGTCTCTCGATATTTGCAGTTATTCTATAAATATGCTATCACGGAATCAAAATCTGAATTCAAACTTGTTAGTTTATTGGTTAGCATAACACTTGTTGATTGCAGTCTATGTTTTGTATTGCTCATTCTTAAACGAACTTTTGCTTTGTGAATACGCCCGAATAAATTGTGTTATCATCTTTTGCGAGTTTTTATTTGAGTGAAATGATTGATAAATAGACTGGTTGATTAAAAGAAAAGCGACTATTCTGAGGTCAAGATGGTATCGAACTTTGTTTGTTAGATGGTTCAGCAGACCTTGAGGTTTGTCTTCGATCGTAGTGCAGCAAAAGATTTCAAACCAACCTCACATCTTTAGATTCAGATGATATATTTTATTGTCTGAAGATGACGATATCCTTTGTGAGGCTCAAGCAAAGGTGTTTAGTTATTCAGTCGGGACTCGCAATGACGTTCGCTTGTTGTATTCCGAACGTCAATTCTTGGATTCCCACCGAATAGATGGTAATGTTGACTGTTGGTTGACGACTCGACATTGTCAGGTGCAATTAAGATTATTTCTGTATGAGTTCTCACCGAAAACAAGTTCAGTTCCCAGATTACGTCGTACGTTTTTCAATTACAAGCTCAATCTGGTACTGAATGTAATGATAGCTCGAACGCGATTTAAGAGCCAATTTTCTGCTATCAAAACACTTTTTCAAACATCGAGCTTTCATTTTGTTTGAGTTCAAATCCCTTGAAATTCGTGGTGAACTTTGCCGAAATAGAAATCGTATCCGCAAACAAAGAACCGCTGCAATCAAAGGGCTCTCATTAACTCAAACGTCGAATTCCCTCGTCAATTTCAAATTGAGAATTTTCCCATTTACTGCCACATAGCCAATGAAATGTTCAGTTCAATCTCAAATTCGTTGTTTCTCTTCAACACCGCAGTTTCGAAACGTGCCATTGAGAAGCATGGGTTTCTTGAGATTACATTGTCTAAAAACTCGTTTAGTAAAACAGTCGAGTGCCAGACAAATTCCTTAATACGTTTCCTACTTGTAGGCATCTTACTTAGCAATCAACAAAAATGAGTTCGGTTTTAACTGCGAATTGTTGCTCACAACGATTGTGCTGAAGAAAACAAAATGCGCAATAGACCGAACGAAACTTCCGAAATTGGACGTTCATCTTCACGGTCCGTGAACTGACGTTCGTTTTCTATGACAAAAACAAGTTGCAATTGTTCTTGTAGTCTATTCGCATGTTTTGGACGGTAATCCATTAGCATAAATTATATGCTCTTTAGTTTGATGTAACGTTCGTCGAGCGAAACACGTGCTCACTTCGTATTTTCAATTACGATGAATCGTCGCGGTTAAGAAGAAATTCTGAGAAGTTTGCGCGGTCCAATCTTTTATTTCGATTCTTTAGCTGTTTCCCGTTCTTTAATGCCTCACACTACGTGTGTTGAACACCGTGGGTTATTAGATGCGTTGGTGGCATCATATTCGAGAAACCGACGACAATCTGCGTTTTCTTGAGTCAGAGTCCAATTAAGAGGTGTTCGTTAATTGCCTTTACGCGACGGTCAAGTTCCTTTCCACGTTTTCCGGGCTATGCTTTTCCTTCGAAATGTGATTCGTAAATAGATTTACGTTGTTTTTTTGACTTACATTCAAACACTTTTCTGTCAGTTGACTTATCAGTGGAGTAATAGCCGTAGGATCGGATGTGTAATGAACGTGTGTTCGCGGTTTGTTGATAAACATTTTGTTTACACGTTTATTTCTGCAGTTAACAAGCAAACTAAAACAAACACGCGCCAAACTACCGGTGGATTTCATTTATTTACCGTTACATTTCTGAGTTTCCTTTTACGCTTCCACAACCGACTATCTTTTCGTTTGTTTGCTCAGTTCACCATAGCATATTAGAAACACGAAGGAAACGAGTTCAAGACGGCTAAGTTGGCAGAAGCCGGATAGGAATGACATGGAACGGAAAGAATGCTTGTTTGCCCTGAGGTATTATCGTCTGCAATAATCTAGAAGGTCAATCTCGTGAACTTCTCTATTTTTTAAAATATGAATTTGCCAACATTCGTTTTATGATCTTTATTAACAATTTCGAAACGTGTTTATTCAATTTCTCGTGGTATCATTGTATTCGTACGGCAAACGTTTTAGTGTTATGAATCAGAGTGTGGAACTCGTCCAGACAATCAATGAACGACTGTTGCAACAGAAATGTGTTAAGCAGTTTGGCGATAGTCTCACTCTGCACGAATGCTATGAACTGCTGAAGGTTTTGGTTAAATTGACGAGTTCCGGAATACACAATTGTTATCCCGAATCTACTGGTAGGTCTTCGACGCATTTCTGTCGTTTTTTGAATATGATTTCAAGTGTTCCTCGAAAACAGTTTTTGCGAATGTTCGTGACTGCTTAAACATGTTAATCGTTTTCAGGTCCCGTATTGGAACACAATTCCGAGTACTATTCGTTTTGCAATTCGTTCAATTTGGTAATCACTAAGTTTCTGCTACCAATCCTACTGTTGCTTTGCTTATTCGGCAATGGCTTTAATCTCATCATCTATCGACTCCCGTATTTCGAAGGTTCTAGTTCGGTCAACTTTCTTCGCGCCAAAGCTATTGCCAATTTTATTTTCGTCGAATCGCGAGTTCTTGAGGTCATTCATGCGTGGTCGTCGAACAATCCAAACGACAAGTTCGAGAGCTTATTCTGGACATCAAGGCCTTTTGTTATTACTATCGCTAATATCAGTGGAACAATTAGCACTTGGTAAGTGCAATGCAAATATCGAAGAATAAGCTGGTTCGTTTAGGTTGACATTGGCCATCACAATTGAAACGGCTATTTGTATCCTCTTGCCTTTCAGTTTTCGACAACTATGTACACGAAAAACAACATTTACTATCCTTGTTTGTTCGACATTGTGCAGCATTCTTTTACACTTGAGTTTCTTTTTCACACACACGACTCGGGCAATTGTTTCGGTGCGATTATCAGACACTAACATTGTGGAGAATCACGTGTCACGGCTTCCAATGTCTTTAACTTCTAATCAAACATCATCTGTTTGTTGGATCAATTATCTCTATTATACAATGCAAAGACCAACTACCTCGTTAGCGCATGTTTTTTTTGAACGATTTTACTTTTGGTCACAAATGTTTCTATCGATCATTATTCCAACGGCCATAATGCTAATGTGCTCGGCTCTAATTGTTCTTAAATTCATTACATTCAAGGTGAGTTATTTGAAACCCACTATGTTTAACCGTCATGCTCAGGAACTTGGCGGTAAAACGTTCAGCCAAAGAAGAAGATGTGTACTGAGACTAACCGTTTCAACGGCACTTTCTCATCTGCTGCTCGAAGGCCCCGCGGTTCTAACATACTCAGTCTTAGCCATCAAGGGAACTCTGAAAAAAATGTGCATTCTCAATCATATTATCAATTTTTTATCGATTATCAACGCGACAATACCTTTTTTCGTCTTTCTCGTATGTAAGTTTACAGAGAATTCGATTCTGCAAGGTACTCTTTTGTTTCTAGGCAATCAGCAATTTCGTCAGATGTCAACTATTTACCTCAAGGCTCCAAAAGAAACTCGTGCAACTTTGATGGCCATGGCGTTAAATAGATCTCGCAATCCTGGAGGTTCTGCAACAGAACGATCGTTCGCCGGTCAAGTGCTCATTGCCAAGGCATCAAATTTATGAAAATTTCAAGTGTAAGGTTCAATAAAATTGGTTTAATTAACGTAAAACAATTTAAATTAACAATTCATAAATCACTTAGTGCTTACATTAACATCCGATTAAGCAATCAAACAAAAGTTGTGCCTTTTTTACAATGATTGGAAAAATCAGAAGATGTAAAGGTTTCTTCATTCTTAGCAATTGCAATGATCTCATCGTGCGGTTGGAGGAGTCTGTTTACCGGCGTCTTCGAGTTAGCGGAGAGTGATCGACGGTTATTGTTCATTGATGCGTTTTGTTGGAATATCGCTCGTTGTATGGATCCACCATGTACTGGACTTGCAGAGCGGCGTGTCTGTGTCTTCGAATTTGACTGGTGAGTTTTGATTCGTACTCTGTTGACCAAAAAAAACACACACACGATCATCATAAGAGTGAGGCCAACGACGATTATGACAAGTAGTATCGGTATCATTAAGTCATTTCCAAAGAACGAAGATTGGAAATCAGAACGAAAATCGCGTGAAGTTTGATCGTTCGTTTGATATTCAGCACTGTTTTCCTTCTCCATAAAAACAACGTTCTCGGCAAACGGCCACATTTGTTGTTGTATTTTATTGGCATCATCGTCCGTTAATGCGAGACTCTTTGCGAGCTGACCACCACCCGTTGAGTTTTGCTTGTTCGTAGACGTCGGATGGCAAACTGACTTCGGATAATTATTAGGTCGATAACAAATACACGTAGTGTTGGTATCAGGTCCAAAATTCGGTTTCAAATGAGAACAGTCAAGTTGTTGACAATGTTGGTCCGGTTGATTGAAGCAACATGAACAGCTGAAATTTGCATCAACTAATTATAAACCATGTTTTTAAACTCACCTTCGCGTCACCTGATTTTTTGATTTCACTGAAGAAAGACGTTGCGAACGCGGTGATCTTAGACTTCTCAAAGGATTCCAAAAACATCGTGTCAAAACTTGAGCACATCCACTACGAAAACCGTCCAATTGTCTGAAATTACCAGAATTGAAAACCGAAACGAACATTCTACCGGCATATGCAAATCGAAGGTGCTTTATCAGAAGACATACGTTCGTATGCCACTAGACGCGAACAAAAACCTCTGGACCAGTCGTGCTCACAACTGCACGGACGATTGAAAACAAAAGTTCCGTCCATAGCACGAAAATTCGTTGCAATTGAATTGGAACGTAGAGCAAAATCTGATGGAGTAAAATCTGGAAATGTATTTCACTTCGATCTTAGCATCTATTGAATTTCTAGTACCTTGAGAACATTGGAATGCAACAACACCCGACATAATACAGACTGTGAAAGCGATTGGAAGCAAAGGCATGAGCAGATGGGCTAAACTTAACAACAACGATCTTTGATCCATGAACCTGCGAACTGTCGATCCACTTCTATGTGCTCATTAATGTGCATTTCTATTCACTGAAATGGTCCAAATTTTACAAATGAACAAAACAACGGGCGTCAACACTCTCAAATAACAAACGCGCAAACTAAAAGCCGCTTCGAAGGATAATGGCAATCTTGAAGGGGCCCAATATCTACAAACTGTAAGCATAAATACCGCTGCATTCTTTGGCGCACGATTGTTATTGACAGCGGAAACGAGTGTTACGCCTGTCGCACAATAGCACTTCATTTACAGCTGCAACTAACCATAAGTTTAAATCACTAGGGCGTGATGAAAGATTTTCCTCACGTCGAAGCCGTCACTTTGACGGTAGCATTTGAGTTCCTTCATTGTTCTAGTTCTAACTTCACATCACGGAAAGCGATACCCGCGCAATTGCCTTCCCTCTGACACATTTCCATCAAATTGCTCGAAAAAAGTTGAGTCAGCAATAGCAAGTGGGAACAAAAAAGTAAACACGCAAAAATGTTTCAACTGCAAAAATATTTTCTAATATCATGGGCCAAAGAACGGCCTGCCAATTTTATTCAAGAATGCAACCTGCGAATACAACTCACACTCAAGGTGCGATAGAAGACGGTATTTAAGGACCGATGTCGGCACTTTGGCGGTGTCCATCTTTTGTTGGAAGAATTCGCGAGAAATTCAAAAAGCGAAATGTCGAACATTCGTCTACATGCTCTTCTATGGATTTCAAAAGCCACTTGTAGTTCGAATAAAACCTTAAACGATTCGTTCTATAACTTAAACATTATCTTCGCTCTTAACACGAGTACCACCGAATTGCCTACTCCATCGTTTCACAACAAAATTGCGTGCATCGCAAACATCAATAACTAATCCACCATCAATTATCAAGCTCCTGAACTTTAGCCGAACTTTTGCTCAAACAAACACTCTCAGAGTAAGGTTATTTCCGATAAGTGATAATCGAATTACCGTGACGCTGCTTTTGTGGTGGCGGCAGTTTACGAATTGTCGAATCAAACGATATTTGGCAACAACCTGAACCACGGATCAAATTATTTAATCGTATTCTTTTGGTTCGAATAAATGAAATCATCCCGAACATCTTAGCCTTTAACTTTGAGTAGTCAATTAAGTTCACATGCGATGACAAGTGAAATTACAAGGAACCTTTTGCTCGATTATTGATTGTTAAAGTAAGTTGATAGTACCGGTCGTTTAGATGAAAAGTTTGTTGCAACTTTTTCTTAGAATCATTTGTCAATATGATTGCTAACTTCCTAAAATAAAACTTCTAATATTAGAGATTATTGGTACGTTAAAGCGGCAGTAAGAGATGACCGGGTCATGTGTGTGTCAATTGAAAATCGAAGTTCACTCGATGAATGTGACAATTTAGCAGTTTTTGTTGTTTTGTAAACGAAACGCTGAAAAAAGAAGCTCAAAGTTTGCTTGCAGGTTATTCACGTAATGTAAAATTGTCGATTTGGGTCCACCAAGTAGTTATCGATAATGAATGTGCATCAGGTGTTGACGGGTGCGTTGAACGACGGTGATTTCACGTTTTCTGTTGGATGCATTGACGGCCACAAATTCATTGTAAGTCAATTGAAGGCCATTGAACGAATGTAAAGATCTTTGAAGGCCTGTGCTGTTGGCGCTAACGTGGTTATTTTGACATCGAATTTCGCACGAATTCAAGTGATTCACGGCTCTCAATTTGACGTTGTTCGCGCCGTCAACTGTTGCAACGATACCGGAAAAGTGAGTTCTCGGAATTCTCACTAACAACTTGGAAATTGTAGATTGCGTTCTCTCACGACAAAGATGTTCGCATATTCGAACCAGTAGCTATTTCCAACGGAAAAGTAGGTTTTCAGTTTATATGTCGGTTATACGAAAGTAATTTTCAGAATTTTCCTTATCGATGGCAAGAAGCACAGTCAATTCAGTCGCGCATGCAAGTCGATTGTCTCGAATGGGTTCTCGAAGGGCTGAGGTTGTTGGTGCTAAGTGATTGCAGTTTGGTTCTCTATCAACATCGTTCGCTCTCTTCGGTTGTTTCATCTAAAGACGACGGCAGTGTGGTCATTTTCAATATAAATGACGATGTAAGCCCTTGCGGTTATTAATTGAGCCTCGTGTTTCAGCGTATTTCACACAACGAAGTTTATTGGGAAACTGTGTGGGAGACACAACTTTCGTCGAAACCCAAGTACGTTAAATTCTCACCCGATTGTGCTTTGTTTGCAACCTGTGGAGAAAACGATCGATTCGTGAAGATTTGGTATCCAAACGAAAGTGAGTGCGAGTTAGATTGGAACATATGAAGTCATATGTTTAGGCAACAGCCGTCATGGAACTTACGACTTTTCGTTTATTTATCTGCAGCATCCCGATGTTGTTTTCGGTTTTGAATGGAGACGAACAGGCAAATATGTGCCACGAAAATGCGTGAACAATGCGATAATAACCTGGTGTGCTGACAATACTTCGAGAGTCTGGAAGCAAACTCCGAGCATCAACGACACAGTTGAGCAGCTGTTGAATGCTGTTCAAGTGGTTCAACAAGATCGAAATGTTTGCAAAAAGACGCCCTCTAAACACGCAACATTGAAAAAGGCAAGAACTCGTTTAATCTCCAAAATTAGCCGCTTGATGTGAGTACAACAACTGCGAAACCAAAGTTCATCATTCGCGTTCTAGGCACGACAAAACGTCGTCTCCGTCAACCAATCGAGCAAAAACCGTTAACTTTGGTCGATCGGCGACGTTTGCTGATTTCGCCATTCCCGTAGCATCACACAACGTGAGCTTTAGTTTGGCGGCCACAATCAACGCTGAAAATGGTTAACGATCCAAATGTGATTATAAAAACTTTCTTTTACAGACTGTTTCTTGGTGCCTTCGATGAATGATCGTGACTCATCGATGTTCTGTGCGTTTGCTGTTCATTGGTTGAACAATAAAGAGTTTCTATTTACTTATGGTGCTGAAAAGATATTGGCTGAAACATTGTTGAATGATCATTCGGAGTATGGACAACGTTCTGGAGCCACGTCAGCGGATTTGAGTTCACCAGTTTGTGGATCAACAGACGGAAATGCTGGAACCAACGTGGACTCGTTAACGCCAACCGCCGATCCCTCCGTTACTGCATCAAATTTGTCTCCTCATTCAACGGCAATGGACAACGTTAAAGATTTCTTTGACGTGAAAATCGAAGGCTTAGTTCAACACTGGAACAAATCGAGCGACGTTTTGTTTTCCGTTCATCCCGTTGATGGAAGTCTCTTGACATGGTCAGTTGTTTTATAGTGACGATTTTTGTTATATCAACTTCAGGACTATTGAATGGTTAGACGATGATTGGCGACAAGCAGTGGTCAGCTTTGCATCTCGATTTCCAAATGCTTTTCCATTAACGGATGCTGCTTCTTTAAGTCTTTCGATTTCTGTGTTCAGTCCACACGAAACTACGCTCGGTGATCTACAACGGCACTTCGGCGAACACACCGAACATGGTTAGTGATTGCAGTTCAATTGAAATCGAGTTTGTATTATAGAATCTGCACAAACTGGTAACTTTATTCATTTGCTCACCAGTCATGAAAACGGGTCTTTGAACTTGTGGCAATTCTGCATGGAAGACAATCGACAATACAGTAACATCTTGAACATTGTGCATCGTTATCGAATGTGCGGTCATCGTTTCAAAACCTCTTCGGTCTCGGCACACCCGATTTTACCGCTTCTCCTTACGAGCAGTTCATTCACAAACGATTCTGCTTCGAAACAAAACGGCGAGTCGGAGTTGATTTTGTGGAAAATCAATCCGGTTGGTCCACTATGTAAATCGGGCGGAGTGCGCGAATTATCTCGAATGACCGTAAAGGAACCTAACATCTTTTATTCCATTAGTTGGCTTCCGGCTATTATCCCAAGGTTAGGATCTGTTGACTTCATTTCCATAATCTTCTTTACAGTTCGGCTCTTGGCACAATTTGCAATTCGCCGAGTTCTTGCTTTCTGACCTTCAAAGACGGCAATCTTGCAATTTACCAGGCAATTGTCGATGCTAGAAATTTATTGAGTGAACTGTTTGCAAGCAGTTCGCAACAAGTCTGCAATTCATCGGCTAGCTCTGGATCCGAAGATGAGACTATTGATGTTGGATTCCCGAACCGCGTAGATAAGAATGCATTCAAATTGACGGGCATGTTCGATATTTGCTCAACTCAATCAACTGGCAAACCGGGCTGCATTATCTACCTAGGCGATGTTGTCGACGCTAAAATTGTACGTTTAATCACACAGTCATTTAAGATCATTGATTCAGGGTAGTGACGAAGTTTTGCTATTACATACTTTCGATGAAGCTCTTGCTCTTTCGGATTACGGGAATGAGCAGAATGTTGGAATGGATAATGAAGGAAATTTATCTGGTCGTTTTTTCATTTTACTCGTTCAACGATCAATGAACGGAACAACAATGGTGCGTATGTGGTCGTTGAAAATTTCTGCTCAATCTCCAACACCAATTAGCGGTGAAGAAACGATATTTTCGCGTAGTACTCGTTCGCTTGGTGGACCGCAATTCTATGCATCAGCCACTTCTGCAGCACCGAGAGCTGCTCGATTGAAAATAGAAACCAAAAAAGTTTATGAAGCGTCAATAGATCTACCGGATGGTGTTGAGGTTTGAAATGCTTCCAGTCAAATGAGATTCTTGAGTTTAACTATTAGGTGAAATCTGTTAGTGTATCGGCCGGACATTTGTCTTCTGCAAGTGTCTATCCGGCATGTCGTACTCCCTATTTCTTGCTACTTTCATGTTCCGACAGTACCGTTAGATTTCTACGTTGTGTTCGTAGCGATTTTAATTCTGATCAATACATATGGGAAATGTGGAAAATGATCGGTGCACAAACCGACAGCTCACTCGATATCTGTGGTATGAAGTGATTTAGATTATGATTCTTAAGGTAAACATTAAGGAGAAATCTCAGCACTTGCTTCCGCACACAGCGGTCGTTTTGCATGTGCTTTTCTACCACCTGCTACAACTACCGAACTGAGTCCTGAAGCACTGGTTAGTAACATCAGCATTGCGGTCTACGAGTGCGAATCCTCGGGTGGGGTTGAATGGCTGCAAGAAGAACACTTGAAATTGGCAAGATGTTTTGCCGATCGGTAAGTCAAATCGGTTTAGCTAAATCAACTAGGATGTTTTAGAAACTTTTTGCACTCCATAATCTGCGATTCGATTGTTAATATGCCAATTGAACGACAACATACAAGACAGCGACGCATATTGAACACATCGCATTCGAATTTGGTTCGTTTGGATTGGGCGAGTACCGAAGACGGAACTCACATTTTGACAGTTGGAGTTGCGAATCTTATCTTCTTTTTTGCGCAAATGTCACAGAGTACGGCACAACAAAATGTGGCGATTATGGCTGAAGAGCAACAAACACGACGACCAACATTAAGACGAAATTCATCGATTGCAGCGAACATCGCAAAAACTACCAGTAGCTTGGTTCGTTGGGTCTGTATTCGCTATTTGGATTTGGAATCAGTCGATGGTTTGGCACCATTGCCTACGGTTTTGAGTTGGGCACGTGACGGTCTGCTTGTTATTGGAATGCCAAGTGAAATGCGTGTGTACAGCCAATGGAACTTGAAAGCTGTTCAAAACACACCGAAAGTGGAACAGACAAACAAATCGCCAGCCCAGAAATTCATCAAAGTAATGGGAATCCGACCAGTTGCTAGTGCATCGACATTAAGTACGAGTCGATCGCAAATGATGCTCGACCAGGTCTTGAAGCTCTCCGCTCACAAAGGGTCCGCTGATGTTAAGATGGAAAATAAGACCGATAAAGAAGTTTCAACAGCTCAGCAAACGAATCAGAGTTCTGGAGAAGAAATGTTGCGTATAATGATGGATGAGGGCATTTTTGAAGCTTCTCGTCTAGCTAATCCCATTCTTCCGCAATATCATCCACAACAACTAATCAAAATGTTGAATGCCGGAAAAACTAAACGAGTTAAGGCAATTTTGTTACACGTCCTTCGCGCACTTCGGGTATGCTTAGAAGCTACTTGAAAAACACTTGAAATTTTTCAGCAACATCAAGTAGCAATGCGAAATCCGTTGTCACGAGCTGCTTCGGTTCGTCGTTTCAACAACAGTACAAATACGGAAGATGGACTGAGAGAGAATCAAACCGGTAATGGAATGAACAAACAGCGTTCCGTGTTGGAAGATGATGATTTGGAATATCAAGAACTCGATGGAATACCGCCACTACCTCTCTACGTGCTTATGGAAATGGACAAAAGTGGAACTGGTAAGGAGAAACCAGCAAACATAGGCGATACAAGCGACGCCTACGATTCGCTTTTTAAAAGTGGCGATTCGGAAGACGAATTGGATGAAGTTTTGGATAGTTTGCAAAAAGCAGATGCGCATTCTCGGACTTCACGCTCACGACACTCATCTACCTGCAGTGATTCACACAACATAGCCAATACTTTTACATCTCGTCACAATCAAGCACTCACCGAGCTACTTACGCACATTCATTTACCAGGTAGTCGATTGTTTAAAGTTCCAAAATTGAAGTTTAATTCCAGGTCTATCAAGTGTTGATCAAATGCATTTGTTGGCAGTTTCCAATACTTTAAGTCATTTTTCTTCGAATCTAATGGACAAACTTGTACACGCGAATGCATGTGAGTGCAGGGATAGATGTGTTCATTGAACACTTACAAGTTTTAGCTTTTCAAACAAATCGGCCGACTGCATTGGTCGACACGACTGCATCGGGTTATGCAACTTCCGGAGGACTTGGAATAGAAACCGTAGATGAATGTGGTTTGCGGTTTTTGATGGCAATGAAACAGCACGAGTATCTACTTCGATATTTACCACACGTGCAAAAACAACGATTAAAATTACGGTAAAATTTGGGTCAGAGACTAAAGCAACTTATCAATTCAGCGGCATGTCACTATCTCAAATCATCTGGGCTTTTCATTCGGATGCAGAAACAGAACTTCTGAATGCGTTACCATGTTGTCAAAAAGGAGAAGAAAATTGGGAAGATTTACGGGCTTATGGTATAGCATGGTGGGTTCGAAATACGACTACGTTGCGATTATGCATTGAAAAGGTTTGTGAAGTTTAATGAATAACTTGAATCGAATATAGGTTGCAAAATCAGCGTTTCAAGCGTCGCAAGATCCGATGGATGCCGCTTTGTATTACTTAGCTATGCGAAAAAAGAATGTGCTAACCCATTTGTTTAAGGTAATCTTTATTTCAATTATCGCAAATTTTGGTGATTCAGACGGTTGGTAACCAAAGAATGTACGATTTCTTCCGCGAAGATTTCAACGAGGAACGACCCAAGAAGACAGCTTTGAAGAACGCGTTTGTTCTTATGAGTAAACAACGTTTCCAAAATGCCGCTGCGTTCTTTTTGTTGGGCAATTCACTCCAGGATGCAATCCAAGTAATAGAAACTTACTGATTATTACTATCGAAAACATTTTCTAGATCATTTTAACACGAATGAAAGATTTGCAATTGGCGATGGTTGTTTTACGTCTGTACGTAACTGATCATGATAAACAAGTGGCACTAATGGAAGACCTACTGTGCAAACAAGTTTTCGGATCAACTGCTGCTGAAGTACACGAGATTGGGAAGAAGGAAAAAGATTGTGCTCTTTCGTTGCTTCCGGATGCTTCACGGTAATTTGTTGTTACCTATTCAGTTTTGATTTTATTTTGCAGCAATCCATTCGAACGTTCAATGGCTCTTTGGATGAGCAAAGAATATTTAATGTCTGCGGAAACATTAGTGGACGAAGCTGCACGTGAACATGTGTCTTCGACTATTTCTACCAACGAACCGTCCTTACCCGACATCTTCAGTTTCTACGCCTTTCTTCGTCGTAATCCGCTGGTCATGCGACAACGTTTAACTAATGCGGGGATTCAAGTCGCTTCAACAGAAAAGTTTTTGGCTTATGCTCGTGATTTGGAGAATCGTGTCACTCCAAATGAACGCTGTCTGTACTTTCGCACCGCGTCCGCTCATCTCACTTCCGGTTGTCCGTTATTGGCGTTAGATGTTTTATCGATGCTTCCACGTCGCCTCTGTACAACAGTAGCAAGTGCATTTGAAATTAAGAATACGGTCGAGATAAATGAACCAAAAGCTCAAGTCGAAGATGTGGACTGGTCAGCACCGACGGAGATCAAAAACGATGAACTCGAGTTGAAATGGAGCGATGACGAGGGATGTAAAGAAGAACAGTCCGAAAAGGAGGAGCCCAAAGAAGAGTTAGAAGAAATAACCATTCCATCAACAGTAATCATTGAGAAACCAACCGAATCCTCAACATCACTCGATTTTATTTCTCAGCACATGAAATTTGTTGCTGCGCTTAAAATGATGACCGATGAATTGTCAACGTTGGCTAGTGGTGTTGAAGTTGATGGCGGTCAACTGCGTGTGGAACTTTTGGAATGGTTGGAACGTGAGTGTACAACGCTAAAGGAAATTTGCGAATATCGAATCGACGAAACAAAAGACGATTCAAACGAAGTGATCGATGGAAATGACAAGACGGACATTCTCAATTCATTACGTCGACGAAGACAATGGTTGTTAGGAAATCAGAAGTTAATTCGAACTTTCACTTCGTATTGTATTTTGCACAGCGCTCAAAATCATCGTTTGACTTCTGTCCTCATGGAACTCATTTTGTTACTACTGGAAATACAACAAGAAGCAAACGGATTTGAAGTTACCAACTCGCTGCAAACCAAAGCATTTCCACTTTTTGTTGCTTCAATTTCTATGGGACGTATGTTCGTATCGTCGCCGTTGAACTTCATTGAAGATCAATGCACGGATCTTCTTCTGACCATCTCTCAAATCCTTCAACCACCACCGTTCGGCACTTCTTTGGCTCTTGTAAAGAAAATGTACAATTTGTGTCAAGGACTTTCTTCTTGTTTATATCAAGCTCTTTCCTGTTTGGACGATGTGAATCGTTCGGATCGAACTCGTGGCGGGTATGTTGTGAAAATTCTACTGTTAAAACGGTTAGTTTAGAGTCCTTACCACACGACTCCGTACTCAATCGTTTACTACCGATGAGTTGACTGTGAAAAGCGATCCTAACAATTGGCCGGGAGTTGAAGCATTGATTGCTTTGTTGTCGTTAGGTCGTGATGAAGAAGCACCGAATCTACGATTGCTATTAGTCAAAGTATTCTTTTCGGTAGCTGTTTCGCTTTTCTGCTATGCGTTGTCTGTCTATGATTCTCGTTGGTTGTATCGATTATGTGCGCGTAACGTTGACAGTGTTGCTTATGGTCAAATTTTTGGTGGAGCCGGCGAGAAATATATTCGTCAGCAGTGTCATGCACCTCCAAGCCGACCACCACGTAAGTTCGTTGGGACAATACTCCGAAAAGTTCAATGTTTAGCACCTTCTTCTAAACCGCTTCAACCATCTGCTGCAGCCGCACACAATCTACGTGCCAATCTACACGCCAAAGTGTTTGGTCCAGAAGAGACACGAAATCGACATCCGTCCGAGCAAAAAGTTTCCTGTTGGATACCGCCAAAGAAACACATTGTACAGTTTTACGCAGAAAAAGTTGGTTGATTTCAACGAATTGAAGTGTTCAAAACGATATTTAGGTCGAAAATGGTCCAAACAATAACACAAGTAGAATGGATTTTAACTCGGATGACTCTGAATCGGATCTCTCTGACGATGAAGAGGATTTCGATGTCAATCAAGAAATCAGACCGCACAAAGATCCGAACAGTTATGCTTGGCTTTTGATGCGGTTTGCAGCTGTGGCACAAGAAAGTGAGAATTTGAAGCGGTTTTTAAAAGTTGCAGGTTTTGAAACATCTGGTAAGTATACGAACGTTTTGTTTGGAAGGAGAAATCAATTTTGCAGAATTAGTTAGCTTATGTCCACAAGTCGACGGTATCATCAAGCTTCTGAATAATTGGTCCGTTCAATTGCAAAATCAACTCGAAAACTTTCCCGATGGGTGTCCGATATCCTTCCTTCCGAGTATGTACATTACGAACGAACAAATTCCCTATTCTTCGTCAACGTCCAATCGCCCATCTACACCGCCTTTGTTACGAAAATATCGTTCGTTAATTGAGCACAACAACACACCGTTCGAGTACACGAGTCGCGGTGTCCTGTCTGTTAAACGTCTGTGGTTGTTTCTTGTACGACAAGAAAATCTTTCTCATTTCTTCGTTCGTCACATCTTTGCTAAGGAGCAACAAAATGTATGTTTAACTGTAAGCTAGTGCTGTACTTCAAATTCTTAGGAAACTCGCGATACCACTGGTCCGGCAACTAAATCAACATCCAGTCAATCGACAAATGAGCACTTAACAGAATCGATTCGAATTGTGCAGAAGGAACGTGAAGGAATTCTCTCGTTTGCTTGCAACAACTCTCGTCCGGGCTGGATAGTTCTGTCGACTAACCGTGAAATACAAGAAATTAATTTGGAACGTGTCTTTGAAGAGAAGGAGAACGTGAACGGATTGAAAACATCTCCGAATTTCTTCAACAGTCGTGTAGACTTAGACATTGCTTTGGATCAGATGCCGAAAGACAAACTGAAAGACAATGACGACTACCAACTTCTCTGCAATAACACTCGAACAAAAGCACAGGGTTCTTCTTTTGTAAGTTCTTTTCCTGTTAAGAGCTCAATTTTGACCTTCAAAACATAATTCTACTTATACGTGTTTCTGCTTGTTTCCACAATCTAAACAACTAATGTATCCTGAATGACTTTCTTATTGATTAATACGACTAAAATCATTTATTTCCTCTGCAGCTTACAGCGTTTATTGTCGATAGAAGTCGAGTTGCCCTGAAAAAGGTATCGGTTCTTCGTAGTGAATTAATCGGAGTGACTGCTTAGTCATTGTCGTGCGTTGTTTTTGGAACAATTTTTGCTTAACATTTCCGTGTTCTTACTAATCTTTGGGGTCGTCAAAATACGAGTGTCTTTGTGTCGATTAAAAAACATGAGTATGCAATTGCTGTTGGTTTCTTTTGTTTATGTTTGCCGTGACAGATTTTAATTGAAATGAGAGGACAGTGCTGTAGACCTCATTTTTGCTTTCATGTAGTGATCATTTCGACTAGTCATAAGCATCATCCTGTCCAACGTTGGTGTTTATGATTGGTGTGCTTCTGAAGCGTTGAGTAATTTTTGATTGTTTAGTTGCAAAAACGTTCGGTATCCGGCGTTCGACGTTTGGAATCGCATCCGAACTTGCCGTATTGTGAGTTGCAAAAGATACTAAACGCTGATTACTTCTTTTGTCTTAGATATTAGTGGAGCTACGGATGGATCGATTCTTCTATGGGAATGGAACGCTGACCAGCCGTTGTTTACAGCTCGTGTAGCCGGACAATTTGCGAAAGTCACAAAATTAACGTTTGCTGTCAATGGAAACAAATTCGCCAGTGTCGATGGTGATGGACATTTGTGTATTTGGCAGGCAACACAGCAAATGACAACCAGAAAACCGTTTTTCGTATGCTTACATTGTAGTTACTCGCATCTTCGAGATATTTAGAATCAAAAATGTCACACAAAATCGGCTGCCGATGTCAAATTTTTGGGCCAAACAAGTTCTGTTTTGGTGACTGCCGGCCAAAGTCAAGGCGATTTGAATATCGCTTTATGGGACACGTTACTTCCACAGAACCGTTCGCTGGTATACTCATTTAGTGGTCATATTGATGGTGCGACTTGTGTAACTTATTTCCCGGGAACACAGGTACATTGCTGATCATTTCTATTGTTTTGATTTGGTTTCAGACGATCCTTTCCGGTGGTCGACACGGAGAAGTTTGTGTGTGGGATCTTCGACAACGTCAACTTCGTTCTACAATTAAAGCGTACGATTCGGCAGCTGTTCGTTGTATGTACGCTAATCCAGCATCAAACATTCTTGTAACGGGCTCATCTGAAGGAGATGTTAAGGTACGTGCGCAAATAATCGTGATTGTAATCGAAAAATTTGTAGATTTGGGACACAGGTGTCATTCCACAATTGCTTCACACGTTGCCTGGTGAGCACTCGGTACGTGGAGGTTTTAGTCTTCGACAAGTTGGATCGTCGAGTCAACAAGGTGTTCAACAAGTTTACTGCGATCAAGAGATGCGTTTGTATTCGTGCGGAGCCGATTGTTCGCTTAAAATACGCAATTTGCCCACTTATTAATTAATTAAACGTGCTTAGTTTTCGATTTCTACGGTTTTCTAACTTTTGGTTCACTTTCAACGCTAATTGATCTCAAATTTGTTGTACATTCGCAAACACTGAATGTCAATTATAATGCTAAAGAACTGATAAACTTTTATTTTTCTTATTAAATTTCAAATGGACATAAAGTGGGCGAGTGACAAAACATCTGCCCACTTATGAAACTTAATGATTGTGTCTGTAGACGTCCATTAACTATACGTGGTCATATTGTCGACGATTCGGGCGGATGGTTAAATTTCAAATGCAAAACAAATGTCATAATGTGAACAAAAATAAGCTGCGTGACTGTAATTGGACTCTACAGAAACAACTAGATTCAAGACGAATGACTTGTGTACGAAGCAAATCATCGGGTCGTATAGTGCGTGTTCGACACATTTTAGCAGAAGTCACAAGGTGACAAATGAAGTCAATTCTCTGCGTCCTAATCTTAGTTATTGCTCTTGGATCCAGTAAGTGGTTTTGTTTGTAGCTTTGCAATAGGTCTACAAGCTCCTTAAATTCAATTGCTGTGTTTTGAAAAATACCATTTAGAGAATGTTGGCTTCGCTGATACTACAGGAATAATGGATTGCGTTTTGTGCGAGGTCATCGCTCAGCCAATACAGAACAACATTCCTGCAGTTATGGTAGCATCGATGTTTAAGTAAGCAATCGTTGTTATTGACGTCTGTGACTTAATGGGATTTAGAAGATGCTCAAAAATGGGACTTCTCGACGCGCTCTGCAATCAGTTTGTTGATGTACACGCCAAACAGATCATACGTTTGCACTCAAAAAACTTGCTGTCATCTCATGAAATTTGTCTCAAACTGCACTTATGTAATTACTAATACCGTTTGCTGAGCTTGTTTTTTTAACCGTGCAGAAAAAACAATTAAATTCACAGGCACTAATAAACTTTCAACCATGTTAGTTGTATATTCACTCAAATACAATCAAGTACGATACTCGAATTTGCAACGTTCTCTCGTCTATTAAGTTGCTCGAGGATAAGTTAACAGAGGATTAAATCTCTTGACTTACGAAGCCGATTTTATTGTAACGAAGACAGAAATGGTGTGAAAGCTGTTAAATGATAAATAACTGAACACCTTTGCGTTCATTGTTGGCTCTTTTACCCGCAGTCCATCAATAGATTGCGGACATGATGGGTTGTTTATCAAACAAACGAGAGAGCGGTTCAAGCCGACGATCTTCTCAATATTGAACAATGGAAGTTTGGATCCATAAGGAAAATGAGTTTATTGACAGAGTACAAAACATGTGTTCATTAATGTCTAAGCGTTCAATTGGAGTTTCGTATACGATTGAGATGTGGAAGATGGACCGTGTTCGAGTTCGAATTTGAAGAGTGCATCGCGGGCTCGAGCTTTGCGACGTTCACTTTCATACTTGAGTACGAGAAGAACGGGAACGAGAATGAAAAGGACAATAAACAAAGTAATGATTAGGGAATATAGAACATGGCTGTAACGGATATGTGGGTTTGAAGTCAGTTCAGACGATTCAAATGAATCCAACCAATGGACTCGCGGCTTGAAAGCTTTGGCGACGATTTTGACGATGAAACACGGCGTTCGAACTTGTTCTAATCGACCGTCCACTAAAAGATCACTAATCGCAGGGAAAACCTGAAACTCAAAGAATAATCTACGAAACTAAACTCCTTCTTCTAACCATCTCATTCGTCCAGCAGCTCTCGGTGAATCCATAACGTGGATGAGTGGAAAGAAATTGAAGTCTGACACGAGTGGCGTTGTTCGAAGTTTCCGTATTTTGTCGAAAATTCAATTCGACTCGGCGTTCCAGTAGTTCTTCCACGCGCTTGAATTCGTATTTTTGGTCGAGGACGTCCGACATTTGATGGGATAAGACGAAACGAAACGGTTCAGTGCAATTGAGTTGGCACGTGCTCGTCGTATTTTGGCTTTCGTAAACAATGGGATCGAGATTCACTGTTAGAGTCAGAATATATTCAGTCGAAATACAAGAGTTAATTTGAAAACCCATAAATAAGAACATAAGGGCTCCAATAGCTTTCATTTTCGAAACAACGGATAAAATTGAACGTATAGCCGAACACTTCGCTGTTGAAGTCCACTTTTATGTGACCGTCGAACGACTCGATTGCTCAGATCTGTGACATAACAAAGGCTGATTGCAAGCAGTAAACCAATCTGGTAGCTTCACGCCGAAAAGACGAGAGGAATAATAACACCTTTGTGACATCAATCAGCATAGAAAGCTCGAGGATAAAAGCGGGCGTTTGATGGAATAAGACGAAACGAAACGGTTCAGTGCAATTGAGTTGGCACGTGATCGTCGTATTTTGGCTTTCGTAAACAATGGAATCGAGATTCTCTGTTAAAGTCAGTACTATATGGATACTATCTCTAGCGCAGCCCATTTTCCCCAACCTCAAATTTATGCTTTTTCCGATTATTGTTCTTTAAAACTTACCAACAATCATCAACAAGACTGAGATGCTTGAAGGAATTGTCGTGATATCAACTAAAGAGTATTGCTATAAACACACGTTGTAGCAATACTAACCAAGTATTTGAAAAACTCAAGAGCTGACAACTCATTATCTCGTGGACGATTACACACATATTCGTTTCGATGCATAAGCAAAATTGCTTTTGAGTAGGTAGTTAATTGTGGTTTAGACATTTCGGTTCAAATGACCAAGCTGACCAGTGCGGATTATTGGTCACAAGGTTTTCAGGATGCTTTTGTGGACAAAGTGCCAAAAGTTACGGACAACACTTGACATTACATTGATTACACAAATTTGCTTTTAATGACTACTTTCCAAATAGTCGTTTGAATTGTGAGATGTTAAATGAAACCGTTTTTCGAAAGCCAACAGTTTTCAACTTTGCAGCAAATCGACGTTAACGCAAAGTTATAATGAGTGGTCTAATACGATTTGTTCTGCAGGCAAGACTTGCATTAGAAGTTGCAATTAACAACATTCAGAAGCTTATTGGCAACTCATAGGAATTCTTGTTTATACAAGAAACTCATTTGTGAAACCAAACGCAATGCATCTTGACTACACTTCTCGACGACAAACGGTCGGCAATAACGAAGACAATCGTCCATCAAGCGACAAAGTTCTTTGAAATAATGATTAGTCTTCGGTTTTCGCACCGCATCGTTTATTGCTTCAGATGCACGGTTCGTGGCATTCATAAGAATTAAAGATTTTAACAGTTATCCTGCAAAGATTATTAATGTTAACTAAGTGATTACAAGGTTTCGTACTTGGTTAGAACAAATGGAATGTGAATGCAAATTTCAGTTCTTGTACAAGTCATCCTACGGCTTTCATTCCGTTCGTTTAGGATCGAACGACTTCAAATAGTAGCCTTAACGACCACTCCTCTTTATTGCATCAATGGCTCGAGAATCGTATGATGGAGCTTGCGAATTTCGCTACTCAGAAGCTCTTTAATTTGTTCACTGTACCTAATGATTAGCAAAAAGTATTCATGCAGCTTTTGTTATCGTTTTAACCGCTAGCTACTGTAGCCTCATTTGAACAAGGTGTTGTCTCAAATTTAAATTTATCGTCGGGTTTCAAGTAGCAAACGAAACACAAATCACAAGTGTCTTTATAAAACGGAGTTGTTTTTAAATGTCGAAACATAAGTACTCCATCGAAGATCATTTCTACGCCCATTTCTTCAAGGACTCGCGAGATCCAACCGTCGAAACTTGAGAAACTTCCTCTCCGTTTGTTTCATCATGTTCTTCTGCTTGGTGCTAAATCAAAAGATGAAGGATTAAATAGTTAAGTGAAATTGCAGTCCCTTTCGATGATTGTCGAGTTCGACGAGTTCCCGTACGCAGCGGCGGCTTGGGTGCTTCCGGTGACCGAACGGAAGAGCGGTTGATGGTTTAGAAGCTGTGGATCGCATTGCGCGAGTACGTTTGGGCGGTGGTTGGTCTTGTTCATCGTCGTCAAGTTCGATCACATCGATTTTCTTTTTCTGTGTTGAAGCACGGCGATTGAAAGCCATTTAGTTGACAAAGCTGAATCAATTCAAACATCAGTGAAACACAAATTGAACTCGTAGTCCAACCACGTAAACACACCAAATACTAAATGCCTCACGTATTTTTGCGTTATTATTAAACTCACTTGTTTACTTTCGTCTAATCTTGCCACTAACTAATCGATTTGCTTGACTTGCTCTTCATACGTACTCTTCGAGGTGCGGATAATTCGTTTATACTGAAAACAATTGTCATTTGTAGTCTTTTTCTAGTGTTCACTTCTTCAACAGCGTCTTCGAGAGCGCTTTGTAAGAACAGAGGCAATGACGATTGACTGGAGCTACTCGCTGATTGCTGTGTTGAACTAACAGTCGGTTCTTCAGGTTGAATTTCCATTGGTCCCGGTTTGCCATAAATGACTTGAATTGGAGGCATCGATGCTCGACGTTGAGCATTAATAGGCTTCATAGAGTCGGGCATCATTCGATTAGAGGGTGGATTGATTGATGAAATCAATGGATCCATACCGTGTGGCTGTTGGCCTTGAAGTAGAGCGGCGTTTTGTCGATAAGCAGCAAAATCGGAAGATCCAAGACTCTCAACATCCATCGGTCTGGAATTCCACATTCTCGAGTTAAGAGGAGAGATCGGGAAGTTTGAATGTTGATTTTGAGGAGCATCAAAATAACCACCGGCCGAATAGGGAGATATTGATGATGGCGAATAGGGACTACCGAAGTAGTTGCAATTCATTGGCACAATGGGGCTCATGAACTGGGAAGATACCAAAGGAAGAAAAAAGCTGCAAAAGTTTGCAGAAAACTCATTTTCCAAATGACCAATCGAAATGCAAAAAGAACTCAATGTCAACAGAGTGGATGAGCGGAAACCAGAATAGAAAGCGAGAGTTGGCGGAACGCCCATTTTGCGGACCGTCTGAATTATCCAGTATTCACTTCCGATCGAACAATCCGACTGGTCATCGGCGATTGACGTTCCGTTCGAACAAAACTCACTAGTTGACTCGTTTTCTGACCCAATTCGAAAAATTATTCACACACCACATGAAAAAAGCGAATTAGAAGAGATTTATCCTTTTCAAGACAATCGACAACTACTATCTCGATTAAATAACTTATACAATCAAATCGGAACTTTAAGTCAAACAGGATTCTACGATTTCGATCGAACATTAGAGTACGAGAATATACCTATGATTGTATTGAATTACATAGCTGTTCAGGCCAATGGATTGCGGAACTTCTCTCTAGCGTAAATCGCTTCATTTCCGAGTTTCTCTTCAATACGAAGAATTTGGTTGTATTTCGCAAGTCTGAATTGTTCAACTGTTATATCACTGCTCAACTTGCACAGCTTACCGTTCACTTCGACATGGAGCACCAGTTTTGATCTAAAAGACAGGGGAAGTTTATTGCTGTTCCAATAAACGTACTTGTCCGGCCGACAATCCAACAGCAAGATCAGCAATGAAGGTGTCTTCAGTTTCGCCAGAACGATACGAAACCATTACACCCCAACCGTTTTCACGCGACAATTTGGCCGCTTCAATTGATTCCGTAATCGTGCCAATTTGGTTGCCCTAAAAAACAAAAGATATGAACGATACACGAGTACTTTGAAAAAACCTTCAACAAAAGACAATTGCACGATTTCTTCTCAATTGCTTGATGAATACGTTTCGGGTTTGTGACGGTGAGATCGTTACCAACTAATTGGATTGAAGTCGAAGCCAAAAGTTTGGACCAACTGAAAACCAAAATGGTTGTTGTTGTTTTCTCGAAATGACTAACCTGTCGCAGTCATCCTGATGAAATGCGTTTTCAATTGAAACAACCGGATAATCTTTGATGAGACTCTTGTAAAGATCTCCGAGTTGATCGCCATCAATCCATTTCGATGGGTCCGACTTTTCGTTTTTAAAGTCCAAATCGTATTTGCCGTCCTTGTAGAATTCGGAAGCACCAACGTCCATTCCGATTTTTACTTTACCAGTGTAACCGGCCAAAGAAATAGAGGTGCTCAACAGATCCAAAGCTACTTTGCAATCTTGAATGTTTGGAACGAAACCTCCTTCGTCACGAACTGCCTTAGCATTCAATCCGCAGCGCTGTTTGATCTCCGCCTATACAGTTGCGTCAAATTCATTACAACAATGTAAAATCAAACCTTAAGTTTAACGTTGATCTCCCAACCCATTTTCATGGCTTCGCGGAAATTTTTCGCGCCAACTGGAAGAATCATGAACTCTTGCATGGCGAGTTTGTTTCTGGCATGAGATCCACCATTGATGACATTGAATGCTGGAACCGGAAGAACAGCCTTCGGTGTTCCGGCCAAATTTGCAATGTATTCATACAATGGGATTTTGCTATACTCTGCACCACCCTTGCAAATAACCATCGAAACAGCCAAAATTGCATTTGCACCCAAATTTGCTGAAAAAACCAAATGTTAATCGAACAAACAATGAAAGAACCTTTGTTTTCAGTGCCGTCCAATTCATTCAAGAAGTTGTCAATAGCCGCTTGTTCGGTGACTTGCAATTACTTTGCCACAAGTTTAGGCGCGATCTTCTTGTTGATGTACGATATTTCCGTCGAAACTTCTTTTTGCCGTATTTCCAACGGCACGCTGAGTCCAGTAGCTGAGCTACTTGGAACGTCCGCTTGCCAGGTGCCTGTAAATTTGAAGATCAAATGAGGAAGAGAAAGCGAATTTACCGTTCTTCGTGGTCAATTTGACTTGAACAACGGCCGGTTTGCCGCAATAATCGTTAACGGGGCACGCGAAAACCTCAGCACAAACATGAACTTAAACGTGGTTTTACTTTTAAACTTACCACGTTTCTTCTCTCCACATCCTTCGGCTAAACCGCCCATTATTTGATCGTTGCTCCGTGAGGTCGTCTAAATACACGCCCTTCAAACCAGTTTTAACTATTTAACTTACCGTTTCAAGTCCTTGTGGCTGAGAAGCCACTTTTTTGGACAGCAAGTCCAATTTCTTGTCGGCGTGGGGCATCTAAAACGGAACCATTAGAAAAACAATTGCACGGCAAAAAATAGCACGACGCGGACGTTTCACCCTAAATAGAGGAAAAACATGCCGATCGTTCGGCAGACAACGTAAACTCGACTGTTGCATTGGCGTCGATGGAGACGCAAAGTAGTTTTCAAGTCGCATACAAAAACAACTACAACATTCAGCGCTACATAGCTTATGAACCGCATCTCTGATTGTTTACTCACTTCGCCAGAATGCCGCCTAAAGACAAACTCTTAAAACCAGTTTTAACGGTTTAACTTACCGTTTTGAGGTCCTCTTGCGACGCCACGTTTGGCGTCCACAAGTCTAGCCGCTTGTTTGGATGTGGCATCCTAAAAATACACTATTAAAAACGCAATTGCACGGCAAAAAAACAACGCGAATGTTTTGGCCTCAAAAAGGGAAAACAACATGCCGATCGTTCGGCAGACGACGTAAACTCGACCGCTGCATTCGCGTCGATTGAGACGCAAAGGAGTTTTCAGGTCGCATACAAAAACAAGCACAACATTCGAAGTTGTTGCATAAGAAAAGTATGAAGTACAAAATTTAAGCGGGAAAAAACTCAGTATGATAAGATTGTTGCCAAATATCATTTGGGCTCCGGCGATTTGCTCTGCGAGGAAGTTAAATCGGGATTGAGAACTTGAGTTTCAATGAACCAGATAATGGGATCCGGTGACTTAGAATTGCCCAATCCCACGGCATTGTGGAAGACTGATAATCGTTAGTGTCAATGATCAGTTCCTCAGTGGCTTGTTAAAGTGAGTTGCTTGTGGTTTGAAGCGACTTCTATGAAGAATTAAAAGACAGTTCTTGAGCTGATTGACGACGTTTGCGATAGTCGTCAAATTCAATTGGTATAGTTGAAATATATGGTTGAAGTCAAGGAGTTACAGTAGCCGACGGAGTTGACTGTTTCGGCAGTGGCATTGAACAATTAAAACGACCATTTGCAGTAGCGGCAGCTCTGCTGGCTTTTGCCGTTTTGTCCGATGAGTTCGATTGCGCAGTTGCCGGAGCGTCGTCTATTGTCATTGCCTAAGTATTCCTTCGCAAGTATTGGAGTTGGCGGGCTTGTTGAGGACGCAAATCTTCGAATGTTGCTCATGACAGAACGTAGTGATCTCTATCTCGATTGCAACTTTCCGGGTGAGTGAACTCTGATCCAACCGACACGACTGCTGGCGGTTTACTTATTCCAACATAATGATCGAATACAAAGATTTTTAGCTGTTGTTCGCGAGTCCTTGAAGAAATGGGCATAGAAATGATCTTCGATGGAGTACTTATGTTTCGACATTTAAAAACAACTCCGTTTTATAAAGACACTTGTGATTTGTGTTTCGTTTGCTACTTGAAACCCGACGATAAATTTAAATTTGAGACAACACCTTGTTCAAATGAGGCTACAGTAGCTAGCGGTTAAAACGATAACAAAAGCTGCATGAATACTTTTTGCTAATCATTAGGTACAGTGAACAAATTAAAGAGCTTCTGAGTAGCGAAATTCGCAAGCTCCATCATACGATTCTCGAGCCATTGATGCAATAAAGAGGAGTGGTCGTTAAGGCTACTATTTGAAGTCGTTCGATCCTAAACGAACGGAATGAAAGCCGTAGGATGACTTGTACAAGAACTGAAATTTGCATTCACATTCCATTTGTTCTAACCAAGTACGAAACCTTGTAATCACTTAGTTAACATTAATAATCTTTGCAGGATAACTGTTAAAATCTTTAATTCTTATGAATGCCACGAACCGTGCATCTGAAGCAATAAACGATGCGGTGCGAAAACCGAAGACTTTAATCATTATTTCAAAGAACTTTGTCGCTTGATGGACGATTGTCTTCGTTATTGCCGACCGTTTGTCGTCGAGAAGTGTAGTCAAGATGCATTGCGTTTGGTTTCACAAATGAGTTTCTTGTATAAACAAGAATTCCTATGAGTTGCCAATAAGCTTCTGAATGTTGTTAATTGCAACTTCTAATGCAAGTCTTGCCTGCAGAACAAATCGTATTAGACCACTCATTATAACTTTGCGTTAACGTCGATTTGCTGCAAAGTTGAAAACTGTTGGCTTTCGAAAAACGGTTTCATTTAACATCTCACAATTCAAACGACTATTTGGAAAGTAGTCATTAAAAGCAAATTTGTGTAATCAATGTAATGTCAAGTGTTGTCCGTAACTTTTGGCACTTTGTCCACAAAAGCATCCTGAAAACCTTGTGACCAATAATCCGCACTGGTCAGCTTGGTCATTTGAACCGAAATGTCTAAACCACAATTAACTACCTACTCAAAAGCAATTTTGCTTATGCATCGAAACGAATATGTGTGTAATCGTCCACGAGATAATGAGTTGTCAGCTCTTGAGTTTTTCAAATACTTGGTTAGTATTGCTATAACGTGTGTTTATAATAATACTCTTTAGTTGATATCACGACCATTCCTTCAAGCATCTCAGTTGCACCAAGTATATGAGTTTGCAATCTTCAGGTACAGTAGCGACGACAAGAAATTCTATGTCTCATCAATGAAAGGAAAATTTTATAAAAACTGGGCAACACAGCTTGAGTTAACGTTGGAAGAGATTCGAACTTGGAATCAACTCCTGAATGTACAGTATGTACGTCTTAATAATTACCGATACAAATATGCGGATGAGTTCTCAGCTGTTAGCAAGCTCTTCATGGGTCTGCTTTTGTCGTTATATCTAAAGTCACTGGTATTTTAGGGCACATTGCACTGGATCTTTATAACGATATAGATGAGGCTGAAAATCACAGTGGTATAATCAGGCAATTACAAAAGCAGCTATATTCTCTCGATGGTTATGCAAAATCAATGATTGGTCTGTCGGAAATGCCTCGTTTAAATTTAATGAGTTCTTCTTTGCGCATCGACAACCTTTGTATGTTTCCGGATAGTTCAAATCAAATTTTGCTTAGATCAATTCAAGCAAGTGCTGACCAAACATCAAATCAAAGAACTGATAGTGCCCTGGATGTACCCTGAATGTTTTGACCGTAAGATTCTTGACATTAAATCATTGATTAAAGCTTTTAGCTACTATTGACGACAACTTCTTTGATGATTTTCCTACATGTCCTTCTGTTAAGAAACTGAAGTTTACTTGGATGGATTTGGACGAAATGCCTAATCTACTCCCGAAAGTTACTAAGATGATGCCGTTTTTCCCTAATTTGCGCCAACTGTACTGTCGTTTTGAAGCTTATTATTATCCATACGAAGAAGTAGATCATCTTTTTAAGCGCAAACATAATGTCCGACATTTCAGTTAAGTTTACAAAAGCTGGTTGTTTGGATACGAGACGAATGCAGAAAAATTGAAGAGCTGCAAAAAGCGAGTCTATCCATCAATGATGTGGCACTTGTTTACAGCTTCAAAATACGAAAAGAGGAGTCAAAAAAAGTGAAATCTTTTTAAGGTCCAATTTAAGATCATTTTCAGGTCATAAAGCAAGGAGTGAAAGAGATACTCGAGACTACAAAGTTCAACGTGCTGCGTTTTGCTAAGCTCGTCATGCCAGGAACCGAGAACGATGAAAATGACGTGTTTATTCCGAAATATTGTGAAGTGGAACTATGGAGAAAGCAATCAAATTGTCTTGCCGCCTTACAATTTGAAGTCGACTTGGATCCACTTACACTGAATGATGATGATGAATCGGAAGATGAATCGGCTGAACACCACGACAATTAGCTTGTTCCTACTTGTACTCGCTAAGTTCTTTATTAACGAGTTCCATTTACGATCTACTGACAGATATTCCCGAAAACATAATTGTAACAGCATTAAGGACCACAACTCTTTCACAATCTCATTCTTTGATTCACGACTCCAGTCTGAACTAGCACGGTCGCTCCGAAACAGCCTCCGTTCTTAGATTATATCAATTGTGTTGAGATAATAAAACACTTTGCTTGGACACGCTACCACAGATAGCTATCGAACAAAGTGCTACAAAGAAAGACAAAAGAGCATTTTAATGGTTTATTTTCTTAAATCTTACACCAAACAAGTCGATGAAAGATTTCGCCGCGAAAACGCAAGACCAAGTGCCATTAGATGCAATGAAGACAAGTGGTCATGGTTTGAAACTTTGAAATCAATTTATGCTACTTATAGGGTTAATATATTCTTGCATTATAAACTTCATTCTTAGTTCGTTTACTTCATGAAACTTTTGTAAAACAACAATATGACCATTTAAACAGACGATTCACGACAACGATCTTAGCGCCAAAGCACTACAAAGAGCTTGACGAAGAAACTTAATCTTGGTTTGCAACTCTACGGTGTGTGGACTATCAGCTGCTTTGGACGGATGAATGATCGCGTTTTGAAGCTCGAAGTTGTTGACCGCTTTCATTAGATCGTAAATTGAGTCTCGATCTAATTCGGGAACCTGAATAATAAAAGTGTTACAATCCAAAATCTTAAGTACGTACCTGAATGAAATCCGTGGTGGATGGATCTAACAACTTGGAAGGCAATTGGTGCCATTCCAGAAGTCACCAACTCGTAAAGTTTCCCGGCCGCTCCGCTTGCTTGTCCTTGAACGAGAAAACGACGAAATTGATAGAACCGTTGGAGAAGAAGCAGATTTGGATAGTTGAGGAACATGGTCGAAGTTGCGTCGAAGATTCGCAATTGACTGATGGCCTCGGCATTGAATGTTGAGAGCATTTTGTTTGAGACCAAGTTAATCAGATCGGAAAGTTCAGAGCGAAGAGCCCAAGAAAGTGCTTCGTTGTAATGACCATTCTTCACATATCTGAATGGAAACCTCAAGCCTCAAAACTCAGGATTCTTACCTTTCAACCAATGATCGAGCAACTACCGCTTTTGTTCGTGTTTAAGAGACCAGACGTACAATTGCGCGGCCTTCTTCACTGAGTCCAAATTCAAACGAACTAAACAAGAATCGAGTTCGTAGGTTGCGTTTTCGGCACCTCAGTTCAAAACGTAAGAGTAGGAAATGTTCCAAAAATCGTACGACTCCAGCAGCGCTGTGCCGTAATCGATGATCATTGAGGTTCGAACATTTTCATCAGCATTCAAACGCTGTCGCTGTGGTTGAAGACCCTTGTTTTCTGCAGCTCCAAAGGTTACTGTCTTTCTTCCCGATGACTGTTGTATCTGCTCGCCCAACATCATGATAACGGAAGGATCGAGTTTTTGAAACAGATCGCAAAGATGAACTGGAAACACCAAGAAACCGAGTTCTCACAAATTTGCTTCAACATTTCGGGTAGTTTCTTGCACAAGATCGAGAAAATTGGTCGATCGATCTCCGTGTTCATCGTTTCGACCGTGCTGATATTTTTCATGAGAATTAATGCGTAATAACAATAGATATTGGAAAGAAAATGGATCTGAATTCGAATTAAGTAAAATGACATGCGGTAAACAAATTAAAAGAGATTTAGGCAGTGAACTGATCTCGAGCACTTCATGATTGGGTGATCGATTTCTTCTAAAGTTTTTGTTCAGCGACGCTATGAGTAGTTTTCTTCGCTTTATTGCGTTTGCTTGATAATAACGATTGTATTCCTCGAGTTTTGGAATTTGAGGCAGGAAACTTGAAATACGTTGATTAATGTATCAAAAACTAGTTGACTTACTGGTGTGTCACTGCGAGTTGGTTCAATTCGTAACAGTCGGCTAGAAGACGCAATTCGATTTGATTTACGTTGTTCATGACGGCAATAGATTGGCCATAGATATCGGTGGTAGAATGAACGAGTGCAAAGTTTGCATTGCTATCTTCGTTTTCTGATTGCTTAAGTTGAATTGTAAATCGAATCCGCGTAGTATTGAAGATGTCCAGCATTCGGGCTTGCGTCGAACAACGTTGAATTTAAATGGATCTTTCGGTTATTTAACACAAAACTTCCACAACACTAAATCGTTGAACAACGTCGATCTATGATCATGGGCGTCTTCATGATTGATTTCGATGTTGAGGACTAGAGTTTGACAGAATGAGTTCTTGAAGTCTTTAGAACCGTAAAGAAGTGTTCCTGAAATAAGGTCGTTGATACTGATGTAAGCAATTGATTGTTTTGTTACAAGTAAGAAAATGATCACGAGTGACTTTTTTGGCTTGAAAGCTGCTGATCAACGTGAATGATTGACTGTTGAGCGAGAAGTCGATGACGCTTTGCCTGAAAAAAGATTGCGAATAAATCGGTTGTTCATGTTGAAATCAAAGGTTATGGAAAGCGTAGATGATTTCAAAGGTTCTGAGAAACTCACGAATCAAACAGTTGGAACAGAAAACGAATATTCAAACGCGCAAAAGTAATAGTGACTTTAACGTTATAACTTCTCTTGAACTCAAGATTAATTCGAATTGTTGATTTGTATAAAAAGCTTAAGCCACTTATCGAAAACGTTGTTTCAGATGATGACTAGCTGGCAACGTTGTTTGGGCACATTTTTTCAATTACAGTAACACGCTTTAGACGTGATTTTTGATTTCTTCGATCAAACACTATTTGCAACAAGAAGGTTGTCAATGACGTAAATCCTGCTTTGCAATCATTGAAGCATAATGACCGCTTTCCTGACTTATAAGTTCGTTGTGTGTACCCGCTTCGACAACTCGTCCGTTTCGAATGAAAAAGATTTGATCAGCGTGTTGAATTGAAGATAAACGATGTGCAATTGATATCACTCAAGAAACTTTCACCAGTTTTTGTGAATAAGAAGTTGCAGTCCCTAATCAAATCAAATGTTCAAGAAAGACTTATCTCGATTAACAACCCATGAGTTACAAGAAAAAGTTAAAGCACTGAATATCAAATATTTTAGAGGAGTTTTTATGATGGATACCCTCCCAAATAAAATTAATAATAATGAAGTTGGTATTGTTCACTTACAAGCAGTGCTTGTCATCGGTACCCGCTGTAATTTGATGTCGTTGGTATCAATCGACGCGTCTTGATGAGCTTAACATTAGAGTGATCGAGAAAGTAGTCGAAAGGTCGGCAAACAACGTTACGCACTATTTGCCTCATCAGATTGTTTTGGAAGAAAGCTCCGTGACAACAAAGATCAGATTGGTTTATGATGCATCAGCCCACTTGGAGGGAACGTCAGCCTCAATGAGTGCATGTTTCGGCGTCATTTGTTCACCAAGTCTTCTTGCAATGCCCCTGAAAAGTCACATGGAACAGCGTGATGATACGAAAAGAACTGATTCAAGACGTTTACGTCGACAATTTTGCGGCGACATACTCTGACGAGAAACCAGCAAGCGAGTATTCAAAACGAGTTCATTCGGTACTTCAAGACGCATCATTCACGTTACGCGAATATTACTCCAATAGCACCGAAGTTACGACACAACTCGAACCGGAAAACGTCGACAAACAGACGAAAATTTTGGGAATGATTTGGGACACGAAAACGACAAGCTCCAACTAAATCTCGCGGCTCAAAATTCGACACACCCGACCAAACGGAAAGCTCTCAGCACAATTGCAAGTCATTTCGATTAACTTGGAATCACAGCTCCGGTGGTCGTCTTGTCAGCTAAGCGATTGATACAAAAGATTTGGACGCACAAACGGGAAGACAGTTTACCGGAAGAGTTTGTCAAGCGATGGAAAGAAGTGGGGGACGAGTAGCACGGAAAGCTCGACATTCCCCGATTCACGACCACACATCCTATCGTTTCACCCACGTTACATCTATTCAGGAGCGCCAGTAGTTGCGCATTTGGAGCAGTGGCTTATTTGCAAACCAGAAACACAACGACAACAAGTGCTCTCCTTTGATGGCAAAATCACGTCCCGCACCGCTGAAACAAACGAGAGAGCGGTTCAAGCCGACGATCTTCTCAATATTGAACAATGGAAGTTTGGATCCATAAGGAAAATGAGTTTATTGACAGAGTACAAAACATGTGTTCATTAATGTCTAAGCGTTCAATTGGAGTTTCGTATACGATTGAGATGTGGAAGATGGACCGTGTTCGAGTTCGAATTTGAAGAGTGCATCGCGGGCTCGAGCTTTGCGACGTTCACTTTCATACTTGAGTACGAGAAGAACGGGAACGAGAATGAAAAGGACAATAAACAAAGTAATAATTAGGGAATATAGAACATGGCTGTAACGGATATGTGGGTTTGAAGTCAGTTCAGACGATTCAAATGAATCCAACCAATGGACTCGCGGCTTGAAAGCTTTGGCGACGATTTTGACGATGAAACACGGCGTTCGAACTTGTTCTAATCGACCGTCCACTAAAAGATCACTGATCGCAGGGAAAACCTGAAACTCAAAGAATAATCTACGAAACTAAACTCCTTCTTCTAACCATCTCATTCGTCCAGCAGCTCTCGGTGAATCCATAACGTGGATGAGTGGAAAGAAATTGAAGTCTGACACGAGTGGCGTTGTTCGAAGTTTCCGTATTTTGTCGAAAATTCAATTCGACTCGGCGTTCCAGTAGTTCTTCCACGCGCTTGAATTCGTATTTTTGGTCGAGGACGTCCGACATTTGATGGGATAAGACGAAACGAAACGGTTCAGTGCAATTGAGTTGGCACGTGCTCGTCGTATTTTGGCTTTCGTAAACAATGGGATGGAGATTCACTGTTACAGTCAAAATATATTCAGTCGGACTAGCAATACAAGGGTTGATTTGAAGACCGATAAATAGAAAAATAAGGAATCCAATCGCTTTCATTTTCGAAACAACGGATACAATTGAACGTATAGCCGAACGCTTCGCTGTTGAAGTCCACTTTTATGTGACCGTCGAACGACTCGATTGCTCAGATCTGTGACATAACAAAGGTTGATTGCAAGCAGTAAACCAATCTGGTAGCTTCACGCCGAAAAGACGAGAGGAATAATAACACCTTTGTGACATCAATCAGCATAGAAAGCTCGAGGATAAAAGCGGGCGTTTGAATGGTCTACAGCGAACTCTTTACTCATGGCGGCTTTCATTGATTTTAGTTAGAAAACTACAAATGATGAATAATACAACAAGCTTGTTGACATTGATGGTTCGTTTGATTAGAAACTTTCCCATCGAACAATTCACTTACTCAACTGACACTATTCATAATCTGATTGACTGTTTCATTCAATTGCACTCTTGAATTGTTATACGGAACTTCAGTTTTGTCACTTTGGATTGATTGCTTATCGATCATAAAATCTTGGAGCTTCAAAACGTTCAATAACCTTCTCTGGAAACAATACACTTGTGTGCGTCTGAACTATTGGAAAAAACGACGGAAGTCTATTGCTTAATACCCGTAATTTTGCATTAGTAAGAGGATTTGCAACAATGAAAAACGTATGTGCATAAAAGTACCATTATTGCTAATACCCGTCTAAAAACAGGCGGTTTACGTGACTGAGCTGCCGAATTGGAACACTAACTGATGACCAACAAAATCCAATTGTCCAATGGGAATTCCTGCAAAATTACAAACAATTCGAACACTATAACCTTTTAATTGAGTCTCTAAATTGAGCACAAAACTTTTGCTAATACCAGACGAATACTCGTCTTCATCCTTTCTCTATCTTCATCGACCATTTCACGTATACTCGACAATGGTAGGGAACAAGTGAAATTAAGTGTGCGCTAGAAAGTACAAGCATTGCATTATTAAACGCTATATCGAAGTTTGTTCCCATGTGCCTTGAGGTCTCGTATTTTCCCCGACAGCAAGTAGGCTAATTTTATGTCACTGCGAACCGTCGAATAACAAAAGGCGTGTAGTTCGGAAGCGCGTCAACTTTGTATGAATTTGTAATTACATTGCGACCCTCGAATACCACTGCGTTTTCCTTGAATTAACTGTATGAACGAAAAGCAAAGAATTGTCGTCTTTGCAGTGTCCAATTAAATTTGAACCATCCACCATCTATGAAATCCTTGGTCATATCATCGTGCCAATAAACCACAGGCGGCGCACGTTGTTTAAACTGCAAGCTGACTCCACTTTTCTTTCACGTACCATCTAACAAGGAATCGAATGGTTTCGATTACACGTCTTTGCAATGAATAATTTATAGCCACCTTGTTTTTGCCACTTTCACAATAAAAGAACGTAAACCTGTTTGCTCCACTTGTTAGAGACCGACTTCATTCCATACCCACTTTTCAACTTCGCTCCCTTGTATTTATGCATTGAAGAAATGGGTGGTTCTGAGACTTTGTTTGATTTGTTGATGAATTGTATCTCAGTATGTTAATGCACAATCGCTGTCTTCTTCAAGCACAAAACCGACTATTTTCGTTTACATGTTCATAATTAACGAACAATTTAAACACCGACCCTCTCGATACCAATTATCAGAAGTCGGTTTTATTGGTTGTCTATTCGGTAGAGATGAGATTTGCGGTTACTATCTTGACGCTTAATTATTCGTCATCTCTATTTTCTTCAGGAACTAATGTTTTCTGAATTAAATTAAAGATTAATTGTCTTGTTCCCAGATGTTAGTTTCGACCAAAAACCATTGTTATTCCTATAATTCTGTGTTATTGATCATGTCGTTAATTAATCGATGTTAAGTTTGTTCTGTGTAGGAATTCTTTCACTAAACTACTCAACAAACGACGTGCATCTGAATTCAGAAAGCCCTCGTTGAAGAAAGTCGTCCAACGTTTAACAGCCTTCAAGTGCCAAAAGTTTGATGAAGAGAACACCGAAACGGCGTGGATCTTCATTGTTACTTTTACTGACTTCATAATATGACTAGTCGCGCTTAACGTAACACGCCTTCTGCTTATTGTTCTTTTCCGTTTCTTTTAACTTTTCTTCGTTGGCACTCTCGTCCACTAGGCAGTTAAACTTACAATTTCGAAGTTCCCTATATCTTTCTTTGGCTCAGATACAGTTTCGCTTTAGGATTGTTTGTTTTTCGGCGAACGTTCCGAATCGTAAACAGAAACATTTGTTCGCCTTGAGCAACAACCATCAAATGATGTAGTCGCGCGAATGAATCACCTTTCAATGTAGCAAATATTTGGACTTTTTCTATTCAAATTCGTCGAGATATGAAGTCTTGTTTATCATTTTTTGTGCGTGTATCCACCGTGTTTTGAGAATTAATTTGAATGGCCGAATTATGCAGTCGCTCTCTGTTCTCACGTTTCTTCATTTCCGCTAAGAAGATCAGTTCCTCTTATTGCGTTGCGTAGGTAACTCAAAAACTCCAAAATAAGAAACAAAAAAGACGTGGAAATCTTGAAGCAGCGAGAGGGCTTCGCATTGTCGCTCGCGACATTCTGCCAAACGTTGTTTCCGTGTACCCTTTGTTGAAGTTCTTAAACTTTGTTCGTAGATGAAGATCTACCGTTTAATCGGTTAGTCGATATCTGTGGTAGTTGACTTCGCTTTGAACCTGCAAATTGAACGGCAAATGCAAACGACTTGCTTTTGGAATTCGCTGGCTTTTATTGAAGTTGTAATCGATTGTACAGTGGCTCAACGTTTTGCTCAAGAATCGTACTTCTTTGTTCTACTTCAGTATCTTTGGTCGTCGTCCTGAAGAGGATACGGGCGCGGTTAGTCAACGTGGGTTTCGAACTCACGTAGTCACCGCGTCCGTTTCCATTTTATTGTAATCGAGATGTCTTTTTACGAAGACGAACTTTTGGTAAAACAGAAATTACTGAATGCTAGCTATGAAGAAAAAGAGGTAGTCATTTTGGCGAAGTGCTAAAACATTAGCTTTTGTTTAGAACTTGGTACTTGCGTTGAATGCGAAATTCGAAATTACTGATGTTCTACCACCACCCAATCATGAAGATCTGCACGTGTTGATTATGGCCGTCGCCTACATGCTGTTGTTTATTTTGGGAACCTGTGGAAATGTAGCTGTTTTAACTACAATCTATCACGTTGTAAGTCTCCAAGTGTAATTACTAGGGATTTGCGAAAGGAAATTGCTCATTTGCAGATCTTAATTCTTATTGTTCGTTTAAGTGGATTCAATTGTTTATTTTAGGTGCGCTCAAGACGAGCTAATTTGGATAATACTTTAATCTATGTTATTGTTCTTTCGTGCGTCGACTTCGGCGTGTGTCTTTCACTTCCGTTGACGGTTATCGACCAGGTGGGTTCTAGAGAAGGGTATAAGATTTCCGTTTGAATGCCCACGTTTTATTACAAAAACGTCTTCGTTGCACAACCGCCATCGTCTCGCCTACACACAATGGACAAGAAACGATCTTATTTTTGACCATAGGTGCCAAATTAAGTACCGGATAGAATTTCACACCTTTTTACTAACAACGAATTTCATGTTCCACTTCAAAGAAATTAACAACTTTAGTAATTTAAACAACAAGAAGACTGATAAAAGCGTTTATTGCATGATAAATGACATCGAGACATTACAGATTCTCGGATTCTGGATGTTTGGTTCTATGGTTTGCAAGTTACACGCTGTGCTGGAGAACTTCGGCAAAATCCTCTCCGCTTTGATTCTTACTGCCATGGCATTTGATCGATTTGCCGGAGTTTGTCATCCGCAGAAAAAATACCTAAGATCGACAAAATTTGCTGTTTGCATCCTCCTCGGTGTGACGTCCAAATTTGGCAGCTAATAACAGTGAGTTGCAGGTCTATCCGCCTACGCATTAGTCACCTTATGTCCATTGTTATGGAGCTTCACATCAAACGAAGTGATTCTGTTCGAGAAAGAAACCGCGTTGTTCAAGGTGACGAGAATGAAGATTGAAAAATGTACAATGATGAGCATATCATCACAAATATTCACCATGTTTACTGTATTTCTCTTCGTTCTTTGTTATTTGGTTCCTCTTTTCTTGGTGACCTTCTTCTACTCACGACTATTAGGCAAACTGCGACAACACGCTCGTCAGTTTACGGTCGGTTTATATCTCGTATAACTGTTCGCGAGTTATACTATTTCAGGCAAGTCACATACCATTGATGCGTATTTCGCTCTACACATTGGCTGTTGCCTGTTTCTATTTTATATGCTGGACACCGTTTTGGGTTGCAACTGCATTTGCGGTTTATCTCGAGTACTTTGGCGAAAAAGACAGCAGCGTTCCACCAGTTTTTGTTTATTGCATGTACTTCATTCATGCGCTTCCCTTCACAAACTCTGCCGTAAATTGGATTCTCTACGGTGAGTCTTCAGACTATAGATTTGACATTTCGTTTTAGGTGCCTTAAACAGTCAATTGCAACATCGATATCGAGGCGGAAGACCAGCTGAAACAGTAACATTGATGGCAAACGGAAACAGTAACTGTCCAACAATCAAAACTGCGCCTTCAGTTAATGGGACCAATTCGCAACGAGTGAGTTTACGAAACAAAATCAATTAATCTGTTGAATAGCCGTTGCAAATGTCTTTATCTCAATGTGGTTACAATCGTCCATCGAACACGTCGTTCTGTTTACGCTCAGAGGTGCACGATGTGAACACTCAGACCGATTTGACCAGTCGACATTTCAAAATCAAAAACGAGTCACAAAATCCGATATCTGAAGACACCACAAGTGCCGATATTCTTATCAACACTATCGATGAAGCAACCTTTTTGTAATCGTTCCATCTACTTGTATACATACTCTTTTGTTCAAATCATCTTCACGTGTCATTTGACTTATCAGTTGACCATTTGAAATCACTTTGAACTACTTTTCTGTAGTTAAAGCTGTTCGTTTGTTCAGTCGAAATTCACGACGCGTTAATCTCCAGTCATTTCGAGCATTGCAACGCCTTTAGGACGAGGTAATTGCCATTTTCTGTGAACGGGTCTGCGACGAAATGCGAATACATTTGTAACACCAATTTAGCCCCCATTTGTTCGGTTGATATTACCCGTGTGCTTTTCTTTCATTAGAAATAAACTCCTTTATTAGCGATTTGAAGTGCCAAACAGCGAAAAGGCCCGAATTCGGTTTTAATTGGACGGAACGAGTACTCCAACGTCGGTTTGCTCTTTTTATCGATCGGCAGCTTAATTACAACGACTCGTGGGACTTTGACTCTTTTGACGGATTAACAGAAAAACAAATTGTTTTGGTAATTTAAAGGCCGTTAAAGTAAACTTAATGCAATTTGTTTTCGAGGGCAACGGTCTTCGGTGTTGTTCTCACGTTGATCGAATTGCTCTTGTGCAATCCGACACCCTTTAAAACTCTTGTTATGGTTATTTAACCACAAGGTCAATCTTTGTGTCGAGAAAATTGTTGTTTTAAGTATTGGGTTGAATTCCTTTGCAAAGCCAGAAAGTTTGGGAATCGTTGAGAATTCGCGCAAATTTCCGCTCTACATTCAACCGAAGTGCTAACAATCGGAAATTGACTTTGGTGCGCCGCCGATTGCCACTCAATTTGGCTAATTATTAGCCGCTACTCGCTCATTCAATTTGGTCACTTTACAGCCTTCGTACCGTAACAAAAACCTTGGCGAATTCTTGAAGAAACAAAATGCATGTAGGTAGTTAAAAGGGCGTTTAATGCGTAAAGGTAGTTTTAACATTAATTAGTTGAGTAGTGAAATTGAGATGGTGGATAAATAGCAGAGTGAGAAGGTTGAGCCATGGCTATGTGCAAAGTGGATGTGTTCGAACTGAGATCGTTTGCTTGTCGTTTTGATGACGATCGAATTGAAAGCGACGAGTCAGTTCCGAAGTTTTGCATATGTGTGCTCCACGGATTCATTGTCAGTTTGTCTGCGTCGATTGATTTGTGCAGAAGTTTGTCGCGAGTTTTGCGAACTTCGATCTCATCGTTCTCATCTTCATCCTCGTCACCGTCCATTTCATCTTTATCGACGCTATCCAAATGTGCTGCAGCTTCCAAACTTTTCTTGTGCATACCTTAAACCGAATACTTAAGAGGAATCCATTTTGCGCTAACAAACCAAGTAGCCAAGGGGCAGCCGATTCGGACGGATCACCAGTTTCGTTGGATTTTGTGATTGTGTCCGGAAGTGGAAGCGAATGACGTACCATTGCACCATAAAGTCCGTATTCCGCCATTATCGTGCTCTTTCCCCACGTTTTTTCGGTTTTCCTCCATTTAGCTCTACGATTTTGAAACCAAACCTGAAGATTGAATTGGATAGATTCATAAGATTGGAATACGAACTTGAATACGATCTTCGGGCAGCTCGGTTTTGCTGGCCAACATTTCACGAGAATACATGTCGGGATAGTGTGCTTCTTTGAAGGCTTTTTCCAACTCTTCCACTTGGTATTGAGTGAAAATCGTGCGATGACGACGTTTTTTACGTTTCGAATGACTGTTCATACCGTTAGATGTTGGTTCGGGCTCTGAACGAAGTTTGGGCTCATCCGAACGTTTGATGTTGTTGGAACGGCTGGATTTTGCCGTCAGATTGTTATCAAAGAGGCCGAAAGCTAAAAGAAGGTTTTTTAATCGATAAAGTGACAAATAAGACAATAATAACTACTTTGCGCAAGATCCATAGAATATAGAAGAATACTTCGCAGCTGAACTTACAATCACAATTGCTGGCTGACGCATAATCAAATTGCGGTAGATGTCCAACAAAACCATTGGAAGAAACTTCCAAAGGAAATAGCTGAGTGGAGTTGATGCCGTTTATTGTGCTGCAACTCTGACCGCCACCAATGATACTCGACTGATCGAGAAAACAAGTAGATGGATAAGTGTGGGATGAAGGCATAAAATAGGCGGCAGATGGAACTGTTGAATCGTCGATTTGCTCGCTGGTGGTTGAACGCATCGGCATTCCAACGGCGGCCGCAACGTTCATAGCCGCATTACCCAAACCGAGAATCTCTTGAATAGCAAAAGGTGTACGACCGTTATAGCCGGGGGTATGAAACGGTGCAGTCGGAAGTTGCAAGGAGTTTGACATTGCCACCAAATTGTCAGTGTTGTTGTGTGAACGGTTGGGTAACATTTCAAAAAGAAGTGTTCGAAATCAGAAGGCTTAATAAGCTCAACAGGAAAATGACTAATTATGCTCAAAAAAACAATAATAATCTACGGTTTGATGTGCTGTAGAGTTCAGTGAACAAGCTTTTGCGTTCAACTGTCGATAGAATGTGGAGAGGAGGAGATGGTCCTGAAGTCCGTTTTCTCGCGAATTGTCGTTTAACTAATCGCTCGTGCACTTCGCTCGTCTTCGTTGTCTGTTTCCTCCTCTTGACTTCTTTCTGTGTACGGTATTCGTGCTTCTCAGTCGCAACTCAAACGGAGAGCAACGTATTTCGTTGTTTATTAGCCAATCAGCGGACCCAAACGCCGCCTCGGCCGGCAATTAGACGCGTTTTCTCGAGACATTTTTGGTTGCGCTCAAGAATTGGGAGGAGTTTCGTGCACGTGCTCGTTGACATCTTTTCGTTCGATCCGTAATGTCAAAATTGACCGTACAAATGAGTCGAAATTTAGCTAATTTCCGCTAATGATCAATGGAAAGAAGCGTTTGCTGTTCATGAAAACAATTCAACGAAGAATGAGGTTTGTAATTCGAGGGCAATATCACAACCTTCCAACTATTCGCCGTTTAGAAGTCAATCTCTCATATCCTTTAAAGGGATTCTGGCATTCAGCGATAAGATCGTTTGCGAACAAAATAGCTCAAAATTGATAACCAGTTTAAATGCTCTTTTGTCTCGATTAACAACTTCTATGTGAATTATTAACAATTATGTTAAGAGAAAATTGCTTTCAATCTCAATCGTCTTTACATATCAATAGATAAGAGCCTGTAAACTGCGTTGAAATGGTTGCTTAGTAAGAACAGTAAGGTTCTTGAAGATGTTTTATTGGACCAATATATGTCATAATGAAACGATGTTACCAGATCTTGATAGTTGAAAATATCAACAGACCGTTACTGTTGAACCCGATTCATTGCTGCACTCATCGTCAATTAAGAAGAAACGACCTCGATAAAAGGTGAGTTAATTGTGCAGAAAGGAGCTCACAAATTGGCGCAAAATGCTGTCACAATGAGTGTACAAAATTACTGTAAAACGACCAGAAACGGAGGTCGTTGTTTACAAATAACTTGTTGGCTGCGCGTATTTCCCTCCTATTGTTCGATCCAATTGCATCACCTTGTGGTCGTTGAGAACAACGAGACTCGTTAAGGTCAAGCGCATCGTGTGGCCAAATCGACTGGTTGCAGGATAATGAGTCTTGTACTCGAGAGTAATTAATTTGACGCCAAATAAGGTGAGATCGAAAGTCGAGGGTTTGGGAATTCCGGTCAACTTCTCCAGAATATTGTGTCGTTTTACCGTCGTAATGGATGAGTGTAATTACCGTATTACAAGCATAGTTTAGAAAATATCGTTTACAAGTTCGTTTGTTTTTATCGAACATAAACTTTGAGACGAAGATGCTACTCGGTACTTGTTGCTGACGTCGACTTAAAGCGCTTGCTAGTGAATGCAAGAGCCGGTTCTCTATGCCACGTCAAATTGAAACCATCGAGGACGTTTAAAACGATTGCACTGATGTTGTTAACGCTCGTATTCGAGTAATTCTTTCTACTGCGATTGAGTGTCTTTTTTTGAGCCGCAAAAGAAAGTGTGTCAACGGTGGAGGGCTGTGAAAAAAATACAAAATCTTCAGTGACATCGAACGCATGCAAAAAAACTCACAATTGCTGGCGGTTTGTCGGCAGGAATCGTGCTTTTGCGTGACTTGCGGCAAATGACGTGCAAGACGCTTTTTGGGATGTGCGGATAAGAACTTCTTTGGCGCATGAAATAGCAGTCGATACGCCGTCTTCCAAGTGCGCACTTCCAAATTGATTTGCGTCGCGCAAAAATCTGAACAGACGAAGAAGAGAGCGCCAAAATCCCGTTGTCGCATAATTTTCTTTTGGGCGAACTGCAATTTGCGTTCCAACGTTGACTTTGATTGCTTGAGAAATCAATTTTCGATTTGCTAATGAAGTTAACAGGAGACCGCGAAAATATCCGGATCGTCAGTTTGCTCGGCCAAAAATCAAACGCGCCGACTGGTGGCCAGGCGTCCGGAAAAGGTTGCCGTCTTGTCATTGTCCGCTCCAACGCCCCAAAGAGTCATCATCCGTGTCAGCGTTTGGCTTTTTCGTTCAACTCCAAAGATCTTTTCTTTCGGGATTTTGTAGCTCCAAAGTCGTAATTAGACTTTTAGGAAAATGATAATCCGGAAATTTGTTCTCCTTGGACTCATCACAACGCTGTTTATCGGCCCGTCAAATGGCGAGCTCTTCACATCGATGGCCGATCTGCAGCGTTTGTTGCAAGCGGAGAAGGACATACCGAAAGTAATTAACGACTACATTGCATCCGAGAATGAACGTTTAAACGACCTGAAAAAGTGGGTTTTAAATAGACATTCATGTGCAATTTACGTTTACAGAATGGTCGAAAAGTATCGATCGAAGAATTCGGATGTGCACAAAAATCTGGAGAGTGTTTCCAATCCTATCAATGCTTTTCGAATGATCAAACGTTTATCCGAAACGTGGAGAACATTGCAAGATAAGATGCGAAGTGATCGAACTGAAGAGTTTCTTAAAAACGTTTCCTACGCCGGTCGAGTCCAATTTCCTGAAGAAGTGAGTTGTCGACGTTTAGTACAGATGTTGAATAAAAGTCTAGGAGGATCTGAGTGGTGCCGCTGTCGGTCTGCTTCGACTTCAAGATACCTATCGCTTGGATACGAAAGATTTGGCTAATGGCGTGGTTGCAAAGTTGAAGACAAGCAAAGAGCTGTCCGGTAAACACTTCATTCAGAGCGATTATCTTCTTGTTTTTTTCCAGCAAGTGATTGTTTCGAAATTGGTCGGTTGGCATACAACAACGAAGATTACTATCACACATTGCTGTGGATGGATGAGGCAATGGAACGTTCGAAACGCGAAAATCCTCCAACAGCAACCGAAGCCGACATTCTCGAGTATTTGGCTTTTGCTTTGTATAAACAAGACAATGTGAAACGTGCACTACTCGCCACTGATCGCCTCTATCAACTCCGACCCAATCATCCACGTGCAAAAGGAAACATCAAATGGTACGAAGACCAGTTGTTGGATGAAGGTGTCCGAAGATCTGAATTTCGTCGCAATATTCCACCATTAGTTAATCTCCGACCCACCGACAATATGGACACTCAAGAACGAAACACCTACGAAGCGTTGTGTCGAAATGAAGTACCTGTGGTGAGTACAATCGATAAAGATCGAATAAAACGATTTCAGAGCACCAAAGAGACTTCAAAACTCTATTGTTATTATAAACGAGATCGACCGTTCTTGAGAATTGCACCTTTCAAAGTCGAAATTTTACGTTTCAATCCGTTGGCCGTGTTGTTCAAAAACGTTATTAGTGACGACGAAATAGAAACTATCCAACAACTTGCGGCTCCCAAACTCGCTCGTGCCACAGTTCAAAACAGTCAAACCGGGCAGCTGGAAACCGCTTCATATCGAATCAGCAAAAGTGCGTGGTTGAAAGGAAGTGCACACGAAGTGGTTGAACGAGTCAACAATCGAATCGAACAAATGACTAATCTTGAAATGGAAACGGCCGAAGAACTGCAAATTGCTAACTACGGAATTGCCGGTCACTATGATGCACATTTCGACTTCGCACGAGTACGTCAACAATTGGCATCCAATAAAATCGTCATTATAATTTCAGAAAGAAGAAACAAAAGCGTTCAGTGATCTGGGAACTGGCAATCGAATTGCTACAGTACTTTTTTATGTGAGTTTGTTTTTGAGTTAAGAAAAACGAAGTTCGACTTCAGATGTCGAAACCCGAGAAAGGCGGTGGTACCGTGTTCACTGAGATTAAAACGACGGTGATGCCTTCAAAGAACGACGCGCTTTTCTGGTACAATCTCATGCGAAATGGTGAAGGTGATTTGCGTACTCGTCATGCCGCTTGTCCTGTTCTGTTAGGAGTCAAATGGGTGTCAAACAAGTGGATTCACGAAGCAGGTCAAGAGTTTCGTCGACCTTGTGGTTTGAAACCATCGGTTTACGAGCGTTATGTTGGTGATCTCGGTGGTCCGGAACCACGAAATCATCCAAATCTCAGTCCCTATTAGATTTTTAAAGCTCCACTCCAACCGAATGTGCTAAAATGTCATTGATGACTTTCAAATCTTGTTACTGTTATTATTTATTTCGCATAATCCTTCTCTTGCCAACTTTATCGAAATCTTAACTAGTGCATATTCTAATTAGGTGCCTTACTACTTACCGGAATTGCCAAATGGTTTTTTCATCAACTTTTTCTACACGCAGTTATCGGTTCTTTCTTATTGTTTAGTGACTTCCGAAAAACAAGTGCGTTTACTACACAGGTTACGAGTATCGTTTTGTTGAGCATATAAATGTGTTTTACTGAATAATTTATTGACTGCACCCAATCCCAAAAGAAGCAGTTTGTTGGAACAAATAACAAGAGATCATTACTTGTGAGATCAATCGAACGAAAGCCACGATATTGACTAGGAACTAAAGCATCACTTACAATCGAAATATGATTATGATCAAGGAAACCGATTGTTTAGTACCGTTACAATCTGCAAGCAGTTTATAGTTATACGAAATAGGCAAGTTGGATGATGCAGAAGTGAGCGAAATTTGCAACGAATTAACAAGAAATAAGAAATTCACGTGTTGAGATGCTTGAAAGAAAGCCCGATACGTGTGATGATTAATAAATCGCCTCAAAACTTTTATATGCAGGGAACGACGGACTTCGACGAATAGTTTTACGCGGCAAAGCTTCCAACTTCTCCAAGACGTCGTTAAATGACTTTCGATCCGACGGTGTTGTCGACCAACATTGCATCAAAAGCATCTGTAAATACGAAGATAACTAGTGTTCAAATGAGCTTCTTACTTTTGCATCGCGATTAACATTCAATTTGCCGATGCTTGATTTCATTCCGAATCCGACGTTCCAGATCACCGTTTGCAATTCCACTCCTTCGAACGGATACTTTCGAGTGAGCAGTTCATACCAAATTGTTCTGAAACTTGAGTTCAGCAACGAGTTGAATGAAAACCACCAACCCGAAAGCGAACAAGTCGGTTTTCTCGTTGAAGTGGAAGCCGTCGAGTTGATCGCTCAAACATCGAATGTTCTCCGGAGCTTGATATGCGAGCCAGTTTTGTGGGAATACAAAGCCATTGTTTCTAAAGTCTAGAATAACATTGTTGTCGAATTATAACCTACTTTTTGAGAGATAACAAACGTTTCACGTTCAACAAACCAAAATCGGTGATGATAATTTTTCGATTTTCGATGAAAATGTTTTTGGTTCGAAGATCTTTGTGAATGATATTACGAGCATGGAGATAAGAGACCGCCTAAAACACCGCCAATCACCCACGAGCTTCTGTTTCTAGTACCTGGCAAATTTGTTTTGCGTAGTCGACCGCATCGTTGAATTCGATTCCATCCTTGGCCGGAGCTTCGTGTAAAATGCTGTGCAATGATGGACCGCGAATTCGCTCCATCACCAGTCCGTATTTGCCGGAATCAAGAACATATCCACAAAAGAAGACCAAATTTTCGTGTCGTGCATTTTGGAAGCACGCGGTTTCTTGCTTGAAGATCTCCAGACGTTTCTCCTCTTCTATATGTTCCATGTGCAAAAATTTGATGGCCGCTAATCCGAAATGTTCAATTTGATAAACCTGCAACAGAAATCAATAGCCAACTAGTAAATGGAAAGAACATACATCACCAAATGATCCTCGACCGATTAGTTGCTCGACTTTGATTTCGCGAAACGGGATCGACAGTTCGCGCCAGGTATTTCCGTGTCGAATCGTCCACATGTTCCAAGATCGACGTTCCCATTTGTGCGAACCCGAGAACACCGTGCTTCCGTTGCTGATAGAAGACTTCGCAGATTCACCATCGGAATCTGTCATGGTTGATAGCTCTGGAAAAGTAAACTGTTTTGTACGGGAAGGAAGATCAGCAGTTCGTGGCGGTGCCATTAGCCGATCCATACTCGTGGGCTGAGGGGGATGGACGGAAATTGTAGGGACCAAAGTAGTGCCATTAATAGCCGCTTAAACGCATTTTCAGTTTTTAACATCAATTTTAACGGAAAAAAGGAAATTCGAAATGTTACCCGGAGTCGACGGCGCAGAGCTGTTGGTCGATGATGAACTATCGGCGACTGTTGGTGTTGGAGGATCGGTGTACTGAATGATTGGCATATCGTTGAGCGATTTCGATGTTCCAATGCTCGGAGCCCATGTGTCCTGAAAATCGGTGATTGAGAGTAAAACTTCGAATGTGCACAATTGATTACTTGACTCGATGAAATGACCATATGAGTGAGAAGTTCCTTGAAATGTTTGGCAGTTAGACCGCAGTTGTCCGGAACTCGAGGTCTGCATTCGGAATGAACGCCAACTCTAAAACAACAACTGCACCAACATAAAATTGACCACTCACTTGCAACTGCGACATTTCTCGAACGTCGATAAGAATGACATCGAACCGTTGCAAATCATACACTTCGACTTGTTCGGATTCTTGCATCTCTTCAACGACCAAACATGCGGAATGTTGTGAGTGGGCATGTTCAGCCGAACCGGGTTCGGCCTCCCACTCTCGGTCGCACTACTGGAAGACTGCGTCGTGATTGTTATCTAGTAGAACAATCGAATCAATGGCTTTCCTCAAACCCAGTGACCAAACGGAAACCTCTGAAGTTAATCGTAGAATAATAAATCCAACAGTCGTTTGTCACGCGTTGAAAAATAAAATGTTCACAGTAAAAATCAACCGTTCGGTAACAATTGTTGTTCTAACTGTTGGCACACTTGTTTGTGAGGTGTGAGGTTCGAACGGGCGACAATCAACCTCCAACAACAATGAGCTGCGTCTTCAAAGAGCACCATCGAAACGAACTGTGGTGGATCGATTTTTTCTAACGAGCTTCGATGTTGAATGAGAAGACTCGAATTATTTTGTCAATTTATACTCTCTAATGAGCTCTGATTCATCGCCCGAAACATCGAGAATGGAGGCGGACATCGAAGACATCGGTCGAGATCCACGTCAACGTTTCGCGTATCAGTTTCCGTTGATTCAAACCATGCGCAAGAAGAAAGGTGCTGCCGTTGACACGGCCGGATGTCATATGTTGGCTGATCGGGATGCTGATCCGGCGGTTCAACGTTTTCAAACGTTCATTTCGCTTCTGCTGTCGCCGCGCACAAAAGACGAAAAAACTGCCGAAGCTGTTGCAGTAAGTTGCTCATCTTTGCGAGGTTGGACATTTTGTTTAGAATCTGCGGGCTCACGGACTAACTGTGGACAACATGATTCGAACATCCGTCGACGAGATTGGCCGCATGATCAAAATGGTGGGAATGTGGCAAACGGTAAGTCACTTTTAACATCAAACTGTTGACTGTGATTCTCCAGAAAGCAAAATACATTAAAGAGGACTCTCTTATTTTGCGTGATCAGTACAATCGTGAAGTGCCACACGAATTGGATCAACTGTTGGCTTTGCGCGGTGTTGGACCAAAAATTGCAAACTTGACTTTGGTTCACTGCTACGATTCTGCCGACTACATCGGAGTCGATGTTCACGTACATCGCATTTCGAATCGACTTTGGATCAAGACCACAACTCCAGAGCAAACGGAACGTCAACTTCAGAAAATTGTACCACAGTGAGTCGATTACGATAAACGAAACTATTACTCGTGCTTTTTAGAACACAATGGCGTGATGTGAACGTTGCATTGGTCGGATTTGGACAAACGATTTGTAAAGCGCGACCATTGTGCGATAACTGTCTTCTTCGTCCAACGTGTCCGGTCGGAAAATCGTTCAGCAAAAAGACGACCAAGAAACGTTAAAACTACAGTTGTCATTTATCATGTGTAACTTCTTCTTAACTTTCTTCAATTACCCACTTGTACTCATTCGCTCGTTGATCTCTTGTAAGCACAAACTAACCGCCTATCTTTTCACATAAACTTCAGACTTTTTTCTTCGACATGTTTGTGGTTTGTTAAGGGCACGTTTGGTGATTGTGATTTGCGCTCGAAATGGTGTAGTTTGTTTGGTTTCGACTCGTGTGCTTTCGTTTTAATGCGCGAATATAATTGAGTTGTCGTTTGCTGTGGGCTCATATTTTGTTTTGGCGTCTTGTTGACGGTTTCCTCTTAAGCCTCACTTTAATGAACTCATAGCGTCAGACTGGTAGTTGGCGCCCTGATTATGAGACCGTTTTATTTGCCCAAACTCTAATGCAGGTGTTAGCGCTTTTTGTCTCTTGGAAAAAGCGTTTCCCCATTGACGATGTGGAGTTTGATGTTCTGTCATTCTTTCGAAGCTTATTGGAATCATATTGTGCGGGTATTTCATGTAACCTTTAAAGGGCGCCATCTTTTTTGTCTGATTAATCTACGCGAGTTTGAGGTAGTGAAGTGAGTGCTCACGCACGACTGTGCACTGGAAACCGTCGTTGTAAATGGCGCCGCGATCTCTTTTACTCTCGAACTTCTTCGGTTCCCGCAGCCATTAAAATGCGCGTGTCATACGAGGAAGCGAAAATCGAAGTTGATAAATTTTGTCGGTGGTTTGTAATTCGCGTTTATTGTTGTAGACGTTTTATCGTGAACATTCCGCTTATTATCAAAATTTCGTCAGACGGAAATGATCGGTTTCTTTGCTTGGAATTACGTTCTCGGACGATTTTCCGCCGTTTCTAGAAGACCCTCTCGATTGGCGGCGGTTGTTTGCTTCTTTCAAAGTACACGCGTTCGTTGCATTCTTGTACTGTCTAGCGAATATCGTTGGCGTGTTGGCGTGAACTTTTGCTCAAACTGCGTCTGTTTGAGTTCCTAATCGAATTTGCTTGTTAGACCGAAATCTTACTCGAGACTTTTCAGTTGAATCACTTAATCAAACTTGAGCATCATGGACTGGTTGTACGAGTATGTTGACACGTGGGATTTGATTGTTCTGACGGTTATTGCTGTTATTGCTGGCTATGTGTTCTCCAACTATCGCAACGATAACACTCATGAGTCCTCGGCATCAATGTCCACTTCAACTGCACAGGCAAACAAAACAGATCGATCGTTTTTGGGGCGAATGAAAAGTGAAAATCGAGAGGTTCTCATTTTGTTCGGCTCTCAAACGGGCACGGCAGAAGAATTGGCGGGACGTTTAGCGAAAGATCTTCATCGCTATGGCAAAAAGCCATTGGTTATGGACCCGGAAGAGATCGATGTAGAAGATCTTCCCAAAATCACAGGTTTTTTGATCGGTTTCCATCGATAATTTGATTTGATTTTCTAGAAATCGAGAACCCGCTTTTGGTTTTGTGCGTTGCAACATACGGTGAAGGTGATCCAACGGACAACGCGCAATCTCTGTTCGAATTTATTAGCAATAGCGACAGCGATTTTACGGGTCTTAACTATGCGGTATGTACAATTCAACGAGTTTATAGTTATAGAACTTATTTCTAGGTATTTGGATTAGGCAATAAAACTTACGAGCATTTTAACGAAGTGGGCAAGGTCTTCGATAAACGTCTCGAAGAATTGGGAGCAAAGCGGGTCTTTGAATTGGGTCTCGGGGATGATGACGCAAATTTGGAGGAAGATTTCATGCGGTAAGTGTTCGATCAAACTTTCTGAAGCATTTGGATTTTAGATGGCGCGAAGCCTTTTTGCCGTCTTTGGCCGAAACATTCGGATGGGAATTGAGCCAACAGAATGGAAGTGAACGACAATACAAATTGGAGATTTTGGAGGAACCGCCGGCAAATGTTTTTACCGGAGAATATGGACGTATTGGAGCATATGAGCGACAAAGACCGTAAGAAGTTCTTTTGGCTTACAAATAACTAATTTGAAATTAACAGACCGTTCGATCAAAAGAATCCATATCTCTCGACTATTGCAGTGAATCGTGAACTACATCTTCCAGGAAGTGATCGTTCCTGTAGACACATCGAATTTAAAATCGATAGCACACGAGTTCGATACGAAGTCGGAGATCATTTGGGTGTTTTTCCGACCAACGACACGACTCAAGTGAAAACTATTGGAAGTTTATTGGACATCGACTTGGACACCGTCTTTAAACTCATTAATCTTGATCGTAAATTATTAGTTCGGTCAAAAGTTAATGAATTTTGCGTTTAGCTGACAGCTCAAAACGACATCCATTTCCGTGTCCTTGTTCGTATCGTACTGCTTTGAAACACTACGTCGATATTGTGGCACCGGTCAAATCGCATGTGTTACGAGCGTTTGCTGAATTCACATCGGACGAAAAAGAGAAAGAATACTTGATGTTATTAAGCACAGCATCTGAAGAAGGAATGGTGAGACAAATGAAGTTTGTTGTGGAAATCATTGGGACATTTTAGCGCGAATACGCTCAGTTTATCGTGAAAGAACGTCGAAGTGTTGTCGATATTTTGCAACATTTCAGCACGTGTCGTCCGCCAATCGAATTAATTCTCGAGTTGCTTCCGCGTCTACAGGCTCGTTACTATAGTATCTCATCATCGCCAAAGGCCAACAACGAGATTGTTTCCGTCACAGCCGTGGTTCTACGATACAATATCAAGGATCGTGAGATTCGAGGTGTTTGTACGAATTATTTGGCCGAAAAGGAAGTGGGTGACACGTCGCCAATTTTTGTCCGCAAATCGACTATGCGCCTTCCACATCGACATACAACGCCTGTGGTCATGATTGGTCCAGGAACTGGTTATGCGCCATTCCGTGGTTTTATTCAAGAGCGTTCTTGGCACAAAGAACAAGGAAAAGAAGTGGGCGAAATGTTGTTGTTCTTCGGCTGTCGACGTCCGGATCACGATCATATCTACAAGGATGAAATGGATGAATGGGTTCGTCAAGGCGTTCTGTCCAGATGTCATGTCGCATATTCGCGTATTAAAGGTGAGAAAGTTTACGTTCAACATCAAATGTGGGTTGAACGTGAACACATTTGGTCGATCATTCAACGCGGCGGCAACGTCTACGTTTGCGGGTAAGTGGATTTGTTATTTGGATTTAATGATTCAAGTCTTCAGGGATGCGCGCAACATGGCTCGTGATGTCTTGGCAACGCTCATGCGGATATTCCACGAAGTGGGTCAAATGGATGATACGGCTGGACAGAAGTTCATGAAAGATCTTGAACGTCAACGACGCTATCAAGTGGACGTTTGGTCTTGAAGTAACGGAAGAAAGTATTCGAGCTTCTCTAACATTTATCAATTCTTCATTCGGGTCAATTCTCTCAACATGTTTTTGTTTTATTCATATCATAGCCAACCGATATTTTTATTTTATAGCTTAGGGATAAACCTGTGAACTTTTTATTTGGTTGCACGGAGTCGCCAAGTTTACAGTTATTTCGCCATAAACTGTCGGTCTTATTTGAAGTTCATGAATTTACTGTCATCTCGCAGTTGGCCGAGGATTAGAAGTTGCTGTTGCGGCATTCGTGGAGAAGTTTTTCGGATGCAGTTTATTGTGGGTCATGTCGAGAATTGTAAAATAAACCGCGGCGGTGCGTGGCAACTTTGCAGGTGCCGAGATCTTCCGTTTTGGTTCGGATTTGCAGGTGAAATCGACGAACCGGAATATGGTCGGCAAACTAAAAGGATGCGACGATTGAGTTTGGAGGTTCGCCGCTTCCACAACGCGCATTCGAGTCCTTTAATCAAAATGCCGATTTAAACCGGGAGCGTTTACTTGTTGCATTTGGCTAATTGTCGTAAATGACGCTGAAGTGAAATGAGATCGTTCTTCAACATCAGAGCGACTGTACTTGAAGTTCAAAGAAGATTGCACAAACAAGAAAACTGAGGTTATTCAACTGATTATCTGTTCTTGGTATTGTATTTCAAATTCGACGTTTTTCTGATTGGTGAATTGCTTGTGCTTTGTTTTATAACCCTAAAAGCCAATTGCCGATGCTGTTTATGAGGTTCGAAATTGGTTTTGTGACGAATTGACGACCGCAAGGTAGCAAGAGCGGCTTCTTTGCGCCTTTGTTTGCTTGATGGTGCGAATAGTCGTATAAGTCGTCTCGTTGTTCGAAGTAGTCACTTACTTGACAAAATACAAAGGTAAAACGTACTCTTGAATTCAACTTATTGTCATTCTAATCCATTGATCCAATCAGTTACGGCGGTTGGCTTATCTGTGAGTAAAAGTACAAAAACTTCAATATAAACGTCTTAAAGAAAAAAAATCAACACACTGCTACGGCCAATAATTACAGTAAGCTCGTGGGTCGATACTAACGTGTAATTTGAAGTTTTTTAAACGCGTCCCAGGAATCAGTATGGCACGAATTAAAGTGCAAAGTAAAGTTATCGCACGAAGTGGTCGGTAAAATGGCGAAGATTCAACCCGATAATTAAACGACTTTACGTATTGAAGTCGTCCAAGATTACGAAACGATACCCACAATAGCTTTGAATTTTATTCGATTTCAAATCTACGGCCACAGATCAAACCAACAAGTGAGTAGAATTCTCGCAAGATCGACAACGAGTCTATCAAATTGCGCAATGGCACGTAAACCCCATTGAGTGGATTAGTTTTTTAGCGTGTTCTTGACAGTCCTTCTCAAGTTCGAATCTCAACGGTCGACAACAATTGATGTCGTGGCGATGTTGTTTGACCGTACGGGTGCCGTCCGATTTCCTTCCGGCAATGCTATCGAGCTGACTGACAGCTTATACGGCAGTTTGGCGGCCACAAAAAGAACGCGGAAAGGAAAAGCGGACGGGATCTATTGGTTTCCGGCTTGTGACCGTCAGGTCTACTACTCAGTTCGCTCGTCTTCTCGTGTCCTCGGTAATTTTTCAACCACTTGGCCTATCCACCAGAGTTATCGTTTCCTACCACCGTATATGGTTATGTTCTTTGAATCGTTTGTTTATTACGCAAATTCGAATATGCGCCAAAATAAGTTTTCAAAGTTTGTTGATACATTGCGCAATAAGACGATTTGCAAGATATCTTAAACGTACGTTGTCATTAGGATCAAAAGCACGATACTCGCTCTTACCTAGCAATTAAACTGTGCGGTTAAGTTTGCAAAATCACTTGACATTCCAATTGCGTATTTTTGGCCACTAGCTTACGTGTGCTCATCGATCACATTGGAGTATGGTAACAAGGAAGCCTAAAGATGACATTCAAACGAACTTTGTTTTATTTCTCGAATATGCAAGTTTCTGTTCTAATCTTCCGTAATTCGAGGTCTATTTGCGATGAATTCAGTTGCCCTTTGCATTTGCAAAACAATGATTTCCAGGTCGGGAACTGGATTTTCTCGAGATGCAAGAAAAATTCCGAGCGTAGACAAAAGAATCGACAGTCCACTTGCGTCTTTTCTTTCACGACGACAATTCATGGATCGACAAGGTGTACGGTAATGTGGTCAGCCGGCAAAAGGTATCCCGCAGTCCGAAACATGTGTCCAATCCCAGTGGGAGGTTGTTCAAGACAGAACACAACAGGACAAACGACAAGCGACGAAGGACGATGAGGAATTTGACGCGCGGTCGACTGTGGCCCGTTTTTTAATATTAACCCCCTTACAATGTGATCGACGTCCATGGAGTCTGCTGGTCGAGTTGGCGGTCTTTAATAGACTAACGCGATTTGATTCGGGAGACTGTGGCGGAAAGGCCGTTGAGGAAAAGAATAACAGGCCGCATCAAGGCCATCCCGGAGCAATTGAGGAGCTCACTTGTTTGTGTTTGCTATTTCTATCCCAAACCGAAACAGGAGCTTACTTGTTACAAATCGATCCGAAGTATGTCAGTTAATGACTCTAAGGTATTGCGATTTGTATCGCCGCAAAACGCTTCGCACTTGACCGTGATGCTTGTTTGCCCAATGAGGTCAACAGCTTAACGGCACCCGAAAAGCAAACAGCGCCGATTTGAAGATTAGGCTCCGATGATCCAAGGAGACTAATTATACTTACAATTTGTTTACATAATCAATTTGTGTTGGAATTCCTGCTTGTTTTTCTTCAACATCTACAAAATCGAGATTGTTTTCGCTTCACACATCTCTCAGCCGCAACTAGTCGCCTCGTACACGTAAGGGGTCATTTTCGATTCGTTTTCGCCGATTAGAATCGAAATCGAGCGAGAGATTGTCAAAAACTTCTGCTTGAGTAAACTTTCCGCCCGCGATCCAGTTTTACCTTCTCCTCAACGGATCGCTGAGAATGTGGACGGGTACATGTCAGTTGGCAGTCGTTTATGTGACAACTTTACCCACGCAATTCACGATCCGCTGCATCAACAATCGAAATGGGAATAAAACCGATTGCTGTCAAACTCAAAACGACTTTTCAAACGTAATTCTCGTTTTCACACATCGCAAGTGGCTATTTGGTTTCTACAGTAGCAAGTAGATTTGTCGCGTTCTCGACTTCGCATGAACGTGTGAGGTAACACGAAGCCCATAGCGACTAATACCCGTCGAGAAGAAGATAGTAGCGGAGTTTATCCGAGGCCACGCGCTTCAGTCATCCGTCCATCTGTGGTTTTTGCTTCTCTTCCGAAACTGATAGAATGAAGGAAAGAATTGCGCAATGAGCAAAAGTCGCGCTTGAGCTTTGACTTGATCCCGATTTTAATGCCGACAGCTCGTGCACCTGTTCGAACAAACGCGGAGATTGTTCGATTTGACCACAGTGCTCAGACAGTTTCCAAATTTCCTACTAATACGGCAATAGCGAGATTAATTCTGAGAACTGAAGCGTTAAGTAAAACACGAGAATCGAGTAGAGCCGAATACAAACGGCGTCTGCATAGTTTAACTTTCGTTCAAGATGAAGCGTAATCTACTGATAATCTCTACAAAGCGAATGATTGAGGAAAAGAACAGTGAATCCAACGAGCAAAAGAATCGTCGTTTCTGAAGAGCTTCTTGTCGACATCTTAACCGAAAGTTTTTGTCATGGCTGAAGCTCGTGGAATAAATCGAAGAGCTCAGAGGCACATGAACGACGACGACAAGATGGTTGAAGTAACTGACTGTCGACTACTGCGTTCGATGCTGCGAAACCAACGACAGGCGGGACGTTGCAAATTGCAGAAAATTGGGGGGAGGGCGAGCAAATTGCTCGCAAAATTATTGGCAATCACCTGCTAATGATACGGTAATTTTGTCAATTACGGTCTTTTCTGTTGTGTCGCAATGTGCGCGCCTTTTTTCCCTCCATTCAACTGCCGACTCTCCCGCACGCTTCTCGGAATCGAGAATTCTGCATCGTCCGTACGATCAGCAGTCCGTTTCCGTCGGCAGCTGCAATTACTCTCCTTTCCATATTCCATTCAAAGCGTTTCCTGTTCTCTGACGGTACTCCATTCTTCTTTTGTGAATCGTACAGAACTCGGCAATTCAAACGTCGATGGAAACTGAAACGGTCGAGAACTTCCACATTCAACGGTTAATATCATAAGAGAACTCGAAAGCTGTTAGTTGCAATCACAAATGTGTTCATGTGAACCCCTTTTGTTTCGACAAGTTTTTATTTTTGGTTGATCGTCAGAGAAGAATTCGAGTTAAACGAGAGTGAATAGTAATAAGAAATACGGAGCGCCAGAAACCTCGTCGTTTATCGACCAATCCGCACGATTGGGCGGAGCAAACACCACAGTAGTGAGTTGAGGCGGCGAGACGATTTTTCGGGCCGCCTGTTGTACATCCGAAGTAATGCTTCTTCGTGACTGCTAACGCAACAGCCATTAAACTTTTGAAAGATCGTGGCCCAAACCGATTGTCGGACGAAAAATCGTTTCCTCGTCAAAGTTCATAAGTTGCAATTTTTGTTGTCTTTCGAATGCGAGATCATGTTGAACGGTCGTTTTTACAATCCACTTCATATTTCTAACATCGAAGTGATTCCCGATGTTCAGTCTCATGTCCACCAACTTTCAAGCGGAATGCCTGAGGCTTCTAATTGATCGCCAAATCATTTGATCGAAATCGTGTTCTGCAAATGCATTGGAGGAAAATATGAATCGTATTCAAAGAAACGCGTGTGGCAGCAATGCGCATGAACTCGGGAAGATGATCAGAGCCCCGCCCATTGAGTATCGGTGAGTTCTTCCGCGGTTTGCTGCTCCATCTTCCACTTTCCGGGCTGCTCACACAAATTTCTGTAAAAGGAAAGGCGTCGTATTTTCGCGCGATTGTCGCTGAAGCGTCGCACTGAGAAAACTTTGTCGTCTTCTCCACCTCAGAACGATGGTCGTTTTCCATCGTTGTCGCGTCTCTACATGTCGAGTTTCTCCGCGTATTGTCGCGCCGTACTTTCGAAAACGCTTCGCTCTTCTCTCTCATCCACTTGTCCGTCGCACCGACCAATGAGCCCCGCCGCTCCTCGCTTGCTGTGCCCATCGACTTCTGTCGTTTCCGTCGACGACAACCAAATTCGGCTGTTTTCAGGCTCCGTAGACGCGACCTGTACACAGAACAAGACGACTGTATGATGCTGTTGATTTACCTCCATGATGATGACTCTTTTCGGTTCCCGTCGGTTTGACTCGTTTTACGCGCTCGACTGACGGTCGCAATTCGTGACGCCGCGCAACGTGTGGTCCCGGATCGATGAATACGAACGTCTTTCAAATTAACCGCCTTACTCGCAAAATACCAAATGCTGCACATGTTTTATTGTCCAACAACTGACTTGGTTTTCATAAGCAATTTGGCTGCCGCTTTCTAATTGCCTTTCCGATGACGCGCGTGTCAGAAATCGAGGGACCGCAGACAACGGCCGTCGGTCAACTGAATTCCAATACTAACACCTCCTCTTATCCGTTACTTGTTCTCGTGTTATTCGACGATGTTATACACATATCCTTACTCATGGCTTTCAGACTTGAATTCACAACTTTGCTGCTGGAAAAATTCGGTTGCTTTCCGTTGGCTTCACTACAAAACTGTCATTCGAACATCTCCATCGACCATCTTCAAACTCTTATTCATAATTACGACGTAATCGCAAGTTTGCTTATTCGGCATGAGCTCGCCGGAAGCAAAACCTCATGTCGCGGATTTGTGTTATGGTGGTCAGGATCAAAAATCATTTCTTGGCAATACGACTGTTGATCAGAAACCTTTCGTCGATTTTTGTGGAAATGGCATCGATACAAACGGAACTATAGGAACAAGTGGAACACCGATGCAAGGATCAGTAAGCACTCCACAGCCTCAATCGTCGCTTTCCAACAGTTTATACACGCCGTATTCGCACGGCACAGCATCGCCTTACATGTATCCGTTTCCGAACATGCCATACGCTACAAATCAAGCTAATTCTTTGTTCTATCAACCCGCGTCAAGTTCGCCGGAAAGTACGTCCAAATTCATTCTGACTTTTGTTTAATCCTATTGATTATAGGTTTTGGTTCTGAGCCTCAAACGAAGATCGTCGAAGGTACTGAAGTCCACTTCAGCAAAGGAAAAAAAACTCGTAAGCCACGTACCATCTACACAAGTCAACAATTGCAAGAACTGCAAAAACGTTTTGAAACTACACAGTACTTGGCGTTGCCCGATCGTGCAGAGCTTGCGAATATGCTTGGATTGTCTCAAACTCAGGTTAGTGCTTGGGCTGTTCAAAGATTGACACGCGGATGCGATGAGAAAAACCGCGGCATTGACAGTTTGATCGTGTTATCGTCGAATTTGATCTCCGTTGAGCAGATGTTTTTCATGGACACGAAGGCGACGAAAACAACTGCGATTGTCCGCAATAGTTTTTACATCGACCTTCTGTCTTGGCGTGTGCGACCTCGTTGTCAATCTCGATCGAAGGGATCAAATTTTGATCGTTTCAATGCCCGCCCGCAAAATGCCGACAGACTTAAAATACCGTCGGGATTCAATGTATAGGTCGAAGACAAGAATTTATGTCTTACGGTCTTTGTTGACCGAATTTATTTGCTCGCAGTACTTTGACCGCACGCGTCAACTTTGCCTTAAATCCGGAGCTTACTAGTAGCCAATAACCGCCAGTCATTCGGCAGGTCCAATTGATCGGACGTCTGATAGAAACAATCGCCCGTTGTTTTGCCGATTTACATTTATACTCTTTAATATGCGTCTAGGGAACAATTGAAATAAAATTGAGTTTATAGAAATCAACTCAACAGCAAAGTTTCAGGTGAAAATTTGGTTCCAAAATCGTCGATCGAAACATAAGAAACTCGGACGTGGTGGTCCGCATTCGAGTAACTCAAATCGTGATAATTCGGACAACGAAGACGATGGCGATACAGAAAGAAGTCCACCCAACTCGGTGGAGCCTCTAAGCAGTAACGGTGGTTCAACGGCGTGTGTTGGAACATTAGAAGACGAAGGATTAGCATCTTCTTTACTGCAACCTCCGACCTCTTCACTTTCATTACCGCAATCCCAAGCTACAATTACTTCCGCAATGATAACGCCGCATACACCGATCAGTCAATCGGCATCCACCTCTCTTCTCGGCCCACTCATGCAACCATCGATTCCACCGACTATTTCACCGACGACATCAACACTCAATCATTCATTGCATCCACAACTTCAAATGAACCAATTAATGAATCCCTCACTTGCTCAACCGACGATGTTTATGCCACCGAGTGGTTGGCAACAACAAGTGTTCGATACGCCGTTTTATCCGGCTAAAATGGAGGAAGCGTTAGAGTTTAAACCGTATCAATACGATCATTCAATGCCACAGTATTATCCGACATCAGTACCAACTCAATATTGTCAAACTCCCTATCAATCATCGAACTACTAATGTTCGTCACCTCTTAGTCCATCATCCGAGAGCATTTAACCCTGTGCATCTTTGATTGCTGTTATCCGTCAAATAGATCGCTTGTATTATCTTAAATTAACTTTAACTCGGAAAGAAGGCCAAAATTTTTTTTCATGTCACCCATCAGATTCAATCTCTTCGATTCCCCTAATGGTTAAAGCTCTTATGGGTAAACATGAATTTGTCTCATCTAAACAAAGCTAAAACTCCATCTAAACTCAGGCGTACCTGTTGGTTAAACCGTTCTACTCGTCAGTTTTCAAAAGTCACAATTTCACCTTTTTCTTCATGGCTAAAACCGTACTTAAAGGCTAAAACATTCTACCACTTTTCCTGGTTGTCAAAAGGTTTGCGTTGTGCGGCTAAAATAATGAATTTTCGAGCTAAAACGGAACACTACGCGTCTTCGACTTGTATTGTCCTCAACTTTCCGATCAACGAGACGCTGGATACGATCTCGACTTTATAAGACAATGCTTATTACTGCAATTACTTTGTTTTTCGTAAATTCACAATCTTTATTCTACTCTTGACAATTCTCTTTCAGTGCATTTTACTATTGAATAAAGACATTAGATAATAGCTTCTATTTTCCAGTGATGAGCAGTTAAGAACTTGTGACTACCAGTTTGGCTAACATATTGCAATCGGGTTGTTGATGATCAGAGTCAAGTGGTTGTTGCTGGGTTGCACAGCAATGTTTTCGAAAACGTCAACTTGTCGAACTAACTTCACGCATTCTCCGTCGCTCATTCGCCGGACTCCAACATCTTCGTCGGTCGCCGAAACGCAGGATGCAGATTTCCGTTTTCCAACTTCTACATTTCCTGTAACTCGAAAATCCTCAGCGCGATGGAAACGTGCGATCTGTGGTCATTCGGAGTTGAGAAAAGAAATTCAAGCTAAGAATAACGAATCGAGTTTTAGCGCTACGATTTCTAACATATGAATCGAAGAAACTGTAGAACTAAGACGCTTTCGATTAGCCGTCCAAATCATAGAATCAATATTCTAGTTTACGCTAATTTATTTTAGAGGATACACGTAAAATAAGTTAAGTCGACGGCTAAACGTAAGAACTAACAAACATCAATATGAGATTTGCTGGGACCTTCACATCCAATTAATAGTCCTTAGAACTTATTCACACATAAATCGAGCAGATGTCGAAATGGTCGCGAAATGCACACATCAATAAGAAAAGCAACCATGTACGACAAGATAACACAACCTGCACAAGTCAAAAGCTGAAATAGACGTTTGATTGTGTTGGTTGAAGGTTTATACACATACCATCGAACCAGATGTCAAATATATGGGTCGATGTAAGGACGCAAAAATTGATTGAGAGACAGGTTCTGAGATCAAGAACACAAGATAAGTCAACTTGCTCAGTGGATAGAAAACACGCCAAGAGAGAATTGTGTTGCGTACTAAAAAGCTGTTCGTTATGTCAGTTAGATAAAAGAACTTACAGTTTTTGTGACTTGCATTATTCAACGAATAAGCAATAAAAAGCACTATTCCACCCCACGCACAGCGATGTAAAGCTGCGTAAAGCGAATGCCAAAATTGCACACGTTCCGACCACAAATAATACGGTGCCCAGACAACAAACATCAAAACAACGGCGCAGAACAATGAAATTGTTATATTGAACGCCTACAAACATGTGTTCACTGGTCTTGAATTCGAAAAAACTTACACGTGTTAAACTTTTTGGAAACTGATGGGTTAAAGAGAACGATAACAACAAACCAATGAAATAGGGTGCCATTCGCGAAATCGGGTTGATGTAGATTTTGTTGAGGTATATTCCATAAGCCTCCAAACTGAAGTTCATAATTGACTTTATGTAACTACTAGCACCTACTTTTCAACATTTTTCGTCGGAATTAGCGTAGCAAATAACTCGTATTTGTATGTGACAACAAAAACGTAGATTATTGATATTGAGCACAATCCAACGGTCATGCCAACGGCAATACGTCGATTTTGATGGACCAGAAAAAGCATCAGACAACCGAGAATAAACAGCTGAGCTTCCAATACAACCAAGAAGCCCGTATCCAAACACTTAAATTACGTTAATAACATTTGATTTTTATCTTACCGTCATATCACCACCAAGAAGATTATTAACAAAAAGTATATTTGCCCACCAGCTGTTGACACAACGACGCGAAAGGTCGTTGTGTGACCACATTGGTCCTTCGCCAAGACGATTGTAAGCGGTGGTCAAGAACAACGTAACAACTGCGTAGGCCGGCCATGTTCTAATCGAAATCAATGATATTGAATCTGCTTTCTGCATACCGAGAAAATCGACGTAACAGTTGAGTAATCACTCCGCCAATTGTGCTGAACTTAGCGGCTGGTTTCAACGCCAATCGCATCGCACCCAAAGCCAAAAATCCGTCGACGTAAAAACTAAAATTCATCAACGGCTGGTACATAAAACTCTGGCTTAGTTCATAAGCGAACGTTGGATTTTCTAAACGCAAAAACTTATCTAAAACGAATCTATCTAACCTAAGTAGGGCATCATTATGTAAAAGACGTAGCCGGATACCAACAAAATCATTGAAAGTACTTGAAGACCGGGAGCTGCACGAAAGTTGTGTTCTTCAATGCGCTTTGTGCGCATACAATCGTTGGCATTGCGTTGAAGTGACAAAGCAAAAACAAGCTCTGTAGTCAACGGTCCCAAATCTTTCGGATTTGTCCACCAATGAACAAAAGTGGCTATCCACAAAGCAGCAAGCCAAATCAGAATCAAAATCCTAAAGTTGAAAGTCGCAATTTGTATGGTTTGTTTGCGTACACAAAAATAATTGCAGACAACGACCATTGTCCTTGCGTTTCACAACGAATGTGAACTGAGTGCTGAGTGACATCTAAATGTGGTCCTTTCGAAGTTGTTTTGTTAAAACTACTGACGTTGAACCAGCAATGTACTTTCTTCCGAACTGCAATCGGCCGGTAAACATGCACCTAAAGAGACCTCAAGTGCATTATTATGATCACAAATCAAATTAGAAGTTGAGCTTGGAATTGCGAAATCAACCAGACAGTATCGACCATTGAAGACTCCAGAACTAAATCGAAGCATCATTTGAATAGTCGACGTAATAAATGTACTTTTTCAACATCTGACATTGTTCGTAATCTCCCAACCAGTGATAGTTTCCTTCGCTAATTCCCGATGGCATTTTCCCAAATGAATCGACCCCTCAAATCAGAAATTCAAATGAAAAAAATGTTGAGCTAAAACTTACAAATTTGAATCCACGAGGTTGCTGCGTATTTAGCCGCCTTGTTAGTGCGACATTTGGCACACGCAGATGGATCCTCGCTGGCCGGGCATTCGTTTTGGTAACTGCGAGTGAATTCATTGAACGAGCAAACCAATTTTGTCACTTCGTTTCTGCATTGATTACGAACACTCAACAATCTAAAACGTGAGTACAAAGTAGTATGTGAACAGGAAAAGCAGCATACCGAGTTTTGTTTTCGCACAACTGCACCAACCCATTGGACATCTCAACGATTTTCTCTGCTGACGGCAATTGAATTTGATCCAATGGCTTCGGCATCGGTGGAATTCGATAAGGACATAACAAACATCCTCCGGCAAAATTGAGAAGCAGAGAAAACACAACAAGTGGAAGCACGAAAATCTTCGTTTTGGTCATGTGGACGATGAAAATGCGCTGGAACTAATCTAACAAAACTCACGTTTAGTTGCCGAAACAAAGATCATTGCAAAAAACGATCGACAGAGTATTTGAGTTCGTTTCGAAAAGGCACAATTAGTAACAGAAGTGTGATTTTTGATTGATGATCGCCGCCAAATTTGCGGTGGAAACAAGTGCAAGAATTTCAAAATGTAAAACAACAGCAAAGATCAAAAAACGAACACTGTTGTCAGCTGTCGACAAACACTCGAAATATCCGATCGGCTTTGGATCCGAATTTCGAACGGAAGAGGGTAAGACGACGAGTAAAGTCGGTGTACGACAGCGGTTTGATAGATAAGGTCGTTGGTTTATCTCTTGGGCTTGAACGGGCGAAATGAAGCGTTTTGGAGTGTAAACATAAGAAAACTTTCACATGTTTGGCGCACGTAAAGTTGATGGTAATTGATTGAGAGATGGTTGTGGAGGGTCCACGAATTTTATTAAGCTCTTCACTTTAACTTTCTGATTGCAAGTAAAATGACCGAGAATGCATTTACAGGCACTGATAATCGGCGGTCGATAATTTCGAATGAAAGTTATCGTCCAAGATCTGTCAATCAATTATCAAGACGAATTGTTTTAAGTTTCAAGTTCGAGAACGCGTTTCCGACGTTTCGATTAACGAAATTTTTTTGCAAAATTACATTTTTCTTCCACTCAAACACTACCAAATAGAATATTGAGAAGCTATTTTATTCAACCCTAATTTACTAACAAGCCTTCTGATTAACTTGTGTGCACAGCTAAACATCCGTCATCATGATAAGCAGAACGCACGAAGTTCAACTGCTGATTGGAAGCGTTTCGCTTTTTGTTTTTTTGTCCTTTCGACTTTCCTGACGTGAGATAAACAGAATCAACGTCTGTTTGAATATAAAGGCTAATGGTTTCATTGGGAAGTCACTCGTGTACGCCATGTGGTTTCGAACTGTTTTGTCGCTGACTGCCGTCACACTTGTGCTGTGTGGCGACTTTGACGAACCCAATACGTGGCATAATCGTACTGTATTGGTTCATCTTTTCGAATGGAAATGGTCGGATATCGCAAACGAATGCGAACAGTTTCTGTCGAAATATAACTATGGAGCAGTTCAGGTAGGTAAAGGATATTAACCGAGTTTAGATGTTTTCTTTTTAAGATTTCTCCGCCACAAGAACACATAACCTTCATCGACAACGATGACATTCCATGGTACGTTCGCTATCAGCCCGTGAGCTACAAACTGGAAAGTCGAAGTGGAAATGAAGAGCAACTACGTGACATGATTACGCGTTGCAACAAAGTTGGAGTGCGAGTTATCGCGGACGTAGTGTTGAATCATATGACTGGAATTGGACAGAAATACGGAGAAAATGGTCGGAAATCATCGGGCGGGTCAACTTTTGATGCTAATCACGGCGTTGAACAATTTCCCGGTGTACCATATGGACCGGGAGATTTCAATGATCCACGTTGTGATCACGACATTGAGGGAAGCGACTACCAAAACAACGCATGGGATGTCAAGACTTGTCGTTTGTCCGGTCTTTTGGATTTAGATCAAGGCAAGGATTATGTTCAAGGGAAGATTCGTGAATATTTGAACAAGCTCATTGATTTGGGAGTTGCGGGCTTCAGATTTGACGCCTCAAAACACATGTGGCCCGATAACTTAAAGCAAATTCTTTTTGGTGGTGTTAACAATTTACGATCAGACGTAAATCCAATTTCTTGTGTACTTCTGAGCATTCCTATCTAGATCTTTGGCAACAATGTTCGACCTTTCGTTGTTCACGAGGTTATTGATCGAGGAGGAGAAGCAGTTAAAGTTTCCAATTACATTGCTGCTGGAAGATATACGAAGTACGTTAAAAATAGAAATAATTAACTGACTGTCTATTCTAGTTTCAATTTCGGCTCTGATGTCACGAATGCCATGTGGAGAAAAAATGATATCGCGTTAGTTGCTTACTCATAATATCAAATGGATTGCAATTTAGAGACTTAGCAAATCTGAAAGAAGGTTATCATTATGGAAATGGTGCCTCTAACGACGTACTAAACTTCATAGACAACCACGATAATCAAAGAGACGAACCGCCGTATGTCGTTACTTATAAAGGTTAGCTAAAGCATCATCACTAGTAAAACGGTTAATTCACAGATGGAATTAAATACAAGATGAGCATCAGCTTTTTGCTCGCGTGGGATTACGGTTTACCGAGAGTGATGTCTTCGTATTATTTTACTGACAGAAATCGAGGACCTCCGAATTATGGATCTGGAAAGAATTATGAGGTATTTTCATTATGACTTCTTTCTACTCTACAGTTAATTGAAGACAAAATCGCCGACCTTTAACAACAACGATGAAACGTGCAATTCGGATAGCGGTTGGGTTTGCGAACATCGATGGCCAGAGATTCGTCGAATGGTTCACTTCCGTTCATTGACCACCGACAGTCCGGTTGTTCAGATTCAACAAGGACATCAAATGTTGGCATTTGCACGACAAAATCGTGGCTATATAGCTCTTAGCAACAATGATCAAGACTACGTGTTGTAAGTTTTGTATGCGAAAATCTTATTCGATTGTGATATTTAGGAACGATGTAAACACAACACTTCCACCCGGCCAGTATTGCGACATTGCGAGTGGTGAAATCAAAGATGGACGTTGCACAAGCCAACGAATCATTACAGTAGATAACAATGGTAAGTGATCATTGAAACTCTGGGTTTTTAGTTTTTTAGGATTCACTACCTTCGTAATTCCGCCAAATAACTTCGTCGCCTTTCACATCGAATCGAAGTTATGAGGACAATCGTTATTTACTCGTGAACTTGCACTCCGCGTAAAGTCGTTCGTGCATTGGATTGTCGTTAATAATAAAAAGTGACCGTCTCGTTATGTAAACAAAACCCATTCTCTCAATTAAAATCCGCAAGCTCTTGATTGTTTTTGAAGTTTGCAAGTCATTCTCTAATCTAAAACGATGTCCAGATTGCTTTACTTTGCCGGTATTTTTCTGACAATGAAGATCACTATGCATTCTATGGCAGCGGGTTTGTGGTACATTGATCAGTCGTTGATTTACAACAGTGTTCGAGATGAATGTCAACATGGCAAGTCTTTCTGAAGGAAGTTTAGTCGATCTACCATTTAGCATGTGAAACGACTCTCGATTGTCCGTTAGAGTTGTCGTGTTTTTTTGCATCCGCAGAAACTCACGGATGTTGTTTGCCGATTTTGAGACCGAATGAAACGAATTGCATCATAAACGAGCAATGCAGTCGAGCTTGTAAAACCAGTTATTGTAATCAGAAGAAGAAGCGTTGTCTTTGTCAACCTGGTTATCATTTCTTGTTCGGCAAGTGCTGTAGGTGCGATGCGAATTTGCATCTGATAGTCTTTTGTTTTAGGGTCTCAGTGTCCGAGTTTTGCTATCAAAGAAGCACAGTTATTTGAGGACGATCCTGCAACACAATGTCTTTTGAATAGAGACGAATTGACGGCTGAACTGAAAGGTGGAAATCGTCAGCTTAAGCGAAAACGACGTGAACTACAAAGAAACAACTACTGTTAACTCCATTATTTTTCTTGCTCAACTTCTATAGACACATGCTTTTATGTTAATATCTTTTGGAATAAACCCGACGTATAATAAACGTTTACATACGATTCGAGTACTGAACAGATACCTTCAGAATGCTATTCAAGTAGAATCCAACCCCTTTCCAATGAATAGAAATTGAAAACAAACAATTGAACTCCATCAACCAATGTTGTATGTTCATTCTTTTCCTCGGTCCAGTAAACGCTAGTCATCAGTTAGTTGTTCCAACTTTGAGATAAAAGTTCATTTTCAATGGCAATCACGATACGTATACGATCTTTATTTGTATAAAATTCACGTTTAAACCCGTTAGAACACACTGAAGACTTTGATTTGCTAGATCAAAACTAAACGTCGGCGTCAAAGTGGACCTAAACTACGTTCTTGTTGATAACTAAACAAGTTGATGGGCAACGAAAACAATCATAAACCCGTTAAATAGAATTTGAATTAGAAGAGGTCGACAATCAGAGACTATAAAGACGAAATGATGAAACAAGTTCAACAAATTTGAGATCATTAAAAACCTTATAAAATGACTAAACTATTACACTAAAAAACTTAAGTGTACAACCACAGCGGATATAACTAAACCGTTTTACACGTATTTTTGAACACCCTTCTTTTTGGTGATTTGAGCAAACTCTGTGCATCTTCTGGACCTCGACAATCCATGATAAACAGAAAGAAACAATAGTCGAGAGAATTGTACGCTTTGCAGATTATACGTTATCTCGTAACTCTTAAGCTTGACGAATAAAACGCAGTGAAAATCGTGCTGTTCGACCGTTGGGATGATAGATTACGAAAACTTGATTGCCGTCGGATAGTGTGTCTTCTTTTGGACGATAACAGCAACTAAAATACAAAATCTATTAGTGGGACGCTCAATGATCTGTGATTAACCTTCTGAATCCGGTCAATCGCACGTCCAATTTGTGTTTGATTTCAACATAAGATTGACAACCATAAGAACACGGAAACTCGCCATCGCTGAGTCGAAAGCGAATTCGATTGCCATCGGGAACCTAAATAGAAAAATGAAAATAGTAAGCAGGCAGTCAGGTTATTAGTTAATTGACATACTGTAATTCTCCAATAACAATGAACGTCTTTTCCAGGCGGGCTTCGCAATGTTTGCCATTGATCTGTTGCAATGAGTTCTCCTCCACAATCTAAGTGACATTAAATTAATGCTATAAACGACTTTGAACTTACTTGAAGGTTGCAATTGGTTGCATTCGGGACCGCCAAGTCCTTCCGGACAACGACAAATGGCGCAATTGTTCGGATCGGGATACCCACCAGCTGCGCATTGCAACGGTATTCCATGAGCAGCACAAATATCTAAAAATTTAGTCAAAAATTGAAACATTAGAATGTGAATTACTTGGACAATAGATATCGTTAATGACCTTTGCATCAAGAAAAGCCATTTTTTCGGTTCCCATTGTAGTCACGTATTTCAGTTCTTTTGGCACAATAGTGAAATCGGAAACCTTGATTGCATGAGCAACGGCGTGATAGTGCATCAAAGAACCGTAGTCATAGGGAAGTCGTCGATTCGAAACCTAAATATAACCAATGATTGATCGCTTAAATATCAATTTACTTGTCGGATGCCAAATGCCTGTAACATGCTACGAAAAGGCATAAACGAAGCGGTTGCCTCCTCCAATACGTTCCTCCAATTGATGCTGATGTGTTTCTCACGATCGGGACGTTGATGTGTATGCCAGAATCCTAGTGCATGTCCTGTTTCGTGTGCAACAACATATTCCTTCAATCAAACGTGTAACCCAATTATTTCATTGGTATCTAACTTCCGCACATTCTGATCCAATGATAATTTCTTGAAAATTGCCATTTCGTCCGATGTATTCAGTGAAACAACTATCGCCATGTTCCAACACATAACGAATACCGTCGCGTGCCTGCATATTCTCGCGGAATCTCAAGCACGTCGATTCTTCCCACATTCGAATGCCCCGTCGAATTAGAGCTTGGAAATTTGCTTAAAAACACAATCTCAGATGTGAATTCGTTCTAACTAATTACCATCACCGCCCCAAATTTGATAGGGAATATCATTGGACTGCCATTCGTAAACCGGGCCGGCAATCACTTGTCGTTTGTGGCGATGCTGAGTTTTGGAGACTGTTTCAATGATCGTAAAATGTGGGTGTTTATCGGGACTCATCGGTTCGAGGCCGGGCATATACGGATAAGAGACATTGCTATAGGTGACAATGTTGCTGAGAACCAATTGAGCAAACAGAACAGTCAAGCACGCCAACTGTTGAACCGATGACATCGTTCGATCCGAGAGCGTACTATGCTCGGCTGAAGGAATAAACAGGATTAAAACTCATTACGACGCCAATTGTTTGATCCTGCTGCTCAGTTCTCTGCAGCACATCGCCCACGCGTATCCGCCGACTGTATTTTGGGCGACCCGAATGCCGGTTTGCATTTTAACTGGTTTAAACGACCGATTGATCGCTTAAACTCCGACATCGTCTTCCAATACAAACATGAGAATATTTCTGATTAATCAAGAACACAGTTTTGATCGAGAAATCGACAAAATCAATCGAATTCGGTTGTGTACGAAATAATCGTCTTCACAAACGACACACATCTAATACAGTAGTTGTAAGAGAGAAGCAAGAACAAGTTGAGTTTACAATTCCGTAGAAAAGAAAGTGAAAAAAACCCGCAGGTGAACATCGAATTTGTCCTAAGACAGCGATTCTAATCGCCGACGTTTTCGGATGTTTTTGTCGCTGATGCGCCGACCACACAAAAGAAAACGAAAAGAAGATGAGTGAACGTTGAGCGAAAGTAAAAAAGCTACCGCCTAAGGCGAACTCATCCGCCTTCAGCGATCAGGTAATCAAAAGCACATCGTGCAGACGATCTGAGAATTAAAAAACGACCGTTCTGCTCACGTAACTTGATGTCGGCTACTTTTTGTTATGACGACAAACAACCAATCGGAAAAGAGCCTCGGTCCAACATTCGTCTTCACGACATTGAGTAAAGAGCGTGAAACCACAAACTGAAACCGAAAACCTTGCTATTGCCGTGGGCATCTTGCAATTAGACAATTTGAAATAAATAGTAACAGTCGATCTTGTGGGTGTGAGCGGACTTCAAGAGCAGAAGCATGAGGCGGGGTCACGGCGAAGGTAACGATTAGAATGGTTGCTATCCGAAGCGCATCAGGCTTCACGTCGTTTATTTGTCATACTCACGTAACACGCAAAAGTTTACGGTGATCCATTGACGAAGACAACGACTTTTTCGTTAATGGGTCATACGCAACGCCGTTACAGCTTGTTTGTATCTTGCATCCCGGCTTTTAAAGTTCACGTCTTTACGTAAGACCGACAATTGACGAGAACAATGGTTGTTGAAAAGGGGATCAAGGCTGCGGAGTTCGCCGACACGTGAATGTGACGGCTCGAAAGAGTTGGGAAAAACCCGCGACGTGCCGCTCTTTCTTTGTCAGCTGATCTGGAGTTTTTTGGCTGCTCCGGTCGCGCTGCACAGGTTTCACAGGATAAATGCTGAGGGAGATGATTTTTCGGCGATTGAGCGGTGAGGTTCGCATTGTTGTTATGCTCTTTGCGCCTTCTCTTTCGTCGCTGCAATCGTTCTTCTTACGTGAGTTGCGCTCCAATTAAACCCATAGATCCACGTAATCTGACTAATAAAATGTTGCATCAACACAATTCAAGCACGTTCTACCAAGCATCACTGGTGGATTTGTGCATCAGAAAGTTTTGGCCTACGCACAAGTGACTTCACTCGGGCAATTGAAATCGAGTGGATGAAAGTGAACAGCTATTTTTTGTCGAACAAAAACCGAGCATTCAAATCAATCACACGCAGCAGGGGAACTTCACGTTCAACTCGAAGCGACCTTCACGCAAATTCGAGTTTTATTGCTCACATTCGTGCCCTTCAATCGTTGAAATGTCGGAAAAAAACCTCCGAACGACATGTACAAAGTTCCGAAGCAATTGGCAACTCTCAAAAAACAGAGCTCCGTGTTTTCACTGTCACTCAATCGAACACCGACCGGTTGTTGACGAATCGCGCTGAAGACGCCGCACCGACGGCAGTCGGCGTGGTGTTCATTCAATACAAATTCATAGGGTGATCGGGTTCTTTCCTGAAACCACAACGTATAGACTCTCTGTCGGCGGATCATCTTCCGTAACTTGAGGACATAAAAACCAGCTAATACGATTCGCCAACAATTATTTTCGCAACCTATTGATGCGCCGTTCTTTGTCACTTCAGTTTCTGTCGTGTTTGTTAAATTGCACTTGAAATGCGAAGACGTTCGTTCACTTGATTTCGTTACGTCGTTGAGTTAATTCCTTCGGGTTTGTAAAAAGGATTCACTGAGGAATCTTTTTGTTAAACAATCTTAAAATATGTCCTGAATATTTCACAAACCACTGAATTCAAAATACACAAAACTTTGTTTCAATTAAGGTGGATATGGTAAGCAAAAAGAGGGCTCACGACAAGGTCATTTGTCAATCGAATCACGCTCAAGTTTACGTTCGTGTTTTCGTCCGTCGTCTGCACATTTTTGCGTAACGACGGCGGAAGTGGAACGTGAACCCGAAAACTTGGTGAATCGCCATCAACGTGATCTTCTGACACATTTTCGACTTCGCCCATCACTGTTGTTGCGTCCAGTAGGACTGAGAATTACCCCAATACTCAAGAACCTTGACCTCATGATCTTTTTTCCATTAAAAACTCAAACAATGAAACTTGGAATTCTTTAGGTTGAGAACGTCCACAAAGAATATCAACGAATTTATTGATCGGTTGAATAAATAGTGCCAATACTATGGTTAGTTTAACTTAGGTAATGACAAAAAATGAAGATCAATTTGCAAAACAAAAGTACGAACCCATTGAAAAGATCATCGCGTATCCATGAAATTGACGACTATACACGTGTTTAATTAGGTTTAATTAGCTGAGTTCTTACAATAATTAAGGTTTGGGTTCAAGCAAGTCTTGAGCTGAACGAACCGGATGTAAAATGAAATCGCGTTGTGAATAGAAAACAAGCAATTCAATGGTTAAGCGGTCTCATTCACTCGCTTATTCCATCGTTTTATTCGTTCCCATCGTAATCCAGCTCTGGAAAAATACACACTACCATCAGTTTTTATGTTTGCCACTTACTTTCGCAGTTCGCCATCCGCTTTTCGCGTTCGACGTTTTCGACCTCTGGGAGTGAATGGAACCTCGCTTTTGAAACGACCTGAACGTTTGAATTAGTTTTGACAACATCCTATTTGAATGGCCTTGTAATTATCACATAAGACCAGGTATTAGAACAACATCTTAAGGTTAATAATTTTACATCACTCAAGAAGCTTAAAAGATCTACGAGCTTAGAACTTACCTTTCAATTCAGTTGTTCCAGCCAATTGCAGTGATCTTAACATGCGAATTCTTGTCATTAACGTTTCAATTTCTAAGCATAAAAGTCGTCGAGAATAAACGTTCGTTGCACTCACCTGCAACATCCTCAGCCAAATCTAGAACTTCTTTACTTCCGAGAACTCGTCGAAATTTTGCGAAAAACGGTCTACACTCTTCGGCTCGTTTTCGAGATGGAAATGATTCTCCGGCAAAAAGCGTATATTTGCCACGTTCGTTTACGTTGGTCTTAAATAGCAAATTTGTTTACTGAAAATAACACACGAATTACCTTTACAATGGAAAAGAACTCGTTTAGTAACTGATGCTCGCGAATGACCGCATGATTGGAATACCGACGCTCCAGTATTCTGTTATAGCGTTGAACTTTGGCTATGCGTATGGCTAAAACAGTTGTATTTAGATGTTCAACAATGCGCTATTACCGTTCTTCAATTGTTCAACTTCCGAGGAGATCAAACACTCGCCGTTGAGGAATATTTTCGAAATGAACTGCTCACCACCATTGCGATACTCCTGCAAACAGTTTTACGGTCCGACAGTTTGTCTTCAAGTACTTACATGTTCAAAGTCGTCACGTTTTGGATTGTAAGCAATTAAATTGAGATCTTCAGCATCGAATCGACGAACCCGCTGTTTAGATAAGAGTGGTGGGTCTTCGCTAAGAAACTTGAGTGTGGGATAGACCAATCGATAAGCCAAAGTTTCTTCCATCGAAAGATATCCGCTTTGAACACGAGAATTTGATGGCCCTGAAATAGGAATTAACCGATAAAATTTGAGATCTTATACTCACGTTTATGGGACTTGGAATTGTGAGCTTTTATCTCTGGTGTATTTTGAACTACACCATTTACAGCGCCCGACTTCAGCGGTCTATCGGCATCAAGTTTTCGTTTTCGACGCCCTCGTCCATTGGATCGTGATCGAACTTTTGGCGGAGAGTAAGAAAACGTATCTCTTCTTCGCTGAATATTCCGCTCGCGAACATCGTAGCCGTGATTGGCGTACTCCACAGAGTTGTCTTCGTTCTCTGACGAATTTGAACTCTAAATAAAATAACGTCAAATATCTACTGTCCTATGCTTTACTTTGCCATTTAATTCACTAGACACATTAATCTCGTTGGCATGATTTGATAGGTCGGGTGGAGACGGAGAGCAACTGAAAACGATTTCTCGAAGTGGCGATTTGGGTGGAGAAGAAGTTCCGTTTTCTTGAATTCCGTTTGGAAAAGCAAAGATAAGCGATGGACTGCCGTCGAGATTGTTACCATTCGGCAGAATTGGACTTCCCAACTCCGGTGTCGAGTCTTCAATCTAAAAAAGATACTTTTCATACACGAACCAACTGTTTACCTCAACATTTCTGTCGTCTAAAATCTTCTGTGCATTAGTCGCATCGTTGCTATTCTGCTCATCTTCCATTTTTTCAAGAATCGGTGCTTGTGGTAAAGAACATTTACGAGATCGTGGTGTTTGATTCGATTGATCGTAGTGCAATGGCTGAAAGTAGTGGATTGCTATATGATTAGAATTGCACAACACTTAGCTTGTTATCTTCTGTATACGACAAGTCTTGACTACGTTTCGGCAGTTTGTGCAAATGAGTAAATCGATGATGAATAAAACAACGCGGTCTTCCGTACAACAATTCAGCCAAAACGGCCGGATTGTGTTCAACGTGAATATGAGAGAACTCGCAGATCATATTCTCCAACTGCTCACTCATAACTACTCCGGACATTTTCATCGGACTGATGGCGGAAGGTTCTGCGTAGTCGATCTCGAATAAAATTTGAGCCCAGTTCGGCAGACTCTCGTAAATGTCTGTAATTTAATGATAGTAGAAAAATTATAATGATGGATTACCTTTGATTTGAAGTCTCAATTCTTCTGAAGTTGTGGGTTTAAAGAATTCGCCGGTATAAAACTCCGGTTCACTGAATCCGAATACATGGATTGGTGAACTAAAGATAAAAGACTGTTATGTAGGATTGAATTTTCTTACCGCTTTATGTTCTCAATAGCAATTTCACTAATGATGCTGTTCATAAAACAACGAGTGAAATGGTTGAGAGCCTCTTCGACTGTCCGAACACGACCAAACTCCATTAACGCTATTTTGGGCCTATAATCTTTTAAGAATGTGAAAGTTACTCGAGAACTTACCAGTCTTCCAATTTATAAGTTCGAATTAATGACAAAAGTCGTTCGTCTTCAAATGCTCCCCAACTCGGACCTTCATTGGAGACGTCACGGAAAACTGCTGGACCACAACGTTGAGCGATTTCGTAGTTGTGACCACGAACATGTTCACCAATTTCAGCTCCCAGTTGAAAACACGATAAACAAAGAATCACAGTTGTTCGTTTGCATTCCAAACAATGAATGTGAGGTAAAAATGTTACGTTCGCTATGCATTGAACACAGAAACTCTCCGGCGGTTTACTGATGATACTTGAACGACGCTGCAGAAATATGATTAGAAGAACAATCTAGTCATTCTCTTACTCGACCGCTGGGTTTAACCGAACGTACATCCACTGGTTTTATGTCGACAACCATCTCAAGAAGTTTCGAATAATCAAAAGCGTCCTATTGAAACCGCAATTTTCTCTGCAAAAGAAGACAACAACTTACTTTTGTAAATGTTCGCATAACCACGTATTGTCAGTGTAAGTCACTTTAATAATCACATATAGCACGGCTCGTAAATGGACAGTGATTGTAGATATTCAATCAGAAATTCTAACTTTCAAACAGAGTTATATAACCCAATATCTAGTCAAATAGTAAACAATTAGTTGAACTAAAAGAACGCTGAACTCGGTAAACAGCGCGCGATGGTCATCCCAACGCCAAAAGTCTTGATGTGCGTACAACAAAACAAAATAAGAGGTCTCTGTGTGTACATATTTCAACGCAAAGTCTTCCAAACAATGTTTATTTGCACAGAGTGATTTTATTAATCCACTAAAATGATGAATGGTTTTTAGCCCAACGATTGAAATTGCATTTTAATGAACATAACTATTTGGCGAAATGGTATCAAACACCCAACTTGAATTCAAAGGTTTGTAAGTTTTTTAAATTTTAGATGATTTTTATTTCGCTGAGAATGACAATAAGAATGAATATTGCATAGAGGATCATCAAATACACGCTGTGGAATCGACGAGCATTAAACCGTTGGGTGATGAGAATAACAATCGACGAAATAATACCAATAGCCAAGAATATGACCATACTCCTCAAAATTGAGTTCATTTCAATCTGAAATAACTCGCTTTAAGATCTCAATTTAACGATCGCTATACCGTCACTTTCTTCTGTTGTACTTTCGCAATCAGGAATGATAGTCCGAATCCAATGAGCAAATCGAAAACAAGTGAACATTCAAGTTGAGATCATCGTATTTCACTTACTGAAAAGTGGACCTGCAAAAGCTGCCGAAATGGCCATTTTTGGGAATCCACGACGAGCAACGGAAATATCGGCAACCAAATCTCCCAAACTATTACTCCACGCTATTAGAGTCAAACCGAGAATCTTAAACGAAAGATGTTAGTAGAAGCAAGCTATTTGTTGATATCCTTCTTACGTCAAAAGATACGGTTGAGATTATTCCAATCATAAGAACGACGTTAACGAAAAACACATTATATGAAAAAGAAAGTAGAACAAAACAACAAACCTACTTCTGCAGCAATAGCGAACACCAACGAAGATGACGCAAGAAAACCAAGGTAAGAGAGTAATTTCTAAAGTAAAATAACAAAAATTTAAACGCCAACTACTAACTCGATGATGCAACGGTGGATGTTGAGCACTTGTGAAAATGATCACTAGCAATTGAACTATCACAGACACTCCGAATACTAAATCTTTGGAATAGAATCTTTCTGGTCACTTTTCATACCCAACATCCACAAATAAAACCCATTGATGAGTTGAATATTGTGAACTAAACGTGTGAATGCAAATCGAATGGAAGTAAACAAACAGACTTTGAAAGGCCAATAGAATGATCTGTGGAGCAATTACAACGTGTAAAATGGCCGTGCCTTTGCACCAATGATCTGATACTTGTGGTATGGTTAATTTGAAAAAGAAAATGCATGGAATCTAAATTTGCATTTGACATCAAATATGAATTATAATACTTACACGTAAAATTGCCAAAACAAGTTGAAAAAAACTTTTGTCCACAAACTCTTCTTTATCAATTGGAATCAAACAAACAACTGTGTGCTTGAGTTGAGCCCAAATATCTCCATCAACACCTTTGTCTTCTAAACACAGATTTTAAGACAGTGCTGCCATACTTTTATTTACCTCCTATTGATAGCGCTCGGTGGTCTTTTGATGTGGGAAGAATATCTGGATCGGCAATTCCCGGCAAAGTTTCTATTGAAAGAGCGTTGACTTCTACAATGCAACTCGCTCAATTCATTTGTTGCTTGTGTACGTACCTTCAACTTCTTCATCGGTTTCGGCTTCACTAAAAAATTTCCCTTGTTCCATGTACATCTTATTGTGCCCATCGGTTAAGCGTATAGGAATGTCATCAGCCAATTCAATAACCACTTTTGGTGTCAGAACTCCATGTGAAATACGATGAGGTTGCACAACAGTCATATGTCGAACACGCTGAGTAGTCGGCAAAGTCCAAGGATCATGCTCGAGAATGTTATCTTGAGAAATTGTACTTCTTCGGCTTTGATGTTCGGTCGAGATTGTATCGATACTACCTGAAAGACAATTTGTATTTCTTAAAAAAAATTAATCAACTTATTGTAATTTGCACTCGGTCCATTTTGCACAAGTGATGCGCCTACTCTACCAATGGGTGCCCTTTCTATTTCAAGTTGTAATTCATCTGTTGGTGGTGGTTTCAAGTAATCGTTTTTGTTTTCCTGAAGTGTTGGATTCTCAATTCTCAATTCTGAAAACATATTAATGCATTAGATTAAAGGATTGCAATTAACCGGTGATACTGGTTGTTAGGGGTTTTATCTTGTGTAACGATCGTTTTTTGATTTTACTGAAGATCACCATAAGAGCATAGAAAATGTAGATGACAAGGAATATGGCGGGTTCCCACGTGTAGAGATTGTTATTAAACAACAACACAAAAGTCAACCACAACAAAGCCAAGACAAAGAAAAGTGTGTCACGCAAAAAAGGAACTTTAGGGATCTCGAACGGTTTGACGAATATTATGCACGAAACAACAATCGAAGTAACAAACATTCCACCACCTAAAATAAAATCAAAACGATGACACGCAAAAGTTTACGGTAGAAATCCATTTTATACTTTTGAGTTAAACAACTTACCAAGTAGTTCGGCTACGGCCAAATTTGCTTTTGGACGTTTAGCACTTGTAACCGAAGCGATTGAACTGAAAATGTCTGGAGCTCCGTTGCCGAACGCGAGAAAGGTTACACCCTACTAATTAGAATTCAACGTTAGTTGGTCTACTTACCGCTGTACTTTGAGAAATTTGATGCTCATCGATTATTGTAGCAATGTTTCGGGAAAAAAAGTCGTCTGCTGCCGTTGAGATCATAATGAACAAGTAAAAGAGGAACAGGACGGCAAGAACAATCAACAGCCAACGATACGTACTGTCCTTCTCGCAAATCACCATCTCCGTCCAACTAAATTAACCGATTTACTTTTATAAGCATCGAGTCCAAGTACGCAATATAACCGCCACCTTCACATTCGTCAGAGAAATCACGAACAAACCCACAGGACCCTGAAACAGTGAACGAATGCTCGGGTTTCAGTCAAACTTACAAATTGAACCTATGGTGCCGTTTGAGAAGGGTGTACATTTTCTTTGCTTCTGTGTTTCCAAAACAGTCAAGTTGTCCCATTTGTCTAACATGCGATTCTAAACTACTCAATGAGTTTCATCAACGAACCTTAAGAATGTTATACGTGCAAATTGAAATAACGATAAACATCAAGTGGGTTTCAAGCAACCCATAAAAATATTTCGCTTTGTTCTGCTTCAAGGACCAACACCTTAGCACAAAAAAGGACACCAGCTTCTGTTAACACCACACCTACATGAACACCCGCTCTAGAAACCCGCATGTACCGACCGTCTGATAAGAGACTCTCTCACATGAAAACCGCAAATTCCGTTGGTATTGTCTCCAACGACGGGTTGATAACTCGGTTCGTCTTGAAGTGCGCTACAACCCTCAACTATTTACGATTCAAACCACCGATGACTTTGCATTTCGTCGGTTCGAACATGTTAATCTCATGATTTGGTTTTGTCACGCCACGAAAACACTTCTTCACACGTTCGAATTCAAAATTAAAACGTTCACGAATTTATTCCTCTCCGATTTGAGATGAGCAGAAATCAAACGAACCAGTAGTTTGTTATTCGAACATACAGAAAATGCAAACAACCAACAGGAGATCTTGAAATACGTCATTCGACACAAAAGGCGGTAAATTCTTTCAGATGAAAAGAGTAAACTAATAAATAACACAGTTCAAATAGTCAATGACGCAATAAAGCAGCAAACTTTACAAAGCGCAGTACTTGACAACACGATTCAAATGTTAACGTCCAAATTGTGTGAACAAAAGTTTAAATGAACCGCTCTGAAAGCAATAGAACACGATCAAATCTCAGAAATGGCACAAAAAGAACGCAAATCGTTACAGCAGTAGAAATAAATGTAATCTGAAGGTAAGTGATCATCTAAGCAAAAGTAAAAAACACAACAAAAGCAGCCAATATGAAAGTTGAATCTCGAAGGCGAATGATGTGAGACGATTGGTCTTGTGCAGAACTTCGAATTGCAAAGGTTCTTGAATGTCGGGAATATTTTGGGGTAACTCATCAACGACTCGCATTTTGAATCCCATGTTGTAATCACCGTAGCTCTAAACATAATGACTACAATCAATGGTTGGTTTAAGCGACTCACGTTTCCGTATATCAACGAAGGAGTTGAATTCGTTGGCGTGAAATTCAGTGATCGTACAGTTCCGTTTTCGTCGCAGTTGAGTTGAAGTGTTTCACGAAAATCGTTGAAAGTTTCGAATTTGGACGATGGATTTTGTTCGTAAGTTTCCCAAATGCAACGACGATCAGAAAACACGTCACTGGGCGTCTTCGGTGCAAAAATTCGAACTTTCTAAAGAGCGACGGTTAGCAATGTTGTCTGGACTCGTTGTACCTCTTTTTCCTCGTCCAGCAACTTTGAGTAACCGCCATAAGGGTCATCGGAAATGTAAAACGGATTGGATTTTCCACCTTCTACCACGAAAAGATAATTCATTCCACGTTTCAAGTAAACTTCCGCCAAAAAGCCGTTCACATACCAAACGTTTTCTGGGGGTCGTAGTCCGGTAATTGCCTACAAAACCATGTCTCTATGATCAAACTAATTTGCCACCAACTTGATATCCTCGAGCTCCACCAGGTGGTCCGAGATGCAACGTGAAGTTGCTTCGGGCCGCATTGCCCAAAAGCGGTTGTAGCGACCACGCTCCTTCGACAGTTGATTGCGAGAATTTCGTTTGTGGTGGAATGTAGGGCGGCAGATTAGCAGGCAAATTGCTAATTTGAACGTGTCCGAAATCGATTCGAAATTTATAACAATAAACGGACAGCAAGTCGATGTGATAGACATCGAAGTTCTCCGGAAGATCAATGATAATATCTTGACCACCACGATATCGAGTGTTCAGTGGTGTGATACTAAGTAAAGGTAGATATTGAAATTATAGATGGCACTTACGAGTTTGGAGAATCACGTCCACGAATCGGAACCTTTGATCCCACATCTCTATCCAAGTTAAGACCGCGTCCGACAAAAAAGTATCCATCTAAACTTAACAAATCATTCTAATTTTCTTTTTGTTATCAAACCTGGAGCTTTGTCGCCGTCGAAAGTGAACGCGAAAATCTTGATGGTTCGTGTATCGAGAATAAGAATCGGTCCGGAACCAATGTTGTAGCGATTACCGGCTAATTCTTTGGATAGAAAATGGGATTTAGGCACGATAACGTCCTCGGGAATGACAACCGAACCATAAGCCAACTTGGTGGATGGAGAATACACGGCCAAGTTCTTGAATTCGCCGATTCGATGCTGGTCGGGAATATTCAGAACAATACGCTCAACGTTTTCAAAGCTTGGTAGTGGAGTAATTCTAAAAGACGAGTAATGAAAACGATGCTGTTGATGAAAATACCCGGTTTCATATGTCGGTATTTTGAGGCCGTCTTTCGATGGAGTTTCTGTTCGGCTCAACCAAAAGTATGCATCTGAAATTTGAGTTTGCATCCCAAATTCTTTCAAATATTTGATGGTGCATTGAATTCGCTGTGAATCACAATGATTTTCGTTTAATTGTTCTCCCACTTATTTTCAGCAAAGTCAAGTAACAAGGTCAAAAGGCGTTCAATCGGACGACAGAAGGAATGTCGTTCGGCATAATCAAAGACTTTGTTTATCGGATTTGAAGTGTGAATTGCGGTCCCTCTGGTGCGTTTTGTCGAAGGTCGAACGAAGTGACCGAACACATGAAAGTCGGCTATCATGGAGTTCTCGCAAAGCCGAGACCTCGACAAGCGAATGGTCGTATATTTCGACGCGCGTTGAGCGCATCTGTTCATGACGATTGAAAGACAAAAGCGATTGTTCGGCCATCGGGAGGTCGGTCAGTCCTTGTGCGCAGAAGTACGGCACACACGAATCGAACTACTTGAGAAGCCGACGAGTAAAAAAGAGCACATGCAAAGAAAGCAGTTTTTGACTATTGTTTCCAACGTGATGTCAATTGACTGCGCGAGGATTCTGCTAAGGTGATTTAAACCACACAGTTGACGATAAATCTCAAGGACAAATTTCAGCGAAATCTTACTAATCCACGACCTAACAGCTGGACTCATTGAAGCGCTTGCAATCACAAATTATCCGTTCAAACGTTTACAATAATACGCAACGTTTGTTTGAAAGACAAGTCAACTAACCACGTAGATTGCTGTTGAAGTTGAAATTAATGATTTGTATTGCTGTCTCATTGACAAGCCACACATCGCCACGCAGTTCACTGTTAGCAAGATCGTTGAATCTGCCCAAGAAGACTCCATATTTGGCATCATATGTATTAGGAGTGTATTTCTGTTCAGTTGTACCGGCGTCTCCACGGCTTAGGAAGCCTGAAATCAGAAGCGTGAAGTCGAATCGATTGATGTTATTTTCGTTCGGTTACTTTTGTTTTGATCGACTGTTTGCGCACAAACTCTACCGGTCACTAATTCATATCTACACAATGGAAAGGAGGTTGTTTGCACGGTAAGATATTTGCGCGGTTTTCATAGGCGAAGTTAAAAGCGTGCGAATTTCTTGCTCAAATTTTGCTATCGAGCAAAAACTACGAAATAAGCCAAAAACCATCGAAATGAACAGTAAGAACTTGCCGGCGATAATCGCGACCAATGTCACCAAATTCACAGCCATGCGGACCGCGGTCGATGGAGTGACGAAGGAACACAAGAGGAATACTCGAACGAGCTCTAAAATGTGCTCTCACGTAAGACGGGTACCCGATCAAGTTGCTCAAACACGCGCCAAATTCGTTAAAGACTCGTGTATTACATAAACACGCGAAATTATAAACTCGTATTCCGCCTGTCCATTCGACGACCTTCTCCATCAAGTGCGCGAACAGGTGGAAAGCCAAATTGCTCAATGGTTGCGTCCAAAACAAACGTGCGCGCGATGGCAAATTCGATAAAAAAGATAACCCACTAGACGGAGACTCAATCGATCGTGGCAACCACTTTGGAACTCGAGGACAATGAACGAGAATGTGCGAAAAAAGTGGGCGGAGTCAATTGAAAACCACACACTGACCGTAATTTTAATTCGAAAAGCGAATCGATTGTCGTTTATAAAGAAGTCTGTTTCGAAAAGCGCGGAATCCAAAATTGGTGGACAGTAAGCGCTCTTTTGCGGACAACCGAAGTCCTTGGAAGGCGAGCGATGTGATCGCGCGTCTTCAGATTTCTCGCTGTTTCCATTCCTTTTACCCGTTAGAGGCCCCCGAACGAACGGTTTTTGCGTTTGCTCGTCGTCCGTCGACAAATGGAAATCGCAGTTTCAAGCAAATGAGCGCTGTTAGACGTTTATTAATAGTTGGGATTTCGATTACACGCATAAACGTTGAGGCGCATGACCAAACCGCCAACTTCTCGCACTCATAAACAGCACGCACGCGTTTAGTGACCGTTAGCCGGACAGCTGTTTGATTAAAAACACCCGTCGCCAACCAGTTGAATACAATGACACGAACGTTAATTGTATGATGTTGATTACACGCAAATTTGTTTTCTCGTTTAATCCAATGGTTTTTGGAAACGTGACCACAAAAAAGGCGACGCTCAGATTTCCGTTGATCGGAAAATGCCGCGCAAAATTTTGTTTGCGCTGAAGACGCGTCGAAATGTTTGCCGTCGAGCTGCCCATTGTGGAACGATTTCTACGCGTTGGACTAATGGACACACGTCAACGGAGCTCATGTTTTGGCCGTCCATCACACCGCCCCATTCATTGCGTTCTCGCCACTGTCTGATATTCAAGTGTTTTGACGCTTGAGTTCGTTTGTCCGAGACACCAATGTGGATAATAACTTGCACCAAAACAAGTGATCGAAAGTCAGAAAAAATGCGCGGATTTACAGAAAAAAAGACGATGGAGCGAACGTCGCTGTTTTGTTGAAATGCGTTTCGATCGCATTCCCGGAGAAACGTGCCGCTCCTGTGCGTTAATTCGAAAAACGAATAAAAGCGGCAAAAGAGGAGAAGAAAATGGAGGTGAGCGATGAAACGGGAGCAATCTTGCAGGTGAGATTCCGGCACGACGCCGTCGAAGTCGACCGCTGCGTTGCTTTAATTGCATGAGAAACGAGTTGCGCGGTTTGTTGGCACCTGTCGCACAAAAGAAATTTTTGGACGTTCGCCAATTCATCGCACTTGCAAATCGAAGTTGCAAGCAGTTCAAGTCCAATAACAAAGCTTTCGATTGGGTTTATTCGGGAATCAAGTGCAACTCCCGTTGCGCGAGCAGCCGTTGGGCTCCGGGTGCCATATGGCCGATTAGGTTGGCTGCTTGAGTTTCTGATTTGCCAATGAATTATCCAATAAAACGAAGGAGTGCCAAAAAACCCGCTGAAGTGGCAACTGAATTTTGAGCTGCGACGAAGACGGTCGCGCTTGAGAAGGCGGCTGACAAGTTGGATCGATGCTTTGCATATACATCGAGTCTTGTTTCCCGTCTGTCTCCTCAGGATGCATCGCACACTTCGTCCGTAACAAATTGCTGTCGAGCGATCAAATCTCATCATTACAACAACGTGCGCGGAAATTCATCGACGCTCCAAGCCCGAGATGTGACACGATCATTCCAAATTGCCCCAAATTCATCGACTCATGAACAACCAAAAAACAATCGCGCAACTTTGGACTCAGGAAACAATAGTCGAAATGACGGTGAGCTGCTCTCACGTAAAACGAAGAACCGGCAGTTGGCTTAAGTGCGGCCAATTTACTGTAGTAACCGACATTGCTTTTGTTTCGCATTAGCTGCGCGAGATCGCGAATTAGGTCCATCTATTCGCCCATTCGTCCTCTGTGATCAACGTTGGACCGCGACGTTAATCAAACAAACGTAAAACAAAGACAAATAATAATCACGACTTCAAAATGCCACGCTGATCTTTCGAAATGCCCAATATGAGTCTCGTGATTTCATCACAATGGTCGTTCTGATACGGAAACCAAATTGAGTTCGACATGTCGTTTGTCCGCTTTAAAACGGCAACCAATTTCGGAGACTCATCGACAACGACAATTTGCTTTGAATCAGATAAGAATCACGACTCGAAGTAGTCGGCTTGTAGTGTCGTTGCGCATTCAACCACCCATTTATCTAATGTCTGATTCATTGCTAGCCGATGGATAAGCTTCCAATCTTATGGACATTGTGCTCTTCGATCAACACGTGAATACAAACATTAAGCTAAATTCCGTACAACAGATCTTCGAAAGTGCATCAATTAGTTGTCGCGAAAGAAGACAAACGGCGTGTATCATCAGTCAGATCAGTGTGTCTAAGCGATTTACGCAGTTGTTTTTTTAAGTGCAGTTCTTTTAATGCCAACAACTTTAAAACATTTGAGTTTACGTTCGGTTAGACCTTGAACCATTTTTCCGTACAACAGTTGATTTGAATGAGTCATCCAAGAGAGATAAATTTTGTGTCGGTTTGAGAGCGATTTCCGAGAACTCAATACCCCAGCTGACAACTGGAGCGCAAATTGAATCCTGTCGCAGCAAACGATTCATGTGTAAATCCGAAGATTTCAAACGTTCCTTCAACCTACTTCTACGGACATTTTGACAGCTTTATGAGTTCAATTCTTTTGTAAACTTTGTTTCTGGAAAACTCAATCGAAACGTGTCATTTCGTTTGTTCACCTTCAGAGCGCTGAAAATCCACGAACAACCGCATTTCTGTTTAGTTTCCATTTCCATTTGTTTTCCGTTGTCTTCTTTTAAAAATCGAATTCCAGCTATTGAGATGTCTGAAAAGGCGGACAACGGATGTTCCGTGGACGAACAAGAGCGTTTAAAGAACGTCAAATTTCGTTCTGGATTGGATGCCACGGCGAAGTACATTAAGACGTTTTCTATGGACTTTGAACGAGTGAGTTGATTTGCGTTGTTTGTGTATTTCGGTTTTAGAAAAATGTCAAATTGACTTGGGAACTAGCATTCGAAATGGACAGTGTGGCGGCAATCATCTATCATTCAACGAAGAAACAACTTTTGTGTGTGAAACAGTTTCGTCCAGGTTTGACATCTTCATCTGACTTTCCATTAACTTACGTTTAGCGGTGATGGTGCGTCAATTGATGCGTCGTCCTGAGAACAAGGGAAAATCACTCGATGAATTGCACGTCGAAAACGAGACTTGTAGCATCGGATACACGGTGGAGCTTTGTGCCGGTTTGTGAGTGAATTTCTTTGCATTGCGGCTTTTTAGTTATGACATGAGTTTTGATAGTTTGGTAAAAGCAGCGGGAAATTACTGGGAGTTGATGTTTGGGTGCAAAACATCTGCGTGATTTGTATCCAAATATTACAGATGTGATAAGCCGAATCTATCGCCCAGTGAAGTGATGCGTGAAGAAATTCTGGAGGAATGTGGTTATAACGTCAAGTTAGATCAATTGGAACATGTTTGTACAACTACGTAAGTCTTCGCATGTTTTCGAATCATTTTTCTATGTGATGTTTAGCGATGTCAGCGCTTCTGGTGCAATGCAACACGTTTATTTTGTGGTTATTTCTGAAGAGAACAAACAAAACTCGGGAGGCGGAAATGCGTATGTGGATGTCAATTAAAGAACTTCACACAAACTGCACATTTTTAGATCTGAAGGAGAGTTCATCGAGAAGGTATCGATGTTGCAGTGATACATTCAATGGTGTTTAACTTCAGGTTTGGTTGGACATCGACAAACTCGAAGAAACGATTCGCACGCTCCACGGACCGCCGCTTTTGCACTACGGACTCCAGTTCTTCATGGCTCAAAAACGTCATCTCTATTTGAAATAGATCGTCCTTAATTGTTGTGGAATTCATAGTGAAATAACTTATTAGATAACGGGTATATTTAGTTATAAGGTGGCATTTGTCATTCAACTGCAGTGTCTGTGCTTCGCAATAAACTTCTGTTTTTTGACTTCTAATGTTTCAATCAAGACATCTAATCAAAGTACAGATCCTTCGAAACACTAAAGAGCTCGCCATGAATGAAACGTTGACTTCACGAATGGTCTTCTAATGGACATAAAGTTTGAAGATTATGGAAACCTTCCGATTTGAAACCTTGTTGAACGTGTGTTCCCATGATGTCCGATTAATTGGCGTTGCTTATTAAGAGGATTGTAATCCAAAGTTCTCGAAATTCAATCCGCTCGTCGGCACCCTAAACGTTTTGGAACCTCAACAGTTTCCTAATGACTATCTTCAATAGTTGAGCTTAAATTGCTAATTGATTGTTCCGTTTATTTGCAACAAGTGGCGGTGTCTTTCGTGTCGTAACGTCGCTTGTTACAAAAGCGGCGGATCAACAAGCGACTAATTAAAGAGCCATGAACCCCGAACTGAGGACACTCGGCATCCGATTCGTGAAAGAAGTGGTTGCTATTAAGTAACCAGTGATTTGTTTGTCTTTTCAATTGTTGCAAATCATTCCGCTGAGCTCAACGGGCGATCGTTTTGGCAATTTTGTGTTTTGAAGCCGCCGTTTCTGAAACCTTTATTTTGCTGAACCACTCAAATTGTTTAGCGTCGAAACGGACGATTCGATGGCCTGACAAACTACTACATCCGATTGTGGTCGCAAAAACTTGTCAGAATAACGCATATTAACCTGATTGACATGGTGGCGGCAACCGTGCAGGTTAGATGGCCGTAGCAGTGACGCATTTGAAGGCGTTGGGCTCAATCGGCCAGTGCATCCCATTGTCACTGTGGAGCGATTAGTCGATTGTCAGGTGTAAGTGAACTTTCCGTCAAATAACTCTTGTTCGATGTTTTTGACGGTTTTGACATCCCCACGATTTCTTGTTTCCAAATATTTTCAAGTTGATTCCCGAAATATTTATAATCACCAGACCTTCTCACTGGGTTACTGTAGTCACAGTCTCCACATTTGAATGGGAGCTCAGAAAGGACATGCCGTTTGCTGGCAAACTCCCGATTGAGAGCGCAGTACCAAACGGTTGTTTATAAAACGAAACTGTTTACCTCTTATGCTTATCGTTTGGTCGAATTGCGCGCGTTTGTTTCAATAGCTGTTCTTGTATTTCCGGTCGATGACCAGTGTGTTTATTTGCCCAAAAATGGAAAGTACCGCGACGGTGGATGAACGATCGTATTCGTGACCAGACGCGCGTATCAATAGCAGTTTGTTCGGAACAAGAAACTGTTCTCCCACCGCGACTTCTCATTCACATTTTTGGCTACTTCATTTGGTGTTCGAATTGTTTTTGTCCGAAGATGATCTCCAGCAGACGGATTGTTTTCCAACCGCCAAAGAAAACTTTTCAGCGGATAGTGCGCGACAAATGCAGTATTAACTGGACAAGTAGATCATCGGAAGTGTGCCAATCAAAAGTTGCTCCTTCATATTTCCGCATTATCTTCCAATTGGCCACCGACACCACCGCTAATCTGCTTAAACAGGCGCGCGATAGTAGGTCTCAGTTCGCGGCACAAACTCGATACTCAGTGGCCTTCTCCGATTCTTTCACCGCCAAAAGACAGCCAATCACGGTCACATCGCGGATCAAATGGTTTCCGCTTAACACCGTCGGACATATTACAAAACAAACCACCAGAAGGGATGGTTGCAGTCATTTGTTTAATGTTCCTGAGATCATTGTTAACCTCTTGGTCACTCGGTTACGATCATTGATGTGAAGTTTTCTTATTGAACGTTCGAAATGACCTCCGGCAACCACAACAACACTCGAACTGTTTGGTCGGTGGAGAAATTTCCACGTCAAAAACGAACATCAATCGGGATTTCGATGTGAAAACAGTGGGCGGAAGCGATTTTTTTTGTCCGCAATCAGGATCTACGTTCGTTTGTTTCCCAGTTTTTTGTATTTATCATAAGCAAAACATGATCGCCCACCCGTCCATCGAAGTGTGACCGCACGATTTGCGACCATTTGGCGGAATGACAACCGTTTATGTTCCTTGAATCTTTGATTTGCACCGCGGATCCTTGAGAACAACTTAACGTTGAGATAATCTGCATTTGTCTCTTGTTTCTGTCTTTATTGTCGACTTTTGTTGTTGTGTATTTGCCAACATCGCACCTGGTCGCCTTCTTGACGGCATCTTCTTTTGGCTGTTCGCGCACTCAACAACCTCTTCTCCCAATCGACTTCAGTTTTACGTCCAAATCAAACTGTTTCTTCATTGCCATGGGCTACTGGCCTTGAAGCGTGGATTTGGCAAAGGTTTTACTGGGTTCCGATTATTATTGCCCGTGTAAGAAGTTGAACAATAAGATTATTAGCGCGTGACTCACTTTTTCCGGCGATTGGATTGATGTCTCTTCTTCGACTTTTCAGATCGAGGATTATACCCCGATTACGCCGTAGGAACTGTGTATTATTCGGGCTTACGGTAATAAATATTAGGCCTTTCAAATACTTCGAGGCACAATGTCGATGGTTTGTATAAAAATTTATTCTAACGCATCCCGTTGACACATAGGCCTTCCAAATAAACGAGCATCTGCTTAGATTGCTCTTCGAATCCAGAAAGTTTATTTACGTTGAATTTCAATCGTCCAAGGAGTTGGCACGAAGCACAACTGCTTAAGGGAATCTGTCTCAGCCAATCGAATGAATGATACCAAATGATACAACCTGACGCCTCCAATTGTCTTGCGCAATGTGTATTGAGTAGTCGATTTCCGTAGGTGTAGAGAGGCAGTTGAGTGTGCATAATATTTATTGCTCTTTGCATTCATTTCCTTATAAACGGTGGCTGGACATAATGAGCAAAACGTCTGTCCCCCAATCGATTACAACCTGCTGAACTGATGAGCGGATGCCCAACGTTGTTCTGATTTCCTCTAATTAGCCACCATTTGTCAGTCCAATTGAATCAACTCTGACACTCAGGATCTGACTGATTTACAATCCCGTACATCCTCGATTATTGCCGACTTCCAAAAGCGCGCATCCTCATATTTTGAGTCGATCGTTTTGTTTGCTAATTTGGTGTCGAGCAGCTCGCGGATTTAGTGCGCAGATTTCATTTCCAATTAAACGGCGTTGGGGACTCCGTTTCAAATTGTGGGATGAGCTTCAAGATGACTTGGACGTTTGACCAAAAGCAACCAAATTACCCACTCATCTCAACTTCATTATCTTTGTCGTTGTGGCCTGAAGCATCCGATTTTTGTTTCTACGCGAATCGAAATACAACTCGCTCGTGCATTTCGCGCCTTCAGAATACCGTAACCTTCCGACAACTGTTTTCGTGTTTCGAATCAAATACAATCGACGTTGTGTTGACCGTAATCGCCGATTCGTTTTGAAGCGGAAGTCGCATAGAGTTCCGATCGGAAATGGTCATAAACGACGGTCTCTTCAATTTTTGAGGTCTTCTGTTACATTCACAAAAACTCCAGTTTTATATACCCAATATGGCGACATGGTTGCTTTATTCATACGATCTTCGTTCAATCGTTTTCGATATTAATGGCCCGTGCGCAACCAATTTCCGAAACCCTAACGCTTTGAACTTTGTGTACAAGCAGATGCCACCGATTTGAACTGTTTTGCCCCAGAACATTATCACAAAAGATATACCGCTCATTATTTGGTTAATGTCGTTTGTGTTGCGTTTATTATGCGCGCGTCCAGCGGGCAACTGGCGGCTGTTTGATGATGCAAAAGCTCCTCCCGAAAGCAATGACTTCAAGTTGGACGATGGAAGGAAATCGAAGATGCTCCGCCTAGTTTGATCCTCGCTATCGCATGTTTATTGTTAGATCAATCATTTTGTTGTGCAGAGTGTCCCAGGTAGAGCTGAAGGTTTCCAACGCTCATAACTCTTGGTAGTTGATGAATTTTGATGCGGGGTCTTGGGTTTGATAACCAAGGATGGGGAGTTTGTTCTGCGTCAAAAGAATTCTCGATTTCGGTTGGGAACAAATCGAAAAATTGGGATTTCTGGAATCGGTCCTTTTTTGACCCGCTTTTCTCTCTTTCGTTCGGTTTTATCCGATTTTGTGATGTATTGGTCAGCTCAAGAAAAAGCATTCTATGTCTTGGTTTATGCGAAAACTGGAAGTCCAACGTTTGTTCAACGGCTATTCACAAGTCATTACGGTTTGAATTGGCGCACTCCTGTCCCAGCAGCGTCAAATTTCGGTCGATTAACAGAAGAACTGTTGGAACACGGCAATTGTGAATCACAAAGAAGAAGTCGGTCATGATTCGTTTCCTCGATTCACTTTCTTCTCAAAATTTGTTTATTCTTACGGTAACTCAGGGAAGGATTAACGCGGTTTTGAAACGAGTTCTCGACCTTAACGGTAAACATATTGAAGTTTAAGCGATAAATTTTTTGAATTTTTTTCTGCTGAACGAACCACCACCTTGCAAATTCGATCACCCTGTAAAACTCGCGACTTGCAACGAGATCCGGATCTTGTGAAGTTCATGTTAAATCGCCGCGCGTTAGATCGGGCATGTAACATTGCAAATTATAGGTGTGTGATTACCGTACGCAAGAATGTCGTCCAGCTTCAGCATCGCCAATCTCTGCGGCGATATGGATGAACGCAAGGATCAGAATGGTAAGTGATTGTTAACTGATGGATAGAATCAAAGTTGAAATAGTTTGGAGTTATTTGTTTTCTTGGTAGTTTTATGTCTCTTATAAGTTTAAAGACAATTTTATAAGATTGATTGAGGAAAATCTATAAGAAGTAATTTGCAGATTCGCAAGAACACGAAACGGAAGAGCAAGTGGAGGGCATGGAAGAACCAGCGCAGGTCGCTGCTGAGGGCGATTCAACAAGAACCGAAAAGAGCAGACCGCAGTTCAGTTACAACGCACTGATCACGATGGCACTACGTAACAGCAAAAGAGGAAAACTGACTTTAAAGGACATCTACGAGTACATCATGGAAAAATATCCATTCTACAGGTAAGACCAGTCAAGAAAACGTTTAATTAATATCGTTGATTTCAGAAGTAACCGTCGCCAATGGCAAAACAGCATCCGGCACAACTTGTCGTTGAACAAATTGTTTGTAAAAGTCCCGCGGACGTACGACGATCCCGGAAAAGGTTTGTTAAATGACTACGTCATTTTCACAAATCTCATTTTAGGAAACTACTGGACACTTGACCCGACGTGCAATGATGAGATAATCATTGGCAGTGCAAGTGGAAAACTTCGCCGGCGTCCATCATCTCGAAATTGCAACCGCAGTTCCTCGTCGCCGTACAACGCAAATTCCGGTCGGGTCATGTCTCTTTGTCCTCCGCCACTGATGTCGCCAGGCAATAATTTGCCATTACTTTTCAATCCGGAGGCTCAACAGCAACTCTTGTCGCTCCTTTCTGTTCTTCCTCCGCCACCAAACTTGCCAGGCAATAATTTTCCGTTGTTGTCCAATCCGGAGGCTCTACAACAACTCTTGGCGTTCTTTCCTGTTCTTCCTCCGCCACCAAGCTCTCCAGGCAAATAATTCCTTATCTTTCATTTCAAATTTCGTCCAAACTTGTTTGGCCGACTTCAAAAATGGGTCCTTTTCTTGGTATCAAGTGTTATTGTGATGGGTGTTGTCTGTTTCCCACCGGTACAAAATGTTGTTATTGTTTTGCCGTTGTCTTGGTAATGTTTGCCGCAACTAAGCGATTAAATAAGTGATAATTTAATCGAATTTCCATGAAAACAGCTACATAAGAAGTGTATCGCGAATTTAACAGACTTCAAAAATCCGTAGAACCAAATCATCTCATTAAATGGTAAGATATCTGTTGATTGAATGATAACAAAATTCTCCCACGATTTAAATTTACTGTTTTCTTACCGAGACCAAAAAAGATTGTCATTGAGCGTTTTTATGTCAAGCTTTGATTCATTTGAAATCTTGATGTAAGAGATAGCTAATTTGCTTTGGTCAATGTCGGATCAGTCGGAAACTCCAAAGTCTGTTTTTCTATTGATCTGATTAACAAATTAGTGTGACAAGTGATACTTGGAACAATGCACGTGTCTTCCGTTACTGAAGTTGAAGACATGACCAACAGAAGCAACTGCGTCACTTGTTCGAGTGGATATTCTATGTTTCTGCACAGCCGTTGCAGTGCATAGAGGATGTGCGTTTTTCTCATCGACTCGGATGCAAGATGTCGCGCTGATGCCAAGTTAGAGAGCGATTTTTTCGAATGCTAATCATTCACACGCCGAATGCCTTCTCTTAAAGCTTTTGGACGACGGTGGAATATTGCTAGCGATGACTTCGTGTTTCCTGAGATCTCGGAAGCGTTGTTTCGACTTAGCTGGTAAACTTTTGTTCAATGTTTCTATGAATTCTGATTTTGCAGGTTAGCAGCTGCTGGCGGATTGTTTCTATTGCACAGTCCGTCAGAATGCAAATCGTTGGAGTGGTTAATATATCTTGTCATTTTGCTACTTGCAAACTTTCTGAATACTCTTGTGTGTATTGCTATTGCTTTTGCGAGTTCCGTCGGGTCGATTTTGGAAGATCACAAGCGTCGATCAGTTGTGATGTTAATTTATCTGCGAGTTCCGTTGTTCGTGTTGGAGATCTTAGCGACAATTGGAAGCTTCATTTATACGTTTGGTATTCTGTTCGTTTGTTTACAAGGAACCTTGTTTATAATTTCAGGTTTCATGGAGTCCGCAGAATGTTTTAATCAAAACAGTTTACGAGCAACGGTAATTCTGGAGTTTTTCTTAATTGCGACAGTTATGTTTGGGGTAAGTTAATTTGATCATCTGGAGTTGTTTATTGGCATAACGGGCTTAACAGTAGGAGAAAGGGAGAAAATAACGTTGACTAAGCGCTACGGTTATCTAAAAAACTGCTAGAGTGAAAGATAAATGATTTAGCAATTGGCGTTTAGTGGAGCTTAGAGTTTATGTCTCAATTGAAAACAACCTTTTAGGTGTTTATGGTGATATCTCCACATTACGATAGCAAACGGTCTTATGTTGTCGAGCAGCGGTACTGGAGTCGAGCAATGGCAATGGTATTTTCGATTTCGTTTCTAAACGTGTTTGTGTTATTTAAGTGTAAAATTCGACAGGACAATTTGATGCGAGAGGCGTTGGATGAAATCGCATCGCTGTTGGCCGCCTTCTTTGCACGCACCGACTATGTTCCTTCGGACGTTGTTGCCGGTTTGCTTCTTCTCGTCCACTGTCCGGAACAACAGAAACCACCGCCTATTGTACGACGCAATCTCTCAGCGAATGTTCCACAATGGATGTTATTTACCGACGCAGAGTCGATGGACAAGATTTGTCGTATGATGAATTTTGCTCTCGCTGTTTACGGTTGGCCATCATATCTTTTGAACAATCGATCATGTCATGCTTGGTGCAAACTTTACAAAAAGACAAGTTGTTGTCGGTACGAGAAGATTCTAAAATTAAATGATAAAAATCAGCTTTTAGTAAAAGAAGCTGCTTTCCGGCTGAAGACACATCATGTTCCAACTGTTGTTCCTGTCATAGTGCAGCTTTTGTTATCGAAGGTAAGAGATGTTAGTTTTTGCTAACTGCTAAATCTTCAAATTATAGCGAATATCGATGAAACGGCAATATTCTTCAGTAGTTTTCGAAATCGTTTATATAAAGTCCCGTTTGTGGTTCTTGCTGATCATCGTACCTCAAGCATTGTTATTACTATTCGTGGCTCATCTTCACTCTTTGATTTGGTCACAGACTTGAGTTTGAACGACGATCTTTTTACTGTCGATGTTGAAGAAGATCCGGACCTTGCTCAAGACAACAGTCTAGACGCCGAAGGTTCGGTTCGAGTGCATCGTGGTATGTTGAATTCAGCTCGTTACGTTTATACTACTCTGACGCAAAACCATGTTTTGGAGGATATTTTGGTCTTAAATCCAAATTACAACATTTGCGTAGTTGGGTAAGAATCGAATTGTGATCCGTATTCACTCTTTTTGTAGACATTCACTAGGAGCTGGAGTCGCTTCTTTATTGACTTTGCTTCTAAAACAAACCTATCCAACTTGCCGATGCTACGCCTTTTCACCACCGACTGTAATATCAAAACACGGGATTTCTGAAACCGAAGAACACGTTTTAAGTGTGATCGTCGGCGATGACATTGTTCCACGCATGAGCTATCAAGTAAGAAATTTTTCGTCATATACTCATTACCGTTCTCTTTAGTCGTTGATGCATTTGAAAAATGAAATCGACAAACAGCTGAAAAATAATCATCGACCCAAATTTGAAATATTAATCAAAGGAATGTACAAACTTTTCTTTTCTTCTCCCTGGGATTTGAGTTCTGGTAAGAACACTGTGAACACTTCTTAGTGGTCAAGTATCTTAGAATCTGTGTCAACAACCACAATGGCTCGTCAACGTCTGATCGAGTCTCGTGAAAGTGACGGCACTGAAGTGGAAGCTGGAGAAAGTGAAACAACTGAAGAGTTCATGCAACGAATTCGAGTGGGTTTTCTCCTTTGAAATTTAGTTTTCATCCCATTTTTAGTTGTATCCACCTGGACGATTGTTGCATCTTCTTCCCAATGGCTCGACGGTCGAAGCGAATTGGATCGAAAGTGAATTTCTGAATGACATTGAGCTAACGGGTCGCATTATTTCCGACCATCTACCGGTGTTTGTTCGAAAGGTGCTACGACTTGCGCGAGATCAAAATGTGGTTATTTGAACGTTTTTTACACTTTAAACATTTACCGGTGCTTCGTTTTTTAAAGTTAATACCTGTGAACATAGAATCTGATGTAGATCATTCCAATAAATAGTTTAGTGAAAACCGAAAATTTACATAAACTGAACGTAGAAAAGTAATGATTGGCAGATACAAACAGAAAATGATGGAAATTGCTAAGCGCCACGAATATGTTTGGAACTATGAGCGGCCGGGAATCCAGCTGTCATAAGAAGATGGAGGATTTGATGTTGATTTTGCGGGAGTGATGGCTGAATTCCGGTGCAAAAGATCGTGGGTGAGAATATTGTGCAGATGTTTTCGGCAGTCATTTTGTTTCGTTTACTGTGTTCGGAAACAAGACGAAGATGATCCAGTAATACTTCGAGCGTATACCGATTGGTATAGTTAAGTTGTTCAAGTGCTTGCCTGAAAATCTAGCGGTAATTAGCACAACGTTTTCTTTCATTTACCAACAACGTCTTTTTCGCTCTTGTGGAGAACGGGTAGAGTTGAAGGCTTCAAGTAGATTTCGAAAGACGTTAAATGGCACAAGTTGTTGAGGTAGTAGTCGAAGATAAAGCTTGAGAAGACCGGCAACCGTGTGTATGTCGTCCACTTGACTAAGATCCACAGAAGCAGCGACGTCGAATTGCTTCCGCAACTTGTCCATTTGTTCGTGCGATCCAGAAACTCGATAGATGCCTTCAGCTTGGAGTCCACGTCGATTCACTTCGTCAATACATTTGGTTACAACCGGCGGCACGGCTGTTGAATGTGCCAAACACAAAGTCGTTAAATCGACAGCAAACATTCGTTTCACATATCTACTATCCGGATGGCAATCGTTTTGGGCCTTTTCACTGCATTTCTTGTGTGCTGCGAAACCACAATATTCACAGCGTAAACCCTTTAAAAATCGTAAGTAGACAAGCCAAAAAACTTTCACTAACTTGTTGGACTAAACCCCATAGAAAATTACGACAATAATCGCAATAATGAGGCATCTTAAAGGTGAATGGCGTGAAACTATGACTTCGCTGTTGAGGTGATGTACGGGATTGATTGATGTATTCGTTTGCTCGGTTGTATTGCGAGTAAGGACTTTGTTCGTAAATCGCTTCATCGGCCATCTTTTTGATGTATTCGGCGGCGCCTTTCTCCACGAACATTGTAATTAAGCCATCAGCGACCAGCAAATCCAGCGTTTCAAATCTAAGCAAAATTTGAAGTAAAATAAGAGCACATTCAAACCTTTTTTCGGCAACAAAATGCATTCCATCGTAATACAATTTGTAATTGAGAACATTGCCATCAAAAAATAGACCCAAAGTGTATGCATCAGCCGATCGTTTGGAAGCTCGTACGAGATACGCTCCTTCACCATAATCTCGTAACATCTGAAAAAAGACAATTGAAAAACAGTTGTAAAAAAAGAACTCGCTTGATCAGCATCCGATCGCTCAATCAACCCATGATATTCGGCACCATATTGTGGTGGCTTGTTGGCTATTCGCCGACTACATGGTATCAGATTCGGTCGCGGTGCTTTCTCTTGCAGCAAATAGAGTTTCTGTATCCAATATTTATTGTGAAGATCGTCTTCTTCATCCATAGAAAACGCCGTTGCGCGTTGTTTTTGACAAAATCTTCAGCGATAAACGGAGCTCATGGAAACTGAAATTAGTACGATCGGTTGGAGAGAAATTAAAATAACGTGCAGTTTACATTGACAGCGCGCAAATCGGATTCCGAGCCCAACGCTCCTCTTCCTTCTGCCCAAGTCAACGGCCGATGGAAAGAAACAGTTGACACTAATCAAGTCGCGAATGCAGCGGACAAAACGTCGACTGGACAGCGGAAAATGACGACTTTCACGAGTAGATCTTCATGTCCGGTCGTCCTTCGACAACTGGCTTTCCTATTTTACATCGTTCGGAACCGTAACGTCGAACGACCGCTCAAATTGTATCAGATAGCGGGTCCAAAAGGAGCTCGTGTTCTGGTCTGCAAATGGCACCTTGTCCCGTTTGACGCTCATAAGTTTCGGAAACCGACATCTGGAGAAGTTTATTGCGACTCCGGGCATTGAAACTCTTATTTGGTTCATTTTTATTTTATGTAAAATGCGTAAATTTAATTGAATGGATTAGCAGAAGGAACAAACGTGACTGCGAGAACAATAAAAAGACCACTGAGTATTATTGCATTCGGTCCATTTCCCCCGAACTTACATTTCACTCCGTTTCTCCGTTGAACTTATAAAACGCCCAAACTGAACGACATAACACGAGTTCGGAATCAATTTTCGCTCGACTTGTTTTTTGAGCACATTGCAATTTAAACCCGCACTTCGTTTGTTATCTAAGAGTAGGTTCAAATTTGATTTCGTTTCGATATCTGTAATTCGATAGTTTTCTTTGATGGTGGGCGTTTTAGCTTGTTAACATCCGCTTGTTGTTCAATTGATAGTCAACAATCAGTTGAATAGGAAGTACAAACCGTTTGGTGTTGTTGTTTATCGCCTTTCGAATTCTAGCCACTTGCACGAAGTTTCGAAGCGTTTTAGTTGATTGCGATTTGAGTTTTGTACTCAAACTCGCGTCAATTGAACTCAGTTTGCGAAGATATGAAGTCAATTAGCGTGCCACGCTAAACGTTTACTTTTGTTGACCAATGGCAACTGTGTTCTTTAAGATTCCCGTTCTAAAGTGCGGCAAGACAACGAGACTGAAAAGGAATGAGGCGGCGAGAGTCTCGCTATTTTATTTGCCTTTTTTATGTGTGTTCTTCTTTGTGTTTGCCCTTTTGTTTCACAAGAAACTGCATCATTCAACGGCGGCATTTGAGGATTGGAATTGAAACGGACCGTGATGAATCCTAAGCAAACCAATTACTTATGCCACTGGAGAATTCTTGTTGCGCACATCATTAGTTTGATTCACTGTCCGTCGCTCTGTTCGTCGACGTCAACGAACCGAATAAACACATTCAGTTCTTGACATTCGTATCTTACCTACCTATTAGTTCACCTGTCTGAGTTTTTTCAAAACAAAATTCGCAACCCTTTCAAATCGTTTTCTTTTATGCTACAAATTATAGGATGACTTAGAAATAACCAAAATGGACGGCAAATATTCACGCTGGGATTTTGCGTCGTTGCCTTTTACTTTGTGTTTTTTGCTGGCCGCCCAAGGGCACGAAGAGTAGTCGCTGGCATATCCTGATAAGGGAAAGAAGATTGACAAGAATTGAAAGGCACGGATGTACAACTACTGGTTAATAGGAAAGCCTAATTGATGGCAACCAATAGGTCATGAACTCGAGGATAAAACTTGTAAATTGACGTTATTTTGGCTTATCAGCGTCGCTTGAAATGCTCGATCTGCTACGTGGCTTTTCGAAAGCGCGTGATGTTTTTTATCAACAAAAAACTGTGACGAAATTAATGTTTGATAGTTTTAGCTGAATGTAAAGTTGCTTTGATCTATGGCCACTAATGCAGACGACTTGAACGCTACGATCACACTTGATCGTCGTTGAGCTTTTTTTTGGCTAATTTCCATGTAGCTAGAACGTTGGTTGCTCATTGAGCTCAATACATTCCCTTCCTCTGAATTTCCACGATGTTCGATGATTCAGCTACGCTTGGAGCACAGTCAAGATTTTGATTCCTCGTGGACTGCGAGGTCGACATTCAGAGCGTCAAATTCATTTACAACAAAACATCTAACCTGTCAGCTTTCATTAAGGTCGGTTTTCTTTTCGAATGACTTTCTTTGCTAATCCGGGGATGGGTTTGTGTAAGACGTGAGTTTACGTTAATCTCTCGTACCCACTTCGAAGTACCTCGTGCCAGATGTGCGATAAGAAAAAAGTGGGACGTTTGAAATCGTTTTTAAAACTCGAACTAATAGCAACTTTGGGCGCGTGCCGTTTTCTGGTAATTTTATTTGGCAGATGAGAATTTTGGCATTCGACGAAAAGCGAAAAATTAAACGAACATTCGTTGGGTTAATTCGTTTTGCGGCTTCTTCCGTTCATCTGCAACCGACGTTCTGTCCCTTCGGGTCGGTATTTGCATAAACATACCGTCGGCTTCCTGCCACGGCTCTCGACTTGTAATCCGCTGGGCAGGTGCTTGTCGCGTGTTCGATTACGTAACCCAACTCTGTTGTTAGCTACTGCACATTAATAACACAGACTTTGTTGTGTCGGGTCGCAACTGACGAGTAAAAGCACAAGTGATCATCGGCGGTCAACGGCTGCTGTTTGTTCCGATAGAAAGCTTCGGGTTTCTTTTAAAGGATTTTGTGGCCTCTAAAACATCCGTGTATTTTTGCATTACAATCTCGGTTTTCATTCGGATCACATTAGTGAAAACTAATGGGGAAAGAAGGCTGTTGGAATCTCACTCAGAGGAATAGCCGGTTATTATGCAAAGTTTCTGGAGGTTGTATAAGATCAGGATTCTTACATGAAAAACGATAAAAACTGCAAGCGAGTTAAACAAACAAACGATCGCAGGGTCTTTAAAAAATTCGCTTTCTGTTATTTTGCGCCGACATGTCGATTTCAATAACAAAAACGGACGGCTGTTTGTACACAAATTGTTGATAGGCGTCCGTTGAATATCATTGTTGATCCATTAACAGATTTTCGAACTTTCAGATTCCTTTATTTTGCATAGTTCGCCTGCAAAATCGTCGAAACGTGAATGACGTTCATTGGATTATTATCACTGCTTATTCCTGGTCTTCAGTCAAATTCTCATGTTTGATTGAGTTGCCAACGAAAGTAGCTCATCAAACCGAATTCGTTGTCTTCTCAAGTTCTACATTGCCGCAAAATGCTTCTCAAAGAATATCGCATCTTGTTGCCGATGACTGTGGACGAGTATCGAATTGCGCAACTTTACATGATCCAAGTACGTTAAAGAACAAACCAATGAAATTGCAGTTGAATTGTTGCAGAAGAAATCACGAATCGACAGTTCGGGGGCGGGAAGTGGTGTTGAGATTCTGAAGAACGAACCTTATATTGATGGACCCGGAGGTAGTGGACAATATACCTATAAAGTGTATCATATTGGAAATCGAATACCAAGTTTGTTGGATTATTTCATTCATAGAAATTTTTATTATTAGCGTGGATACGAAGTATTTTACCATCATCCGCATTGGAAGCTCATGAAGAGGCGTGGAACGCTTATCCATTCACAAAAACTCGCTACTCTAGTCCAATGCTTGATCGTTTGCAAGTTGATGTTGAAACGGTTTATCTGAATGATGCGGGTACCCAAGAGAACGTTTTTCATCTCACAAAAGACGAACTGAAACATCGACATGTTGGTAAGGAATTTGCAAGCTAATTTGAATGTTTTCTTAAACAATTTCAGATGTCATGGATTTCGTTAATGATCTGGTCAGTAGTCATGATTATATTTTGGAAGAAGATCCAAAAGAATACAAAAGCAAGAAGACGGGTCGTGGGCCGCTCAGCAACAATTGGATCGAAGAATATACGAAAAATCGAAAACCGCTAATGTGTGCCTACAAACTCTGTCGTGTTGAATTTCGATATTGGGGTATGCAGACACGAGTGGAACGTTGGATCCAAGATTTGGCACTTCGAGTATGTTATTTTGTCGTGTTCGTCCTTTACATTTGAATTTAGAACACAATGTTACGTGCCCATCGACAGGCTTGGGCTTGGCAGGACGAATGGGTTGGTCTAACTATTGATGACATTCGTCGACTTGAACAAGAAGCTGCTTTATATTTGCAACAAGTAATGAAAGGAGAAGAGAAAAGTTTGGATCCAACCGATTCGGACGAAGAAGATTCGACATCGGACATCTTTTTTGATTGTTTAGATCAATCACCTTCGCATTCACAGAAACCGTCCCTTATTCGTTGGAGCTCCGAGTTATTAATTGGCGAAGGCGAATCTCCACCTTCAACACCGAAACCCGATTCGACTTCAGCACTGTTGATTCTCGTCTTTCACGGCGACATTTATCCCGAGGTAGAACACTGGATATCTTACAGTCCTGAATGTCATGTTTATAGTCGCCGGCTGATTCCAAAACAACCGATGCAAATACTCTGCGGTCTACTTTAGATGCTCTAATAAACAGTCATTACGTGCAATTGAAAAACCGAGTGCACGTTCTACGGGTAGTTTGTGGCAGTGAACTTTGTAGCACCGTCGCATCATTGAACGCAATTTGCTCATCTTTTGGCTCATTTCATCCATCTCTTGCGCTGCTTCTCTCCGCAAGTAATACGTTCTATGAGGTAAACGAACAATAAAACCAAGTTGAGATAAGAAGTTTAAGGCTGTTCAAGGAACGATTAATCGCGCCAATCAAGTTGTTGCCGATTTCTTACAATCCGAAGCGGGTTCGAACTTCAATGGCGAAATCTATGCAGTTGGCGATTGTATTGGCGGCTTATTGATGTATGAAGCGTTGACAAAACCGCAAACAGCGGGCAGTATATTGAACAGACATATTCATAAGCCAGTTTCTCGACATTCGTCTTCACTTTCAATGCAATCGAGAACGATTGCTGGAAAAATTCCGGAAAGTCCCGAAATAGATGTAAATTTAGATGACTATAGCATACCATCGTAAATTTTTTTGTAGTCTTCCAACTGGCCAACGCAAAGTTGTTCGTTGTCGCCGAATTACGATACAACAACGAATAGCGATGTTGTTTTTATGAATGAAAGTGAATTTACGTCGTCAACGAATTCAACAACCGCTTTTCAATCTCCAACACTTTCGCATGTGTCCAAATCGTTTCCTCGTAATCTCAGTGCTCCACCATCGGCTTCGTATACGAGTCGCAAGAAAATGTCCACATCTTCGATTGATGGAGCTGTAAGAATTGTTTTTGTAACAGAACTTATACTTTTATTTTCAGCTTCAAGAATTAATAATCAACACGAACACTCCACCGACTATAAACTTCAAACCAACAACCGCTTTTCTTTTGGGATGTCCTTTAGCCTTAGTATTAATGCAGCGAAAGATGCAAGGACAAGGCAAGAACTTAATTAAAATAAATAGATCTCGATTTGTACTACAGATGCTGATCAATTGGAATGTGAACAACTTTTCAATCTTTACTACCCACTTGACTCATGTGGTGCTCGACTTGAACCGGTACTGAATTCAAAACTCGCAATGCTACACGCATTAAATGTTCCTCGCTATCAACGATATCCACTTGGCGACGGACGGCACATTTTCTTCGACAGTGCTCTCGCAACTTCAACATTGTGGGGCAGTCGACGGATTGATCACCAACTCTACTGTCCGGCCGGTAAGCTTACTGCAATTAACGCGAATAATCGAATATTGTTATCAGAAATGATATCGTTGCCATCAGCTGCATTGCCCAACATTCTACATGCTTCCTATTGGGAAAGCAAAGATGTTGGCGCGTTTATTTTGCGGCAATTTGTTCGCTCGGACGATAACCACGCTTTTCCTTCGTTTTCAACAAGTGTAACCGCAAGCAGTCCACTGAATGTGGAAATGCCTCCAGCGAGTTGGAATCGTCGTCGAACACGCTTTAAGATAGTTAATTTATCGGCGAATCATCGTGCAAACGACATAATCACAGTCGAGGGCAGTGATCAAATCATTCACGCTCGTTTCTGCTACGGTCCTATGGATTTGGTGGCGTTGTCGCGGGAAGAAGTGATCGTTTTTATTTGTCCGTCAAGCGGCGAATGGTATCAACATAGCGCTCAATGCACCGATACTCACGGCCGTTTAACTGTCAATTTGAACAAACAACTACCGGTTGGAATTCATGCAATCAAAATGATCGTTCGTGGAGATCACTCGTTTCTCAACATGTACATCGCCGTTGTTCCGGCATCTACGTCTTGCGTTGTCTTCAGCATTGATGGATCACTGACGGGATCAGTGTCGGTAACTGGACGCGATCCACGAGTTCGACCTGGAGCTGTGGATGTGGTTCGATACTGGCAACAATTGGTTTGTTGCAATTAAATTTCAATGTCATGGACTGTCATTTGAAGGGTTATCTTGTGATTTACGTAACTGCTCGACCGGATATGCAACAACGTGTTGTTGGTGCGTGGCTCGCACAGCACAATTTTCCACACGGTCTTTTGTTCTTTACTCCATCAATTTCTACGGATCCGTTGCGGTGAGTTAAAGAATCGAAATGACGCAAATATTTTAATTTCAGACATAAGACCCAACATATTCGACATCTCATTGACATTGGACTTAAGATTCAAGCTGCTTACGGAAGCAGTAAAGACGTTTCGGTTTATAGTGCCGCAGGTGTAGATGCGGAGCACATTTTCAAAGTATCGGGTAGCCGTCGACGTGGCTGTGTTTCGTTGGAAGACGGGTATGCACAACATTTGCACGACCTTCATGCCGGTCGAGTGGCCATAGCACAATCGGTAGTGCAAACTTTACCAATTATAAATGAAGGTCACTTCTTCACACCATCAACCCAGCAAACCAATCGGTAAAGTGAACTGAAGAAAACAATTTTAATTGCGAATTCAGAAACTATGTTCAACGGACTCATTCATTCACACCACGCAGCGGCAAATACGACGCATTCGCACAGCAAGGAAAGAAGAATAGTCAGATCTCAATTTCTACTCGATGACATACAAAGTTTACGGGAAGCAATTATTCGACTTTTTGTGTTTGAAACTGCTGAATTTGATGTTCGTTTCGTTTAGTATACTTTGCTGAATAAAGTCATGTACATAAACGCGAATATCAAGTGGAGAATCGAAACTTAATGTCCATCGACTGTTTGGGATTTTACTCCTCATTGAGGCCGTGCCCATTTTCTGATTCATCAAAACTCCAAGTCAATTGTTGTGACGATCCTACAGACCGGTCTCTCCCGCTTTCGTCTTTTTTGCGGTTTAACCAGTCGTCTTCGATGTGCGTCTCACCTTTCGTGCACTCTCCATTTATCGTTCTTTGACGTTGTCAACAGAATTCAGTGATATCGACTGCAGGAATCGATTTTCAGTTTGTCTCTATTATTTCGTTTGGTCACATGGATATCTCGGAATGCATCATTGGCGTGGCAAACTAAAACGGGAACGAGTCAAAACGGTGAGAATAACTGCGCCGCAATGTTCCCAAAAACAATCCAAAAGAGGTGTTTGCAGCAAGAAACTTTCAAGTTTGCTCAACCTATTCAGACGACATTTTGATTCGTGAGCAATCGATGTCGTTGTTTGCTGTAAAAACGAAAGTTTTTTGCAAACGTTTCCAACCCACAGCTGTTCGCAGATTTCAACAAAAACAACCAAATCGATTGAATTCGGGCTGAAAGTCCACGTTGTCGTTGTACCAAACACCCAATTTTGAAGCATATCTTTGGTCGCTATCATCCCTTGAGCACGATGTCCGCTTCGCTGGCGTTGTGTTCCACCGAAAGACGAGTGCGTATGTTGTCACTTGTTTCGCATATTCCCACTGGTCGAAAGACGAGAATGCGCGAAACTTTGCCCGCTTAATTGTTTTCTCGTATTCTCCCCGACTTTTCTACGCGTCAACTAATCGACTAATTCGATTTTTTAAATAACATATTCTACAGAAAATGCGGTTGGATTCGCGCTCTGGAGCCAACAACGGCTCTAGCAGCGTTTCATCGATGGACGAGCGCGGTTTTCTGCCGGACACTTGTCAGAACACAACCATCGAGAAAGAAGGTTGGCTTCAGAAGTGGACGAATTACATCAAAGGATACAGACAACGTTGGTTTGTGCTCGATTCGCAAGGGAATCTCAGCTACTACAGGTATCTTTTTTGTATGTCTCTTTTGAGATCTTGATTGAACATCAACGTTTTTTCGGATTTCTGATCTGAGATCTTTTGTTTACCGAATCGACTAAAATTTTTTTGTTTTAACAGCCGCTCTTTCGGCGTTGAAATCATTCCAATTACTGGGACTCTGATTTCTGACAATAGAATCGGTGGAGTGAAAAGCCGCCACGTGAAATCAAGCAGCAAACGAACGTTTTTGTTATCAGTTCGATTTTTTCGAAACTAAAAAGACCGACGATCAAACAACAAAGTTAGTTTTGTCGATGGTTAACAGCCTTCAAATGAGTTTACTTTTGGGAACTAATCCCTTTTGTGTGAAGTTTTGTTGTTGGAGTTAGCAGTTTACTTGGATATGTGATGACTAAAATGCGATTGAGAAAACGTTTACGGAAAGCCCTAAAGCACATTAACTGTCCCAGTGGTCATGTCATGAGGTCTAATAACAAATAAGAGTTCTGTTCGTTTTCATAACAAGATATTTCAGGAATAAGAACGAAGTTGGCGTGGCATGTCGCGGAAGTGTGAATCTACAAGAATCGCGAATTCACGTCGATAAGGGAGCGAACGTTATCGTATGTTTTGTTCTTTTGTTGCTTAGTTGCCAAATAATTTTAGACGATCAGTGGCACCGCTCAAAGTTTTCACTTGAAGGCCAACAACGAGGTTGATCGAGACAACTGGCTCAATTCGTTAGAATACGCTCGTCATCGAGCCATAAAACGAGCTGATTCTGATGAAGATGAGTCGATAGCGATGCACAACGGTAATGATCTGGGAAAAGTCCTGGACGATGTGAAGGAAACTTTGAACAAAAAATTGGAAGAGTTGAGATTGGCGGAAATAGAAATCGGTTAGTCATGAACTAATGTCCTCTTTAAAGATTGTTTTAGGAAAATTGAATGTTGAACTATTGAAGTCGTTGGGTAAACACGAGGATAACAAATCGGTTTCGGACAAGTTAAAATCTTTAAAAAACCAAACAGAAGTTCTTGTTCAAGTAAGTCAGTTTATTCACTCTTTTTTTTCACTGTTTATAGGCATCACAATCTTTGGTTGAATTGACCAAGAAAGAAATGAAAACTGTTTCGCGTTTTGCCGAAAATGAACACGAGCAACGTCTTCAATTGCAAGAACAAATCGAAACATTGGCCAAACAACACAGCACACTGGAACGGGCAGCCTTTTCGAACACCTCTTCGAATATCGAACAGTCGTCTCGTAAGGAAGCGATTATGTTTCAACATTCAACGTGTAATTATAGCATACGTAGAGAGCGACGAAGATACCTTTCACGATGCACAAGAACGACCGGACGGTTTTTATCAAAACGACGATGCTGATGATTTCGACCTCAGCGTTGTACCTGTAGATCGTACAACCGACTCGTCGAGCCATCATGAGTCATTGGCCGGCGACGAGACCGATTCGTCCAGTCGATGCTCATCCAATCGAATGGTCAAAGTGGTGAGTTTCGTGTCGCACAAAAATGTTTCTTTGAATTCATTTTCACAAACAACCGAGAATTCGTCAATCAAAACCGACGGGTTTACATGCTCTTTATTTCCACCCCTCTGTCAACGTTGCAGACCAATGTATTTTTTGTAACTTTCAGTTCACAGACGCGGTAGTCGGCGGTTCGCGTGAAAAGCTTGTGGTCTTCTCAAACCAAGTTTATTTTGAATTCCAATTTTGCGTGCGATTTCACTCACTTTTGGTTTCAATCTAACTCTCGTAGCATTTTGTTCTCATGAGTCCGACTCGAAATACTAAAAGCTTGTGAAAAGGTATCTTATCAGAACCTGCAAATAGACGGAGGGGTATGGGTTTGCGTGAGCGTTCGAAGTGTCAAAGCGACAGAAGAAAAAACATCTGATTTTTTTGTTTCAGAACTCTATGGCTAAAGAGGAGGTTACCGAAACACCATTTTTTGTGACAAGCAATCGGGAGATAAAAGAACGACGCAAACGGATTCCCGATCGTCCGCAATGTTCGATAAGTCTGTGGTCGATTATGAGAAATTGCATTGGAAAGGAATTAACTAAGATCCCGATGCCGGTATGTTCGCAGATAAACTCTATCGTTTACTTTCTCTTCAGGTAAACTTCAATGAGCCACTTTCTGTTTTGCAACGTATAACCGAAGATTTGGGTAAGTAGACATTTCTTTTGTAAAAAACTATTGGCTAGTGAATTACCCATTTCTTATACTACCAGTACAATTCATTTTGAATTTACGTTCTCTAATTAGTTATCGTTTAGAATATGCCGATCTTTTGGATTATGCTGCTGAACTGACTGATACTTGCGAACAGATGTGTTACATTGCCGCCTTTTCCACCAGTTGTTATTCGACAACCGGAAATCGAACAACTAAACCCTTCAATCCGCTTTTGGGAGAAACGTTTGAATGCGATCGAACGGCCGATCGTGGTTGGTGGTCGTTGACTGAACAAGTTGGCTTCGAAACCCTGAACTTTTTCTTATTTTCGTTTTTCAGGTCTCCCATCATCCACCATCGACCGCACACTATGCAGAAGGACGTAAATGGATTATGTATCAAGACTTTACTATGACTTCACGTTTTCGTGGAAAATATCTTTCGGTTACACCAACTGGTTTCACTCATATCAAATTCAAGAATTCCGGCAATCACTACACTTATCGTAAAATAACAACAACTGTCCACAATATTATTGTCGGAAAATTGTGGATTGACAATCACGGTGAAACGATGATTGAAAACCACACTACGGGCGACAAATGTCAACTTAAATTTCACGCCTACAGCTACTTTTCTTCAGACAAAGGGCACAAGGTAATAGAGCTATCGAATTACACCTAAAAGTTCATGTTTTTAGGTGAACGGCGTTGTAAAAGACAAGAAAGGAGTAGCTCGACGTGTAGTTCAAGGTCAGTGGGATAAATCGATGGAAATGGCAAAAGTTACGAAACACGACAAAAACTCTCTGGAAACCGGTAATTTCCAGCGAATTTGGACAATCAATCCGCCTTAGTATGTTGCTCATTCAGGCTTCGAAAGATGTTTTAAAATTTAGTGAGAACAGCGAGAACATGTATCGATTCACGAAATTAGCTATCGAGTTGAACGAAGAAGAACCGGATGTTGCGCCCACAGATTCGCGCAATCGACCTGATCAACGTTTAATGGAACAAGGCAAATGGGACGAAGCAAATCGTCTGAAAGAAGAAGTCGAAGAAAAACAACGAACAGCACGTCGATTAAGGGAAGCAGAAGCTGAACAAGCAATGCGACAAGGTAACCTTTCATTAAATTTCATGGACGAAACAAATTTGTAGGATTGGCGTATCCCGAATACAAACCAATTTGGTTTGAAAAAGGCCAGGACGATTATACGGGATCTGTGTTCCATTTGTTTAATGGTGAATATTGGAAGTGTAAAGAAAAACAAGATTGGAGTCGATGTCCAACCATTTTCTAACTGATATTTTGGTGTAGTTCACTTGTTTCATCGTATGTGTATTATCCGCAAGAACATCTACGCTTGTTAAGACTCATTCTGGTTCGATATTAAAAAGAACATACTTCTCAGTCTGATTGTCTCTACATGATGGCTTCGTTTTCAATCGAATAGAATTGACAGTTCGATCCATAACAGCTTTTTTATATTTTGCATTTTAATGGGACTCTTTAGAAAGAGAACGGGGTGCAAATACGGTTTGTGTATATTTTCAATTGTCCGATTGTTTCGGTGCCAAAATTCTTTCTGTAACACAATCATTAGAAAGTTGGTCTACATTCTTATTTACGTCTATTTGCTCGGCGTCTAATTGCAGGAATTCAGTCATTCACTTAAACTTTTTTCAATTAGTTGACTTGGAGTTGTTCTCTACTATGCAAATATCCGATTTACAAAATCTTCCCGTTTGAAGCCTTCAATGTAATCACGGTGAAAGTGTCATAGTTTGTTCCGGTTATTGTGCCAAAATGTGAACTGAAACGTATAATATATTTTTTGTGTCAAATGTTCGTAAATAAACTATTTGTTGGTAGAGATATCGTTGGAACGAATTGATTTCTACAGTAAATACCAATCAATAAGATCAATTCACAAGCCAAAACAGTGTGGATTAGGAGTTTGATTACATGTTAGAGGTCGTATCGATGACGGTTAGTCAACATCGTGTTTATGTTCATGTCATAACATCGATTGTTGTGTCACTTATTGATTCGCAACCGGTTGTTAAGATTCGTAAATGCAAACCCACTTACTACCGCCTTTCGTTTGACGCAAAATTATTCAATTATATCCAACTTTGTTATGTGTATAATACTTGAAATTCTCGTTTCTTAACCCCATCGCACATAACTTCGAGATTTGGAGGAGCGAAAGTGATCTTCCACTTTCAACTCATAATCATGCCCCTTTTCAATCACGATGCCGCCCAACGCACGCTGACAGTTTCTTGGATTCTCGTAAGCGAGAGAAATTTTTTCTTTACACACATCGGAACAGCGTTATCACTTCATTTTTTCGCCTTTTTGTGAATGTCAAGATAAATCGGATATCTTATTATACCCAAGCATTAACCGCCTTCCGATCGCTAGATATCTTCCTTCCCGAGAAACATTAGTGACTTTAGCGCGTCTTTTCAGTTCGTTTTGATTGTTTTTTGTCGACGTACTTCTCCGTCGATCGTTTTACACTTCGAAATCGGAGCTGTATACCCGTCCATTTAGCACTGATCGGCATAGAAGGCGGCTCACTGATGACCGACATCATCATAACTCGATTCTGGACTGATTCGTTTTTTTCCAGAATCGCGATTTCAATACCGGAGCGTTCCAATGAAATTGTGTTCGTCTTCTCCGTGAGCATCAATTGTTTTTTACGATTTCAACTTCTAATCTTTGTTTTCTTGTTCGTTTATCGATTGCTTACGCTAAGCTATGACTATTCCGCAATCGTAGCAAGTTGATTTAGTTGTTGCAATTCAATGCGGCACAAAGTTAACATTCAACTTCGCTTTCAGTTTGTTCTCTTCTAACAACAAGCATTTCGCGTGTGTCAGTTTCTATTGTTAGTACCGACTTTCATTTGAACTTTAAATTCCAATCTCATTTATCCGTTTTTAATGCTATGCTATTGGACTGCAATTACTTTCACTACTCTTTCTGTTTTTCAATTACGTCAGAAACGCTAAGTCAGTTAACATTTTTGGTACTCATTCATTTGGAAACAACATTGAGATTTCAAATCAGTTTTCTGTTTATTAGTTCGGTAGATGACAAACGTTTACAATACTTTTGTGCATTTCAAAGTTGCTAACAAAGAATGTCGTCTAGAATGCGATGATTAGCAGGATAGGAATCCATGTAACGCATGGCCGATCGACACTTTGCTTGGTATGATTTCTATGTTCTTATTATAAGTAAACGCATCTAATCACAATATCCCCTCACATTATGTTTTCATTTGTTTATTTTAAGACACTAATTCTCTATTGGTTGGTATCTCTTGTCTTATGTATTCCTATTGATAACGGATTAGTCGACTCGGAGCTCATAAAAGGTCGGCGCACTGATTTGTATGTTGAAAATGAAAGTCTTTGTTTCCAGAATGTGTAAACAACAACTCGGTTGATTTGGTATTAATTCTGGATGCTTCCTCATCAGTCGGCGATGATACGTTCAGACAGCAGCTGAATTTCGCTTCTAGTTTAGCAAATAAGCTAAATATTTCGGCAACAACGAGTCACTTAGCCGTGATCCAGTATGCTGAAAAGCCGCAATTGGAAATCGCGTTGAATCAGTTTACAAATCCAAGTCAGGTACTGCAATTTTTGTGCTATACTTTGTTCAAATATATTTCATTTAGTTAGATTGGGCTATTCAGCGTATTCACTATCAGAGTGGAGCAACGAATACCGGACAAGCACTACAACTCGCATTAGAAAACGGTTTTCAAGGAGCACGCGGAGGCAACGTTCCAAAAGCAGTACTCGTTGTTACGGATGGTCAATCTCAAGACGATGTGGCTGAACCTGCTCAACGTCTGCGCGATGCACATGTTATGGTTTACGCTATTGGAGTCACGAATCTTGTAAATGTTCATCAGCTTCATCAGGTAAAATGCCCGTTTAGCAGTCGTTATCTTATTATTTTGATTGCCATTATGTTCATTCGCAACTTTAGATGACCGGAAATGCATTGCGAGTATTTACCGTTGAATCTTTCGATCAATTGGACAAGTCGCTTGCAGACTCGCTTACTTGGGATATGTGCAAAACCGAGTTTCGTCCGGGTACTCCCGATATTATCTGTGCACCCGATCGCATTGGCGTACGAGCATCAACCAAAAAACCGTTTGATGGATTTGTCTTTGTTGCCGATCATTTTCATCAGGAAGAATGCAGAGCCGGACCGGAGCAATTCGTCGATTCTAAAAGTATTGGAATCACGATTCCGTTTAACAATTGCAATGTGCATCGATATCGATCGGTATTAGAAGCCTATTTGACTTTTTTACTAGGCATTTTTCAGATGAATCCACGTGGTATTTTCGTTGAAATGACCGTTGTTTTCATGTTCCATTCGGTGTAAGTGTTTTGATGTTGTTAATCGGTATTCTAAACAATTCTACACGTTAATTTTAAGTTTCATGACAAAAGTTGATCAGACGGTGAAGATTCAATGTTTCTATATGGAAGCAGAAAAAAGTGTGACCGTTCCGTTGGAAGTCAGGTGAATGAGTAAGAGTGTTCATTTTCTAATCTACTGTTTTCAGCATGATAACAACCCAATTTCGTCAGAAGATGTACGAAATGCCGCGATGTGAATACACACTGCGAAAAGATAATCCGAACGGTCCGATTGTTCAATATGCAACTTTGGGTCAAAGTGTTTACCATCGCTGGGAATGCATTGAAGAAGGCAACAAAGATTCCTTTGGAATGCTAATACACAATTGTTTCGTCGACAATGGCTACGGAGATCACGTGGATATTATCGATTCCAATGGGTAATTTCAAGCTGTGAAATCGCCACGAACTAAAATTTTTAGTTGTGGTTTGGACGCTGTTTTGTTATCGACTCCTGATTACGACAGCACATTGCGTTTGGCAACGAAAGCCTATCACGTCTTCAAATACGCTGATCGACCAGTCCTACAATTTCAATGTCAAGTGACTCTTTGTCTCAAATACGATGGAGGATGTGCGGGCATCACACCGCCGAACTGTCCGGAAACTGTTGCACATCACGCTCACGATCATCAACGACTACGCAAAAATCGTTTAAGACGAATACGAAGAAACGATTTATCAACACAGAATTATGATTCGGCGAACACCGTTGATGTTTTTACGAAACCGATTATGGTCGTCGATGATCAGTTCGCCGAGTTAGCGAATTGTCCCGCAGTTTCTGGAAGTGCGACTCTCGAACGTACGCTGATACATCCGTTTAACGCCGTTTTTATCACTTTACTTATCGTTCTAATCGCTTTGAATTGTACATTCACCGTCGTGTTTATGTGGCTTTGGATTCGACGTCGTTTTGTCAGGACGGTAAACATCAAATGTTAGAGTTTTGTTATTTATTTTGTTTTGCACATAAAGAAGTATATGGTATCTTCATAAGTTACAAAAGCTACAGGTACTATTCGAAAGTTACAGAAAGCAGTTACCATCAAAACTGTTTTGAAAGAAATAGAAAATGGGTAGTTCTTCAAAATTCTGTTTAACACATCGTGTGCAAAACATTTATGGAAACTAAAAGTTCATAGCAAGAAACAAGCTTAAAACCAATTGTCAGATATCTAAATCAACTAATACAACTCAATGCAGATCATTTTTATAATCAGAAATTTGCTAGAGACTTAAAAACTGTAAATCGAATGATTGGTAATACAAAAAGTCGACCAATTAATGCAAGTTTTCTTAATAAAAACAAAAGTTCGTTTAGAGCATGACATCATTGTGCGTATTTTTTAACATATGTCGTTCGACTGAAAGCGATTCACGTCTTTTCATCGGAGTTGTACACGTTCGCCATCTCTGAAAATACCGGAGTAGAAACGTTCGTTTTGAAATTGATTATACGTCTATGAAAGAGTTTCCCTTCTGTTTGTAAAACGTGTAAATTCCGACGATTGGAATTGCGCTTGCCGACGATAATGCAAAGACAATTCCCATGAAGTTCGCCCAACCGGGATATTCGTAGTCCTGATAGACAATCTTTTGATAGTTAATGAAACTGCTTAGGATCATTGTCTAAAAGCGAAATAAACTACAAATCACAAGACACATACAATCAAGAACAACGGCGCTCCAATAGTCCAACAAATTCGCCAATACCAACCTGGAGCAAATCCAAGCATCTCACGAATATCTTCGCGGAATTGATTGATTCCTAAACCTTATTGTTTGTGCTCAAGCTTGTGCTGATTACCATAGAGAAACGAAATTACCATTGTTTCACAAAAGACTGCAATCAAAAGTCCCCACGTAGTACCGTAGTATATTAGCCATTCCATCACCAGAATTCCGCCCTAAATTCGCCGTACAATAAATCGAATTCACGTTACCCTACTTTTGTACACATAGAAATAGCAACAACCATATAAAAAGAAAACAAGATACCAACAAAGATTTCTCGATGTCTTTTGATTATCGGATACTCATCGCCAAGACCGGTAATAATTGCTTCCGAGCCACCAAACTGAAACACATTTCCTACTTGAGCTTATTGTTGTGTCCACTTACTGAACTGTCCAAACCCAAAGTCAACAGCATCAGAAAGAAAATAATCGACCAAATTCTTGATCCGGGCATCGTGGCCAATGCTTCGGGATAAACCACAAAAACCAAACCCGGACCTTCTTGTGCTACGTCGGTAATTGGTTTTCCACTTTTGCAAGACATGTAACCAAGGACCTTTAACATGTTTTTTTTAAAAGAATATTGTCTTATATTTTACCGAAAAGATAACAAAACCAGAAAGAAAACTTGTCAAACAGTTAATCGTACTGGTTAAAAGAGCATCACTCAAACAGATTCATCGTTATTGTGTGCTTTAAGACTAACTTACAAGTAAACATTGTTATGAAATTCGTTGTACGATGAATAGGCCATCAAAACGCCGAAACCAGGCCCAAGTGAAAAGAACACTTGCGTTGCAGCATCTTGCCATACACTCGGTTTCTTGAGCATCTCCAAGTTGGGACGTAGATAGTATTCGATCCCTTTTTCAGCGCCCGGCAATGTAACACCACGAATTAACAATACAACAAGAACAACATAAGGAAAAATGGCCGTAAACCAAACGACCTAAATTTGACATATTTTCCGATTAACCAATTCTTCTTACTTTCCCGGACATTTGAATACCTTTCCATAGCGAGAAATAACAAATGATGTAGACAATGAAAACGCATCCTAAAATTTCCCAGTTGATCGAACCCAAATCGGTAATTGTGCGAATAACATGAGCATTCGGATCTTTTGGTGCGTGAACACCAAGAAAATGTTTGCTATAAACAGACAATTAAACACAACCTTAGCTTCTATTGTATCTACTAGAAGTATTCTTCGGCTGAGGAAACAGGTCGCAAGTTTGTATGTGTGCTGTTGACGAACGTTGGTTCAGAAGCACATTCCATATCTCGTGTTTGTGAAGAGTAGCTCGGTTCATAACACGCTTTACTGTTATAATCGTTTTTGCACGAAGTCCACGGCAATGTCGGTTTGAAAGATGAGAAGAAATAATGCAATGAGTAAGCGATAATAATATTGTAGAAGAAGTCGGTGTAAAACGCCGTCATTATAACACAATAACCGATTCCTGCAATGTCAATTTGCACGAACAAATAATCTGCCAACCTTTGAAAAGAGGACAAATTCGACCCCATGTGGAAATCGCTCCTTTTCGATAATATTGACCCAAAGCTAATTCCATGTAAAATAGTGGAATGCCGGCCAACAGAACCATAATACAGTAAGGTATAAGAAAGGCACCTGAAACCACAAGTTGTTTTGTGTGATCGTTCCTCTTACATACCACCACCATTCTTGAAACACAAATACGGAAAACGCCAAACGTTCGCCAAATCCACAGCAAAGCCAACAACTGAAAGCAAGAAATCAACTTTTCCGGCCCATGTTTCACGTTCGGGCGGATGAGAAGAAAGATCGGTTGGCTGATTCGCGTTGACATCGCGCAGAAGTGGTTTGGAAACAACGTGGTCGTTTTCGGCATCAAACTCCGCAATAGTCATGTAATTTGCATGTCGAATAGAAGAACAATTAGAAGTCGAGTTCGTAGCACTATTTGTACCGCTATTGTTGACTTCATGTGCGTTTGTTTTCTTTTCATTTTTCTCTAAAAATTGCTGTTTACAATCCGACTGTAATGTTCGAACTGTTTTCCAGTAATCCACTTACCGTATGACGTCGGTTGATTAAGAGGAAAAGCATTTTCTCGATTTGTTGAATTGGTCACATTTTCAGATTTCATTTCACTTTACACCGTTGGATCTTACGGTAAGAAGGCAAACTCCTCGAATTGGGTTAGACAATTACAATTAGATGTAACTTCCAAACGGAGCAGGGAATCCGGATTCAAGCAAAATCAACTAGTAAGAATATTCAGCAGCGAGTTTTCATGATAATCGAAATGAAGGTTTGGAAAACGAATACGCAATCGTGTGTTGCGATTCGAAGCGCGGAAATGATAGCGCCGGATTGAATACCAACAGAAAACGAGAAGAATAGAGAGAAGGCCAGAAACTGGCGAAACCTCGAGTGCAATCACTTCTCTTCCAACTTCATAACTACCGGAAGATGTCTTATGGTCCGGTTTCTTTGTTGGAAATTCTTGTCTGCGTTAGACATGTTAAGGCCCCATTGTATGTCATTGCTTATTTATCGCTTTCATGCAACTTGGCACCCGTCGCCGTTCATTCAACGTTTTGTGTATCGGCTCTCTGTTCACGGACACCAATTATATTCTGCTATAGACTAAGTTTTCCGTCATTATTTAGTCGCTGAGTTTCCATTCGATTGGTACACTTTTCCTTTGCTTAAGCAAAGTTCCAAAGGTTATTTTTACAACTTCAAATGCTTCGAATTTTAAGCACAATAACAGAAAAACTATCCAAAGTTGTTTTCTTAGTTTGCTTCGTTGTTGAACAAAAGTACAACAACTTTCGAAGAATTGGATTAATGGACCAAAAAAAGTAAATTTGTGTTTATTCGTAAACGGATGTTAAAACAATACGGATATCTACATCAATTAGACATGTACGAACCGTTGATGTTGAGATCAGTTGCGGTCTGAAGACCATTGCTCTGACGATTGAGCGCGTTAAGAACATGCGATTGGGCCATTTGATCCGGCAACTGAAGATTATTGAGCGCACTATTCAACCCATTAATGTTGTGTAGTTGTTGATTGGGATTCGATCGTTGCGTTTGATTAAGTTCGCTACTAAGAAGATTAATTAGAGAGCTGTTCAGGTTTCCGTTTCCGACAGTTCCCAACGCGTTTTGTACGTTGCTGCTTAATTGATGAGTCAAATTGTTGTTGCTGTTATTTGTTGCATGAGGTTGCTGAAGAACCATTCCACTTATTGCAGCGTTCATTACGTTCGGCGAAATCATCTGTTGTGATTGTGCTATAGGTCCTGAGATCATGGAATTTGAAGCGATATGTAAGGGCGAGGCTGGAGCAATACGAGACTTGAGGGAATCAAACGGCCGAGCCATATATATTTTCATTTTTGCAATGGTTTGTTCCGGAACTGTAAACGAACAACGATGAAGGTCACTCCGAACATTTGGTCTGAATTAGAAGTTTGTACACGTGTTTGTAAACTCCAAACTTACTGGGCATTTTCCAATGTTGCTAACTCCAATCCATCTTCAAGTAACATGAAGAAAACTTTTCCACTCATTCGAGTAGAAATATTTCGATCAAACAGCCATCCTTTGTCCTCATCATCGCCCACATAGCGGAAGATGCGCGGATATTTGACGAAAATATGTCCTCGATGGCCCATACAAAGGAGCTTGTTTACTTTAGAGCCCAATACAAATTTTGAGTCTTTGTGAATACGCTCCGGATTCCACTAAAGTGAACAGATCTATTGAATATTGTGCTGATACAACGTACTTTAAATGCTTCAGCAAAGGTGATTGGTTGAGTGCCATTCATAATCGGAGTACCCGAACGTCCGCTGTCGACATCCACTTTGCGAGGACGACCACGCTTCTTTGGTCGATGGAAACGAGCTGAATCTGTGAAAAGAAAATAAGCAACACATCTTTTCATGAACTACGTACTTGGAAACTGTGAAACATTGCCGAAACTCGCCATACTCGTATCACTTTCGTTGTCGTCGCTTTCGTACGCACGTCGGGGATCGAAGTTTGGAGTGTTTTGTAGATTTTGATTGTTCTTTGGCTTCAATACTGATCCAGACGGAATGACCATTCGGTTTGCACGCTCCTTCTCCTCACGAGTGGTCTGTTTGAATGGCTCTTTGGCTGCGTCGAGAATACTCACGCACAGTTCATTCAGTTCGTCATCACTAATTTTCTGAATTTACAAGTTATTCGCTTCAAATAAACGATCACTCACATAACCGTTACGCTTCAAGTTTTCTAACGCTGGTGAGAATGTTGTGCGTAAGTGTCGATCGATGACCTGCCGAATTTCTTCGGTCATTTCTGCTTGAAAGACCTAAAAAGGTCGTCTGATGAACAGTAAGCAACGAGTGAAACTACTTGTCTCAGCAAATCTAACGACGAACCCAACGTTTCCGCCATATCAGTTTTACATCTGTGAATTGCTTGTCGCAGCGAGTTGACTTTGGCTGAGCTCGTAGTTCGTCCTCCGGCCTCATCACCATTAGCTTTCAAGAGATTCTCAAGGATCTCAACGCGCAAATTCATCTTGTTTCCGTTCCCGTTACCACAATAGAACTCATCGGTATAATCGAGCATTTTTTGGCGACTGAAATTGCTACAAATCCAAAGATTAATTCAATCAAGTGGTTGTACACGGATATCGATTAAATTAACAAGTGAGGAAGAAAAAAGAAATACGCACATGATATCGAGAATAAAAAACGTATAGTTGGTTTTTTCATCGAAGTTAAGGAATCTGATTGGTAACTTGTGATAAAAACAAATCGATTGCAGACAGAAAAATACGAATAACCAAAAGCTACGATAAAAGGTAATATCGCCGGTAGTTGAGTGATATTTCCACTTCTTGGCTCTTCTTTGCTATTAACAGTGGAGCACACGAGACGCAGCGGTCGGACAGCCGTTGGAGAGAACGTGCAAAACGACAAGAAGCGGCCTGCAACGTGTAGTGGAGAATGCAGCAGGAAAGTTGATGGTGTGTGCGTGTAAACTAAACGTGTGACCGACCACAAATTAAGGACAATTTACCCTTCGTACAAAAAACCCAAGTGCTCCTCCTGTTAATAACAATCTCAAGTTGTTGAGCCAATTAACTTCTCTCGTCTGTTTATTCAAAAACAAATGCCAAGCTTGCGATTTGAAAAGACTGTTATACCTCAACTTTTGAAAATTGACGAACTGCCCGGTTAAGTGCAACAACTTTTAGATCTCCGGGAAAATGATCGAGGTTTACGCGATTAGTCGGAATAACAAACCAAGACGCTTACACGTGGGTGACGCGTAGAATTGAGACCTGTGCTAGCTATCGACAGTTAACTTGGTCTTTCGCTATCTCTGTTGTTACGAAAGTAGTCAGTTGAAGAAGGTATTCGGGTAGAAATCGCAAGATGTGAAAACTTTGCGCGAAGGAAATCTTCTGACTGAAATAGAAGTCGTTTTAGGGATTCAGAAAGCACTAAAGAAACAGAAGATTCACAAATTAACAGAAAATTAACCAAAAAGTTCGAAAGATATTTTCGTTTGACAATCAAAAACTTTCGACGTTGAACGTTGTTCGGAATGCAAAAAAGAACAACCAACAGTTTTTGACAACTGTGCGGATTTTTTCGACGGAATAACTTATTGCCACTGGCAGAGGAGACATCGTCAACACACTCGGTCTCTCGTCGCTGTTCTTCATCCGCACACTTCGACAACTCTGCGGCGATAGCAAATTAAAGGCGCACGAATATCTGAAGATCATCCAACAACCCTTAGCTGTGTGGTTACAATCGACGAGTTTATTTACCTTGAAGTGCGTTCACTCCAACACTCAGCAATCGAAAGCATAAAAATTCTGTTTGTCTTGAATCTCATAACGATTTTGATTTTGCAGATTTGTTTTCATTTTCTTTACCTACTAACACCAAACAAAATTCTTTTAAGCGAAATGTTGTTTGTCATTTTAAAGCCAACAAGGTCATCTACTTCGATGACCGGGTCGTTTAATATCTAAAACAAAACATGCAGCAGAGCAAATGTAATCGCACTTGAGTATTATTCTTCAACATCACGAAACAAATCGGTCCGTCGAGAATGAGAAACCGGAAAACAAACCGGCCGTCTTGTTGTGTGAAAACGGTGCGAAAGGCCTCGTCGCAATTGCAGTCGACGGGATTCCTGAATGGCATAACGTTCTACTAACTCAGCATAAGGACCGACTATTTGCTGCTAAAACTTTTTCGTGTAAACGTCTCTAAGATTCTTTCTTTTAGTTTAATTTAGTATCTTATTGTTGTTCATTAATTGTACCTAGTGAACGGTCTAATGTTTCGGCAACAATTCCTATGCTTTTTCCTTCTAATATTCCCGCTTGTTGTTGTGTCCGACGATGAGTCCGATACGCCGTCTACTGAAGTACGTCAATTATTGGAAAACAAATAGAAAATTTTGTGACTTTAGGAATTTCAACCGCGTACTTTCGAAGCTCCTGCTCTCGATCTTTCAAATGTCTTCTTCGTTGATCTTTTCAATGATCGCACTTCAATCGGCCAAAGTTGGAAGACCTCAACGGCCAAAAAAGAAGGTCTCGAGGAATCCCTGGCGAAGTACAATGGAGTTTGGTCGATTGGCTCACCGAGTAAAGTCGTGCTTCATAACGATTTCGGTTTGATTGCCGAATCGAAAGCTCGTCATCATGCAATTGCCGTCGCACTCAGCAATCCAATTGAGTTCAAAAGCGACGAGTTGGTTGTGCAGTGAGTTCAAGTTGATTTGATTCAATTTCATTCTGACATTGTAGATACGAAGTGAAATACGAAGAGGGCCAAGAGTGTGGTGGTGGATATATCAAACTGTTGAACGAAGGTGCGGAGAAGATTCAAAGTTTTGCCGATAAAACGGAGTACTCAATTATGTTTGGTCCCGATAAATGTGGTGCTCAAAGTAAAGTTCATTTCATCATCAAGCTCAAGAATCCACACAACGGAACAATCAGCGTAACTATTTACTTTTCGCCGACTGGTTTATAGTATTTTCCTATTTAAGGAACACCACGCACCGCAACCGAAATCCATTCCCGAGTTTGCAGATCGTAAAACTCACTTGTTTACCTTGAAAATGAAACGAAACAACAATTATGAGGTTCTTTTGGATAACAAATCTCTCTACTACGGAAACATGTTGACTGTAAATCTTAGTGATATAACAAACAATAATATTCGTTTAAGGATTTGGTTCCATCTGTCACGCCGCCGAAACAAATCGCCGATCCGGAAGACAAGAAACCATCGGATTGGGATGAAAATGAATACATTGTTGATCCGGGTATGTTCGAATCTTCACTCATATGAACAATATTTGCGTGAGGTTTAGAAGCCAAAAAACCGGATGATTGGGATGAGGATCAACCGAAAGAGATTGTTGATGAGGATGCGGTTCAACCGAGTGATTGGCTCATCGATGAAGAGCCGTTGATTCCGGATCCAGAAGCTCAACGACCAGAGGATTGGGATGATTCAATGGATGGAACTTACGAACCTCGATTGATTGCCAATCCCGAATGTCAAGGACGGAGTGGATGTGGAGTGTGGAAAAAGCCGATGAAAGCAAATCCATTGTACAAGGTAATGCAATATATCGATTGTTCCTTCTACATATAAATTACAGGGTAAATGGACAGCACCAAAAATCAAGAACCCAAATTACAAAGGAAAATGGTCGGCTCAATTGATCGAAAATCCGAACTATTACGAAGCTGATCCATACAATCAACTGAAGCCAGTCACAGCACTCGGTTTCGAGCTGTGGACAATGAGTCCCAATATAATCTTTGGTAGGAATCCATTTTATAATACAGTACAGAAATGTTATTTTAGATAACATCTTCATTGATGACAACTCGGAATTGGCAGCCGATTTTGCGGCTCAAACGTTCAATGTGAAGAAGCAACTTGAAGATATGTTGGAAGCTATCGAGAGTCCATCAACTAACTTCTTCCAAGGGCTAATTAATGCAACTGAGGAACGACCGTGGTTGTGGGCGGTTTACATTCTGTGTGTTCTACTTCCAATAATCGCAATTTCTGCTTATTTCTTCGGACGTAAATCGACGCCCACTTACACGGATAGCGCCAAGAAGACCGATGCTTATCAACCGGACGATGAAGAAAAAGAAGATTCTGGTGCGAATGCGGAAGAAGTCGCGGAGGAGATCGTCGAAACAACTGTCGAGGAGAAAACTACGAAACCACGAAATCGTCGTTCTAGCTCACGACGAGTAAGTTTTCGTTCGAATTCCACGCTCATCTGTCTTTTATAGCAATCTACTGCCGCAGATGGTGAATTGACTGCAGACTCATAACGGCCAAATTGTATTCTCAAGCTCACATTCTTATTTATCCTACGGATTATGTGTTGTCGTATACTTGAATTATTGTGTAGGAATATAAAGTCAATTATATTTTATGTGTTTTGTACCGTAACAACTACTTTGTATTTTTCTTCACTTACGATCTAAGTAATAAGTAAATAACTCAAATCGTGCTGCTTGTTTCTCTTGATTTCTTGTGTTCTTATAATTTCGACTAATAAACCATGTTGAACGTGTGAATTAAAAACGTTTATTTACAAGCTGCAATTTTATAGCCAGTTGCCATTGGGTTGTGCAAAAGATTGTTAAAATGAGACACATCATTGAATTAAGCGTTTAGTTCAAGAAAACACGTACGCTTATTTGACATGTCGACCCGATCATCTGTCACCATGGACAACGCAGTTTAGGCGTGCGTGAGTACTTAATTTGAATACCTATTGGCTATCGAACTAACGACAATGAAAGAACCCGGTTTCGCGTAAAGAAAATCGAAAATAGGAGGAATCGAAGATAGGAGGAATAGGAAGAGCAGACAGAAAGAAATTCTGTGTGTACGAATTATGTTTGTAAACGCTGAGTATGACTCTCAGATGTGTCCCGAAGTAGCCGAATATCTCACATGCGCAGAAGGTAATTGCCATTTGGACGGTCGATACTTAAAGTTTACAATAATAAATACGTTCAATCAACGAACTTCGTACCTTAATTAAGAGCTGTCCGGACGTTGTATGCGGATTATAGAACGCGTAAACGACCCAACAACCAGCGGCAAGAAGAACAATAAAGAGGACCGTGAAAATAGCCATTCCACCACCACTTCCTGTGTTTTTTTGAGACACTGAAAATTAGAATAGTGAATTTTGTTCAACGCTATTTCTGTACATTTTTCTTTCTCCTGTTCGATATCGACGGGCGGCGCTGTGACGGGAACTTCGGTCGTTGAGAAGGTAGTCGTCGACTCAACTTCTGGTGCAGGACAAGTTTTGTCCAACCCTTCGCGTGCACAATCACCTTCCACCCATTCTTGTCGACGTCTGTGCAACCTGAAATAGCAATGTGAGTGAAAGCACAACGGCTTTGTTTACCCCGCTTGATCTGAACAGAACGCTGAGACATTCGCTGTGTTCGGATTACACCACGAGCAATTGAATGTTTTGAGTGTGGAGCCTGTGCATGACTGGCAATCCGTGTATTGAAGACACGCTAAAAATCAAGAAATTTAGCCATTAAACAGTTTAAATGTTTATTCTAATCGGTTTGAACTTGACTTACTTGGAAGAGCTTTCAAAATCACCACTGTATTGCTTGTAACACTGGAGACCGGAACTTGAATCCGATGGTACTCGTGAATCACTCGTTTCATTTGTGTGGACGCTAAAAATAAACATAAACACAATCCGAATTTCTTTTTTTACATTTGTCTCCAAATCGATGATTGAAAAGATATGCATCGCTGATACCCAACTTGCATGGATGATGAGCATCGCTGATGTCCTTCACTTCAACTGGAATATCTTTGTACACAAACCAAATATCACCACTGGACCACAAGTGAACTTGAAAATTAAAGAATCCAACTAAATAAACAAATTACTTCATTTGGTTGCTTTTTAACTCACCACGAGGATTGTCACGTAAACGAACGTTGTTCCAAGCGATCACCATTTTCGTTTTTTTGTCAGTTGCATAGGTAATGGACGCGTTATCGGCGACAGTATCGAAATTTGCCATCAATGGAGCAACGTATTGCGTTGCTGCTAACCAACTGTGAGTTTGATCGCCAACATAACAAAATCCACCCGTTGCAATAGTCAAATTCTCGATCGGATGTCCGTAAAACGGAAAAGAAAAGCCAATTGGCGCACTCTAAACAACATGTCGAATAGAAACGATTCGAACCAGATAACCTACGGCTGCTTTTCTGTAAGATTCTTGCAAAGAAGGATGATCTCGATGTCCTTCAATTCCCGGCTGTTTGAGCCATTCAGATACGTCGACGTAATGATCTTTTAAAACGTCCGACTTGTTCGTAAAAGTTGACATTTTGTAATAAACATGTTCAGACTGAAGACATTTTAGAATCTTCACGACACTCTACTCACCTCGCGGTCTTCTTCGACTTCGATGTCCGTTGGGAACTTGCGCGCGTCTTCTGAGCCGATGTCCAATGGAGTTGAAGTTTTGACATCTCGACGTTGTCGCTCATTTATTAGCTCTATGAACTGAGGAGTATTCTGTTCGTAATAGACGGAATCTGCAGCAATAAACAAATGCATCCATGCCAACAAGATGAGCAGAAGGCAAAACCTCAGCATCACAAAAAATTGTGGTTTGCCACCTGAAATGTTCATTCTTGTCTACGAACAAAAATGTACTTCACGTTCATTGCAAATTACAAACAAAAGATCTAAACAAATTGAAACACTGTTGAACGAACATCAGAAGCTGTGAATGCATTGATTTAAACAGACATTAAATTGAACACAAGTTTCGAACACGCAAATGTCACATAAACCGATTGGATGTCGGTAAAAAAACATTGAAAAGTTTTTTCTCAAAGTGAATGTCAACGTCTTTTCGTTGGAAAGAAACGTCTGTCAGTATGTAGTGTCCTTGCTCTTCGTTTGGTGCCAACAACTGACAAAGACGCTTTCTCGTCCATCTTCGCTCTTGCACACGAATCGTCGTGCATATTTTGAGAAGCAATGAGCGCGAGGACGAAGATTAAGAAAGACGATGATGAGCCTGCAAGGAGATGATTTTGATGGCAATTAGCGGGTAAGTTGGCCGAGCCCTTAATAACAGACAAAGTTGGCGAATTGAATTTGGCCAAATGCAACAACAAGACGACAGTGAGTGGGGATAAGAAAGCGTCCAGCCGAGTTCGCAACACATGCGAGCAACGTATAGGTGGTGGCGAGAAGGGATTTGGCGCGTGAAGAGGCAAGTTGTCGGAATGAACGCAATTCTCGTAGCCAACTCGCGCTTTTGAAAATGTCCGACATTGCGCACCTTCGAACACACTAGTCAATGAGCAGAAAAACACGCGACAAACTTTTTTCTCAGCTATTAACTCAACTAACTAGCAATTTTGCTGTTTACACTGCAGGAGATGTCAATACAAAAACCGAATCATCAGTTTAACATGATTTCTTTCGCTCTTTCAACCCGCCGATCATGACCAGTCAAAATCGTACAAGTGTATTGGAAACGCGAACGCGCTCACATTCTAAAACCAATCGCAAATTCGTGTTCACTAATCATAACCCTGAGCGCGATATCCTTCGCAACATTTTGCTGGTCGACCAAAATCAATTCGTTAACCCACAACTGAATCTCTAAACGACAGTTTTTGTTGTGCATTCGATTTCTATTGCTTATATAATTTGTTTTGGGCATCCAAAGAACTACGATTTCCCTGTTTATTTTGATTGCTCAACAATTAACAAGCAGAAAAAAATCGTGAAATCACAGTTTTAAACTTTTCTAAACCATACTTGGCTCCGTAGACTTCGTAAAGAGACTCGCTATACAACTAGACAAGCTCTCCAACGAGCCAACTGCACTGTAATCAATGAAACGAATAACTGCCAAATCGTTGGGTGCGTAAGCTCCTTTGACGAATCGATGATTGAGATTTTTCTTTTGACCATATTTCTAAATAACTTACATACGTCGATATTAATGGTATTCAAACTTGTTGTAAGAGATTCGCAAGTTCCGGTAGATTCGGTACATGAATCTTTCTGCCACCAACCTTGATCAACGCATATTGAGCATCTAAATAAACGTTGAAGCGTTAAATTTCATTTATAAATATACCTTTGATTCTTCGACCCAAGAAATGAATCTTTCGTATGTATTGCAGTCCGGCGAGATCAATACACATAGTTCTAAAAGAATGTCGAATGATTGGATTGTTGATTAGAAACTTACGTAATGGCCAATCCAATAATAATATAAAACAGATCGAACATAAAGAATTGTTGCTTTAAAGGGACTATGTCGCCAAATCCAATCTACTTTCACACTCAGTATTGCAATAGAATTTTTCACTTACAGTTGTCATTGTAATAAATGAAAAATAGAAACCTTCGAAGAACGACCATTTCTCCCATCGAGCCAATAAGATCGCTCCAACTCCCATGTAACTTATCAGAAGAAATAGAACCAAAAGAATTGGAACGTTAGAACCATACTGATCGAGGCCGAGCTAAACATTTCAGTTGATGTTCTGCAAGGGTTCATTGATACCTGGGCCAATTCTTTCTGCTCCTGATTTTCCTCGTCCTCAAGTGTATTCATGGAGTTCGAATCTTGATTTTTCTTTTTTAGTTCTCGATAAAAATCACAAGATCGAATAATGTTTTCCGAAAAGAACTTTCCAATATCCGCCACGGTGATGAGAATAAGTGGCACACCGAATAGCGCGTAGAGAATGCAGATCAATCGTCCATGAGTTGTTACTGGAGCTTGATTTCCATAACCTTAAATATTCGAATAAGGTCTAAATTTCAATGTACATCCAACCAATCGTGGTGAGCAGAGTTGTGGTGAAGAAAATCGATGTAGTCATTGTCCAACTGTTCTCGGCAGTACTTGTGTTAATCAAATGTGATGCACTAATATAATGTGTATCAAATGCTTGAAACAAAATTCGTGTTGTATTGTCAATGTACTCAATGGCCATGTCTTCGATGTCATCTGAAACACAATCGAATGCATTCAAACAACCAAAAAACCTTACGTTTGCTCGATCTTTCATCGTTGACAATTTCCCACAATTCGTGTAATGTTTCGAATTGATTCGATATCTTCTCTAATCCTTGTGCTCGAATTCGATGTTCATTTGGACTTTCAATGAAATAGAAAATACCGGCACCACCGACAATATAGACAAAGGAAATCAAAATAAGACCAATGTGCGGTAGTATGATTCGAGCATACTTCTTCCACGCCGACATCGATTGCGAAAGGGTCTGAAAACAAAATCGTAAATGTTCTATGAATCAGTTATGGATTTTAAGTTTTCTCTACCTCAGACTTCAACTGCAAAGGCGTACGAGATGACTTAATCATTTTCACAATGAGATTCACACGTAAAGAAACGTGGTCAGACAATTCATGTAGAAACAATAAACGTTTAGTCGGGCCAACACATTTACTTGTAGAGAAACGTCTTCCGTTTATTTGTATGGCAAAATGAGCTATTTATACGTTTTTGTTGGCACAAGCAGCAATAAAAGAAGCGTTAAAAATTAGGCCCACAGCTCGAGGCATCAATTCTGAAGGTCTGTGGAGATTCATGTAGACAACACGCTTGAACGAACGCCTCAGCAAATGTGTTACATGAAAAGAAAGGAATGTCGTTAGATGAGATAAAATAACTGACGCACGAATCTCTTGACATTCTGTCTTTAGGGACTCATTGTTTATAAACGCTCGATGTGGAGTAGTCGACAGAAAAGTATGATTGTAAGAATTCATATTCACTTGCACTTGGTTAATGAATTCAACTTACTTGATCATCAGGTAACAACTGATCTAAGTCCCAGGGATTGGGATTGTCCACATCGTTGTAGCTGTCGTTTCGTGAGCTTCGTTCGGACATCAACTTCTGAAAAAGCAACAAGTAATTTCAACTGTTTAAACGATCAATTAGAGAAGCACAAAGACGAACAAATCTTATACACGAAATTTACCGCCTTTTTGTACTTTTACAAGGCACTAACTTGTTTCAAAAACGTAAAGAAATGCGAAACGGATCCAACGTAATTTGATTGGAATCCTGTTGGGGTTTATTACGTGCACTTGTTCGCATCGAACAAAAAGCTGAGAGCTTCTTAAGTTCCGTGGCCAATGCTTGCTTCACGAAATAATCAGTTTTCGAAGAAACGCAGAGAAGTTAAAGGATTAATTAAGAAGTTAAATGACTCACGCAATTTCAAAATACGCAAAAATTTGGGACAACAAAACTCAGATCTCGCTAATTTGTTGGTTTGTTCCACTTGCGCAATTAAAAATAAAAGGATTCTGTTAGTTCGCAGTGACAATTTAGAACAATTGGGCACAGGAATCAGACGCGCATTTCACCGATTGAATCAAGGCCAAAATGAATTCGAGTGCATTTGGCATCGGGCTTCAGTAGTCCATTACTCTAATTACTTGAGAAACGGAAATAGATAAAACAAAGCAAACCCTTCTTTCTTCTTCCTTCTCTTTTTAACCGATGGTTTAAAACTCGTAAATTGTTTTCAACGCATCGTTTTCAGAGCTTCCGTTAAAGTTCGTACAACAAACTCGAATGACCGTTGCTGGAATCATTACTGAATCAATTTGCTAAACTTTGGAGCATGGGCAGACAGCGCAAAGGGTCCATTTTCCACCCAGTCACCTCTTACCAAACGACTACGGTGATCACTTTAGTTTTCGATGTTTGTTGTTTCAATCTTACTTCTGATAGAATAAGAAGAGAGTATTCGTCGAGCAATCCGTGTACCGCACTTGCCGCGCTCATGATCTGTTGTAACCTAAATTGCAATACGTAAGGAAACAATATACTTTACCGTTAGACAGAATGTGTAGGCTTAAGCGAAGAGATTGCAATTTGCTCGCTAACGATGCAACATTTCTCTTCTTTTATTGAAATTCTGCTCAAATCGTTAAGTTTTATGGTCAACGGGGTTTCAATTTGCGTTTATATGCGCAGTTTAGACTTTAGTTTTTATGAACTTTCAAACATTCGGTTTAGTTTGCATACAGTAGTGGACATTCGTAGCTTTTGATCAGTGGGTTTTCATTGATGACTTCGTTGGACATTTCAATTTGTGGAATCAATTTCAAGGACTCGTCAAGTAGGCGGATATTAAGAAAGTCGTACGACGAGATGTCGACAAAGTTGTTTGTTGAAAACGCGAAAGATTGGCAGATTGAAGAAATACAAAAACGGTCATCAATCTTAACGTTTGTAACAACAGTGAGGGCGGAAAGACGAAGAAAAATGCGAAAGATAAATTCGGAATTCGCAAACTTTTTATTGAGTAAACTTCTCGTGTTGATAAGTCGTCGATTTTTGTTGATTGAAGAGTTTTGAAGTCTTTTTGTACAGTTTGGTGTTATATCTTAATTTTCTCTTACAAAGTTTCAAGTGCAATAGGGATTGGGTTTTAACTTTTAAATGGTTGTTTCCGCATGTTCTCGCATCTTAAGAACCTCGCCACAGTGCCGTTATTGCTTGCAATGCTTAACTTCTGCCGAAAATTTTACTACCAATCGCGGGTGGAGGCCTTCGACCCTTTGCTCTTCATGTATCGATCTCTAGGGGCCCATAATGGCTATGGTCTTATTTAGGCACTGCTTTTTTGTTCGCCTTTCACAATTTCCCACTTCACACAACCAACTCGTCTGGAGGCTTCCAAACGTCCATTGAAGTGATGGTAACTGAGTGCGAAAACTGGTTGTAAATCGAGGCTGGCCCTCATGACACGTCGTGGTATTTGAATACCGCGAACATAAAAGCCAAACGCAATAGAATACGTACAGTCCGAAGACGAGTGGCGGAATGGGATTTGCAGTGTTATTGGCGGCGTCGGAAGAAGAAAAATATCTGACTATGAGCGGACTGCTGAATGCAAAGATGGACGGCCAATGCGAAGAACTTACGGATGGCAAGATGGAATATGAGTCGAAGACTTTGGTTTGGCCACACAAAACAAAGGCGGTGCTCAGAAAGTTATCTTTTTGACGGAAACGCTCGTTGCTCGAATGATTTGCACGTGCGAAATTCACAGTTCCATTGGTCTCCGTTCTTTGAGCACAATCGTTTAATCTGTCGATACTTCTTCTTCATCTACTTCATCCTATATACAGTAGTATACACTTGACAATAATTGCTAATGACATCTCCACGAATCTAGTGTTCTTAAGAGTTGATCACTTATGTTAAACGTTTATATCCAATCATTGATGAAAAGCGTTTTCTAACTGATAGTTCTCACTCTTCCTTTTAAAGTTTAAATCGTTCAAAATGCATTTCCGTTTATGTAACCGATTGTATGAGAACTACGAACCGAGTTTTACCAATGGTCCACGCGGTCATTTCCTTACGATCTCAATCAAATTACCTCGTGCGTGATTGTCAAAGAGAGTCGTGTTGGTGGTTGAGCGGAATTCGGTTGTTCGAGTTTGTAAAGAGATTTTGCAAAAAATGTCTTCGCTCTTCTTTCGAAAAAAGAATTCCATTTGTTAGAGATACGGCCTATTGTTTTATCTAAATTACATGTTAACGCAAACCTATTTGTACTTTGTCGAGTATTTCGCTTCTTATTCATAACGTTTGTTTGCGGATTACAGAAGAACAGTTTAGTGCGCTGCTCATTGGGAAAATGTCGACAACGTTCGGCTGATACGTTATGAGTTCAACTGAGCTCGAACTCTCCATCGAGCGTCCGTTGAACGCCAACACATCGCGTTCATCGCTCCGTCATCCGCGCCCGATCGCGTGGAATCAACAGCCAATTCAAGAACCTTACTAAGCAGTTCAAACAATGAACACCCACTTAAATACATCAGCTTTCTCACGTCGCAGTCGACGCGTACCATTACGAGCTTCTGGTCAACAACAACGAAAGCGCTATCGTCAGCACCTAACACCCGATTATGATCCCGACGCTTCGGACGAATCATTACCTGATGAATCGGACGAGCCCCTAATTACCGTTCGAAGTGTTGCCGATAGTTATGCTCAGAACAATTCCGTTGATCCGAGCATCAATTCGAACCAAAATGCCTACGATCCAACTGAAAACGATGTGTCGATTGTGGAACGTGATTCCGACTATGATATCGAACAATACGAAATGGAAGATCGTATCGGTGAAATGCCACCAACATTTACGCGAAGACAACGACGTGTAAGACGATTCCAAAGTTCAGCATATTGTGTATTCAATTTTAGGAAGGTCTATTTACACCTCAAACTTCACGATCCTTACGCCCCGAAACACCGTGGGAAACCAACGAATTATTGGCATCAAATCATTTACAAAAAGTAGTTTCGATATTCGTAGAATTTAGATGAGAGTTTTTAGTCTCTAAACGACGAGTATATTGCAAGTGATGGACGAAATTCGGATGAAGAAGTGGAAGTAAGTGCCATACGTAAGTATGCGAAACTGATTCTTCCTCACGTTGGTTTGGTACTATTGACGTGTACGTACACGATCATTGGAGCAGCTATCTTTTTCTGCGTTGAGAATCCGAATGAAAAAGCAACAAAACGAGAGCAAGTAAGTCGACAGGTTTTCGTTCAAAAATATTCCAATGTAGCTCGATCAAATCTACGCTCGACAAGAACAATTCGTGAGCACATTGTTGCGATTAGCAGCCGAAAACGAAAGCAGTCAATTTGTTTGGCGGCAAGTTGCTGATCAGCACATGCACAATCTGAGTGATCACCTTTTCATTGCCTACGAAAAGTACTTCTTAACTGCTACAGAAGTTAAACGAAATGGAACAGTGGAGATTTGGACTTTTTCGACTGCCATTTTCTTCGCTGTTACGGTCGTTACAACAATTGGTAAGCGATTAATCAAGAAAAAACCGTAACTGTAATCGACAGGTTATGGAAATCCGGTGCCGATCACTCAAACCGGTCGAGTTATGTGTATCGTCTTCTCACTGTTCGGTATACCGCTCACTTTGGTCACAATCGCAGATTTGGGCAAATTTCTCAGTGAAAATCTCATATGGTTGTACAGCGTTTATTTGCATTCGAAGCACTACATCTGTCGACGAATGGAACGACGACGCGAACGTCACGAACATGAGCATGTCTGCCAAGATTGTCAACAACATAGAGGACTTACTCCACATCATATGCAAATTTTGGAAGAAAATCGGTTAGTTTCAATCGTATACTTGACAACATTGTGTTGTTTTAGAATACCGTCAATGGTAGTCTTTGCAATATTGGTGTTATATACGGCGCTCGGTGGTGCTTTGATGTCTCGTTTAGAAACATGGAGCTTTTTTACCTCATTCTACTGGTCCTTCATTACGATGACTACGGTATGTTAAATTAGCTAACGATTTGAACATTTGTGTTTAGGTTGGATTCGGAGGTAGCGTGGCATTTTCAATTTTTTTTAATCGATATTTGACTCTAAAAACCTCTTTTGCTGTACAATCGATTTGCAGATCTGATGCCGCGAAGAGATCAATACATGTACTTGATTTTGCTCTACATCGTTTTGGGTAAGTACATCTGACAACATAGTGATTAGTATAAGGAAAAATTGAAGTTTACGTGAATATCAGTAAAATGCGCATTTAGGATTGGCGATTACGACAATGTGTATCGATTTAGTTGGTTTGCAGTACATACGAAAGATTCATTACTTTGGAAGAAGAATAAACGGGAAGTTCTCGACTGTAAAACACAACCATGACATGAAAAATTACTTATTTGTTAACGAACTCTTATCATTTCAGATGCCCGTAGCGCTCTAGCAGTTGTAGGCGGCAAAGTCGTTTTGGTGTCCGAGCTTTACGCCAATTTGATGCAGAAACGAGCTCGAAACAGCGCACGAGATGCATTTATCATTGAAAATCTTTATGTTTCCAAACACATCATTCCATTTATCCCATCAGACATTAGATGGATACGGTACTCAACGTTTCTGAAGCTTTGAATCAATTTGTTTTCAGTTATATTGATCAAAATGATCAAAACTCACTGTCTAATTCGACTTCGAGTCTCGATCTTCATTCATGTAGATTCTGCCATTCACGTTTTAGTCATTCACGCGTCAGCATATCACAGTCTCAACTCATGTCGTCATAAATGACCAGTGAGTGTTCTGGAGCGTTTCATTGGAAAGTTCTAAAAGTTCGTTAACTAAGAAAACTTCCAGGTTATGTTAAATTATTTTCGTATTTTGATGCATCACTTGTTGACTGATAAATTGCCTCAGTTTATGTGTGAATTACTGTATAACTGAACGATTGATACGCTTAAGCGTAAAGTAAACGAACCTGCTAAACAATACAATTGTCAATGTTCGAAGAGAATAACATAGAAACAAACGTACACAACATATTAGGACTTTGGTTGTACAAAGAGGTCCCTTGTGCTGCTTTCTGTATGTTTGTTTCAGCAAAATGCTCATCCCACCACCCAATGTCATACAAGATATGCCGGAAGCAACAATCGGTTTTTGGCAGAGGCCAAAGTCATTCAGAAAAAGACGAACTGACAATGGAACCAATGTTTAGAGGAACTGAGAAACGTAGTAAAACGAAAAAACCGCAAGAATCGGATAAATGTTCTTTGTTAGAAGGATGGCATTTCAAGGCACTTGTTTCTGTTCGCAGATTTTATTGTCACTTTTGTACGTGCACGTGGAGTAGTTTGTTTGACGACATTCTGTTTATTCGCTCTCAATCAAACAATTGGCACATAATTTTGAAACTAAACTTTCAGTCACTGGATGAACAACGAGGGTCTTATCTTCTCAATCAACGATAATTCAAAGCTCGAGGACAAAAGCGAAACGATTTTGGGATTGGCGCCTCATTCGGTGTTTCTCCCTTCAGAGCTTTCGTTTGAATTCGTCGAAGTATCTTGGGAATTTAGTTCAAACACGAGCCTTGTCGATTGGATCGGCCTCTTTCCTGTCGGTAAATTTTTTGTTTGGACAATATGATACTAGAAATTTACATTGACTTTGAGATAGTCATTTCGACCACTTGCTGACCAGTTCGTTCAACTGTTTGATGGCAGATTTCAGATGAACTAAACCCACTATTGTATCTTGATTATCGTAGTTATGGCTTTTTTGGTCAACGGAATATAAAGTGGAAAATAACGTCTAGTTGTATGCCTTCGGCACAACAAGCGAATGTTTGTTTTCGGTAAGTTTTTGTAACAACAAAAAAAGTTTATTGAAAACGTTATTTTAGTTATTACTCTGGTTTAACAGGTTCAATACGAGGTGAGATCTTTCATTCTTCTGTTAAAAATCCTGGCATCGTTTCAAAATCACAGAACTTTTTTAGCCTCAAGTCCAGCTTTATTGGTGTTTTCGGACGCTCAAATTGTTATCACGGGCAAGTGTTTCTGGTTATTGATTATAAGGCAGTTTAGCAATTAAATGTCGAAACGTAAAGGCAACAAAGAGTGCGTATTTAGCAAAAATTTCTTGTGGAACAGTCGTCTACAAGACTCCTCAATCAGGTTGTCCTGAATGGACAGAGTTGGTTAGTTTTTTGAAACATTGTTGCTTACTTGCTTTCACCTTAGCGATATGCATTTCCCGCCGATCGTTCTCAAGAATTGTGGTTGGTCATTAAAGAACGTTCATGGAATGGAAGTAGACCTTTCGGCGAAGTTAATATCAGTATCGCGGATATTATTCATCAAAAAAGCAGGTATCTATCATTTAACTACATTCTTGTACGTTGATTCCTGTTGCAGAGAATTGGCATTCACTTTACGTTCAACATGTGGTAGTCAGTTCAATGGAGAAGTTGTTATACACTGTCATTTCACTCCCAGTGCGCAATCAACCAAACAAGGTCAATAGGTTTGAGTTCTTGTAATACATACGGTATTCACGACGAGACTTCCAAATTGAATTAGCTGAAGTCAATTTCTGTGTTTGAAAATGTGTTCTTGTCTTTGGATTCAAAAATTTCGATCGCTCTTCTTTCATCAAATTCCCAACGGAAAACAAGATTGGCTGCTTCGTGATTTGACCCATCTGATAATCCCGGAACGCCTAGTGGTATGTGCGCATTTTGGCACAATATAAAATTCAAACCGCCGTTTTAAATCCTCCGATGAAAAGAAAACGCAGTTCAATTCTCGACCACTTTGTTCGTTTTTATGTTCCGCTTCTTTTGCGAAGTTAATCGGTGCGAAAATAAGACATTTGTTCCTCGACCAATATGCTCCATTTGCTTAACTGAATATTTTTCAGTCAAAATGAATCAGAATCTGCAAACGCCACTGATTGCTGTCAATGAAGACGATGTTAACAACGGAAATCTGGCCATAAACGCGTCTTCATCTATCGCTTCGTCATCCTACTCCACGGGCATGTCTTCTTCAATGTGAGTTGAAGTCAAAACAAACCTACAAGCTTCTTTTCAAACTCGAAATTTGATTTGGATTCTCTATGTTTTTACGTTTTTCAATTTAAAGTTTGCAAAAAGAATAATTAGATGAAAATGTTTGCTTTCAAATCTCAAGAATCGCTTAGGTTGAGCACATCAAATCGAAGTTCCGTGTCGATTGAGAGCATCACAAACTTACCGAAAGGTATGTCGCATAACTGTAGTTCAGAAAATTTCTATTTTAGGTTGGGAAGTTCGAGTGGATCGATCTACTGGTCTTCTTGTTTACATTGATCATCAGAATAAAAGGACTACGTGGAATCGGCCGGTGATTTTGGAACGAGAATATGCGGAAGAAGCAGATCGATATGGAAATGCGAGACGAACGGTTTTGAGTTCCAGTGACAACAAACGGAATCTAAATGCACTTAACAACAACAACACTTCTTCAGTAAATGCAACGACACAAAGCAACGAAAACGCTCTCAACTTTCTACGTCGTGAAGATTTCATGCGGATTCTGCACAAAAACGACGAGGCATTGAAAATGTACAATTCTTCCTCCTTTTTGAAGCAGATCTTAGAACGCTTGCGCAAAGATCGAGCACAATTCGAAGACTTCGAGAACAATCGATTGCTTGTTGAGTTTCTGTCCCTGTTCGCCGACACCACGATGCCGTTGCCTGCAAATTGGGAGCTTGCAAAAGAACGTGGAGTGAAATCGCCACAGGTAAAAGGTCTTGTTTGTCCGGATCATGTTCGTTCTTATTAGAAGTTGTTTATTGACCACAATCGCAAGAAAATCACACTCATTGATCCGCGACTGCCCGTCGAAAGTCCTCGTAACAGAAACGAATTGTCTGTGCGAGGAGTCGATGTTAATCGTAATCTGCTTTGCAATGAAATCGAACGTTTGGTTCGCGGACGATTTCCGGATGTTGCTCCGCATATCTGTCAAAAACTACAAAACGTTTGTGCTCTTGGCGACGTTGCTCTACGACAATATTCCAATGATGCCGATTTTGTTCGAGCAATAAGGTTATGAAAATAGTCGAGGAAATACTGAACGTTTGTTCATTTAGTGTCATAGATGAAGCGTCTACGAGCACAACAAAATCAACATTCGAAGAGAACGCCGAGTATTTTCATTCATCGTTGAAACGCGCTGGTTATGGTCAAGGTCCGAATCGATTGCGACTCACATTAAGACGTAGCCATTTGATGAACGACGCTTTTGAGAAGATAATGTCAGTGGAGAGTTCGGTATTACGCAAATCAAAAATGATTGTTTCTTTTGCTGAAGAGCCAGGACTCGATTATCATGGGTAAATTCTTTCGTTGTTAATCACTTCATTGAGGTTTTTAATTAGCATCTCAAAAGAACTGTTCTTTTTGTTATCTCGAGAGTTGTTCAATCCCTACTACTCGTTGTTCGAATACTCATCTAACAACTCGTACAATGTTCAAATCAGTTCGATGTCCAAATTCGTTGACAATCATTTGCGTTGGATGGAACTTTGTGGACGTTTTTTGGGCTTGGCATTGATTCATCGCTGTCAAATTGACAGTTTTTTTACTGTGGTCTTTTACAAAATGCTTCTGGGACTGTGAGTTGAACGATGCTAATACCAATCGTCGCTTTCAGTCCTTATACAATGGAAGATGTTCAGTCAATTGACACTCAGTTTTACAACTCTCTCGCTTGGATCAGAGACAATTCAATCACTAGCGATATGGATCTAACGTTTAGTACAACTATAGAAGTGGCAGGCGAGATTATCGAACGAGGTTGGTGGCCAACAGTACACGGCGAGAGATTGTCGAAATAATAGAACTGGTACCCGATGGAAAATCTATTCTCGTAACAGATTCGAACAAAACTGAATTTCTATCACTTCTAACCAGATGGAGAGTAGAAAGAAATGTTAGCGATCAGATGCAAGCACTTCTACGAGGCTTGTATGCGGTATATTTAGCTGCTTAGCAATAGAAAACTAAATGATTTAAGGTTATCGATCGTGATTGTTTGCGGATTCTTTCCAGCGACCAATTGAAATGGATTTTGTCCGGAAACCTCGAAATAGATTTAGAGGACTGGAGACAGAACTGTGATTACAAGGGCGGTTATTTCGATGGGCACGTTGTAATCAATTGGTTTTGGATGGTTGTAGTCGAAATGACAAATGCTGATCGTTTGAAACTTCTTCAGTTCGTGACTGGAACAACTAGGTAGTCGACCGTAAGCAGAATGATTGTAAACTTCGGCTTCTAGCGTACCATTTAATGGGTTTAGCCAATTACGAGGCAGCGACGGACTGAAGAAGTTCACGATCGAGAAATGGGGCACGAGCGACAGTCTTCCACGAGCACATACCTGGTAATCCTTCCAAGCTTTCAGCAAACTACTCAACCAACTTTCAGTTTTAACAAACTCGATTTACCACAATACGAATCACTCGAACAGTTGAAGCACAAATTATTGTACTCGATCCATGAAAGTTGTCAATTTGCTATTGAATGATCGGAATGAGTTTAGACGCTGCGGGTGGTCGGACTCATTTGTTTAATAAAAAGCTTTTTTAAAACGTAAACGATTGAGCGACATAACTACAAACAGTGACTTACAATCGAATACAAATACAAGAAACAAAATGACTTACAAATGTTGTTAATCAATTAATTGGATTACTTACCTGAACGACCTTCTTGAAAATTGAGACCACCTATAAAATCAATGCTCTCAATTTTGTTTTCTTGACCGAGACTCCACAGGTGGCCGACATCGAAATTCCGATCGTTGATTCAAGATTGACTTCCGAGAAACTAATTTTATCAAAATAACGGCCGACTGTTGAAGAGCTTGTTACGATGCTGGAAAACGGTCCCCACCTCTCGGACGGTGTGATTGATCCGGACGGTTAGCTGCAGTCATTGATTTTCGATTGTTCTTGTCATTTTAGCTGTCTCGAACATTCAGGTGGGACAGAGTTGTGTTTACTACGGACATGCTCTATGTATGCGATTCGTGTAGCTCTAAAGAACATTTGTTTTAGGCGCAGAGTGCACGGTGAATTATGCCGGAAACATAAAAGACAAAGAGGGAGTGTACTATGGAGTTTCGTTCTCTGCGCCCATTGGTAAGCCCAGATCTTGTTTATTGAGACTTTATTTGAACTGGCGTTTAAAAATGAGATTTTAAAGGCATGAACGACGGGTCTGTGGATGGAGTCAGCTACTTTCAAGTATGTATATTTGGCTAATAACAACGACCTTAAGCAGAACAATTTCAGTGCGCACCGAAACATGGATTGTTCGTTAAAAACTACCGTTTGAAGATCATCAACGAGGAGCCACCACCAAGAGGAGGAATCTGGTCGAAGTTAATAAAAAAGTAAGAAGCCTTTTCATTTCTACAGCAATCGAGGTTATTAAGCATTGACGTTGGTGATCGAGTTGTTGTGAATAATGGAATGGAAGGCATTGTGATGACGATTTTCCAATGGTTCACGGAGGAGAGACGAGCAAACAAACCGGTGATGGTCGGAGTTTTGTTGGACAAGAACAAAAAGAGAGGCAATTCCGATGGGGTTTACATGGTAAGAATCACGTAGTTCGATATAATTTTCATTGTTTTCAGGGAGTTCGACATTTTGTGTGCGACAGTCAATCGGCGATTTTCGTTGAGAACTTTGAAATACGACTCTCGAAAAAACAATCTGGCGAATCGGGAAATTTGTCACGAACCAACTCGGTACACGTTTCTTATCATATTTTTACGTAGATTTCAGATTCGCTCTATCAACTCGATGGCATCCGAATGGCGAGCACCGGGTTCGTATTTCGGCGGTGGTACCCGTTCCACTCGTTCGCCTGCATTAGCACGAATTGAACGACCGGGATTGCGAAGTCAACTGGCGGTTCGTAACTCGACCTCTTTAATGTCTCAATCGAGACCTTCGATTGCAACAGTACAGGAATCGTCAGATAAACGTGAAATCGCGTCCCTACAAAACATAATTCAAGAGCTCACTAGAGAGCAAAATCGTATCGAATTGGAGTCTCGACGTTATCTTCAAGATTTTGAAAAGAAATGCGATCAGTTGCTCAAAACCGAAACTGAACTCCAATCAGTTCGATCGGAATTGGAAGGTTTGAACTTTGAGATGTTGGAAGTTCGTTCGTTGCTTAACACTTTGGGTGTTGACAGTACGACAGGTACCTTTAGATTTTTGCTAAAAGCATTTGTTGTTTAGATACATCCAATAGTCAAGCTTCTGCAAATTTACTCACAAGAACGGCACGAATCATCGGTCTATTGTGTCTGCATTCATCGTTTTCATGCGAAGAAGAGAAAGAACGATTGTGCGCGCTGTTCAACATGTTTCTGGCGATTCCACCAACCAAAAATGTCGGCTCGATGCCCCTGACAATAAACGCCTTCGAATCAGCCATACGTTCAGCTGAAAAGGTTATTCCGAAGATCATGGAAACGAATTCGAAAAACGAAAAATCACTTACGACGACGCAAACGCAAATGCTCTCCAACATTTCAATGTCCACCAACGTATCGACACCAATTCTGCCTCAGTGCTCCACACTAAACAATCAGCAGTTAGATCTAACTGAAAAGTTTTCCAATTTACACGTGGTTTCTCCAGCTTCCGAATTGAATTCTAAATCGGTGCTCAAATGATTTTAGTTTCGTATATTTTCCTAAATTACAAAATTGTTTACTTCTTTTTAAAGTTCGATTGAATCGAAATAAAACGGTTAAGATACTCAAAGCAATAGAGTGTTGTGTGTTTTTAGACTTAGATTCAGCTCATTAAAGTTGTTTATACACGAAACACTTTTAACAGTCTACATAAGAACTGTGCACAATAACATCAAGAATATTCAATTCCTATTACCCGGCCATTCGTGGACTAAGTTCAAACGGTGTTTTGAAGTTTTTCGGATTTTGATTTGCGACACATCGTCGTCCATTTGAATGGCACTGTGTACAATATCACTGCTCCGATGACCAGCGGAGTTCCAAGGAAGAAAAATTGTTTTGGATTTTCTTGAAAAAGAATCTTCGCGAACAATGCACCGACAATTATCGAAACCGAAGTTGCGAATGCTTTCATAATGTTGTCCGCGTATTTGATAACCATTGCGACAATCAAACCACCTAATGCCTGGATACCAACTGCAATCCATACAAAGCTATCGAAGCCATTTAGCAGCCCATTCTCAACTACGCATCTGTAGTCTTTCACCTAAAGGAATAGTTGTCACAAAGACCTTAACAGTTTAACATACCGCGACCATGAATGCTGCGAGTGGAATAGAAAACAGTGACAATTGAATGTTTCGCATCCATAACGAAACATTAGAACTTTTCAGAATCTTTTCAAAATAAATCCCCGCAAATCCGGACATAAAAGCTGCTGCCAAAACAGCCGTCACTCCAATCCATTTGCTCGGTCGTTGATTGAGATGATTAGCAGAACAAGATGATTTTTTTGTACTGATTGAACTCGTGTATAAATAACTGGTATCTTCTAAGCTCGTGATGTTTTGGCTTTTTTGTGTTGAAGTGTTCGCAGTTTTTGGGTCCTGAAGTTACAAATTGTTTACCTTCCGTTCTTCAACACCTACATATTGAACAAAAATAACTCCTAATAGCAGAATAACCAGAGCAATCCATTGAACGACTGATAATCGACGCTTCAAAATAGTCACCGTAAATAAACCGGTAGTCAAGATCTTCAGCTGATATGTCACCAAATACGTTCCACTGTCTAAGTGGGACAAAGCCAAAAACAGACAGAAGTTTTGGATTACGTAAATGAAAGCAGGAATCGAAACTCGTAGAGTGTCTTTGAAATTAAGCACAAAGTTGTAGTGAAATTCCTGAAGAATCCTAGAAGCTAATGAAGCATGATAGTAAAATAGATGCTCTTACTTTTGTGTTGAAGCTGTTGATACGGCAAACAAAATAACCGATGCAACCAACTTCACGATTTCGGAGAACAGGACGGCAACCGTGTTGAAAAACTGTTTGCCAGGACGTGTTTTTACGTATCGCAAAATGAGAACCAGAGAAACCATTTGCAGTACAAGTACAATCAAACTCACATATCGAAGATATCCTACAAAAACATCTCAAAACGAATAAAAATTATATCAAACTAACGATCTTTTTTCGAAGTTATGATAGAAGGCTCTTGTTTCTGGCCGATGCTGTCATTCAACTCGACTTTTGCGTTTGGACTCAATTCATCGGGGGATTGCGCAACCTCAACCATTTTCATAGACTTCTAAAATGTTCTAATTAAGAGTTCGATCTGGACTCGAAAGTCGTTCGGTGTTTAAAACTTACCGTTGATTATGCGCTTTTGGTGTCAAGTGGCGATTTACAGGTTCAATTCGTCAAACATTTTGCTTCTATTCTGTTCTTTTCTGTCCTTATAAGAAGGAATTTTGTAAACTGAATCATTTTGCTACGATAGAGTTTGTAATGACAAGCGGCCGGAACGTCGATTGAATCATGTGCTTTGTTTCAGTTTATAGTAAGAACCCTCATATTATCGAAGAGTTTAAAGGTCATGGAATAAACGAAAAAGTTTCGTAAATTGCATCGAAGATCGTTCGTCGTAATAGATACGCTTGTTAGAAATCAGTAACTTTCGATCACATTCTTGCCTATAGTTCATGTCCTTGTTCACTTTTAAATACGCTTCTTATTGAGGTCAAAAAGTTAACCGTCCAAGCGAATTGTAGCGTATAGTCGACTTATTTATTCTCGATGTATTCTCGTATTCGATTAAGCAGAGATAATGAAATTTGTTAAGCGGTTGGTTTGGTTGAGTCTAAACAGTACCGAAACGCTTATGTTTGGCCAAAACTCTTTCGTCGACAGTTCGCCCAGGTAGTTGACGTGTCGAATTTCGCACGAATTTTCAGCTGCTTTTGAGATGCATAAAAAATTAAACAACTGAATGTGCGTAGAATAAGCGGGGAAAATGCCCAATAGATTGACATGTGAACTAGTTGAGACAAGTCGATTGAAGTGCATTAAAATTTAAGTTCGTAGCCTTCGAATCACTTCTTTGACTTCTTCTCATTCGTGTTGCGTGTCTTTTAGACACGTCCAAACCCAATTGCGTGTTTTGTTCTCTTCAGTTAACCAAATTATTCGCGCTGATATTAATTACAAAACGTGCAGCTGTTTGTTTAAGACCGGCAGCAGAATGCAATATTATAGTTTTTGTAAAGGATTTCTAGATGATCAAAACTAAGAATCGGTTTTTGTTCACGAATTCGATGTCAAACTCTTGACAAACTTTATCTTCCAGTTATCTTTGCGTCCGACTTCATGAATAAGCATCAAATGTGCAGTTTTAGTCATTTCGTAAAAGTACGTCCTCAACAAAAGATCTTATTTTGTGGAACAATTTACAAAAATTAGATGTCCGTCTTTCTGCCGACGAAACAAGATGCCATAAGGGAAAAAAGACGACTAGTGGGTCTGGACATAACGCTTGAGTTGAGGTTAATATGAGTTAAAAGAAGAAAAGAAAGCATAACTAATTCTATAAGTTAGAGGACCGTCATCTGTCTTCTAAACAATAACCAATGGCGTGTATTGTTAGCGACGAGCCAAAATGAGCTCGGGCCAATCGAAAAAGTTTGACCTTTAGCGTGTCCGGTCAAAGGAAATTGCCCGCCGTCTACTTCGTCGGTTAATCAGAAGTCTTGATTGCAGATTCAAAGACCTTGGATGGAATTTATTCATGACCTTAAATTCACATTTCTGTCCAATTCAATGTTGACATCGAGAACGCATCTACCTCTGTATTTAACAAGTCATTGGTCTTTTCAACGGTCAACTCTACGATTTCCAAAACGTTCATATCAACAACTCAATTTATTTATTGCGATTGTCTCTATGGCTTATTTTTCTAAACTCCATTGTGTTTATGCAACTTCTTCTACAGATATCTTCGATCAATACGACAAAAATCAAGATCAGGAGTTTGATTTCTATTGCTACAGTTGTGCTTCCCTTTCATATCTGTCTTTGTGGAATGATCACTTAATGGTAAGAAAAAAGAGCTAAAGCCACAAAAGTATGGAAATATTTGGATGTTTTTCTGAATGTTTTAGGGTCATTATTATCCACCGAAAAATTTCACGGAAGGATGTTGGAAACCACACTTGCAAGTGGGCGTCACGTCTTGCAGGTCCGCTTGCTTTACAATAGTCGAAGAGCTCTATGATCACAGTAAGTGTATTTGTAAGGAGATTACTTGACTTCTTGTAAACTTCAGCAAATCAAGATTCAGCAGTTTTGCGTGGCTGTTTGGATCGTTTTCTGTTGTTTGGATTGGATGCGGACATTAAGAAAGCAATCACGAACATCAACTCTCAATCCAATTGCCGAACAATTGATCGAACGTTACTCAAGTAATAAGCATCTTAATCGTCGTAGTTCTCATTTCACATTTCAGTTTGGTCTCACTCAGCCAAGACATTCCGTTGGTAAGTGTGGGGTTATTACGACTAAGCACAATCAAATTGACTGTTGAGTTCATGACGGATTTAGGTGTTGATCTGCACGTGCAAAGCAAATCTTTGCAACGCCGACGAAGTGCAAAGTGGAACGAGCAGCTTGTTTGGTCACTTGTTACTGACTCTGTTGTTGTGTAATTCTTTGAATTTTATTGTTAAGTAAACTACAAGTGTTTGAGGAGAATGAAAGACCAATTGACCACTAATCACCAAAAGATCGAGAAGAACGAAATTGTTCGAAATTTCAGTTGATTGTGTTTGTAAACAAGAGAGCGTCTATTTTCACAGTGTTTAAAGCTTGTAGTAATAGAATCGGTTGCCATCATTGATTGTCAACTGTGAAAGTATTCATTTGAGTTTGTTTTGATTCTTTTGATCACTCGTGAAAAAACTTCAAGCAGCGCGTTGAATAACCGCGGACTTTGCTCTTTGAGCTTAACCTTGCAACGTGATTTCTCTCTTCCGTTGACGACTACCGACGAATTTCATGGCGTCTTATCGGCCTGTGGCAGAGTGAGAAAAATTGCGATCCTCGCAATTGTTTGGTCTCGAGTTATTTAGTTGAAAGGTTACATTTCCGTGTTTTTGTTTTCACTACCAATTGGACATTTAATCCCATTATAGTTGCTATTTAACATCAATCTTCAATTTGGCTGTTTTATGAAGAACGAAAATAGTTCGCAGTTTAATAATTGCGGTGGAGCAGAGCTGCTGACCGATCTTTTCACGAGCAATTTGGGGAATCGAGAAGAACAACAAACAGTAAACTTTGTTACCAACGCACACGTTTCTTAAGAAACAAATTGCGCACAGAAGTTCCGGCAATAAACTCGAAGGTATTTTCGACTCCCGTTCATTTCGATGACACGACGTTTTCCAGTCTGTCAAAGCAAAACAAAAGTGTCCGCTGTGCTCTTTCACGTATCAAAACCAATGATCGGTTTTTAGTCGTGTTCTCTCTTCTTCAGCCGCTGCGTGATTCCTTGACACGCTCCGTGTCCGCGGATTAGATGGCTGCTGTGAGAATGTTTTGGTCAGTAAGTTGACCGTTTGGAAGGAAGTTGTTTCTGTTTATTTTATCGTTTCACTCACTGATTAGTTGGTCTTTTGCGCGTTCCCCAACTGCCAAGGTCCCAATGTTTGCTCTTGTGATCGGACTGCTGAACAGCCTCCGGTGTATCAGCTCGAAGTGCTTGTAATTTTCTGGCCCTTCATCTTCACGATCTTTCTCACGACTAAAGCTACTGGAACGGAGGGTTTTGAGCGTTTTTCAATTCTTAATTTTGTTGCTACGAATCCATCGCTTACTCAGATTTTCATTACTATATTTAGCGGTACAATAGGTAGACTATTACTTTGTTGATGATAATGCAATGAATGTTGAGTACTTGTGCTGTCAGACTTTTTGTTAACGGAACCACGCGTCTGGGCTTCGAAGGAAAAGAAGCGTTTTTTTCGATTCTAATCAGCGAGTATCAAATGTGCGAACGTTGTAAACAACGTGAATTGTTTGGTGATATTATAGCAAACGAGAGCGTTGAGCACTCAATGTTTCATTCAATTAACAAGATTTCTGCATTAACGTAATAAATACTAACATCAACTGTGCTGCTCATAATCGTTTATTACTCACATGTTCTAAAAAACATTTTGGCGTTTACGATCACTCGATCGTCAGTGATCTACGGTGAAATTGCGATCACGGAAGAGGAAATCGTATAACAACTGCTTTTCTTTCGCTCAAAAGTACAAACTTGACTGCTCTTCCGGACATCAGCTGTCGTCTTTATTGGCGTGTTCTCAATTTTCTTCGCCGGTCGACTTATCGGTTTGAAACGACATGAATGTCCAGTATTTAGAGCCTACAAACTTCTATTATAACCATCTCTATTTGCATACTATCGGCTATTCAATCGTTTCATTCCCACTGACTATGCGAATGTAAAACTTCTTTCTACTTCTTTTGATCTCTAACAATCGCGTGTCATTTCGTTTCGTAAACGACCAAGTTTTCGTGTTTTACTATTCATGTTTTTGAGTGAAACCATTCGTTTAAGTAATGGCGTTAACGTTGCCATTGCATTTCTTCGACACACTCTGTCGTTGTTGTGGATCAGTCGCTAATGAAGGAACATCGCAATCAGCTACAGAAATCGACCGACTTGCTCAGGCGATCGTTGCCAACGCCTCACTCTTCGATATGATCAAATGGCAACGCGTATCAAAAGCATTTCGATTAGCAGCACAAGATCGCTTCAAGAACTATACGCGCGTTGATATTCGTGTCTACAATGGATTACATAAACTGCATAATCATCACTGCGAAAAAGGTAGACAACAAAATGGTCCGGTGAATTCAGTTGATTTAGATGCTTTTGAATGGCATCCTAATGCGCAGGTGCTTCTTGCCGAAATGGGATCCAACGGCTTGGGAATTGCAGTGGATACGAATATGAATCAAAACGACGTTCGAGCGTTGATCGAGATTCTAACCGTTTTCCGTTTATTTATCGAACAAATTTTTATCGATGGTCCAGTGATGAATTCACTTGTTTCGCAGGTGCCTTTAACTCTCGATTCGTTCGTTAATTTGACATTTCAGCTCAATCGACAACAAATGTATACGCTTCTGATGACTTTGCGTAATGAACGAAAAACTCAAACAGCAAATTCTGTGTGTACAAGTTCTAGTCGTAGCTTAGCAGCTTTTAATCCTCAACCAACAACACCACTAGGACCATTTTTTGTGAACCTTAAGAAACTGACTGTAACTTCAACGGTAATAATTGATTTGTTGCATCAATAAGAAAAGTTTGTTTAGTCGAACGAATTGGAGTATTTATCTCGTCTCTCAACTTACGCTATTGGTGCTGATTGTTTGTTCGAAATGGCAAACATCGATCTGCTTTGTCTGAAAATCGTTCTCGGTGGTCGTTTTTGTCAGAAACGACATGTACGTCTATTTCGACATGTTACTCGATTTCGTCAATGGGCAGAAGCAGATTCGTTGGGCGAACGTTATTTGCAGCAGTTTAGCCGTCCAACCAACAGTCGTTTGTCCTATTCTTAGTTCTCATTGTTATGCATCTCATTTAGTCAAATCGTTACCTAGTTGTTTTTCACTTATTTTTAGATTGTGCTTACAATAAACACAATAGTCATTTCGAAATCAGTCTTATTGCTTGATGATATAAGCAAATTAATACGGAGACACAGATGTTCGACTGATTGGTCACGTTTCTTTTTTTCGAGTTCTTTGCATCTTTTGATTTCACGTCGAACAGACGCAAAGCAGCTGCGACTTCAACGAGATCATGGCCAACAATCGAGATTACAAACAAAAAGTTGAGGGAGCGAACGGCCCCAAAACACCACAGGTCGTGTTTGCCAACTGCTGCCAAATGTGCCGGAAGAATGTCGGTGGAGAACAGGGCAAATAGCACGTCGTAAGTAGAGAATGCATTCGATTGCCGTTCTTCTTGCACAGTCGATTCAAACAACTTCCACGTTGAGGGGGAGGAGACGCAGAAACGCACATGTGCCCAAGAGCAATCCACGAAATCCACGGACTCTCAACGAAGTTTCATCACACGAACTTGCAGTTATTTCGATTACGAGAATAGCGTCGTGTTTTTGTCACCGTTTGCTCGTTTTTGACCTCAATTAAGGTCGATAACAGCGCAACGAAATGACCGACATACAACGAGAAACGTTCAATGTGAGTGCTGCTCATCCGGTAGGTTGAATTGTAAACACGATAATGATCTCATTTGAATTACGTGTAGGACAAAGTTGTAGTTAATGGCGTTGATTTGGTTAATCGATCGGAATTGTCTGCTTCACAAAATCGTGAACTGCAACGTTATATAGATTCACACTCACATCTTCTTGGTTTTTACAATCGACCTAAAGGTATCACAACAAAGCTAACATTAAGATTTTTGTTCAGATGAGAAAGAAGGAGGCAAATCGGTGGGAGAATATGCTGGTGGTCGATACGATACTGCGTCATTAAGTCGATTACCGCGCAATACGAACTACGATAATGATAGTACACGTGGTACCCAATCGTTAAATCGAATTGGAAGTCCGTATTCGGAATATGGCGGAAAACGGTAATGGAAATAACGAATTTCACAAAAAAACAAACGTTGATTTAGCAAGGGAGTTAGTTTTGCTGATGGAGTGGACCCTCAACGCGCAAGATCGCATTCTCCATCACATGTATGCCTATAATTCATTTCATGATTGTTGAACTTTCTCTTTTCAGGGCGGTCGGTCGAGTGGCTATGGAAGTATTTACAGTGATCCGTACGATAGTTTGAATCGTAGTGCAAGTCGAAATGAGAACGGAAAATATGATGCAAATCGTCAACGTGGTGGAAGTACTGCTAGTCCTTATTCGACCGGTGATCGAGGTTTCGGTTCAAAATCTTGGGCAGATCAATCATTGCGCAGTCGAACTGAAAGTCCGAATGCTCCTTTTAAATGGTCGCCATACAAATCATACGAAGGAAGCGACGAACGACGCAGCGTTGAGCCACCGTTACCCAGCTGGCTTAAGGATCGGGGCTTAACTCCCGCTTATTCGACTTTAGAGCGTCATCCTGTAAATACAACGAATGACTTTGATGACTTATCATCTATTACAGGACAATTACAATCGTTATGATACCGAACGTTATCGCGCTCGTACATCGCGAGGCAGTCGCGAAAAAGACGAAGAAATCAAGTTTTCTTCTTATGGCGATCGATTGGGTTCAGGAATTGAGTTGACAAGAAAAAGATGGACAGGCGGCGAGGTAATTAGTGAAGGAACTGTTTATGAAACGTATAGATTAGTTAATTACTGATCCAACATACCTACAAAAAAGTCTCAGACCTCGTCGTATGTACTACTCGCCAATTGGCGATGGTGTAGTTGCTGCCGATGGTATTGAATTAAAACGCGGTCCACCGGATTTGTCTCCTCGAGTTCATGTGACCCACGAGCGCGTAGTTGAGCATGGAGATCGAGGACAAGCCGGTCGTCGAGTTTACGAGCACACTTGGGACAGTAAGAATTGAACGTGTCAAATGTTTTCTATGCGAAACAATTTAGCTGGTGGTCGGCCTTCGGCAAACGACGATGGAAACAATGGACGAGGTGGATGGCCGAATGGAAATGGTTTGGGTCGTGAAGATAAAGGTCCTCGTTATCCGTTTGATGATGACAGTGGATGGCCGAAGTCTGCGTCGCGCGGTCCATCTGTCGATCCATTCGGTACTCTAAACTCAGCTGATGGCTATCCACGGTCTGATCGTGCAACTCGTACGTTTACTTTTGAATACATTTTAACTGTTTTTGTGCTTAGCTCTCAGTTTGGGATCGGACGCTTTTCCACGTGAAGGTTGGACTCGTACGTTTATTACAAATCCACGCGAATTGATCAACCAGTACGGAACGGAAACACTGACAACTATTTTCGACTTGGAGGATCATACTCCTCGAACGATTACCACAGTCAAAGAAACACTGACACCGGTCGAAGCAGCAGCTCAATGAATGATTGGCAATTTACCGATGTCTTTCTTATTTCAGCCTCTTTTCATTACAACTTTAGGCATCTGAACTGTCTTTTTTAAATCCCGGTAACTTCTTTTAATGACATTTTCGCAATCAAACCATACGATAGAACAACTATGTTTTTTGCGTTGTCTAATAAATTTGGTTTTTGCATTCAACTCACTCTAGTACTAAACATAACTAATGTTGTGTGTCTTTCCTCAAATCTTATTAATAGAACAATGAAATAAATTGTTGCAACTATCATTACTCTAATTTTCAAAATAACCTACCATAACATCAGTGTTCTGTCGTATTGTCCAAGGTTGATTTGCATGGTAACTTCTCATTGCCATTGAGCAACTATGCAAACCAAGCCTTGACCATACGCTCAAAACATGCATAGTGAATGCAATAGAATATAGGAATCAATTGACTAGATCGTAGTAAACAGTTGATCAATAGATTTGCCGACGCGTTTCACATCAAAACACCCAGAGTACGATATTTACAGTTTGACAAGAGAATTAAAATGTCATATCTACAGTAATCAAGGAAACGAAAAAAGAATGATGTGAGCATTCTTTTAAGCAATAAATTTACACAACAAACAACAAGGTATTATTGTTCATTGTACAGACAACCGAATGTTCTGAACACGTACAGAAACTCCGTGCTGCTTATAATCATATGCTAAATTTACGAATCTCCTCCCATGTGCTTATCTAGAAAGGGTTACAGCTTCAAGTAACGCAACGAATGGCCGAATGATGATGGAAACGGTCGATGAAATGGTGACACATAAAAAAACTGGGTGTCTTCTGATATGCGGACAGAATTGCCATTTCGCCGCGACAGACAGAGTGGAGACTGTATGAGCAGTAGGAGATTAGAACAGCAAAAAACAGTTGCTTTATCAACAAACAAATTTGAATTCTAAACGATGCGTGTCAATCAGCAACTCGTTCAATTGAAGGTGCTTGTAAACACGTCAACCTAATCAGTCAACGCTAAGACTCCGTATTTGGCTTATTTCAAAGATTGTGTAATTACCCTTGAACAAACAAATTCAAAAAAACCGCTAAAAACGTTGATGATACTCAATTTTCTGAACGATTTGATAAGCTTACTAGGAAACTTGCAATCCATTTTGCAGCCTTTAGACAATGATAAATGGGAAGATAAGTTCAAACCATTAAATATGAGGTCATAGATACGCAACACACGGCTTTGTATCTGAACGCCAACGTTAAATAGAAGAAAAGAAGTGCTCCAGGGCGAGAATAAACTCTCGTCTAAAATGGCGCGCTGCTATTGGTCGATGGGTTTTTCTTGATTTTGTTTCCTTCACTTTTTCATATTTTGCTGCTTGTCATTGTCGTTGCGCACACACGCACGGGAACGTTGACGGAAATCGTTCCGCTTTTGCGCTCAAACTGCTTCAGCGTATCAACAGCCGCAAGGCAAACAGCCATGTCACGGTCGATGATGAAACGCCGAAATCAACGGACTCAAAAAACGAACGGCGTGTTTGATTGTCGGAACGTTGCAAACCCTCCAGTTTGACACCAACGCCCTCTAAACGATCGTCTACGATAATCGCCAATAAGTCAATCAAAGCGCACTAATCGCTCGTGTAGAAACGAAATCATTTGCGCAATTGTTTATAAGCTAAACAGTTTTTCCTGATGAGAAGTTCTTGAATCCGAAGCAGCACTCGATTGCAATCAAGCAACCAGATCAAGTGCGATGAGAAGACAAGAAAGAGGTTAAGAACGCAAAAGGAAACCCGGTTTTATAAGCGAACGCGTTTAAACTTTCAGTCTACAAAGTCTGTTGATCTGTTTGTTACAAAACGAACTTCAACGTTTGTTTCTGAAAGTTACACTTCACTGATTTTATTACAACTCGAGATTGTTTTCGTTAAAGCGTCCTTTCTGTTGACTGCGATTGCTGAATTACAGTAAAACGAATACAAAACTCGCGACTACTCTTCTTATACTTTCATCAAGAAGCTTACGGTAGCACTAAAAAATAAATCTATAGTAAACGTGATTTCCGGTAGTAAGATAAAAAACTTAAAGTCAAAAAGAATTTCACTTCAAAAGCTTCTTCGGTTCTTGAAGTTCAAAAAGTTTCTCAAACAACGCTCTTGCAACATCTTATTCGATTCAAATAAAATAAGGTAATGGATGGGAATTATAGAACGTAGATAACCAGAATACTTTAGAGATCTTGAGAGGCAGTCAACATGAATGCTCAGTTCTTATGAGCTCACAGAAACTTCCAATTTGAACGACAGATATCTCGAGCAACAATCCAGAACACGAGGTCGAGCACGTTGACTCCGTAATTTCGAAATCCTCGAAAACGTCCGGTCACGCCTCGAAAATTGGAAGTTGCAAAAGAGCTTGTGCTCAGTACAAAAATCTCAATTAACAGCAATAAGATGAAAATCACGAAGAATTAACTTTGTGGCCAAGATGATCGATTGGCAATTCACACTCCGCAAGACGGCAATGTAATTAATGTTCGCACATGCGCTTGTTGTCCACGCCGATCATGATTAAACGGCCGTCGCGCGGCCCTTGTCATCATTTTTCAAATTCATACCTTCGACTCAACAAGGTCATTTGATGGCCGTGCCCGTCTTTTTCCGGCCTTGAGGGCGAAGAGAAATTTGAAAATCAAACCAACTGCTCAGCGTCTTTTTAGCTTCGTTTTTAATTACCGTTTCTATTTGTCCGACCACCTTCGCAGCACATCCATAATGAGCGGCTCCAACGTCGACAGACCCAATCGAAATGAATGAACAAGTTCAATGGGGTGTCAAGTTAGAGTCGAAATCTGAAGCGCTATTCTGAGTACACCAATTCAGCGCCAAATTTTTAAAGATAGTCGAAAGTGTTTCAAAAACGTTTCACAGTTCAATTTGCAAGATCGATCAGAAGTGATTAAATTTGCTCGCCAGTATATCGGGTCTCAAAAACTCGCATAGACGGGAAGCATAAAACTGTTCCAAAGAAGCGAAAAGCTTTCTAATCACATCAGATCAATTAAAAGATCGATAGCTACTTTCGTGGTTTTAACGTAAGTGCACTATTTCAAGCCCACAGCTTCAATGCTTGTAATGCACTTGTCGTTTACGATAAGTCTCGAGGCGCGTTGGCCTGCAGCAGAAGCGCACGTTCGTCCTAATCAGTTGAGCGTCGGCAAAGAACGCCGTTGGAAATTTGAATTTTGTTTGCATTTCAGTTCCGCTTGTTGATTTGTTTTCGATCTTACGATTGTTTATCCAACAAGCAGTGTGCAATTCCAGTGATTATCACAAACTGTTTGCACAACACCAACGAATATGACTGTTCCAAGTAAATGATATCGAACCGCTACGACACAAACGATTTCAAACACCTCGTTTCATTGTTTCTATTTTCACCAGTTGCAATGACTCATTCAAATGGACAACGTCGTTTATCTCGACTGAAGATTCGTGAAAACAAAGTTCGAGACGAAAAATCGATGAACGAAAGGCATCGTAGTCACCAGAAGTTCTTGTTAGTTGCTAATCTCGATAGTCAGATACCAGTTCGGGGAAGAGTGCACTTGCTTTGTTTTTCTTTGCCGCCTTTCTCCAAAACCCACGAAATCTTAGATTCGAAATCTTTACGCTTAGTTTTGTAAGCCGTTTTTTGCAGCCGTAGCATCAAAATTTCTTCCTGCAAAACTTCTAACTTTCGTCAAACACGCAGCCACAAAAATTACACGACTTCAAAACTATTGGCGTCCATTTTACTGATTGCGAATACAACCGCACGAACAATAAAGTAAAACGAATTCCGAATGTTCGATTTTCACTATCGAGCAAGTCAATTTGCTGCGAGATTTCGTGTGTGTGTCGAAATCCGAATGAAACTTCAACGTGATGAGGCTTATGAAATCTACGCGTACCTGTGAATTCAGTTCTCAAACGAACGACGTGCAGTTGGTAAGACTTGACTACCTGTCAACCCATACGTTCCTTCAGCTTCCAAATAGACCGTTAGGTTGGACACAATAATTGAGTTATCTATTAGTTTATAGATAGATACTTTCGATTGTAAGTGTCGGGTATATTTGTTCCGGCAACTGGACATTTGCTTTTCAAAAGCGTATATGGAGTAGTATTTGATTGAGTTCTGTTGAGAGGAAATGCATGTTGCTGGCGCCTCATACGCTTCTACATTCAATGAGTGCTGGGAAAAGATTAAAGATGCTGATTTGAGTGAAGCAACGGTAATATTTATGCAATTAAGGAAAGTCTGTGCAACAGTTTTTAGACAAACAGCCAATTTGAGGAACCAAAACCAAGGAAACTTCTTTGTATTCCGCATAGAAATCCATTTCACAGCAAGAAATCTGATGAAAAATCTCTGGTTATTACTCTGAGCAGAAGTTGGTTTAACAATTTAAACACCATTTGAGGTTCTTCTAGTTTCTTATTCTGAAGAAGAGCCCATTCACTGGGAACTGTTGTCGTCGATTTACGGGCATTTAAATCCCGAATCCGAGATGCCCGCTCGATTTGGAGACCATTGGCTAACGGTTGGATTTCAAGGTTTAGAGGATGGAAGATTAATCGTAATTCGAAGAAACTTTAAGGCGAGAATCCGGCAACAGATCTACGCGGCGCTGGTATTTTTGGTTTATGTCAATTGTTGTATATTGTTTCTGGTGGATTGGACAAGGAGTTTCTTTCGCGAACTATGATCACAGCTAATGACAACGAAAATGTAATCAATTGAACTTTGTCGTTGACTTCTTCGCTTTCAGGGATTCCCTTTTGCGGTTGTCGGATTGAATGTGACACACATGCTTCTGAAGCTGTTAAAAAGTGGGAAAATAGATCGGTAATGAGCTTCGAATTAGAGATTACAAACAACACGATCGTTTAGGTATCTCAACAAAAAGACCAGTCTCATTGATCTGTTAAATCGAGTTTATGCACGAAGTTTTTTGGAGGTTATGCAAATTTGGTGGAAAGCGAAGTGCACGATCTGCGATTTCCAAGTGATTCTCGCAGTGATTGGAAAACAGATGAAAAAGCCCAAACGATTTTTACGTTCACCCATCGGTTCTATTCAGTTTCCTATTAAGAACTCCGAAACACGAGTATAGAACTATTGTGATTGTTGAAAGCGTATAATTCATGTAGCCGATTGTCTGCTGCGTATTAAGTCTCGTATAATAAATATCTATCGATGTACATTCCACAAGTGAACGGTTGTTTGTTGGGGTTTTTGTGATCGTTATTTGCATTATACGATTTTTCGCAGCGTCCACAACTTCGACTTTTTACTTTCATTAGCTTTCTAGCTGACCTCTCATTAGCTTGCGCGCGTCTTTTTCTCTCAAACATGAACAGCAACTTTCAACGCTCTTATTTCTTATTCATCGCGCGCAAAACCCAAAAGGTTTGCTTTAATAATTTCGGTGGTAAGACGATGGTCAGCGAAAGTTGTTCGGTTTGTCGTCATTTTTCGCGATTTACATGCATTTCGTATGAGCCAATTCGATCCATCTGTTGCTTATTGAGCTCACGCAAACGAGGTATTTGAAGTTAAACGCGAAAGCCATTCCTTTCGTATGCAGATTTGTCGGATTTGAGCACTGGACGGATATTCGCAGAGTAATAACTTTTGTCTTTTTCTCACATCTGCCGTTGAAAGAATTTCGCGTTTAATTAGGACTTATTTTCGGGCGAAATCGGGTGTTGTGAAGAAATAATATTTCACTTTCTTTCCGAATTCCTTGGTGCTCGTTGGTGTCGGTTAAAACAAAAATTGAACGCGTCAATTGCCGTTCAACTATTCGAGTACCCAATTTTTATACGATTAGCAAAATCGAGACTACGAACTTCTCATCAAACGAGCTAAACGGCAAAATCGCAATTCTCATCGACATTTCGTGTTGACCAATTCAACTAAAACCGTAGCAATTAGCGAGGTAAACAACCCCAATTCGGAGTTCCATTGGCAGTAGACGCGTCAGTGGATTCCGACTTCAACCTCGTTACTCGGCCTCCGACTTTCACAACCTTAACCGGCAATTAGGTTGAATCGATTTTGACGGCTTTGCAAGAACGTTCGTTGGAATCGAGAAGCCGGTCACTTCTTTTGCGAAAGTTTGGAGTTGACGAAGTTCGTTGTGGATTCTGCACCAGTGGGTTGAACTCGATGACCGCAGATAAAACAACATTTTTTGTGGTGCGCATTTTCGTTATTTGTCCGAATCGTCTTATTATCCGCAACGCGGGTGTGCAAGGTACGATTGTGAACCGAAGTGGTCGCGAATTTTGTCAATCGAAAGAAATTTTTAATAAAAGTAATTGGATGCATTTGACGACGCGAATTTGTTGCGCGCTCGTTTTTCTTATTCCAAAAAGATGCAAAAATGGAAATAAAAACGACAGCTGGAGCGTCTTTTCGGCGCATGAGCGATTTCCAATGCGTATAGCCGCGATTTTTCTTGGGGTTCCGATCGTCGTTTCAACATACCGAAAACTCTCGTTGTTTGTCGTGATGCTAAAATAACTGTTGAACGCATTTTTCTTCCCCCAACACTCCATTTTTCTTCTTCTGTCCAAATTGCTTAATAAAATGACTTTACGCATTTCTTCGGTCCGCGCTCCGACAGCCATTTTGTCTTTTCAAACATTCCCATGATTACGCGGTATGAGTTCACGTCTAATTACGCGCATTTCTCGATCGAAATCCCTTTCGTTGTGTCGATTCTGATTTCGAAGACAACGTCGGGTCCACGTCGAAATTCGCTTGCAACGCCTTCTTTCAAGTCGAAAGGTATCGATGTCTTCGCGTGACATCGGTCGAGCGGATTCCTTCGGTTCCAGGCATCGATTCGGTCGCGAACTGTTAATCCGCGGTAGTTTGATTTTACGATTCCGACGCACAAAAACTCCTTTGGCGAATATGAAATTGGATGGAAAAGAAAACTCAACAATTCAATTAGAGCGATAAATAAGCGCTGTAGTGCACTAAACACGAGGCGGGGGCTAAAGTCGATAAAAAGGAATTGGTTTTATTATAAGCGGGAAATTGATTTTGTTTCGTTTGTTTTTCGGTCCTTCGTTTTGTTTTCTGCGAGCTGTCAAACTTGTTCGTCTCGATTTTGCCTCAAACATCACGAATTTGAACTGCTCTCGCACCTTATTTCGAAACGGCAGCACAAATGATTTCGTTTATTCAAACGGACAGCGAATTTACCGCCACTTCTTCTTAACCTATTTCTTATCATTGAAATTCAATTCGCCAATTTTTAAGCATTTGACCGAAACTTTTCGATTGCTATTCTCTGCGTACTGCTATGCTTCGTACTGTTGATTAATAATGCAATCGGCTCTTAACATGCTATTTATACGCTTCAAATCTCTTCGAACTGTTAACTAACGGTGGATATTGGCTTGCTCTCACGGCATTCGCTGCATAAGTTCTCTGCCAGTAACCTTATCGTAAATATCAGCCTATTGACTTTACTTAAGACGCAATTTAATTACTGATTGTGCTCTCATCCACTCGATGGTAAGGTAACGTAGCCGTGAGAGGTGGGAAGAAAGTTTGGAGGTTGAAAATGGCTTCTATTTCTTTAATAATACATATATCAACAAGCGCTTTTGTTTTCCTTGAACGTGACAAACGCGCATGCATTTTCCAACGTCCATCATCCAAGTCGGTCATTTGGATTGTTGTCCGAAGCTTCAAAATTCGTGGATCTCTCAAGTTCAATGGTGACTTTCATTCAAACAGAAATATCGGGTCTTATATTGAGACATGTTCACAGAAACGAGAATGCTTGTTCGGATATAACTGTCAAATTTTCACGTCCTGTTACTCTCTTCACCAAATGTTTCGGTTTGTCAAAAACAAATTCCGTTAAAATAATGCAAATCGGCAAATTCGCTCAATTTTATGTCCACAAAAACTTTCAAAATGTTTTCATATTCACGGCGCTGTATTTGTCGAATTACAAAGTGCGAAGTTTAAGTTTCTCGTGTTCGACGTTTTCATGAGCTTTTAGCTTAGAAAGTCTCCCGTAGGAATTGCGGTTGATTACCGGGAGCTCGGCCGGTAGGAAAATGTTGAGAAACATAAAGAAGCTAATAAAACCGAGTATAATTCCCGTCAAACGAGAGTTTCGTCTTTGAGTTAAAAGAACAATACGAACAAACTAAAAGGGCGGATGAACGACTGCGATTTGCTCGGATTTGTTCGCTGGCACACAAACACCGTGAAAATTAATTGTGGCATAAATTAAAGCCATTTTATATTTGCGTGTAGTACGTACATTTAAATGCTTGACGGGTTGTCGACTTTGGCGCGTTTATGAATGTGGCAATCCCATAAAGACGAAGCCAAACGGTCTCAAGTGAACGCGCGTGTTTTGCAATCGTCTCACTTTCCTATTTAGAATTGTTTGTACATAATGTTGGACAGCGCAGAGTCTCTAAGCATGAACAATAGTCAGCAGGTGATTCGACAAATAATCGATAATATGATTCGATCCGAAAGTGACGACATGAACGTTGAACAGAACGGTAATAACTTGTTAGCCATCACTGATTCGTTTGGATTTGAAGATGAAGAGCGAGAAACGCGGAGTGCGAGTCCATCGAGTCAAAACGAAATGCTACAAAACGAAAACGACGACCAAATTCTTAAAGACGACGATCAAGAAGAAGAAGAAGCGAAGATGGTGATGATTAATGGAGATTTAGCAACGGAAATGAGCCGACAGTTACAGTTTGTTGGTCATCAGGTATGATAGTGAAACTCGAATCAACTGAATGGTTAGTTAGATCGTACGACTACTTGAAAGCTTCGGACAACATCCATGCACGTGCACTGTTTGTGACAAACAGCTCAACAAGAACAGACCGGATGTACATTACTCTTCTGAGACATTGAATGGAGCACAAAAAGAAAATTCGGAACAATCGGAAGCTGCAATCCCGTCTACAACTCCATTTGGTTCAAGCAATTTAAATTTGGAAGCTGTCAATCAAATGTTCAAACAATTGAGCAACGGAACGACCAGCCATTCATTTCCGCCGAGTGTTGAGTTGAATGAAAGTGGAACATTGAAACGTAAGGTTTAATCATGTTTTATACAAAATCAATCGATGTTCGTTTTAGGAGGCCGTAAATCCAAGTATTGTTCGAACGAAGAGAAACGTGCCGTGGCAGAATATGCGGAAATTCATGGTGCAACTGCGGCGGCCCGTAAATTCGAAATCCCCGCATCTGTTGCTGCTTATTATCATAGGAAACTGAAGAAAGCACGCGAAAGCACCGGACTACCTCCGGCATCTGTGTCTTCGACTCTTCCTTCCGGCCAATCACCACAATTTGGACATCAAGAAATTCGACAGAAAACGTCGAATGATTTGGATTTGGGAGTTTTGTCGAACTCCGATGACGCAGAGAATCAACAGTCGGCAAACAACGGACAGGCCAATGCTCAGTTTGGCATATTTAACATGAAAACTGAATCCGGCGAAAATTGTGGTCGATCGCCGGCAAGTGGTACCGTTTTTCTTCGAGGTCGAGGACGCGGTCGCCCGAAATTGATTGGCGACGAACTGGACTACAATCTCGTGGAGCACATGGTTGATATTAAAAGTCGTCTTCCTGGCAAACATCTCACCGCTTCACATGCACTTGAGATAGCAAGGGCGTATATCATGGAGAAATCGCCGCATATCCTCAGCGAAAACGGTGGTAGAATCCATCTGAAACCGACATGGGCAATGAAATTGGTGAATCGAACAAACGAACGTTACCGCGAACTGCATGGTGGTTCCGATTCGCCGAATCCTGATGCATATTCATTCAGTAAGTTATCAGTTGATTTCCCTAGTGAATTTTGTTTTAGATTCATTACCCTCCAATCTCAACGATTTCTTAGCTCAACTCAGCAAACATGTGGAAAATCAGAATGGCAAGTTTAATAGAGAACATCTTAATACATACTTTCTGTTTAGTTGATGTTGGAGCCGCTGCAGAGATTACGAACGAAAAGGTACTTGAATTTCCCTTTGCGCCGGTAAGCTGCGAATCTCCTCAATCCAACGAGATGCTCGATTACGACAATGCCGAATTCAACAGTGGCGACGAACAACCCGCTGCCGTCGAATAATTGCCATACGTTCATTTACATGCCAACAATCTTAAAAGCTAATCAATTTGATTGTTCTTTCCGCAATCATTTATTATTTACACATTCCCTAATTTTCAAGTTGTATAGTTTGTTGAATTTTGAACAACTTCTTACAAACTTGTGATCAACTCTCAGTCGTTGCTTCACGTAAAATGAATATCACAATGAATCTCATTTGTTTCTTTGAAGTTCTTTTAATTATCGCCATGATTATATGGTCAAATTCGAGGACAATTTTCCGTTCTCTTGCAGTCAATCTTTTAATAGTCATTCTAATAAGTCACTCAGTTATTACACGGAGTATCTTTTGACATATGCTCTACATTCATCATCATTTGCACGGACCTACATATTAAACTAAATAAGTTACACGCCTAATGAGAAATTTACGTACGAAGCCAATTCAGGCTAAATGAACAAAGTGCTGGTTATTCAAGCCACTTGTGCTTAGGCACGTAACTGCAATTACAAGTCGTATTTTGTTATTTCACTACTCAAATGTCACTTTTTCGCGATTCAAATCAAATTCTGGTCAAAAGTTTAATGTTCTTGGAACAAAGTGCGTAACAATTGAGATAAGAAAACCTTCGGGTTACTGTTTTGATTCTGTCGGTTTCGGACGAATGTTGGATTTTGAAGAAGGAATTTCTGATAGAAACTGATCCCAAATCTCTCGATGTTGTGCTTCGATGAACTCAAAGTCGATGTGAGCAATCTCAATGTTGGTCATACTCCGTTGCAGTTTGCAACGCAGTTTAATTAACTCGATCTAGAAATTAGCCTTAGCATAATACAACACATCTGTTTACATCCAACTTGGTACGATCTCCGCTGATTTCAGCCAAATCACGCATCCAACAATTAACTTGACTTTCAACTGCGCGAATGTCACGTTGCAATCGTTTCAGAAGGATTGGATCATCTAAAATTAAAGTCTACAAGTTCTGATTGAGTTATTTCTAGTTTACCTTTTTTCAATGCCAACGTTTGAACCAACATTTCGCGTCGTGCTTGTAAGATGTTCGCCGTATCGTTGAGAATTTCAAGTTGACATTCGTTCTGAAATTTTTAAATGTATTTCCGGTCAAATGTTGTTCAATTGGTTGATAGAATTCAAAACTGAAAACACTCAGTTCACCTTTCGAACGGCATGTTTCCACGAGCTGAACGTTCGATAAAGAAGTTCGTGTTTGGCACAAAGTTTCTTGATTTCATTCAACTCGTCGAGCATATTTCCACAGGACAAATCGTCACAAGATTGACACTAAACAAGTTGATTGTTAACTTGAACTATACACTTACCTTCGGCAAATCATATTGTCCGACCATTATAACAGTAACCGCAAGTAAACGTAACGATAAAAAAGACGTTCAACAGAGAACAATTTGATTAGAACAATTGAAACGGGCAGTAGTTTTAACAAGAAAGAAACGAGGTTGTTTATGAAGCGTAACAGTACTTTGCAGCCTTCGTTCTTTTAATTAAACCATTGGGATAGTGACGATTGCAAATGAAGTGCAGTCGTGGGATTAGCCGAACGGCCTACCGCGGGCAGTGAACGAAAAGTTTGAAGCCTACAAAGAGCAACGTTTAATCGTACAAACCATTCGAAACACGAGTGGACAAACGGATTGAAAATGCGCAAAAATACACGCAATAAAAGTAGCCATTTAAAATGCTCCGCCTTCGTAATATCGAAATGGATCGCATTGAAAATAAACACTCCGGAAGTACAATTCAAGAGTCGAACGGCTGTAGCAACAAGTCGATTACGATGTATTTTGACTTTCTAGTCCACTCGTTTAGTTCTCAAGGAAAAACGGAATGCCCATCCGGAGAAATCGGATTACAACGAGCCGAGTGACTGACCATTTCGCTGCGGTTTTCTTTATTTACATTACTCAAGTGCATGGCTGCGTGCTGGTGCTTAAAGTGCGATATTTGAGTTGAAGTACGAATTCCTACAGAACAAAAGTGATTACGACAATTAGGTTAATGTCTTTTTGAGTCAAAAATTAGCTGCACTTTACTGGTCAATCAACATCCATCTTTCAAATGACCAAAAAGATCGCTCTGACCGTCGTCTCGATCGTAAAGAAGAACAAAAGGTCCTGAACACTTGTCTATTCATCAAACATTGTCTGTCAGATAAACCACGACCAATCTAAAGATCGAACGTTATAAATGGTTTCGGTGGTTGACAGGTGACCATGTCGTACATGTCTTGTCTGCACTTTGACGATTTTTTGAGACGATTAGTCAAAAACTTGCAAATCGACAAGACAGCCAATCCTAAAGCTTATTTGTAGATACTAAATACAATAATAAGATAACAAGATACAGCCGTCAAATGGGTTTTGTGTTTGTTTATATAGCGCCGAGATTGCGTACAATTCGTCGTAGCAGAACTATAAACTGACCGACAGCAATCAAAATCTGCCCAGGCGCCATTTTAACGACTATTTCACACGATACAACGAAACGCGCAAAAACTACAGCAGTCGTTAAAAAACTGCCTCGAGCAAATCGCCAAAAGAAGCGGCTTACTGCTCGAACGACTGACGTTCCGTTCTGTCGTGAAACATTACCGAAGCGAATTGAAACGAATAAGATTCAAAGACTTGTCACCCAGAAACGTCCGTTGAGGTCAAGGATCGACATTCTTTACGTCTTAATACTGAGTAAAGAGAAGTTAATTTTGAAAATGGTAAAAACTACAGATCTTAGCCTTCATTTAATATCTTTGATAAGTTCAAATATTCTTCAGTGAATTCAAATGATGGTCGTAAAACACACGTTTTCATCCTTGGAACTGTTCTGATAGCTTCTTCAAATTGTGTACTGAGTCCTAAACTATTGACTTCATCAGCAAAGTAAAAAAAAGATGAAAACATAAAAACATATGCGACTTCAACGCAAAACATTCTGTTCGTTTGAATTTCTTTAAGGACCACTTTATTTGGCGAAAGTGACCAATGAGCCCGGTTTATTGTTCAATGCGTTGTCAAGCGTGTTGGCCGCGAGACGAATACGTCTCGTGCCAGGAGCGGTGATAGAATTCAGAGAGAACATTCCAACCACTTAAACATTGAATCCGAGAGAGTCTAAGAAATCAAAAGACCGGAGTTTGCAGAAACAGCTCCAAAACGATGTTTCAGCTTTGTAAACAACAAAACTAAACTACTAGAAATAGCAGTTGAAAGACGCAATTAGAGAACTCATGTTCCAGCACTTTTCCTCAGATGTCAATGAAAAGTTTTAGTTTGGCACGATCCTTGTGCCAAATAGATTGTACCTCCGATTGTAATGTCGTGGTCCGAAACAAATCGTACAGCGTAAAATCGTCGTTCGTCAATGTCATTTCTGGGCGGATTGTTGCGTCTGTTCTTTTCAGTCGATGCTCCGAGCTATAGACATTTTTCATGTGTCCGTTCGCAAAAAATTACAATAAATTACCCTCGGGCATACATCCAACGGTTTTTCGTTCTTTTTTTTCTGTTCGTCTTTTTTTATCGTCGTTGTTGGACGAATGGTTTTTATGCGAGAAAGAAAAAACAAGAATTCAATTACTTTTCATATTATTACTCTTGCCATTTAAGTCTCTGTCGGCCAATTGGGTTATTGGCAGCCGCCGGGTTCGTCGAGAGCACGACCAAGATCCTGGTTCAATTCACAGCGATTCTTCCCTGCGAAATATTCGCGTACAATTGTTCTCAGGCGTTTTATTGCAAACATTTGAAGATCAATGGAGTGGACAGGAAACAAGATACCAACAGCTGTTTGACATACAGAACTCAGCATCCAAACTAAAACACGTCTTTTTGGGGCAAAGTCTGTGGATTTTTCTCGAACACAAGTGTCGTGTTGTAAGCACGTTTTGCACGGAACGGCAAAGTCGGTAGTCGCGACACTTCGATTTCAACTTCGAACAAATTTCGATTTTTCGTTTCCGGTAACATGAAGTGAAAGAACACCACGCAGAAAACCATCGGTGCTACGAACAGAATCAAATACGAAAACGCAGCCCCAATCGAGTTCTTCAGAGGAAGGAAAATCGCCAGAATAATCGAACGACTGAGATAAATGAAGTCAATTACTGAATGTGAACCTACCAAGTCATTTGCACCAGCGAAGTCCAACCTTGAGCGGCGGAACGCGCGTGCTGACCAATCATTTCCGACGTAATGAAGTAGCAAAGTGGTCCCGGTCCAACAGTAAAAGCGATCATGAAGACCGAGATAATGACAATCAAGCAAATCCCAATCCACATTTGCTGAACAATCGATTTTGTTTCTCATTCTAGTAGAACAAACCTTGTAAATTGAATAGGCGTACATGAAAATGAATATCAGAATATTGACCACGATAATGACCATCAACGAAATCTGTAAAAGCGGTCGTCGTCCGAATCGATCAACAACGACCGCTGAGAACATTGCACCAAACTGAAGAACGTTGAATGTGCACTTGTATCAACAACATACCAAAGTTAACAACGACAATCCGACGTTGGCTAAAGACGCTTGGAAAATCGTTAGTCCTGTACTTCGTAGAATTTCCACTGCGAACGCGTTGATTACTAAAACATACAGATGTCTGATTGAATTTCTTTCTACAAATACCCGCAATGCCACTAAATGCCATGGCAAACGCGGTCATTGCGCCAACAATCGTAGGACGTCGAGTTTCGCTCGTTTTCATAACTTCGATTAAACCCATGGGCTTCAAATTCTGATCCATTCCTTTACGTAATTCTCGTACTTGGGTTTCTGCTTCTGCATCTGTGCAGTTGTGAAAAGCCTTAATTGAAGTCAACGCTTCTTCTTCACGATCCTGTTGTAATAAGTAACTAAACGAAATCTATTTTCCAATCGAACTGCTCAACTTACCCGGGGGTTTCGTAGGAGAAAAACGTGAAACCAAGAACTAGAGTGACCATAATCAACTCGACCAAATACAACGACCACCACATTTTCGTTGTGCCAAAAATAGAAGGCAATGCGAGAACTGATCCAGTCACCAAACCGATTTGAACGAAAATCCCAGTCGTCATACTGACAAATCCACGACATCGTTTGGGACTACAGATGAAGTGAGATAGAAGATCGTTTACTTGAGTACCTGCATTCGGTTAAATAGATCCCTGATATTCCTAAGCTCACGGTAATCGACCAACCGATTGTAAAACGTGACAACGCGTAAAGTTCAAAACTATTGATCTGACAAGCCATGATTAGTTGAATACTCAAGCTACTTACTAAAGAAGACACAATCGAACATCCGGAGGAAATGATTGTACACGCAAACGCAATAAGCAGTCCATTTTTTCTGCCGATTCGATCGGCCAACAATCGTAAGGAAAGCGAACCAACTATGCCGCCAACAAAAAGAACTGCAATAATTGCACTCCAGATCGCCTAAAACTAAATTCTCAACACTTTCCACCGTGGAAGTTTACCTCAAGTGTTTGTTGACTTATTGCTCCTCCATAATGACTCGTGAACGAGTATTGAAGAAAGTGCAGGAATGCTTGCTGAGCAGGATTCGTAAGGGTGATTTGGTAGCCGAGATGAAACGATCCTCCACACCCGATCAACAGCGCCGTAGCAAAAAGTCGTACACTGGGCCAATGATCGTTGGCCATCGTTCGTTTCTACAATCGAAAACATTAATGAAAACAAAGACTCATCGGGATTGTGTTCAACAGCAATTTCTCAAGAAATTTGAAAATTTTTCAGAAACGAAAAAGAAGTTTTTCAAGAAGTTACAAAGGAAACGTTCTTTAAATTATTAAGTTTCCAACCAGAAGTTTGATCGTGTTATCAACTCACTTATTTTATCGAGGGCACTTCCAACGATCGAGTGAGTAACGGGGGCTCTTTTGGTTTGCACACAAAGATCAGTGGATCCGTCTCTATCGGATGTTGTTCGGTCTAGGCGGCAATGTGCAGTAGCGTCGAAACGGGCCTCGATTTGCAGTCGATTGTCGACAATTTAATCCTGATTGAAAAGGCAAAAACAACGCAACGGCTTAGCATGTTAAATAATTGGATTAACGTGAGTTTCCAATCAAACGATCTCACTTGTTGTGTTCGATTGCCCTTAGAGTTACACAACAAGAAACTGAAACAATCATTTCTGACTCAATAGCCTCTACTTTCTATACTCAACAAATTACGTAAATTTTGGTGTTGATTCGCGATGAACGTCATTTCTTGTTAGCAAACATTCCGGCTTGTCATTTTGGTTACAAAACGATCTAAATGTCAACTGCACGTGCCTTAAGCTTCAATGAAACTTCTGATTGGACGTTAGCAGATGTCTCAATGGCAAAGTTGGTGTTGTTGAAATTAAGTTGTGCAAACGATTCGTTCTCTCAAACAGAGCAATGGCGTCGTATAAACAACACAAATTTCAATTCTCTAAAAGTACCCTGAAAGTTTCCAAAGCGGTAAAAATTGGCATGAGTTGAACGAGGTTCTTATTTTGAAGAATGTTTGTACGTGGAGTTCTCCATATGACTGATACTCAGATCTTGTCGATACCACCACTCATGTTCATCACTTTACATTTCAAGCTCTTTGTTACCGCACAATCGTTCTTGCCGATTTGGAGCAGAAGTTCAAATGCGAACTGCGCCCTTTCGATGAAAACAGTCGACAGTTGTTTTTGCATTTGTTTGAGAAACTTTATTGAAGATTTTGTTATTGGAATATACCTGCGGTCATGAGCTGGTCCGGAGTTGTACGCAAATTGGCATTCCCGACTTCTAAGCGGGTTTTCGAACGAATCTTAGCAACTCAGAGTGCCAACAAATGTGCTCAACGATACAACTCGACAACCCCCGAGAATGTAAGTACTTTTATTCCCGTTGTTGCTTATGTCGTTTAGAATGATGCCGAGGAATCCGTGGAAGAACTGCGCGAAAAGTGTCGTCAAGCCGTCGCCACAGCAGAAACATTGACCGAAGAAGTGAACGATATTCGCAACAAATATCGTCGTGCACTTGCCGAAACAGAAAACGTTCGTCGAAGAGGACAGAAACTGACGGAAGAAAGTAAAACGTTTGCTATTCAATCGTTTTGCAAGGATCTCTGTGAAGTTGCTGATGTTTTGGATTTGGCTGTGGAATCCTTCGACAAAAAAGAAGTCAATTCCAATTCTACACTTAAAAGCGTGTACGACGGTGTGGTTATGACTAAGAAGGTACTTCACCAGGTCTTCAATAAACATGGCCTCAGTGTGGTTACTCCCGAAGGCGAAAAATTCGATCCGAATAATCACGAAGCAGTTTTCCAAGTGCCAGCAAAAGATGTGAGCACAATGAGCAGGGCTATCAGTTGACGTCTGTAATTTCAGTCAAAATTCGATCCCGGTCACGTTCACCAAGTACTGAAGGTTGGATATTCACTACACGGACGTCCCATTCGCGCGGCACAAGTTGCGGTCGTTCAATCTTAATCGACTGTTATTGTTTGTAGGTTGTTGAATTGTAATTCCGGCGGTTGTTGTTGAAATTGTTTTATGGTTAAATTTCGTTAGTTTCCAGTGATTTTAACATAACCGAAAATCTCGTTGAATGAACGTTCAATCAATGTGCACATTTACATATTCTTTATTGTTGAAAACTTAATCAAATACGACAACAAATGAAGTCTACGCGATATGGTGTGTTCCCTTGAACCGCTGGTCGCATGAATTCGCAGTTGGCCATTGATTTTAGTCGACAATTCTGAAACACACGTTTTTACGTGGCCTATACGCGTGACTCTGCTCACGGATGTCGGATTCAGTTTTCGTAAGTAGTAACGAAAGGACACAGATTGGCAGGGACAAATGCCGTAGATAGAAGAACAGTCAACCAGCTCGGATTGCCCAAACTCCAGACCTTCGATCTCGTTGTCCGAAGTGTTCGAAAAAAGTTCGGGCTTCAAGCTCTTCAGGAACACGTAGATGAGTAAGACGATCGTAATGTAAACAAAAATCGAAATGGCAAAAACTTGACTGACGTAATTAGTAGCAATAAAGATTGACATTATTCTCAATTATGAAAAGAAGTGACATGATCTTTGCTGTTGGTGTCAAATGTCGTCATAGCAACTACCGGTTCAGAGCGATTTTTGGCTGACTGCTGCATTCGTGTATTACCGACTAGTTCTCATGATTCTGTTTCTCTACGCTTAAAAGTGTTCGTTCTTTTCGCCTCTACTATCTTGTAATTAAAGGAAATTTATTAGTAAACAAAGGATGCACTTGTTGAGCAGATTTGGCAGTCTTCTGGTGAGTTCATTTAAACAAGATTACAAAGTTTGGCCACGGAAATCAGGGCGAAAAGAAATTGTTTAGCACTTTGAAAATATCTGAGAATAAAACTAATTAGAACGAATTAACAAAAGGTCATCTTTCAGATAAATGAGAATGGTTAGGCCATTTTCTCGAGGATTGGAATGATTTGATCAAAATTGGGCCTGCGGCCCGGATCCTCGTTCAGGCAAATGTTAATCAGACGGAACATGTTACGCGAAATTCCGGGCGGAATCATCACACGTAACCCCTCCAACGCAATCTGCAATAATTCAATAGGCTGAGAGTTTGTATTCGACTTACCTTCATTCCAGTTTCCATTGGCGACAACTCGGAAAATGGAACTTCGCGTGTATTCAATTCCCACAACAAAACACCGAAACTCCACATGTCAGCGGCCCGAATGTTCAGTTTTTCCGGTGATCGTTGAAGAGCTGAAATTGATTGCTCTATAAGAATCCAATGCGAATGGTTTACCTTCAGGAGACATCCACGCTGGCGAATAGAGTCGACCGACTTCTTGGAAGGAAAACTTTGTGTCAGCCATCGAAATTTTTGCACAAAGCTCTCCATCAACAACAACATGTTTCGAACTAAGATAATAGCGCAAAACCATTCGATCTAACGAATGTAAGAAGCTCATTCCTCGGGCAACATCCAAAGCAAAACGTATTGCCTGGTTGTGATCGATCACCACGTTCGTTTGCTCGTGAAGAACGTTGTAGAGTGAGCCAAATTCCATGAATTGACTGATTATAATCAACTGAGGTGGCTGATTGACGGCAGCAAGAACGGGACAAACTTGTGGGCAAGCGAATATTCTGCAGGAAACCGCTTGTATGTTTAGAGAAGGTTTTTGTTACCTTAAAGATGGAAACTCAGTTTGGAAATCACGTGAAATTCGCTGAGTAACGTCGGCGATGTTCAAAATGCGGGCAACAATCTCGTTGCCTTGCCATCTTCCACGATATAAAGTGCCCGAATGCGATTGAGCAATCGATTTGCTCAACTCCAATGACTGAATATCGACACCCGTGTAACGTGAAAGTGTCGCATCACGAGTACGAGTTTTTGTATTGCGCCAAGTTTCATCACGGAACGGAATCTTTTGGCTCACATTTTGGTTGTTTTCAATGGCAATTTCTGAAGTTTCTGTGTTCAATATACTCAATCGTTTCATACCATAAATCGCTTGTCGAACCTGAGGTTGGCACACATCAAGCGGCGTGAGATTGCGCTTGTTGCAAATGTTCACAAAAGCTCCAACACGAATCAAATCCTCAGCAATTTGTTCGTAACCCCAAAAACAAGCATAATGTAAAGGTGTCATTCCGTGCTCGTTGGACGCATTCACATCGGCTTTTCGGTTTATCAGTCGCTAAAACTTGAAGCATATCATCTGTCGAATGCTAATGAATACCAAAACAATCTGTCGATGTCCGTGTGAAGCGGCCAAATGTAGACTCGTATCATCGCCCATGTTTGTCGCATTTACACGAGCACCACGAGCCAACAATAACTCAACAATCGACAAGTGGCCTTCTTTAGAAGCCCAATGCAACAAAGAAAATGCATGATCGTCGCTATTAAAGATAGGAATAACATCAATTTTCGAATTCAATTTACCCGATGTTCAAATCGTGTTCCGAGTCGTCCAACCAAACGCGCACTTGAAACGCGTTTCCTTCTTTAGCCCAACCAAAAACATCTTCCTGAAGAATGGGAACGTTGGGTTTATGGGCGTGATAGTGACTAGCGATCGACATTTCGTTTCAGATGTTGAATTCGATTCCCCCGCACTCCCGCCGTAAGTCGAAAAACGGAGCGGTAATCAGTTGAACCACACGGAAGACAACTTTGATGGCCAGCTGAATTAACGAATTTAAAACGAGCTCATCGAACCTTTGCTAGTTATTCCAACGCGCTTAACTCGGACAACAATTGACGTCAAAGAAGTAAAAGTGTCATGTTGTGCAGTTGATGTAAATAGCAATCTTGTCAAAGTGACCAAAGCCGCTCGAGATTTGGTGGCCAATCACGTGTGTTGATAGAAATAATAGAGTTATACAAACACAGAAATCGCAAAGAAAAATCGAATCGGAAGCAAAAAACGGAAAGATGACTCACGCACATTGAATGCAATAGTCATAATCACACGTAAAATCCATGAGACGTGGAAGCAAAATGAATCGCTAGAACATAAAAGCCTGGATTTTAATGCATATAAGGCAATCTCCGAATCAATAATGTTTGAAGTAACTGTTCATCAGAAACCACAACATGGCAATCTGAATGCAAGACTCTAAACTTCATGTATAAGCCCGCAATGAAGTGGATGTTTGCGAGATTTTTAATAGTTGAAAGTGGGAAACGTCAAAGTCTTCAATAGTGGTGAATGCTATTGAATTGGACCGCTGGGCGAACTAAAAACGCCGATCAACCGCTCGTCCAGTGTCCGGGTCTATGCATCGTCGGTGTTGGAAACAGCTGCTTCCCAACGAACTGATTCCGCTTTTGACAGCCGTCTTCTTTTACCCTCTTTCAACGAACAACTTTCAGGACATTGCCGAATGTGGGGGCGTCTCATAACAAACGAACTTCAAACGTTTTAAACATCATACAACTTTCATGTCCATTGTATTGACCAAGACTATTGGAACAATCTAATTAACACAACTCGTCCAATAGTAGCATTCTAATCACATAAGTTTAAATTGAAGGTCTCCGTGGACATTGCAAATAATTCGAAAGCTTTTCACGACCCTTTAAAAAAACCAACATCATGTAGCAATCTCGAAATCTTTGACATGTTCGTTACCCATTAAATGCTTAAATAACAAAAAAGTATTACAGTTGTTTTATTTAACCCGTCTCCAACCGCTGCGTGACTTGCGGAACATACGAACATTGGAAGAGAAAAAGGATAAGATGAGGAGAATAAACAGCTTATTCCCTCAATCCCTCCTTGAATAGCGAACAGTCGAGACAATCACAAATAACGGGGGAACAGTTTGATTGAACATAAAAAGTTGGAAAACGAATACGTGGACCCCAATTTAGAAGTTTTACAGAAACAAGTTGATTGAACATTCATAATTTAATTTACGAAAGTAACGGCCTTTTATTTCGATCTTGTTAGTTTCTTTCTCATTCCTCCTGACTCTTACGAACACAAGCAGCAACACGTCGTTTGAATTCGGGATAGTTTTCGCGTTGAAGTTTCTGGAAAATAGTTTTGCTAATCTTCAAAACAACACTGCGAAGACTTACAGCTGCATCAACATTTGCTGGTGATTCAAAGTTTGGATCGGCTAACATCGAAATCACTGACAACAAGATGGTCTCGACAGTGTGAATGGGCAGCCAACGTTCTTCGGCTTTTTCGTATCCGTAATGATCATCACCTGGCTCATGCAGAATCGAAATACACACATTGCCTTTCACATCAACTAAAACAAACAGTCTATATACCGATCCAGAAGTTACGCGCAGAAACGTAACAGATACAAAAGACTTACTGTTTGGATGAAAAATGTCTGAAACAAATCGCATCTTCGGTGGACGAACTGGATAGTCTTGTGGAAACTCCAAGAACGCTTTGAAGAAACCACCCTCACTGTAAAATTCAAAGTAGTTTCGAAGAAGTGAAGAAACGTACTACAGAGTTTCGGGAGGCCCAATCACCAAAATCTCCCAATTGAAAATGTTGTCATCGTCTACGAGTCCGGCGGAAAATCCATCAACTGGCGATCGACGAAGATCTAAACAAACTTATTGAGCAATCAGTACACCCACAAACTGCCCTTACCAGCTAGTTGCTTGCGTAACAACAAGGCAGATTGTGGCTCGGGCATTTTTCAGTTTCGGTCAAAATGTAGTTGCTGAAAAATCGATTTATTTTCGAATAAAATCGTTCCAGTAAACTAATTCTGAACGAGTTGAGGTCAATCAAAAGAAACGATGAGGCTGTCGAGAGAAAGCAAATGAAGTGTTAAGTGTGATGAGAAACGTTTGGCACGCACTGCATGGAGCTAAGAAAGAACTTCAGACACTCGACAGGAACTTGCGACCCTCTGGTTTTTTCCGTCGATTACAAAATCGACGTTGAAGAAATCGATGTCTTGCGTAATAAAATCTCAGTTTGATAAGCTACCTTGAAATTCGAGAAGTTTTAAAGGAATTTCTGTTGTTATTTACACCTTTTCTTTTGGATATTTCAGCTTCTAATTCAATAGTTATCTTTTAATTTTATTTTTACTCTAGCGATTCAACAATAATTTCAACGTAAATTCCATAACAAACAGTTAACTATGAGACAATGTTCTCCGTTTTTAGATCGATTGGCAAATGGTGGGCGAACGAAGGAAGCACAGGATTATTTTAAGACTGGAGAACATGTACGGTCTGTCGAGACTATCAAATTTAAAGCGTATGATACCCGTAAAGTGGCACTGCGAAGAAACTGATTGCACAAACTTACGATTCGAAAGCTTTCGAAATGGCAGTCGGAGAAGGTTGGCAGAAAGGAACTAGTAAAGATTGAAAGAAAAGTCAAGAAGATTGTGAACATGAGCAATTCACGTTTAAGGCAGTAAAGTTAATGAAAGATGATAAAGAGTTGATGAGAAAACGTCTTTAGTAGTCGTATTCCGTTACTCCCTTGTTCAGTTGAGCTTTTTCGTAATGTGGACGATTACGTTTGAAGAATCCGCACTAAATGAATAAGGTGATTATATTAGACGACTTTGAAATCTTACCCTATAGAAACAATAGATAATTAGCGCCAAAATCAGAAGTGCAATCAAGATAGCAAGTAAATACAACCACCACGGAACGCTGGTCGTTTGCTCGGGATCAATGGGATTGATCTTTGTTGAAACCTACAAGAACGCATGTGAAATGATCTTCTTATTTGGAACATACAGCTATAAGTTGTGGTGGTGGTGTGTATTTTGGAGCGAATGGAAGGGAAGTTATTTGAGCAAATGCAAGAGAAGCAATGTCCTCACTTTCCGAAATTTGACCATCGATCAAAGTGTTCAACCACAGACGTGAATACACTTCGATCAAGACATACTCGTTAGCTTTCAACTCGCCGATTGTACAGCTAATTTGTGTGCAGTTCAAACTGTTGCAGTTCTAAACGATCAAATTACAAAATACAAGGCGATATTATGTATTCACCAATTCGGCTCTGTTCAAGCTGCCTCGGTATTCAATTGAGCCACCAGCTTCTTTTGACATTCGCACCGCTTCTCTCATTTCCGCTTTTTGTTCTCGAAGTTTTCGTCGCACTGATTCGGGCAATTGACGTCGATGTTTGGAGTTGCCGTTGGCTCGTTTAACGCGCATAAATCCGGGCTCGTCTTCTTTTTCGTAGGGACGTTGATCGTCCTGAAAATCGTCTCCTTCCAATTCCTCATCATAGGCCCGAGCGCCGTGATCAACAGATGTTTCGGCCTCTTCAAACTCAGTTGGTGTGTTCGGAGTTGCCAAATGTTGTTGAGAGATCTAGAATGACCTGCATACAAGTTTGTTTCTTTGCGTTATTTACCGCTAATCCGGCGGGATTCAAGTTGTGTGCCTGTTTGATTTGGCAACGAGCCTTGTTGATGTCGCTTATGAATGGCGTATCGATTAAATAGAGCAAATGTTTTCCGTCATCAAGAAAACTCGGCCAATAAATATCAAGTGTGGCGCCGCTAATAACACTCGGACCACGATTCAAAACCTAAAAAAAAGAAGATAAGTTCATGAATTCGTGCTTTTCGATTACTTGGAAAAGATGGGAAGCCTGTGGTCCCACTTCGAAGTCGAACGTCGCGTGTTCACCTCCAGTTCGATTGCGAATCGAGAAATCAATTTGATCAGGATTCGATCGACCACTAAGTTCTAAATGTGCTTCCACTTCGATTGGAATTCGAACGACCACATCGTTGTCATTGGTTGTTCCACTGTCCTCGGGATTTGTGCTGTTAACACCCATTCGAACTTCGACAAATTCCCGACTTGCGTCAACATCGTAACCATTCAATTTGACACCAAAATCTGCGCGTTCATTAGCTGGAAGTGGATTGCCAATGTCGCAAACAAAATCGTAAGGTTCGTTTTCTTTTTTCTCTCTCTGGTCATCAGCAGGAGAACAACTGACTTTGTGCTGAAATGCATTGTTTGTGTAATCGAAAGAAAGCTCTTACTTTATTGTCGTAATTCTCAACTCCACCGTACTCGAATCCTGGCGGAATTGAAACGCGATATTGAGTCAAATACGAGTCTTCGCCTTGATTTCGCACCGTGACATTTAAAGTCAACGTTTTCTGTTCTGTTCCAATTGTGAATTTGTCTTTTGCGGCTTGAGCGTTGATTTGTAGATCCGGCACACAAATATTGTCTTCACCACAGTCTTTCTCTACGGTCAGTTCGGTAACAAACGCTTGCGCTAATGTCGTGTCAACGGCCGGCTCCAAGTTCTCGCCATAAGAAGTACGCTCCTCGTATGTGTAGTTGACATTAATCACGATCGGTGAGATTTTGTCGCGAATCGTGTCCGGAACGTAAACCTCGAACGTTTCGCACTGCTCACGGCTTTTCGTAAGTGTGATTCGTTGCTCAATCACATCTGGTTGATCTCGAGATACGGCGTTTGGATGAACAGAAACACCACGCTTTTTGTCGAGATCTTTGCGTGAGAAGAAAGCTCGCGGCTCGTTTCCATTCTTTGCATCCAATTGCAACTTAACTCGAAGATCGATGTTGTTTTGTTGCGATGGCACTTTGCCGTTGTATTTGAGACAAAATCGAAGCTTCTCGCTGTAAATAACGACGATCAACGCAATGAATTTGAACACATCACTCACCATGGCATTCGACCGAATTCAGTAACACAAAGTTTCTCATCCAAATTGATTGTCTTACGCGTGGTCTTCACGAAGCCACTGACTTGAATCACGGGTTTCGTACGTAAGATGACTACTTTTGAACTCTCCATTGCTCCGACCGCGACGTCTAAAACAATCAAATTAACGTACATTGAGTTCTGAACAAGTTTACCGGGATAATCGTTACGATCGATATCTCGACCGGCTGCCAACGAAAAACCGAAACCACGAATATCACTTGCAATATCACGTGCGTACACTCGCTGAGTGTATTGTTCGCGAACACCATCTTCGGCGCCGTGATACACGTAAATTGCTCCTTCATTGTTTTCGCCATCGTACGGTGCACCAACAATAAAATCTAAACAGAGTTATATTGAACTACATTGTTCTTAGTACCGTTAAACCCGTCGCCATTCAAATCTCCGGCTGCAGCCAACGAGTGACCGAAACGAGCCCATTGTGTGTGCCCTTTCAGTCGAATTGGCGCTTTAAAGGTCCGCTAATAAGTAAAATTGATTGACAATTCAAGAATTAAGAAACATACCGCAGCGCTTTGGATGTAAATGTAAACTTTGCCAATATCATATTGCGGTTTATGTTCCTGTGTTTTGACGTCGAGTACTGTCGAGTAATCGGTGTAGAACGGCGATCCAACAATTAGATCATCCAGACCGTCTTTGTTTAAATCAGTGACCACAAGACTGGCACCAAAGTACTGACCGCGTTGACCTTCCGAATCAGTTAGATTGAGAATAAATCCTATTTTTTCGTCGTAGATGGACACCTGCACTTACACATTTCAGTATCAACCAAAGAATTCAAACCTGTCCAATTAATCCATTAGCTCGTGGCGCTCCCACAACAATGTCATCAACACCATCGCCCGTGAAATCGCCGGTTGCCGTAGCATAACCCAATTGAAAATTGTCCATAAAAGCCGGACCTTCGCGGCTGTTGGGTCGATCTGTCAGATTGTGAATATTCTGGGAAAACACAGCGCCTTGCCAATACCAAACACCCGGCGCCGAAATGTACAGTCGACTTTTACCGTCGTTCGGGATCGCCGCACTAAAACCACACATTCCATAACCAAAACGATGATGTCCGTGTCGAGCGGCTAAAAACCGTAGACACTTAATAAGAAAATTCTCTCTTACGTTCTTGTCGACATGGAGCAAACTCAGTAATCTTGTTGAAATTGTCTTCTGCATAGAAGCACGTTCCAACCGGTTCAACAACCTCGAACTTCGAGAAGAAATACTTGTAATGAGGAGCACATGCCTGAAGATTATTTCTTAATTGCCGTCACATCTGCAATTAACATACGAGTGCAGTTCCTCCCGTTTTGGTTGTTGTTACCGTCGCACCGAACATTTGAAACGATTTGTCTTCGATTGCCAAAGAACGCGATCCGTTTAGTCGACGATCGTTTCCGGTTCGATCAAAAATTACTTCAGCACAACGATTGTCGTTTAACATGCAACGAAAAACTTGTCCACCACGCTGTACATCCCGTTGTGTAGTTCGAGCCCACGGAGCACCAACTAGCAGACTAAAAAAGAGCGTCTATGTAGAAGGCAAGTTCAAGCTTACAAATTCTCATTGCCGTAGTGGTAGAAGGCGATCGAATAGCCGAACCCGGAATTGGCGGTGCTTCGATGAATTCGCGTTTGTTTATAGTCGAGATTGAAGCTTTCCACCACACACGACAGTAATGTGACCATTAAAATGAAGCACATGATCGAATGTTTGCGAACGTTCGATCGAGCAGTGACCATTAACACATGCCTTTGCTGACCCATGGTCATTGGCGTACAACGACTGTTGGATTGTCGTTTAGCACAGCTTGGACCTGAAAAGATGCGGAAATAATGAACGATCCGACGTTGAATTTCGTCGCGGTTTTGACCGTTCAACTTGCGCGGTTCATTGACTCAAAACAAACAAAAAACACAAAAAAATAGTGCGGATGAGTGGGGTGGAGCGACTCAACGGCCCGCGATTTGTACGGCCACAGGGAACAAGACGTCTCGAGAGAGAACCCGCGATCTTTATTCGTTTGTGGCGCACAGCTGCAGAAGCAAAACGGCGTCCAGCTTTTTGGGACCGTGAGTCCGATAGATCGGCGATCAATGTTAAGCTTGCTGTCGAACATCGCTAATAAAGAATGATGGGTGGGCGGCCAAGTTGTCCGGAACCCGAAGAAGCGAAACGCGGCTGCCAACGGCTGAAACGTCTCTACCGGTGCCGTGCAGAGGTTTTCGGGGAGAACAGGAAGCGTTGAAAAGCGAGAGTTTCACTGGACATTTCGACAATAGCAAATGCCGCGAAACTATTGGTCTAAGGAATAAAGCCAAGTGATTTGCAAACCAACAACGATGTTAAAGTTCGTCGTAATCCAATTAGGAATAACACAAATTACTCGCCAATCCAATGTCATTCAAAGCTCACAGCTATTCACTCTAGCCGCTGAACACCAACCACTCGACATTGTTGTTTGGTCAACTGGAACGTAAACTCAAATTGCCGGTTTAACAAAATCAAAAGTTGCGAGCAAATCGCGTAGTTCCGTTGAGGGCTCAAGGCACGACCCGTGAACGTGGGGCGGTGACACGCGTTACCGAATTGTTAGCTCGCGCAACAACGAAAAAAACCCGACAGGCGACGAGCAACACCGCAAAAAGGATGACGGTCATTGAGCTGCGAAATGACCGCGCCGTCGAAATTTTTGAGGAATTCGATTCAAAAGCGTAAAAATCCACAGCTCACGTTGCAACGAACTCGACAGCTTGAGCTGATACGCTTCTCGGGAGTTTACTTGTTTTTTACGCGTCTGCAAAAAAAGACAAATGAGTTCGACGATCTCAACTGCACATCCGCGCACTTCCGGAAACCGTCGTCAAATTCCCATCGGTTAGCCACTCGATCGTAATGGATGGAGTTCCGCACAGTTTGAGTGAAATTTCGTCTCGGCTAACCACAAGCTTATTACAATTAATCCAAATGAAAAATGATGCTGCGCACTTTCAACTGCTGACCACAGCCGCTGGTGAACGATTTCGCCCCCGCAATTGAGACCGCACGGCTCAATCAGTTGGCCGCCAAGACCCGACTTCATTTCTTTGCCTTGGACGACTAGTTGCATCTGACCGCCTTTAAGAGCGCCGGTGCCAATTGTTCTTTCGGCTCTAAACTTTGCTATCCGCTGCCTGCCAACCGCTCTCCGACTTCCTTCAATACGCACTGATTTCCTGTAATCTCGAATTGCAAACCGCCGTATTGATTACAATACAAAGCAGTGAAAATTTGAAGATCAATCAACGAACATCTGACAAAAACGTGTTTGCTGTGATAATGAATGATCTAATTGGCTTGTAAAGACTTCCAATAAGCTTCCAACGAATTGTTAATGACTGTTATAAAAATAATCTCGTCGTTAGTCAATTACTGGAAGATCTTAAGCACATTATTTGAAGCTATCAAAAGAATTATGATTAGTATCAGTAAAGCAGTAAGAGTACAGCAGTGAATAAACGAAATAACAGGAAAACGAAACGCTTCAGCTTCAATCACCAGTGGGCCACATTTTCGCCGTCGATTAGGAAATCGGCGACGTCCAAATGTGGGCCTCGAATGACGCATCGCAATGCATCATCGGCAGAACAAAAAACTAAAATGAAGCGCTATCACAGCCAAACATCGAAAATAACTGCGATTTTACTTTCAAGTTAGAAGGCTTCAGAAGATTTACAAGAGAACATTAAGCTGACATATGTGATTTGGAATGCACAAGACCTGATGCTTATCGACTAGAAATTTAACATGCAAACACTCTGCTTCAACGGCTGTAAGTGATTCTTCAAAGTTGAAAACGCGCAAACCACAAACCGTTTATTCGACCGGGACTCAAAGATTGCCGAGTCATCGCCGTTTCGGGGATCCGTTTTCATTCGCTTGCGGCATATGCTCTTCGGCGCTCATGCAAATGTTTCTTTTCTTGACTGACTACCACTTTCGAAATCTCTGTTTCAAAAAATGAGTTAAAAGTCGCGCGAAAAGCTCTGCGCTCTAAATGCTCCAGAATTCGAAAGAAACCGTCCGAACGAAATTGATTTCCACCCGCTTCTGAAACCCGACAAGAGATGAATTTGTCATAAGCAAACTAATTAAACATCGAAGAGAAACACAACCGGACCTCAACGATCAAGTTTTTTTTGATTGTACACCCAACTGGTGCTCGTTCTTCGGCAGACTTGCCATCGCCAGACGTTCAGTCAGTTACTCGCAGCCAAGAAGTTTATTGCGATACGTAGACAATTGAAACTAAGAGCAATTGGCTGGATTTCAAAGTATTTAAAAAAAGAGAACAACTCGTATTATTCTGAGATATCATGTATTGTAGTGGAGATAAGTAATGCTGAGAACACAGGCAATTAACAGTTCGAAGACTCAATCAAGAACCACAACATCGTCGCTCTTGTTGTAATCGTTTTTACGAATAATCCATAAGTTCAATTTCTGTTGACCTTTCGGCAATTCCATTTTCTTTTTTCCTTTCTTGACCACCGATCCTTTTTGCACGGACATCTTTTTGTTTGCTTTCACGGATTTCGGTGTCGTCAATTTGATTGGCGATGGTGATATGACTAAATTGGTATGCTAGATACGAGATAAGGACTTCTTCTTACGTTGTTTATCGAAAATAATGTCATCGTCTTCTTTCTTTAGGGCAGCTGGAGACGTTGTTTTCAAGTACGATTCCATTGTTTTTTGAACTTCATGACTCTTACGAACGGTTAGCCCAGCGAGGCTAACGCCAATCAGCCGAATCTAAAACAGCAAGACAATGATCGGAAATCTGTTACAAATAACGTACCCTGTCAGTCTCCTTGTAGTTTTGTTTATAGATCTCCATAGCCAAATTACGCACCACCTTCACATTGAGCAACGGGGCAACCGTACGACTGCGGGTAGTCAACATATAGTCGTGAAACTTCACTTTAACCAAAACCGTCTGACAACTTTCGTAGCCTTCTTGCTTCAATGATTCGAACGCATTTTCTACAGATTCCACCAAATGTTTTTCGATAACCTTTTGGTTGCTCGTTGTAGGAAAAGACGTTTCAGACGAAATGGACAACTTGCCAACTGAACAAAAGAACATTTCCTGTTTCGCACTTCTATCACTTACCAGAATTTACTAGATCAAAATCTTTTTTAGCGGAAAGCCCCATGGCAGATCGCAAAATCGAATTGGCGAGATTGTCGGAAAAAAGAAAAACGATGTCTGCACGACGATCAATAATATCCCCGCATTTCGAGAATCCAAGTCCATTCAACAGAGCTTCAGTCATTGGACCAACTCCCGAAAGTCGACGTATATTGAGTTCACGCATGTACGAAGCAATCGCCTTTTTATTTGATTGCAAAACGAACTGACCATTCGGTTTTTTTTCATTTGAGCATATTTTTGCTAAAGTCGAGTTGCACGCAATTCCTGAAATTCAATTTTTTAAGACGACTAACAAACCTAACATACCGGCAGAACATGTTAATCCGGTGCGTTGAGCTACTATAAAGCGCATTTCTTCGACAGCGTCTTCGATGTTCGGACCAAACGACATGTCAACACGATAAGTGATGCGCTCTTTATTACATCGAGCACAATTTGCACGTTCCTCAACCACCGCATTGGGATATTTTGACTGTGTATCCTCGTCCCAGATCGGAAACGAGCATTGACAATCTCCACCGTAGAAAAACCCATTCATTTTGTGAACGTTTGCGCGTGTTCGCAAATGTTGATTCAGGTTCAAAACCGCTTCATCCAAACCGGGTGAATGCAAATTGGAATCGTACGTAAGCAAGATGTCTCGGATTTCGCAGCTAAATTGTTGCAAAACATTAAACGCACAGACAGAATTCTATTCACCTCGCTTTTTTGTACTTTTCCATGTTCACCGGAACGATTCTTAGATTCGGGCATAACTGGAGCGCAAGAAAGCCGGGCATAGCTGAAATTAACGGATTTGAGCTTATGCTTGTGACTCAACGCACCTGAACTGACACCTTTCTTGCGTGCCAAGTAGTTGGCAGTTGACTAAAACAGTTCAAAGATCTGAGTTTATTCAACTGTTTACTTACTAGCATATTCATGGAGCCGACTGCGAATGGAATCTTGCGTAAGGTCGGATCATCACGCATCTCCACTGAAGCAAAGAAAGCATCATTGTCCACGTGAATAACTTTTTCGGAGAAGACAAACTTGTCTTCAATATACTCGATCATTGCATCGGCCTGGAAAGAAAGGTCAAAATCAAAAAGACTTTAAAACTTACAGCTTCTTGGGCTGCCATGCGCTGGGTATCTGTTTGAGCAGCCAGCTTTTGCTTAGCATCAACAACTTTCGCTTCAATACTCCTCGATTTCTTGTCTATGTGGTTTTTGTAATCCCCAGAAGTGCCGTCGTCGATTATTTTTTGAACCATCGCCTGAAAAACACTGTAAATTTGGAACACTAATTCACTATTACCTTATCCGCCATTTCGGTCCCGGCCTTGAGAGCTATGGCACGGATCATCCTGTAAACAATTGATCAACAAAAATCTAAAAACCGAAATCTCTCTATACTTTCACGCGATCTTTTTGGGACTCTAATTGTTTTGGCGCTTGGTTCAGTTGACAATAAACTTCAGAAGGAAATAAGAGGTTCTGTGGGCACACGAACAACCACCTCGCGTTCAATAGACATTTAGAACAAGGCGATAGGGATCTTTCCTATTTAACCCGCCCATCCGACCGCTCGCTCAAACTGTTTTTTTGACTCGCAAATCTAACCGGAGGTGTTGATTTGAGCCGGCGTTATTTAAGCGGAAATGTGACACAAGTAGCGATAGCAGATCGCCTGAGAAAAATTTTTTGGTTTGTTAAGAGAACCGTATTCATTAAACCTTTCATTCTGGCGGATTTAAACTCGCAATTTCTGAAGTAACCGCTTCAAACGGGTCACGATGCCGAGAACACCACAAATTCACATAGATACGAATTGATGACTGAACGATGAGTACCCCAACGCTTACGACCAACGAAAAATAAAACGCGAGCAACAGGAATTGAACGCGGGACTAAATTAAACGCGAGCAAATTAGAATGTGAAAAAAATTTGAGCGAGCGGTCGGATGGTGGAATCAAATAGGAAAAAGCCGGCGATAGAAGCCATTTGATTAGTATTCAAAATCAATTTGATAACAGCATTTATTGGTACAATGTAAAAACGACTGAACCTACGACTTTTCTACGTCAGTAGAAACAAAAGCCATGCGATTAAAAAGTTTGAGCAACACGAGATCGAATGGAAATTTCTTCAACAAATTAGAGTATTTGTGTACAAAAAGACGTCCAAAATACTTTGATTTACTCAAGCTATCGCAAGTCTCTGAACGAAATCTTGGATTCGAATTCGAAAATGAAAATCCTGAAACAAACTAGAAAGCTGGACAAAAGGAATGGTTGTGAATGTAATCGAAAGCTACTGTTCTATTTGACAGATCGACGTTAAAAACCCACAGATGATTCTAAACGAGTCTAATAAGAAGTAAGAAGGTTAACCAGTACGGATTAGATTGTCACCCGGATGAAACACTATAAACTTAGGACATTTTGGCTTTTGATTCGTATTCATCCGTCATAGTTCCGATGATAGAAGCGGGTCTTCGATTCTCGAGCAGTGGAGTACTTGCATTTATTTCGTCACCAGTTTCGGCCACCTTCACTGCTACACCACCGGTTGCGTTCGATGATGAAGCCGAAGTTCCGATGATTTCGTCCGGAAATTGCAACTCTTCAAGCGCTGCATCAGCGGCTTGTAAATCGACGAAGTTGATTCCGGGAAAATGACGACGTTGATGCGAACGTTGAATGTGCGTTTCGTATTCTTCGCTGGAAAATTCGGGCAACGAGTAGTAAGATGCGGAGCGTGTTAGCTCGTTTCGTGGTGAGAACTCGGGATCGGGGATATTGAGCATCTCTTGAATTTCTTGTTGCTGAAAAAACTTGCAAATGATCCCAACATGATAAAGACATACGTTCTTCTTGATTGCATGTTCGTTGTTGGAAGTGGCGATGTTGTCGAGCAGACCATTAATGTACTGCTGCTTGACTTTGTATTGTCGCATTAACTTCAATCGATGTTGCAATGTGAATGTTCGCATTCGATTCAGCTGTCGATCGTAACTTTCAATCAACTGTTCAGCACGTCGTGAACCGTATTCTCGTATTCGATTCAACTAAACGATTTACGGAGATAATAAGCTCATAATTCGATTGTACCTGCTGATTGTAGTTATCTCGAATGTTGTCTAAATGTTGTGTCATATTTTCTATTCGAGCTTGTCGATAGTCGCGGAAACGATCGGCCTGTTTCTGGAGTTGCTCGACTTGCTGATGACAATTTTCCCGAATCGCTGCGATACGCTTCTGATAGTTATCGTGCAGATTTTCCATTTGTTTTTGACGATACTTCTCCATGGCTTCGACTGTCGTTCGAACGCGATTAATTCTTTCTGAAAGATATATTCAAAGGAAGAACTTGAAATAAACTGACCAGAACGGTGGATCCACCAAAGTGAAACCTTTCGCACAACTATCCAAATCAAATTAACAATGAAGGAAGCAATACAAAAGAACAAGGAGACCAAACATGAACCCCAGAAAACGGTTGAAAAGATCGGACCATTGTAGAAGAACGAATAGTCCAATCGAAAAAGAACAAAACTACTGGCCATGTATTTTGAATCAACAAAAACGGCGCATTCATATCTAAAAACACACTTCAAACAATAAAAGAATCTGACCGCTTACTCTTCAACCAAAGCCCGATTAGCGTCCATTACAATCAGAGATCCATTTGCACTAACTCGATAGTGAACGGTCGTGTTTAGTGTGTTTTCCACGATGTCATTTGGCCATCTCGCTATCAGAGCATGTCGTCGAGCCACCCACCATTCCAATTTGGTTGTAGGACTTGTAAAAGCACGGCACGGCAACACAGCATCATGACCAGGCAGCACTCTGATCAGCTGAAGATCTCGTTTATCGGTCTTAAGATAACAATCCACATCATCCGGATCACAGGTCGTTGTTTCTGTTGCTGGGAGATGCACTAAGAAAATAAGAAGCGCGAAAATGTGCATGTAAACTACAGAATAAAAAAGCACAATCAAACGGGCCAACAATCCAAATCTTTACCCTAAAAGACAATTGAATTCGAAGCTATTCGCCCGCAAAGTATTTGCATCGTAGTTAAACGTTTTAGTAAGTTGGTCCAAAAGAACACACAAAACAACTGTTTATCAAAACAAAACAAATTCTCTAAATTATTTCGTGATTTGAATTGGTTTTGCGAACTCTCCCTTCTTAGCGTTGTATCGTTTGATGTAATACCAAGAACCGGGCTCCTCTCGAATCTTTCTTCGGTACAAGTCAATATCGTCTTCCCAATAGCGATTGAAACGTCGAAAACCGGCACGATCGAGAGATGAATGAGTACGGTCCGGAAACAAGCCGGCCCAGTGTGCCTGCATAACACACCGTTCGATTCGAAGTTGCTGTTTCGTACAAAGTCCTAAAGTACAAAAACACTGAATAAAATCGACTAGAAAGTGTCATACTCACCGGTTAGTTCTTTGGGAAGAACAGTGCCATCAACGCGCATGAATTGCTCGAGAATCAGAACATCTCGGTAGCTGACTTTCACGGGAATATCGCACGTACAAAGAGCACAACCTTCCGAGTTCTTTTTGAATTCACGTTTCGATTTCGGTTCCTCGATGTCGACTAGCGAAATGCGCGTGACGTTGCCGTTCTTTTCTTCGTGCACTGAAACTTCGACTTTCATCAAATCCAAATACCGATTACTCACATTTCTTCAAACTGCGAACTGCTGTGGTTATAACAGTGCGAGAATTTGGAGATCGAGTGAACAGCGTCGGAAACATTTTGTTTTCTGCGTTCGCTGACAACGAATACCGAAATACGTTCACTGCACATGTGTTGTCTATCACATGTAAAATCCGGCAGTCTGAGCGCGTAAAGCCAAAAGTTTCAGGCAAACACAATTCTTTTCGAGAATTCGCAGAAACATGTCGTTAGTTGACAATTCGATGGGCATTCTACTCATCAACATTGCTTGTAGTATGCTTAACTGCAGATCATTTTACGGATCTTTCAAACGATTTGGGCAACGCTTCTATCTCTGGTTACTCAAATTACACATCAACTCGTCATGAAGATACTTCACAAGCCGTTTAGTTATTACAATATTTATTGACACACAGCTATATATCTATACATGCCACGGTTGAAAGAAAGGAGTCGATTGATAGAGGTGCGGCAAAAGAGCAGTCGGAAACGTTGGTAAATGAGTGCTAACAGTGTTCGTATTCATGCCAACAATTCCGATTCCGGGGTTCACGATCTTTGGTGTTTGCTAAGAAAATTAACGATATTGTCGGTGCTCTCAAACTCACATCTGATACCCGACCCCACGAGCACGTGATCGTCTGATTTCGAATTTCCTGTCCACTCATCTCCAAAATGGCTCGTGCAGCATCTTTGGTATTTTCGAATACGACAAACCCAAAGTTCTTTGGAGAGAACAATCGAACTTGTTTGATGGCTCCAAAACGTTCGAAGTTTGTTCGGAGATCCGCTTCTGAAACTTCATGAGTGGAATGAATGGTGTCGGAAATTGCTGAGGAAATTTCGCTTAAAACGTGACAGCTCTCGAAATTAGCACTGACATGTCTCTTTAAAGTGCAACAGCGAATGACAGAAGAAATTTACCGCTGATTTCCGTGCCGATGTTTCCAACATAAACGGACGTGTTTTCGCCATCTGCCGCTTTGAGAACATCTTCGTACGTTGTCCGGCGACTCTCCGCATTTGTACGTCTCGTTGCCCAATTGGTGCGAATTTGACGTTTGCCCACAGGTTGACCGTTCATTTTCTCGATGGCGCGTGCTGCATCTTCTTGTCGAGCATAAGCCACAAATCCAAATGATCTCGACTTCAACGACTGGGGATCGCGCATAACTTTCGCCTCACTAAGCACAAACAATCACAACGTTAAATGACCGTCCTGGAAACATACACGATTTCTCCAAACTTCTCGAAGGCGCGAGTCAAGACCTCGTTGTCGACTTCTGGAGATAAATCGCCAACAAAGACATTGAAGAAGGCTGAAAACAATGACTGATATCAACTCATATGTTCATTTCGAATCTCACCATTCGGATCGATGCGTTTTTCTGTGGGAGAATCGGCAGTCGTTTTCAAACGATTGGTGGTAGCGTTCATCAACAAAGGCGCTCCGGCCAATGGTGCCATGAGTGGATTGACCGATGAATTGGCTTGTCCGATTAATCCACTCATTAGCGGATTGCTCAGCGATAAGACCTGATTAGTTGACAATAATCCCAAATTTGGACTCGCTGTTTGAGTCAATGCAGCGACCGTTGCGGCGTGTTGTTGATGCTGGTGCATCATTGCCAGAATTTGACCGTATATTCCCGCTTGTGTCCCATTAACCGGTGATGATGTTGCAACAGTCGGATGTGTTGAAATCTGAGAGAGATAATTGTTGGTCATCTGAAGAGCACCAAAGTCCGTGGCTGAAGGCCAAGCGTAACGCTAAAACTGAAGTTCGTTTAATATCCAGTCGAACAAACGCACCGAATCTCCATAGCTGAGCGCCAACTTCTTTGCCGGCGGCACTTGAAGCGCCTCCAAATCGCCGTTCTCGACTTCGGTCCTCAAACACGTTGACGCATGATCCGTGTTGGACTCGACGCCAAGCAACTCGGCAGCGGCGTTTCGCCGACGTTTCAGGTTGCCGGTCGTCGTGATTGCGAGTGAAATTTGTCAAAATGATAGAACGATAATCTGAAAAAAATTTCGTTCATGATTCCCAGTCGGCTGCGTAAACAAAAACGTGTGCGTGAGACGAAAGGAAAAACTCGATGGTTCAATCAAATTGCGCATCTGCGTCTAATGAGAAGCAAAAATGGAAGATTGTGCAGTGGATTGGCTAAGCGGGGAAAAAAGATCGATTTCAACGACGCAAAAAGACAAACGAAAAGCGTCAAAAATCTCGCGGCCACGAGCCGTAACGTTTTGATCGCAATCAAACGATCGAAATCGCCGCTTCAGCCGCCGTTTAATGGTCGATTTCCCGCACGCATTTTTTGCTTCCACTTGGACGGCCATTTCAAAGACGTTAACACGCACAAGGCAAAAAGATCAGATGCCGTCAGTCGAAGAGATTCGCAGATCTTAGCCGTTTCGGCGCATAAAACCGCGAAATGTGACGGGAAAATTTTCACTGCTTGACGCGCGTTCTCACGGCGCATGTTTATCGTAAAAAAGGAAAAGTCGGTCCTAGTCCACGACGCAAAACGTCGACGCATTGAGCCGCGAGGTGTTTTCCGCTTAATATTGGCAGACACAGTGCCATTTTACTTCAATCAGCTCGCTCCAATAACTCTTGTTGTGGTCAATTGAGTCAAACGAAGCGGACCTATAGCTCACAAGCCGCGGTTACATTCACATTGTCCTATTACTGTTGCTTTCGACAACATGATAGTATACTTTCCTAGATATCAGTAAATGAAAACTTGAAGTGCACGCAACAGATAGCCATTGAATGAGATCTGTTCATAGGAAATAGGAAAACTGCTACCGTTGAACACTGTTTGTCGACTTTACACAATTGAAGATAAAGTGACTAAATGTATGTCGGTCTTTCAAAAACGTGAAGTAGCTAATTTTGTCGCAAATAATCATTTCTTTTTGTTTCTTTAAATTCCTTCCTAACCAAATAGGCATGTAAAGTCCGCAGCAAAAGAGCAGGAAAGCTTGGATGCCAAGAAGTTCCCATGCATTTCGAAAAGGACATACGGTGGTGGTCGATAAGCCACGCGCAACCAAAAACTCTCATGCGAAGACTTCCGTCTAATCAACTCAATATACTGAAAGAAATTGAAGCGGAAACCACAAAACATTGACTGTTCACTAAACGTTCTCAGCTTTGACATTAAAGTATTCGACGCAGGCCAGTTACTCCTGATACCTGCAATTAAGCAAGTCATCAGAGTGAGATGACAAAGGTAACTGTTATAAGCAATTGACTACAAGTAATAACTATGCATTAAAGCAAGTTTATGGGTTAAAGCGAAAGTACTTCAGTAGTCATTAAGAACAGCAGAATTGGTAGCATGTACGAAGTATTTTGAATAAGAATGGACTGCACGCAACGGAAAGTATTTGAGAATTAGCACATGGTGTTGTACAAAAAAGAATAAACGCTATTCGATGTTGAAGTTTGTAATTAACTACTGACTATAAAGTTTTATGGAATTTCAATAGTCAAGTATTAAGAGTTGTTGCTTTAGAAAGATTGGTATTTCAACAATTCAAATTTAAGCTCCACGATTAAGAACAGGCGAAAGTTTGAAAGTATTGAGACGAGTTGAGTGTGGTATTCGATTTGCGCCGCTCAGAATCTCTTTCAGATTTTTATGTTGACTAAACGGGACCATTAAGTAGTAGATGAACGGCATTGAACATTGGGAGTTCGGGGCATCAAGTACGCATGGACGATCGGCCCCACAACGACGCCGCTCCTTCTTTTTGCTTCCGCTCTCGTTAATCCCTTTCGAAAACAGTCTTTCCTATCCTTTTAGATTAAGTCTCGATAAATTTAAGCGTGGAAACCGCGGCGCAAGGGCCAAAAATTCAATATAGTGGATGGACAGTGCGCTTCGTCGATTTCATGAATACGGAATCTGATGGGCGACTGTCGAGAGCCAACTAAACGGTATGCAAGGCAAATGGTGTCATTGGAAGAAATGAATGGCTTCGAGCGTCCGAAAGCATTTCATGAATTCACCTGAACAACTATTCTGACTGGAATGATAACTGAGGTCATATTGAAACAACAAGAAGGAGTGGACTTAAAGTGGATGGTTAATCAAATAAAACGCGATGAAATTTGATAATAAACGAAATGTGAAAAAAGCAAACCACAGAGTTCTTTAAATCGGCGTTTTGATTTGACCAGCTGGTCAGATTGCTGGAGCATGACAATCGGAGAGTAGGTAAGTAATTCAATCTGCCCAATTTATGATTCTCAGCTATTAACGAGCACTGACGACTCAAGAAGCCTCATAATCGGGAAAAAGGTTGATGACGATAAAATTACTTTCAATTAACGATACAAAATCTTTTTCGGAAGAATGAAAATCGAGTTGGAAACAAGCGTCGAGAGTGCTGTTACCGTCCTACTGATTGTCTCGCTTTCATCAATTTTCGCAAATGATATAATACGTCAAACTGACTGTCAAAAGGCGAAACGCGCAGCTCAACCTTGACACCGCAAAATGATTAACGGCCATCGGCTAACGTCCAACGATTGTTGAGCAGAGAATTCGAAACGGTTCAACTTCAGAGAAGCAGTTTGAATTCGATAACCTCAACTAAAACTTCTTCCTTGCAATTGTCGTAGAATCCATCGCGTTGGAGGAATACAAACGATTTATTAGAAACAACAAAAACATTCGAAGAAGATCCAGGGAAAGCAAGTTAAGGACACGTTTCACAACAATTACACGCTGAGGGAGAGCAATTTCAAGATCGGCAGTAGATCCGCAGCAGCAAAAAGACGAATTCGGATGCCTCTGTAGTTCGAGGACCCAAAATGCCGACATTCAAATCGCTGAAAACATTTGGAGATCACTTTTAGTTTAAATGGCTGCATACAAAACGACTGAAAAGAATTATTGAAGAGAAAAAATCAAAATGCCAACATCTGAGGGCAACGAACTTTCAATTTACAAACATACAAAGCGAATAACAAGTGATATTGCAATGAAGAACGTCAAAACCAACACACGAGATATGCCAAAAATGTCACAATCGTCCATCAATGTGCTTCGGAATCGTCTTTGAACGGATTTGTTACATTCATTCATTTGTTATTGCAGGCACGACGCAACGAATAAGAAGCGGTGGCCAAGTTGAGAACCGCTAGAATAATCGTGTGAAGATCGTTTAACACGGTACTTACCAATAAATGCGGTGAGAAGAAACTGAATGCTGTTCACTGCAAGTCCCGTCTTCAATGCGAATAAACATTGACGAAAGTTGTAATGCGCTGTTCTCGAGTAAATGTGTGATATACGGTTCGTATCATGAACTCCGATTACGCAATAGGCGTCGTAATAACTGATCGTTGGATGGTGGTAAGTGCCGATCAAAAACCAGTTCCTGAAAAAGAAATTCAAATAAGAACAAAAATTCATCTACCGAGCTGAGAGAATACATCCGATGATGCACAACATAATGGAAACCAACGAAAGAATCAAATGTGCCAAGTAAATTTTGTGAGCGGAGAGTTTGGCGGCAACAATTCCAACAACTGAATTGACGAGGAAAACGATTGATGTCCAGATAGCCGAGTAATAAGGACAATATTCGGCATTCTCGCGCGAACACCAAACGCCAAGCAAACAAATAACCAACGCCAGAACGAATTCCAACATACACAAAAAGATCATCGTTCGATATTCCCAACGTGAAACACCGTTCTTCCAATTCGATTCGGATTTCGGATAGGAATAAGTATTGTTCCCACTATAAGTTGGATTACGAGATGGCTGAGAAATCGGCGGTGGTGGTGGAGCTTGAAGTGGAGGGCTCCGTTTCGTTGATGGACTGTGATCAGTAACATCGCTCACGTGATAAGGAGACGTCATAGCTGGTGGGTTGTGCTAAAACCAAACAGTTAAAGAACCGCTTTTAATACTCGCCTGATTGATAGATATCTCCAATTTTGGCATCGAAGGTGCCGAATGATAAACATTGCCGCCGTAGGAGCGTTGTGAGATAACCTCACTGCTGTGCTTGCCGTTCATATCCGACGTCAATTACGACTGCTGCTGAAACAAAAACGCAATCAAATCGACGGAAAACTACATGACTGAAGACAAGAAATGGGCTCGGTGACCCGAACGTTAATTTTAACAGCGGACGACCGCAAAATACACGAAGCAATTCGAATTAAAGACCCGATCGAAATAACCACTTAGCAATTTGCGTTTGTTTTAAACCGACAGTCGACTTTTTCCTTCAAATTTGCCGCTTCATCACGCGCATTTCCATCGACCGCTAACCACTATTTCTATTATTGTTGCTTCTAAATAGCGCTCGAATTGGAAACCAGTGGTATTGGTCTAAACATCGCAAAATAAGACGCAAAAATGTGGGCCATCAAAGCTGTCAACTTGACCCCAATTGCCTGCTGCCGTTGATGATTCCGTCAAATAAGAGCAGAAGCGACAAAATGACGAATTGACTGACTGCTCGTGAACTTCGCGGAGTCCTGAAGGAATGTATAAAAATGCAACCAAAAGAATGCAGGGCCAAAAAGGAGATGGTCGTACGAACAACAGTGAAATCGGATACAATCGCGACTGTCTGCTTGTGAACGACAAACCTCCGACTATTATGCCACAGAAAGTCTTTCATTCTGAAACACACGATTCCAAGGAACACTAATCGTCAAACAAAATTGCAAATTCTGTCGCACTCTCATTCCGAACAACCTTTCATAATTTCGAAACAAAAGTCGAAGGATTTGACAGGAAACGTGCGGACAATTTTCGAAGCCAAGAGTCCACGTACACTCACTGCGCATACAATCAAACGGACTGATGGTAAGACGAACACACGGGGATCTCATCGAAAAGCGCAGAGAAACGGAAAGAGCAGGGCAACGAACTTGTTGTCAAAACTAATCAAAAACAATATTGGGCATCATATCGTGTTCTTACATTTTAGCGTTTTTTAAAGTGAAATCGACAGAACAAGGAAATTGCACCGAAATGTTGAAACGGAATTCCACGGAACATTCCGACCGCTCGGTGTTCACGTTGCGTCTGCTAAGCGGTCTGAAAACCATGAACAGAAAATCGAACGCCCATTAGTTCATTCTTCACGACCAGCTGTTGTTTTGCACTTCTCCTATCACCTTTCTGATGTCATTTCACTCATGGATCGACACTCCAAAACAAAATCTGGAAACGGGACTAAAAACAGAATGTACAGATGTCTCGAGAAGGTCACTGAATAGCAAATTTTAGAATTCCAGCGGATGAGATGTTAATTCTGGACTTCAAAAGCCAAGAAAATGGACGCACTTTTTGCCTCTAACACTCCAGCTTGTATAAAAGAAGCACGATGATCATGCTGCTACTCAGCGCAACAGAAACATAAACTAACGTAATTTCGTTCAGCGTTCCGTATCCTGTTGTTATCAGCTTGTATTCTTTTTGCGCAACAGCTTCAACTTTGACATCTTTCTAATAACAAACAACATTTAAAGGTGGCACTCATATTCGTAAGCTCCTAAACTACGCAACCTGTTAGCAAACAGTTGACGTTATTCGATGGGTTTCAATGTTTCCAAATGTTCTCAATTGAAACGTACGGATTCAAAGTTGTCGAAAGGTTTAGACATCAGATAAACGCTTTCGCCATTTGATGCAATGGCAACCAAATCAGATTAGATGTGTTGTGTTTATGACAGAAATTTTAATGAAACCGGCCCACAGATTCGTTTAATCTACGAATTTTATTGAGAGTTCTTTGGTTTAACTGATTTAGAAGTGACTTCAAATGTTCATTTCCGTTTATTTTCAATTGTCAGAAACTTTTTAATGGCAAGAGATCAAGTAGTAAAAGACAATCAACGCAATCTGATGGATAATACGAGAGTTATGATTGCAAACCGGCTGAAAGCGAATTGAAACAACTCTAATGGAATGCGATCTAATCGCTCGAGTAAATGAAAGCAAGAGTCAATAATTACAATTAGAAAAGCAGAATACTTAGCACCTTGACAGTTTAATTGGCACTTTCATCGAAGATTCCCGTCAATCAAACACAAAAATCAACACTGAAAATATCGATGTTCCAATGCGTTCTGGCCGCTGAATCGTTCGGCCGGATTACAAACCAACATCCTCTAAAACAATATGCAATTATGGTCTGTATCGTAACCAATTACTTTTAGCAAATCCACTCCATCGTCGTCTAAAGTTGGAACCACTGCTTTGAAGTCGGTGGCTGGTGAAAACGGAACCACAACCTAAGTTGCTTCAATAGGAATTAAGTTATTACAAATCGATACCTTGTAATCGGGAAGCGTTGTAACTCGCGGCCAAGTACGTTCATTTGGCACCCCAGTAACTCGGAAAATCATTCGCAACTGATCAGTAACACTATTTCCGGGAAAGAGCGGTTTTCCGTTGTTGGCTATTTCTGAAATTACGTTCAACACAATAATCATTGAAATTTGGCATACCTGCAAAAATGCAGCCAGCACTCCAGATATCCACAGACTGATTGTAAAGTTTTGCACCAAAAAGAATATCCGGTGGACGATACCTACATTGAGATTGAGATAAAGTTCCAGTCCACAAAACGACTTGCCATAAAGTGACGACTTCATTACTGAAACAACGAACCGGAATGCCATAAGCACGAGCCAACCCAAAATCAGCCAATTTAACTTGCATGTTGGCGGTGTTTAGCAAGATATTCTGCGGCTTCAAGTCCCGATGCAGAATTTGCTTCACATGACAATGAACAAGTCCAAGAAATATCTGACGAGTGAGATCACGAACCACCTGAAACCTACAAAGTTATATGAACAACTCAAACCCTTTCGTACATCTGAAGAAATGGTTCCTTCCAACGAATCGAAATAGTGTTTCAAATCCATTTCGCAATGTTCGACGATAATGAAAAGATTCTCTTGATCGTGATGAATTTCTTCCAATCTCATCACGTTCGGGTGATTTAGCACTTTCAGAAGAGCAATCTCGCGTAATGCAGCACTTGGAATCCCCTAATTCCGAGTTAAAAACCACAACATTGAAATTCGATTTACCTCGTCCTCGTCGTGCAGTCGCATAACTTTACACGCGTAGAGTTGTTTCGTAGTTTTTTTTGTAACTTTATATACTGCGCCATAGGTCCCTAAACACAGTGTCGGAACCCAAAACCTAAAAACCCGATTACCTTCGCCGATCAATCCGCAAAAATCGTAGTTCTCCATTTTCCTCAACCTCAGGACTCCATTCGTCTTGTTGATTTGAGAATGTGAACAACGGCTCCGAGAAAACTGCTCCAACAAGTCTGTTACATTAATGAACAGAAACTACAATAGCTGTCTACTTAATAATTCCGCGAGACCGATGAACACATTTTCTGGACCACACGCAGCTCGTAAAGATTTGAGACAAGTGTATTTTACTCGTATAGGAATCGCTGACATAAACTCGTAGGTTGATCGATTGACCTCACATACGATTGGATTTGCAAGCCGTTTAGGTGCAATGAAAATGACTGAATTTGGTTCTGAGATGAATTCCAATTTCTTGTTTGTTTGAGCAATCAAGATTGACAACACCAATTAATTTATTATGTACGCTGCAGAGAATGGAATTCGCGAAACTAGTTAATCATAGATACAGGGCGTTTAGAGTGGGAGATTAAGACGGCAATTGAAACGATTAGTTCTGTGTGATATAACGAACAAACTCGGCGATGTTGATGTGACCATTTGGATCTCCTTGGCCGGCAATCAGTTGATCGACCTCCTCATCTGACAGTCTTTCACCTACAAAACACATGCTAATGAAATGATTGAGGACTGGCATCTTACCAAGAGTGGTGAGAAGATGACGAAGCTCGGCGATTTTGATCATCCCAGTACCTTCCATGTCAAAATGCGAAAGACCTTCGACGAAGTCTTCAAATTTCACATCCGAACGGTTCTTGCTGATCGTTTGATAGATGGGTACAAAGTCTTCGAAGCTAATACGGGTATCTGCAAACACCAAATCATCTTCTAACCATGAAAAAGCGCTTACTTGGATTCGACCAGTTTTCACAGCACTTGTTGATTTCGTTTTGGGTTGGATTTTGGTTAAGTGCACGAAGCACATCGCCCACTTGGCTCACAGTGATCTTCTCATCGCCTTTGGTGTCGAAGTATGAGAAGACCTCGCGGCATTGAGCCAAACTCTCGTCATGTCCGTTGATCGTTCCCGATGTGTTGGCGGTGACCATTTTCGAGCTCTAAAACAAGCAAATTACAACGAAGGGCAAAGTCAAACGGCATTCTATTTGCGTGTTCAGCGCGACCGATGACGAATCGAGAATTCCGAGCGTCGTTGCATACCGCACAGCCGATCGGAGGCAGCGACACGAGGCTGAAATCCGCACGAAGCGCGTGTCTTCTTTGTTTGGCGTTTAGATGCGGAGATTGCGTTTGGAGTGGGAAAATCGATGAATTCATTTTCGATTTCGCAACGTTTATTGCAGCAGCTTATTCACGGATTTTGCTGATTCGATAATCGCGGCTGTGTTTGTTGTTTTTGCAAGGAAACTGAATTCATCGAAACGCAAATCGACGTGTTTTTTATTTCGATGACAAACGACTCGAAAATACCGGATCTCGACTTCTACGCCGTCTTGGGAGTTGCGCGAAACGCGACGGAACAAGACATCAAAAATGTTTATCGAAAGCTGGTGAGTTGGATTCCCGGTGAGCTATCTATTCTCTGATTCCAGGCCCTGAAGTATCACCCCGACAGAAATCCGGGCGATGAAGAGGCGCAGGAGACCTTCAAGCGCATCAGCATCGCCTACTCGGTACTATCGGACCCGAACAAACGTCGACAATACGATTTGCATGGCGCCAAAGCAAGTGGAGTCGATTTCGATGGAGTCGACATCAGCGAGTTGGGTGGAGTTGGTAGGTGAAAGTATCATTGAATTTGCTTTTTATTTAACAGGTCGCTTCTTTGGTGCAATGTTCCACAAACTTGGCGTGCCAATTCCAACTGGTAGGCTCTTCTGAAATTAAACTTTTTAACTTCAATATCGAATAAAATTCATCGAAAGTAACGCTTTGAATGTTTCAGTGATTGGTCCGAAAGTTTTGTCTCAAGCTCGATCGTTGTGCACCGGAGAGACTTCAAACGCAGCGGATTTGGAACCCGGCATTTGGGTTACCGAGAGCGTCGCGAATCAGGAAGCTCATTTCTATCGTGTGAATATGACCGAAGAGCTAGGAAAACATGGAGTCGTGATTCGTTGCAAAGCACCTTCGGGTAGCAAATTCAAGCTCGTTCTTTTTGATAAAGAAGGTAAACATCTAGATTCTCTTCGTTTGATTTAGTTTGCAGGTGGTGTTCGTATGATTCGTGAAAGTCAAAAGCGAAAAAAAGATGTTTGTGCAGAATTTTACTTTGTGCCTTTTGATCGCGTTCATATCGGCGAGTTCATTCCGATGCGTTACTTCATGGAGGACAAAGAAACGCCGTTGCCGTTTCACTATCTAGACGCCTTAGAAACTCAAGGCATCGTTTGAAAGACACAACGAGTTCATTTGGTAGATTTTAGGCGGTCACACCTTGGAGCCTTATAGTCACATTCTTTGTGTCTACGGAGACAACTTCTTCCAATCCGTGAAATACAAACTGATCTTTTTGCCGCTTGACGACTCCTGTAGTGAAGTTGTCGAAAAACTGAAAGTGCTTGGTCCCGAGCTGAGTGAAAAGAAACGGGATATGTCTGTTTTTCAACAAAATTACATGGAAATCAAGAAAAAGTAGGTCCTATCTTCCGGTGTCCTTGATGTCGTTTAGATACGAAGAAAACAAAAAGCGTTTGAAAGAAGAGGATGAAGCGATAACAAATCAACTACGAGCTCACGACGACGCGTACGAAGATCTTTTCAACTCGGCCTACGAGAAGTATGCGGACAAAAACATCTCACCGAGCAAATCATCCAGTGGCGGTTTGTTCGGATTCTTTCGAAGTTAATTTGCGTTGTTCTTAACTTATCGAAAAATGCAAGAAGTCCAATTCATGTCCCTGAATTTAAAAAACAAAACTTTCGTTACTAACTCTTCTGCAATCGTCCTGTTTGTGTTCAATTCCGCCATTTTGTACTCGAAACAACTTGTTCAACTTAGATTTCATGTAGTGGTTGTGTATGAGTCGATGTAGTCAACTGCGCAACTTTTGTCTTATTAATCCGGTGTGCCTATGTCCAACAAACTTCAATGTGTGATTATAAACTTTAATAATCCAAACGGTTTGTCGAAATATTGTGATTTGAACTGCAAATAAAGTTAACATTTTCGAAGGCTTGTGACTTTGAAACGTTCACTTTGACAGCTACAAGTGCAGAGAAATTCGATCCTTAACGTGAATCTGTTGCATTTAAAAGTATAAAGAAAAAAGTTTACAACTTTATTCTCTCATCTTTAATTCAGACATTTTTGGAATCGTTCAGAACTGTAAAGTAGACAAATAGGAAGGAGGTTTACAATCAAACTGTCAATGTATCCTCCACTCTATTATTCAAACAAGATTTCCGTAACGACGATTGTACTCGAAATCGTAGAGTTTTAGTTTGTCAGCATCGATTTCACGTGGATTGCGAACTGCTGCTGCAGCTCGAGCTTTTAACATCTCTGTGTACTTGCGGTTGTAGTTGAAGATAGTCTCGGGAATAGAGGAAACTCCTAAATATAGAAAGTCAAAAGAACAAAGTAAAGAATACTTACCGTTGTTTCTAGAAAAATCTTTGATTTCTTTCATAATGTAATCGTCCGATTTTGGGATTTGTCCAAACATCGCTGTAACAAGTTCTATAGATGCTTAGGAATGCGAAGCTTACCCATTTGATTAACCGGTTGAGTAGTAGTTACTGCGGCGACATTGGCAGGTCCAACACCACTTGTAGCAACGGCATTCTGCGGCATCAACGAGTTTCCAGCATTCAAATAGTCGATTAGTTGTTCAATATCGTCGTCAGTTAGCATATCCGCTTGTTCGCGTAGTATTCGTTCACGTCCCAATTTATCTCTTAATCGAACGACCTTAACAACTTAATTGATAGTAAGAAACTCAACATCACTGACCTGCTCCATTCGTTGTTTCTGGATTTCTTCTTCCATTTTCATTTCGCGCAATCTCGCTGACCATTTCTTGAAGCTGAAAGTGTTGAAAATGTTTATATCAGCCATTAAGAACTTAAACTGCCTATGGACTAATACTTTGTTCTACATGTTTTTGTTGCTGTTAACAACTGCATTGTTTTTTATTCTCTTCGTATCTAAGCAACTTTTTTACTCGACTTTGAACTCAAACAACATAGTTTAAAAATTTATTAGCCAATTTACAGAACAGTTGATTGTAAGTGCAATGCAAACGATATGCCAGTTACTCAGAATTATCAATAATCACAGACCCGAACTTTCGTTATTCCCAAATTAACTATAATCGTTTAAGGACGGGCTAAATGGACGGTCGGCATTTCTCGGCTTTTGCGAACCAATTTGCAGAATCGTATAACGTATTCACCAGTTTCAATCCCGGTGTGGCGGCAATCAGTTCTTCCAATTCACCTCGACGAAAGACGTGATAGTAACGGTAATAAATGACTCTACGCAATGTGCTCAAAGCCTCGGCCATTCCCTCCTCAATGAGTGTATGAGTAAGTTCTGTTGCATACAGCTCAGTAACATCGGTTTGTAATGATTTCAATCGACGACCTGAACATTTAAGGGTTATTGCTCGGATGAAATCAACTAACTAAGCATGGGACTCCAACGATGAATACCGGATACCACTTTTTTCAGTCCCTCATTCTTCTTCCCAATAATAAACTGCGGAATTGCCGGTGGAAGTTGTTTTTCGATTCGCAATAACTTATTGCTTACGAATTTAACCAAACTGCCAATAAAGCGATTCGACTGTCCGTTGTCGACTTCAATCGGAATCGAATTCTAAAGCGAGCTACTAACCAATTTGCTGTTCTTATTTCTCACCGCAATGATTCTTTGTTCACGGGTAGTATGTCGATGGAATCGAATGTACGGAAAGTGGTCTTCTAAAATCGAAACACCAAAGTCTAAGGCTTAATTAATGAACGTACTTAACAGCGGAATTTCATGCATATTCCACGGCACCAGAACATCTTGCGACTCAAATTCCCCGTAGGGTTGTTCTTTTGCCCATACGTAAATAATTACGGAAGCTCGAGGAGCGAGTACATCGGAAATTTGTTGGAGAACTCGTTTCCGTCGCTTAGATGTTGAAAAGTGATGCAAAACAGACACGCAGAGTACCGCATCGGCAATGTCTTTTCTGAATACTCGTAATGAACTTATAGAAATCGTTTTCAATTAACCGAAATGGCAAGTTAAGTGCATCGCCAATAACTATATCACCGTTGGCATTGTTGGTATTTTTCGCTTTTACCAACACCTCCGAGCAGTTGTCGAGGCCGATTGTGTAGCTCGTGCTTGTCGCATATTTATTTGGACCGCATCCTAAAATCAACTGTCCCATTTTTGGTTCGAATAAGAGTCATACCAACGTCGACTATCACACTACCAATTTGAAGTGATTGAAGGAATTTCGACACGTTCGGCCAATTTCGTTGAGATGCATTGTCGAAGAAACTTTGCGGTGCATGTGCCGCAAGCTTTGTATACACTTCGTGAACGTAACATTGTTCCACATCGCCGTTCATGGCCTAAAGAGCATAAATTAGTGTTGGTCGAATGAGTAGTTTGCGTTCAGCACGTTCGTTTGATGTCACTAGCATTAGTTGAACAAATTTCTGAAACACTCCAAGTGATTAATGATCTCCGTTCAACAACATGGAAACAAGAAGCTTGTTGTAACGAGCTGATTCGTCTCAACGTTTCTGTACTCGAAACAATGAATCCTAATTTCGTGGTGGAATGTCAGCAAACAAAAACTTAAATTCACTATTCAACTACTGATATTACACCGGACTGGCGGTTGCGAAGGAAAAAGTCGGTGTCAAGGAGTCCAAGACGGCAAAAATGAAAAGCCGCGGTTTTTGTGTCTTTTCCGGAGACTTTGCTATTCGCTCGTAATTGTTTCTGTGCGACGCTTATCAATGAAGCTCAGTAACGACGCATAAACAAGCACTGCTAATTGAAGCTCAATTGGACAGTCGAATACAACAACTGATTGAATGAGTTCGATCGACGACTCAACGAGCGCAAACATTCGAAATTTGGCAGGGGATTCGTCAGCCGAGTTCGCTTATTAAAATATCCGCAAACAGCGTTTCGTCTCTCTAAATGTTATAAAGTAAGCGCCGCTGTCCCATGAATGCAAGTAACGGCGAATAGCTCGGGAGTCCGTTCTCTAATTCGGCAACACGTTGCCTATTCAGTGCTGAGTCGGTTTAGTGCACGAATCGTTAATCCCATCCAAATAATTTCGGATTCTTGAGCTCGTTGTTTGCGTACTTTTCTTAGGTTCTATTCCAATAAGCTACTAACCAGTTACTTTCGCTAATGTCAATTATGACCTTTCGATTATGGGTATTCTTCTCGTCCAGAACGGTTGTTTTATTGTGGATATTGTTTATATTGACCGAAGAGACAATTGAGACATTAAAGATAAATGGCAATAACAAAACGTTGAGTAAAACCGATGAGCAGAAGTCGTTTTGTTTGTGCAAGTGGACGCTTGAAAACGAAATATGAACGAAAGGATTCAACTCAAACAATTGCAGTCAAATGAATGTTTATTTATACTTATTAGGATTGACGATAGAAAGTTTAAAGAATTCTGTGGATAAGTAAAACAGACAACTAAACGATTTGCTAAACAAAAGTCTTTAACCGGTGGTTCGCGTACTACAACGATTGATAAATGATGGAGGAGATGAACAGAGGGTCTACAACTAAGTGCTTGTATATACAGTTAAATAACTAGCAATTTTTGATTAGTGCGAAAAACAGAACAATTTTCGGGGACGTACGTGGTATTCGGGAGTTTATTGTAGAAAATGATCAACAAATTTAACACCGTCGAATAATTTTGATGAGTGTATTGTGGTAAAAGAATAGAACAAGAAGTTACGATAAACATAAGGATATTAGCGCATATATGCATTTAAACTTCAGACTTTTCTTTACGACAATAAAGTTCTTTCAAGGTTTTCAATTCTTCAATCAACGCTTTGTTTTGATTCTCCAATACTGCAACACGATTCTCCAGACATTTAACGTACTCCTTCTTCTTTCGACGACATTCTTTGGCGGCCTCTCTGCAATAGACGATTTTAAACGTTGTAATTTGTCCAACAAGAAGATTATGAAGACAGTTAACTAACCTGTTTTTCATTAACCGCACTTGTCGTTTGCGATTACTTTCGTCGTTGTCGGAAAGTGAGGTTACCGACGCCGAGCCTTGTCGATTTTGTAGATTAGGTGCAGCCAAAGGACTGTGTCCAGAACTGTACTGCGTAAGTAGTCCTGTTGACCAATCTGAAACGTTTGTAGCTAATCAGTAACCGCTTGTCCGATTTACCGTTATTCTGAGAGTAGTTGGCGAGAGAAGTGGCAAGTGAGATCTGATCGTTTACGTTTTTCATGTTGACTAAGTCGTTTGACACCGGTAAAAGGGAAAGGCCGTTCGAACTGGCCATCGGAAGAATCGGTTGGGCGATAGCGGAGGTATGAATTTGTGGTTGCGGTTGGGACGGAATATCAGAAACGGCTGAGCGTGGTGGATTTAGGATTCGAGGAGATATGGTTGGATCACCGGGTGGACAGGAGTCGTTTTGATTTCGCATTCCTGGAGTAACAACCGTAGAAGCGGACGCGGTCGAACCGCTCCGTAGACCTCCGCCTTGAGGTTGAGGTGTTTCGACGTTTCGCGTCGAACTCTGACCAGATTGGGCACCCCCACCGTTGGTCAGATGCGTACTGGTCGGAACTTCAAAATGCACGGAATTAGCGTTGCTTGAGGGCGGGACTGAAAAGCAACAAGTTAACTGCCATCTGTCTGTCATTTAACAAAGCGCGATGAAGAGAACATTTTAATTGAAATGTGAAAGGTGTGCGAAAACGCGAATGAAGTCGAGTTTATACGAATAATTCGTCTAATGAAACCGACACTCAGATGTCATTTTGGATTTTATAGTAAACGCAATTTGTCGGCTAATGAATTCAAGCAGATGGGAAACTGGAAGTAAACGTCAGACACTCAAAAAATGCGAGAGGTTTTTGTCACGAATTAATTGGCCAACCACGAATTTAAAAAAATTCATTGAGTTGGTCGAAACAAAAGTTGTCTGCCCCAACCAACTACTTTCCTTAGCCGTTTCACCTATGGCATGAGAACAGCGAGAAAAGAATGCACAAGCATGAGTGTATCAGAAAGCGAGAAAACGAAAGGACTCGAACCAAAGTGCACTTCCACAAATATGAATCTGTCGTTATTGTACTGATAAAAAACGGAGAACCGACGAATTCATGAAAAGGAAAATAACGTTGGATTCATGACTTGGCCGCGGAGCATGTTCGTGTGAGTGGTTAAAAGTGTCTGCAAAGTGGATGAAAGTTGCGTAATCTGTTTAAACAACGTGCATTCCTACATCGAGAGAAAAATATGCCGGCCGCGAAAAGAGCCTCATTTTCGTCCTCCGTTATTCTATCTAAATACACAGAAACCAGGACCCCAAAAAAGTGTACATTCGCTCTCTTTTTTTATTGGCACCAGCTAATCACAATCCCAGTCGAGTTGTTTTAATTTTGGTCTCTCGACTGCCGTCCACCAAAATAGAATGAGAAGCGATGATAGTCGACCAGTGGTGAAGACTGCCGATGTCTCAGCGAAAACATCTTGTGCCAAAGATGACTGTTTGAAACGTAGCAAGATCTCTCCAATTAGACAACGATAGTGCTCAGGCCACTGGGAATAAACGAGATTAAGAGGCAGTCAATAGACTTGAACGTATGAACACTTCGATTTATAGCAAATTGGATCGTCGGTGTTAAGACGTGTCATCGATAAAAAGCAATTAAAAACTCTGATGTGCATATACGTTTGTCGTTTAAGCAGACAAGAGAGTTTTTTATTGCATACCGAAGTTCAATTCCATGACGAGAATTCAACGTTGACAGCCGGTTAAATTATTAAAAGACGAAGAATTTAAATGGTGTCAAGAAAAACAGAGTTGCGTTAGAAACCAAAGATGCTGTGGTGGGCCACAAAAAATGAATTTTCTGGAGTGCCGGTTTAGTTCTTTTACGAACGAATTTGGTGCAATCGAAAGGTGTTCATTCAGCCTTCCGCGTAGATTATCCACCTAATCGGCGACTTTGTACACGTGTTAGAAATTAAGGAAAAGCGCAGTCGACATCAAATGCATTCATTTAATTGAAAATTTTGGAGCGGGCGGAAGAGTGCCAATGAAACTGAAATTTACCGAGCAGATTGCTGTTCGGTCGTTCGGTTGTCGAGTCGTCGATCTCCTTTTTCATTGACTTATCGCTAACGGTTTCCAAGTCTTTGAGGATCATGCGATAAGACGGTCGCCGATTGAGTTGCTCTCTTCGACGACGTGCTTCATCTTCGCTCATAAGCACGATTTCGTCAAGCAAGTTTTGTCGCTAGAATGTTGACAATAATTAGACAACTGGATGATTTGGTACAAGATCTTTTTCACTTTTACAACGATTTTCTAGTCGGCCCTTTACTTCAATCTTTGACCTCAGCAGTTGGCGAGATAAAACGCGCACCTCATGCAAACATTCAGCAGTACACGTATGCTCCAATCTAGTAACTGTAATAGACAGTGGCACAAGTTTCTGTGTTGACATTGGAGAATTCACAGAAATGAAGAAAAGATAATTGAATGGTCAGCTAATTACAAGTCAAAAGAAAGAAGTTGGTAAGACGCAGAGCCAAATGAACAACTAATGCGATTGTATGGAAATAGCTAGAGTGGAAACGTAAAATACGGCTTTTACTGTTTTATCAAAATCGATCCAACGAGCATGTTTCCGCTAATTTCATTCGTCCGCATGACAAAAAACAGCGTGAACGAAGCATTGGCTGCGACGTAATTTTGATAAAGTGAGAATCGATTGGAAGACTGAGCAGTGCAGTTGGTTTGCTTAACACCAAAATAAGACTGAAACTAGAATTGATGACGGCGTCATTGAATGACCTTCCTCGGGGACAATCGTCTTTGCGGCGATAGCGGCGAAAAGGGTGTGCCTATAGAGTTGCTATGATGGCGCGCAGTAAACGATAGAAGATACAAAAAATGGAAACGATGAATCCAATCACTTGGCAATTCCGTTAACATCTTATTCCCACCGAGAAAACAACAAAACAATCTCTTCGCGGAAAAACTCGCACGAACAAGGTTAGTGCATTTCGGTCTTCCAACTTTTTTCGTTTAAAATCGACCCCAAAAGCCAAAACGAAAAGTTCGTCTCGATACCTGCATGGTTGCGTCCCGCACCTCGTCACCACAAAAACACACTGACAGAAATCAGCCACAGGAGCGGGCGTATGCTCAGTTTTGTCAACAATGACGTGTGCCCTCTCTTTGCTTCCAAATCGAACTGATCGTTCACATCACCCTCGCTGTCGGGTGCCGATTTTTAAGGAACAAATTTTAAAGAGAATGAGTGGAAAACCCTTTTCAACAGCTACGAATTTTGTTGAAAGACATTTTCGTTTTTGTGTTTCTTTTTAAACTACAACTCGGCTCTTTGGCTCAAATAATGAGAATCTACTCGTGCTATCAAACGTTTGCACTATTCCTCCATTCAATGAATCACGTGTGCTTTGAACTTGTAGCTACATAGCCCACAATACAAACATTACGCGCTATGGCGGGAAGTCAGAAGTAAGGGGCCGACATTTGTTGAAACTTTCGACCGCTTTGAACGCTAAAAACACTTACATCAATTTGTTTATCGGGAGAATCAGCAACGGACGAATGTAACGACGACATCGCGGAGATTTGCGTTCTTGTTCGCTCAGTTACCACACAAGTAGAATGTCGGCTGGGGTTAAAGTACCTGAAACACGAAGCATTAATGGATTTAACTCGGTCCTTTAACTAAACAATCCTAAGGTTGACTTGATTATAAATGATAATTAACCGTCAAAATGGCGAAAACAAACCATTCGCTTGTAAATAGACGCTGCGTTAGCAGCTGCACTAGACGGTTGATGGAAACACGGCTTTCAAGCTCAGCGAAGCCAACTGGTAAAGAAGAAACCGATTCTCGATCTTAAATTCACAATTCCAGTCTATGAATGTCAACGCATAAACGGTACGTGAATCACGTTAAAATGGAAAATATCGATAAAACATTTTAGCACAATCAAATTTCAAAATCAAAAATAAATTCTGGAGCTAATTGCAAGCAAAAAGTTTTGACCTTCTAAAAAGGCTCGCAAAGTTTCAGCGATTTCGAATTAACGCACGATTTGCAGCGTGCCAATCGGCGTGTCTATTGGACATCGTATTGCTCGGAAACAGAATAATGCTTCAGCGGTTCTTAACATTTCAACGCTCACAAGTGCAGACTAGAAACCAAAAAGTAAATTACCGTAATGAAATGGTTATCCGCTTTCTCTCACCAAAAACATTAAGAGTGGGCTGCAGTATTTCAGAAATATGACCGAAAGCATCAAAGCGTGGTGAAATGGATGTAGCTTTGGCAAATGCATCTTAACATAATCGGCAATACGAAATACGACGAGTAAAAAACCGATCATAAGCTCCCAAAAAAGTCAAACAACCACCACATCACTCAAAACCTTATAGCTCTTAAATCCCTAATTGGTTTTAGTGCCACCAAAAAAAGCTTATTATCAGTAGCTGTGTCGATTGGCTGAAGTTCAAATTTACTGGGCTTCCGCATTAGATGTAAAAGTGTTTACATCGGTCAAAAATGGCGGAAATTAACGGACGCATAAGATCTGCATTATGCATTAGAAGTGCAAATAGCGCGCTGACATCCGAAAACTACACGATCTCCAAAGAACGCAACGAGTCCCAATGTCGGTTTCAAGTTATAAATTTTAAAGGCAATTCAAACGTCCGCATTTTGTCGTTGATCAATAGCGCTAATTGGCGAATATAAACATAAGAGCGGAAACTGAAAAGCTCATGAATGAATGGTGGAAATAAACAAAAACACGAAATTCCAACGCCGTGAAAACCTGGAATCGAATAGGAAATGCGAGCCGAAAGGTTGTAAGTCGGACGGCTCGCGCGTGAAAGTCGGGCTCTTGGGAGGTCGCGTGCGTTTTGGCCGAAGGAACGTTGGGGACTACGCAGTTTAGTAGCAGGAGAATTTGCGCCATTGCAAAAGGTGGGATATTTCTCGCCTCTAAAAAAAAGGATTCTTTGCCGGTATGATGCTTATGTCCGTCGCATGAACCGAAGAGCGAAAGACCGAAATCATCGTGGACAGACAATTCTTTCAAACGACTTCGTTCTCGCCCCTATTCTCGGGATAAAACAGCGGCCAAACAACTCTCTTTTGCCTTCGCTTGTTCCGCCCGCGGCTCTCGTGTCTTTTTGCTTTTTTGTTTCGCTTTCCTTCAACATCATTTGGCCTCTGGCAAACGCGACACTAACAAACTAATAGCAGGTCAACGAGGAGAAACGTGCTCCGCGAAAAAGGAGCCGAGAGTTCAGATGGCACGTCGAGCGGAAACACGACGAAACATCGTAGAAACACAAACGACAACCAACAGCAAACATTGAGACTCGAGAGTCTGCAAGACGATAAAAAGAAGTTGGTAGAGAAAAAGCCGACCGAGTCGCATGAGCTACGAAGGCTGTCGCGCGGGTTATCGTCGAATGATTTGATTGGGCGCTTCACGGAATGTTTCAATTTGGCGAGATTAGTCGAGAAACGGGAATCCCGCTTATTTGTCATGTTTCCAATTCGTTCTTCTTTTTTCCATTGCAGCGTCTGAAGTTAGCGCACATTGTTCCTCGTTGGCGGATACACGTCGACTAGTCGCTTTTTGCAACGAACGAGACTTTTTTGACGGAAACAACGCGCTTTCCTTCCATTAGGCAAACATTACAGCAAATGGCAACGGCTATTTAGAACTGCGATTCAATTTTGACCCTAAACGCACCAACTGCTTCCTCTTTTTCTTCACTGATCACATCAGTCATTCGGTTTTTGGCACATTTTTTGGCCGAAGATTTGTTGACGTAAGAAACGCAGAGAATCGTTTCCCAGACAACCGACCACTAAACTCCACGCTCGTGATGTTGTCAAATGTCCAATTAGTAGCACAACGGCGATCAAACATACGGAGACTTTTGCGAATGTGCAACAGACAACGTTCTCGATGGGCGTAAGAACAAGAAGTATGCAGTAGAAGAAACGAATTCAAGTATAAGAACATGAATTAGTCAAACAAATGCGTTAAAATTGCGAAGCTTATTGCAAACATCAATGATTCTAAGGTTTTTCGAACTGCTTTAAACAGTTATGTTATCAATAGACAGAAAGGAGATTAGAATAACGGCTTTAATCAGAAGCCAATCATGAGACATCGTTAAACTGCGGCATATCAACAAATCTTTTATCCAATTTAATCTTTGACTTTTCATGACAGCAATCAGTAAACAGAAGTTCTATTCGACAACCTGATGCAAATTGCATCGTGAATCTCAATAAGAAAATGAATTCTGTCGTGCAAATGAATGTTCTCAGTTTGACAAAAACTCTGTGTATATCTCAAGCTTTTGACTTTTCAATTAGAAGACTTCTAGTTGCGTTTATTCGGCACGAACGGGCTCTTTTGCACGTTCCCAGATCATTAAGCTCCAGAGAGCATGCCCATCGACTGTATTTAAATTACAGTTAAACGATGCTATTTTCTGAGCAAAGACGCATTACTAAATGATATTGACTTGTTAGAATAATGAGTTTATTATCGATCGTTTCTTAGTTGGAAAAAGTAACCCGATATCTTTTTGAATGTCCATTTTGAGGCGATGAGAAAGCGAGAGGAAGTAGACATATGACCGACATTTGGTATAAAATCGATTGAAATGTAAGGGCGATGAGTGATATGTAGCATAACAAAGACCGTAGGGTAAGAAAGCTGAGTTAAAATTGAATATACGACGAATTGCTTCGATGACTTGGACCTCTTGCCAACGCCGATTTCTTTTGTTTACGAGCCCGATGTATTTCCAACCAAACAATCAAAATTCCAATAATCAATACGGTTAATAGGCCCGCAAACAGCCATGCAATTGAAATGCGCAAAAGCTGATCGTTTGATTTAACAGTCTCCTGATGCTCTTGATTGTTCACATCTAAAGAAAAGGTTGTTTGGTTATTGTAAATTGAACTTACCAATACTCGACAACCAAGAAGCAATATCCGAAGTTTTATCTGGACTGCTGTCATGTTCGTGTACATCGATCACTGCCGAGAAAGCAATAGCTGAACGATCGTTCAAATTTTTCAGCCACGCTGTTCCATCATTCGTCGATTCTTGCCGTCGATATCGCATCATCCGTCTTGCATAATGACGTTCGTTGCAATCAACGTCAACACACGATCCAAAACACGGAGTACAATCGCATTCGAATCGAATCTTGTCACTTTCTGGCCATTTAAACGTACGCAACATCGCTTGTAGTCGACTCTTCGTTACTCGTTGCCAACCAGCAAATAAATTGAGGTCAGTTGTGCATCCCGATTCATCGGTCAATTGACGTCGTTCCTCGGTCTTCACGTTGATTGCAAAACAGTTGAGCGGAGCCACACCGTAGGTCTCGTTTGGATGAACAGTGAGTACCAATTTAAGTGGCTGACCAACCACTGCATTACGGACACCAACATTTTCAAAATCAGTTATTTCGAATTCACAATTCGGTTGCACTTCTTTTCGATAGGTTTCCTCTGGAATTTCGGGCTCAGTCACATTTACCGATAAGATTTCGGCCTTTGAACCAAAAGGATAACCACAACGCAGTCGATATGCGTTTGATTGCTCGCCAGCAAAAGTGTGTTGTTGAACTACAATCGTGGTCGCAAGAGTGTTCTTGTCTTCCAATTCCATTACACAATCGGAGTGCGAAACGAAGAAGAACTGCGGTTGACGCTTCTGGGCTTCGAGTAATGGAGTTGGTAGGTAGTTGGCCGAACAAAGCGAATTTTCCGATTGACCAAGTACGTAGACGCGGCCAATAAATTGCGTCGAGTCATTTGATAGCTGTACTCGCATTCCATTCGATTCACAAGTCAATTCAACGCAATTAGAAATATTCTGCAATGGTTCACAATTTCGTCCAGCGTCCAATGTGCCGTCTGGACATCGGCATTCGTACGATCCTTCTACGTTTCGACAACGAGCCGACGGTTGACAAGAAGCAGCACCAACACGACATTCGTCAATATCTGCAAGTTTTAAATAAGCCAAACTACTGGTCGTACAAACTACCTTGACATAAGCCATTTTGATTGGCTAGGTAGCCAGCTAGACATCGACAAGCACCGTTGATGCATTCCGCATTAGGTCCACAATAATTCGGGCATTCGGTTGAAGTCAAACGACGAGTTTCGTTTGCAGCGTTTGTCAGTTGTCGATAACATGAATAGCCGTCGCCAAAATAATTCATGCGACATCTACATTGTCCCGAGGATAAACAATCGGCATCAGCATGACACAAATTTGGATCGTCAGTACAAGAACGACGTTCAGAACAATCATATCCATTGCCCCAATATTCTTTGCGACATTCGCATCGACGAGTTGAATTGTTGCAATATCCGTTAACGTGACAAACGGCTGGATAATTAACACAATCTTCTGGGTCCGGGACGCACGCAAGTCCATTGCCCGTAAAGCCTTGCTTGCACAAACACTCGTCGTTGATACAATCTGCTCGACAGTGACAAGCAAGACAATCGAATCGATTCGTAACGGGCGTCAAACTCATGCACGTAATTCCATCGCCAGCATATCCCTCGTTACAGATACAGCGGCGATTGGTACACGTCGCAAATTTACTGCACTTTACATTTCGAACTTCACAATCCAAACGATCAGGAACGCAGGTAAATCCATCGCCCGAAAATCCTGCTTTGCAACTGCATTGAGTTGTTGTGGAATTGCAATATGCGTTACGATCACAAACCGTTTCGTCACTTCGACAATCTTCCCAAATTCGTCTGAAAATAATGTCTACATAATTCAAAAGATCTCTTTATTAACATACGTGCAACTACTGTACCCATCGCCAACATAACCCAAACGACAGTAACACATTCCAGTTTGAAGATTGCAATTTGCTGACTCATGACAAATGGATTCTTCGTGAGTTGAAGTGCAGTTTAACATTTCGACAATTCCACTAGTCATTGCATTTGAAGATGAACTTTCCGGTACATTGGTTGTATATTCGGAATTCTGTTGTGGAACAGAAGTTGATGTACGTAATGTTAAGTTGAAATGTTCAATCGGATTTTCAGTTTGTTGCTGCAGAGTATCGGTCGAAGATATGCTAGCCGAAGTAGTTGATATTCCAGCTGATAAAGTTACAAGTTCCAAAGTCGTTGAAATTAATGGTTTCGATGTTGAAGAATCAGTTTGAACGCTTGACAATGAAGGCGAAAAACGATCTTTTACTGCATTCTCATTTGTCTGCGCGAAAGACGGTGTTGTAGTTTCGTACTGAGGACTAAGAAGATCTTCCTCTTGATTGGTAATTGTACTCGGTTGATTGGAGTCTTCGTTTACGATTTGAGGTGTTTCTGGGCTTTTTTCAGACGTGAATACGCATTCAAAACCGCCAATCGTGTTCTGACATTTCATATTTTCAGAGCACGGATTTCCCATTGAGCACTCGTTTATGTCTAGAAACTAATGATGTTAGGATGTTCAGAAAGAATGCTTACCGTCACAATGAACTCCGTCGCCCAAAAACCCGGTTTTACATTTGCAGACGTGACTGTTTGAACCGACATCGTAACAGTTTGCATTCGAATCACAATCGTTTGTTGCTGCGCAATTACCGATCGCATTGATTGCTAAACTCACAAAAACCCGAATAGGTTACCAGTTTTTGAACTTACACAAACACTTTCCATTTAACGGTTGAAATCCGTGTAAACATCCGCCACATTGCAATATTTCTTCTTCATCAACGAAACACGTCTTATTGAAGCCACGACAATAGTTAGTCCAATCCTCTGTACATGAAGCTGAAAGCACAACTAGTTGATATCTTATGTCGAGTTCTTTTGCTGTGTCATAATAACTTCTAATGATAGTTAACTCACAGGATTTATCCGATAAGCAGTTCTCGTTTCCTGGAGCACACTGACAATTAAAACTTCCAACGGTATTGATACACAGAGCATTTGGATGACAGTCGTGAATTCCTCGCTCACATTCATCGACATCTAATAATATCTACTATGAGTATTAGTTAACTGACACAAACCGACACAACCATTGAGCAATGGATCGCTGCGATGTCCATTGTCCATGAAACCCGGTAGAATTTCGCCTATAAAATTTTGTGTTTAAAGAAATCTACAGATTGCAAATTTCGTTGCGATGTTTTGTCATGTAAACGGTTTGCATATCAGTCTGTTTGATTAATCGGCTAAGAACCAGAGACCATAAAAGATGACCGGAGAAGTTTTCGAAGTTATCCGAAGTCATTTACCACGCAATATAACATAACCTTCAAGCTGTTCAATTAAACATATATGAAGCAATTTTTGCGTTTTGAAGTATTTGACTGATGATGCGTACAACTTCTCGAATTCGATGTGTATTAACTCCAATAATCGGTTGATGCTGCTTTCAAATTTGCATAGGACATTAGTCGGCAACAACGGTTTCCCAGAGTCTTGCATGTCGCAAATGAACAGAAAAGTAAGACAACTTTCGTGAAAATGGCCACTCATTTGTATTGATTTAGAGGCTAGAAGCGAAACAGCGAAGATCTGCAAAAGCCCAAGTGCCGTTTAACGAAGGAGTTTGATTACAAATGTATGAGTTCACGTTCCGCGTTATTTGTTGCCCCAATTGTTCGTTTTTTCATGAACGTCCAATGGTAAGTTGTTCACACAATGAGTACGAAAATTACTTTCTGCTTTTTTCGAACAGGAAAACCACTTAGCAAAACCGACATTTTCGCTTAAAAGATTTCACAACGTTCTTTCATAATAAAGTTGTTCAAGAATTATCAAACTTAAACGACATAAACTTACGTTCTATGTTAAGTTGACCGGGTAGTTTGATTGGCTCGAATCCTGCTCTGCATTCGCAGGCTCCAATCGTTCTGTTACAAATGGCATCCAAACCACATTCGTTACTGCTCATACAACCATTTGGTCTGGTTGTTTGCTCGCTAGATATCAAACGCGAATCGGAAGTCTAAAAGACATTTCGATTAATAGAAACATTTGTTTTTGTGTATTACTGTGGTTCGCACAGAAACCCGAGATTTCGGTGTTGTCACAAACCGAACTGCAAACGGCGATTCAGAGGAAACACTCAATTCGGAAGTTGGTGTTGAATGCTGTTCAACAGAAGACGTCGATGCCGTTTCCGTTGAAATTGAAGAGGAAACAAACGACGATGAAGTAACAGACGACTCTCGGTTTTCTACACTTTCTGTTGACGTGGTCGTTTGCACGTTTTCCGTGGTTTTCGATTCAGTAGTTACAGATCCAGTGGTTGAAATCGAATATTCAGTATTTTGGGCGGTTGGATTTTCAGTCAGTTTGTCTTCCATTGAGGTTGATCTTGTAGTTGAAGTTGGCTGAATGGATGATTCGAAATGTTGATTGACGAATCCTGTGGTTGGTTCAGGAATTAACGTCACATCTTTCACTTTTGAATTAACAGTAGATGTCTCCAATGAAACTTCAATATTGGTGGTTAAATGAATCTCCGAAGATAAAGTACTGGATCCAAGAGAAATGCTTTGAGTTAACGCTTTGAAAGGCTCATTTGATACTGGAACATTCAATGGTGTCGACACTTCAGCTACGTTTTCGTTGTGTTGGGTTGTTATTTCAAGATCAGTTGGTTTGGCTGTAATGATAAGATCTGGTTGAGCCGTGAATAATTGTGTTTCTGTTCGAATTGATTGACTTGTAGACATCTGTACGGTTTCCTCAGGTAGTGGTGTTGTACTTGTAAATAAAGTTGATTCAATTTCATCCACGGAAACATGACTGGACGTTGTCTTATCAGATCGCACAGATGAGTCGACCTTAACGTTGGATGCAGTTACTGATTCCTGTTTAACGGCTTCAGTAAAATCAAAAGCCGCAGGTACTTTCGGTAAAACAATGGTAGATGTGACAAGCGGATTGACGGTGCTTTCCGAAGTTGCAAAAACGTTTTCATCACTTGTTTCGCTTTTGCTAGAAGATGTAATTGAAATTGTTTCGGCTAACGGCTGTAAAGTCGTCGTCGATTGTTGAAATTCACTTGTCGTAGAACTTGCGCCGTCAGTTGGTTCGGGCGTATGATCGGTTCGAATGAATGATGAACGTGTTGTTGGCTGTTCACTGGATTGTTTCGTTTCTACATCCCAAGTAGTTTTCGTGTTTTTAACTGTCGATCCACTGATATTTTCCGTAAAAGCATTCGATGTTTCCCTTGTTATTTGTGACTGAATAGTTTGAATAAAATTAGTGTTCTCAGTTGTTGATTGAGTCGGAAGAGAAGTTCCCGTAATCTCATTTTGATCGTTTGTCTGTGTGGAACTGATAGCTGGAGATACTTCAGCGAGATTGTCTTCTGGTAAGTTCGTCGATGCGATAGTGGTTGTTTGAGTACTCAACAGTTCACCAAATGTCTGTGTACTTGGCATTGACGTTGAAGCAGATGAAGAGCTTGCTGTTTTATTTGCCAAAATGGGTCCAACAAACGTTTCTTTTAAAGTTGAAGAAGGTGGTTCTGTAAATCTTACAGTTGTCACCTTCAATTCAATGGTTTGAGAATTGTCGACAAATTCAACGGTCGATCGACTTGATGATTCCAATTCCGTTCTTACTGGTTCGGTGCTTGACTGCAACCCAAATGTCGTCTCTATACCTTTTGTTTGTGAAGTTGTTGGCAGTCTTTGTGATCCGGATTCTTCTTCGGTGTTTTCGTCGCCATCGATTTCTACATTAGGCGTAGCTATCGAAAGTGTTGTTAATTGAACAAAAACTTCATCGGTTGGTATTGTCGGAATATTTTCGGTAAAAGGTTGTGAATTTTCAGATTGAGTCGAAGTCATGGTAAACTCGTTTGGAGATGATGTTGACATTTTTGATGCCCTTGTTGACCCAACAGATGAGATAATCTCAGATTTATCAGCCAAGATAGTCGACGTTTCAATTACCGGCTTTTGTTCATTTATAACTGAACTTTGACTTGAAACATTTTCCGACGAAATAGATGTGGTAACGTCAGCATCCAAAGTTTCTGTGGACAAGCTCGATTGTACAGTTGCTTCAGAAGTCGTTGGAGTTTCACTATCAATAGTTGAATACTCGAATGGAGTTGTTGTTGGATTGATCGTATTGACAATCGTACTTGGTGTTTCAGTGACACGAGTACTTTCAGGAACAAGATTAATCGATTGGAGAGTTGTTGATTGAACCAGATCGTTGACTTCTGTCGACGATGAAATGAAACTTATTAGCTCCGTTTCAGTCGTTTTTTCTCTTAATTCAATGGTCGATGTAGTCGAATACATAGTTTCATCAGGTTTGCTATCACTTGTTGTAAATTCAACGAACTGAGTTGACGCCTTAGAAACTTTTGGTCGATTGGTAGATCCAAAATCTTTAGTTCCTTCCGTCTCTCGAGAATCAGGCTTACTGCTAATACTTGCCACTGTGTTCTGTTCCGGTATTATTGGCACGATGGTGGCACGTTCACTTTCAACTGTCTTTGTTAATTCATTTAGTCTACTTGTGAGCAACTTGGTAGTGAACTCTTCACTGTCAGAAGATTCGGTGGTTGCTTGGGTTTTTGTTTCGTCTACGGCACTCTTTGACGACGGTGTTTGCGTTTCAGATGCTTTTGTTTTAGCAGTTTCTTCGCTAGTCGATTGTGTAGATGTCGATTCAACGGGTTTGTTCGAAAAATCTAATAGTCCTGTCGAAGAAGGAACAGTTTCAAGCGTGGAATTTGGTGAGTAGTTAGTTGAAATCGGCTCTTCAGTTGAAACGCTTTCGATGTGTTGTGGTGAATTACTTGTTATTTTAATTGTCGCTTGTGATAAACCATGAACAGATTCCGTCGGATTTGTTACTGTAGGTTCTTCGGTACTCAACTCATTTACTTCTTTTGCGACCAATTGACTCGTTGCTTCTTCGGCAATAATATGTCGATTTAGGATGAGAGGAGTTGTGCTACTTGCTTCAGGCTCAACTGAAGATGTTCTACGAACTCCAACTTCTGTTGTTTCTTTCGGTTGGTAAGACGATAAATATTCAGTTGTCAAATCATGATCTTCAGGTTTTTTGGAGCTCATCACAAACAGTGTGGTTTCTTGTCTGGAAGGTGCTGAAGATGTCGAGCGCTCAAAAGGCAGCGATGTTGATAAACTGATAGATTCGGTAGTGAGAATTTCCTTGATGGTTTCAGGTGAAAGACTACCGCGTGTCACAGTTTCTGTTAACCCAACAGAAGTTGTGAGCACTTCTTGTTGCAACGTACTTGCTTGTTCTGTTGTTTCATCAGTAAGTCCGATAGTTGTAAAGTCCATAGTGTTGCTTGCGGTTGTTCCAAAGTCTGCTTTCGATTCGGGAATAATGGAACTCGATGTTTTGCTTGTAGTAAATGGAACTGAGGTTGTTTCCAAAGTGAAGTCAACAAAGTTCACGGTTGTAGTCGAGTGCTTTTTTTCGGTGTTTTGCGTTGTCGATCCAACTTGTTGAACGTTGGCTATTCGATTTTCACTCTCCAAACTTCCACCTTCATCGGTAATAATTTCCGGTGGCAGTGAAGATTGTGTCTTCTGAAGTGTAGTATCATTTTCTTTCAACGGCGGTTTTGTCATGTTCTCGATCACTAAACCAAAGCCCGGCGTTGTATTTGACCAATTCCTCGAATTATCGCCGCTAATCTCCAACCCATGTTGTTTAGTGGAATCTGCTGTTGATTCACGACTGTTGCCTGAAATTTCGATGCCCAATTCGCCAGTTGTCGTCGCGGAATGAACGGTACGACCGTAGATTAAAGTTCCATTTAAGAGGCGATGAACAGTCTTAACAACATGAATAACAGATGGACGAGTAGAAAACTCGTTTTCTTCGCTGTCACCAGAAGGTGAATTGGTGGAAGATGAAAACGTTGAAATCATTCGACTCTCACCGTTTAACCTCTCCTTCTCTTCGCTATTGTTACGATTATGCAAATTCATCGATGAAGATAGTCGCTCATTCACCTCGTTTCCGCTTGTTTTCATAACCTTTTCGCCATCCGTTTCAATGAGTGGATGATGTCCAGAAGTAATAATCAAACCATGTTCGTTTGATACGCTAGTTGAAGTGCTGGTAAATTCGTTTGTAATAGACGGGTTATTCCAATCTGAACGTTGGAAAGTGAGCATCAAGCCAAGTTGTGCAGTCGAACTTTCAGGTTGCAAGTCGGGAGTAGAGTTTGGTCGAAGTTCGGCAGCTTCATCGGTTGGTAAGTTTTCAGCAGACGTCTCATCGACTTCAATACGATTTTGGTGCTGCAATTTTGTAAATCCTGAAACAGATCAGTTAGGTAAATAGTGAACCGTATAGAAAATATAAAATGTTAGAAGTATAAAAAAGTGCAAAATGACTAAACTTGAATTTAAAATGTCAATTTTAAGTAAAAATGTTAATCAAAGTTACCTTGACTACCTAAACGTTGCAGCGCATTCTTCGGCTGTCTGGTCGTTAAAGTTGATGACAATTTCGATGTCAAATCAGAATGAGTTTGAGTTGTGAAAGCATCTACCGGTAAGTTTGTCCGCTCAGTTGTTGTAAGTGGTAATGTTGTTAATTTTTCGTTATGAATTTGTGGTTGAGAATCTGATTTTAAGGTCAAAAGAACGGACGTTTTATTTCTATTGACGTTTAGTAGCTTCTCGGAAAGAGTTTGGTCAGTTGAACGAAATTCGCCGTTGCTGATTGATGGTTGAGTTGGTTGAATTGTTGAAATGGTTGGTAGCATATCAAGTTTTAATTCATTGATCTTAATGTTCTCGTTTTCTGTCGTATTAATGGCTTTCAACGTTGCAGTTTTGACGTCTACTTTTCGAGTGTTCGGTTGTATTGCGATTGTAGTTTCCAATTGGATTGATGGAGAGCTCGTTGTCTGACTATTTGAAGTTGGTTTCTGAGTCGTTGAATCAAATGATGAAACTGCCGGGTGTGTAACATTGCTCTCAACTGGTGTTGTAGGGATCGAGTTAACAGTAGAAGATATTTTCATAAATTCTGTTGTTTCCGGATCTCTAATCTTGCTTCCTGCACGATGAACTTCAGAATCGACAGTCAACGACTTGAAATCATTTGGCATACCAGGAGCGACGTTGGTATACAGTTGCTTTTGATTAGTATTATCATCAGCTGTGATATTGTCTGACAAAGTGCTTGTGAGGATCTGCATTTTGACTTCTGCAATGGGCTCAGTTGAAGAAGAGACGGTTGATGTGGCAACAGAAACATGCTCTGAACTAACAATTTCACGAGAAATATGCGGCAATTTCTTCGTTAATGCCGACGAATCTTGAGTTGTAAAATGACTGTTGTCTGTCGTTGTTACAAGCTCTATAGACATCGTTGTACGCGTAGGTGATTGAATATCTTTAGTTGAACCTTGTTTAACAATTGTTCTATCTAATGGAACTTTGGAGTAAGTATTCTCCTTCTTTTCTAATGATATTTCTCGAATAGCTGAAGTTGTTGATTCAACTTTTGAAAGCGTCGAATGGTCGAAGAATTCAGTAGTTTCATCGGTCTTCTTCGTTGCTATGCTTATCTCGTTTATTGAATTCGTCGTGGTTTCGTTTTTCAAATTCATCTTACTGGGAAATGAGTTCAAAAATTTGGATGTCGATTTTACTTCTGATCCAACAAATGTCGATTTCAATGGATTGTTTTTGACATTCGCAGTTGTCTTAACGTACTCATAAGTTGATGTCAATAATTTAGTTTTCAAGCTACTATCTGCGGTGCTAGTAAACTGACTAATCGTTGGCGATTGAGACATAACATCAACAACAGAACTTTCTGTTACTTCAAAAGTCGAATGACGAAATTCTTCAGGAGTGTCATTTTTCCAATTTTGCAAGTCCGTAGTCTCATTGTTGAGGTTCAGTCGTTGCAACGGATTCTCAGTGATGGAATCAAATATTTTTGGAATAGTGATGTAGATGTTTGAAGATGAAGGTTGTGGATTTGAAGTAGAAGTTGACGTCAAAAAGTCACTAACGTTGTTTTCACTTGTACTCTTCAACTCTTTTTCACGACTTGGAAAAGACGAAATGATTTTCATCCCATTGCCGATTGTTAATTTGGAAGTTGGCGATTTCGTTGTTGAATACAGCGTTGCATATGGAGTAGTAAGTAGAGTGTTGGCTTTGTATTGTCCACTTTGAGTTTTTAGATAGTCAAGCGTTTTAGCTGAATCTTCAGCTATTTGGCTTGCGCTCGTTGTTTCTCTCAACTCAGAAGATGCATCTGTTGTGCTTGGAACATTGGTCTTATAATACGACAAGGTCGTTTGAAGTTCATTATCTTCAAATCGAGAATTGTCGGAAACGGTAGACAAATCAACTTTCTGTGAAGTTGTAACCAAAAACTCGGGCGTAGTTACTGTTGTTTCATTGTATCGACTTTTTTCTATCTCAACAACTTTGTCCATTAAAATTGTTTTCGTAGTTTGTACACGAGTTTCAGTACTCATCTTCTTAGTTGAATAATTGGTCGGTGTAGCTGCTGGCTTGTTGATTTCGATCTTTGATTGCTCAGATGACGGATTACTGGATTGAGTCGGTTGTTTATTGATTGTCGTTGTGAACAACTTTGCTTCAATAACACGTGAATCTTCAGTGCTTGGAAAATTCTCAGATGTTTCTTTCCGATTGGTTGTCGAATTGGAAATCGACATCTGCTCGGGTTTCTCGAATTGATTGGCAACCGTTGAACTTTCATAACTTCCGCTTGTCGACGATTTTGTGATCTCAAAGATGTTGGCTAATGTCGATTGTGATTTCAACAATCGACTGTCAGGAACAAACTTTGTGCTGATGTCAAAAGGAATAACATCGGTCTGAATTTTCTTCTCATTTAGCTTCTTCATCTCCGAAGTATTGGCGTTATCAGTCACATTGTGAATCTTTGCAAGCGACGGAACTGTTGTTTGAATTGACGGCTTTTTAGTTGAAATGGTCGTGTGCACTGATGAGAACGTTTTCTGTACAGTGGAAATCAACTGAATGGCTTTACTAGTGGTCGTAGAAAACTCAGGAGTCGTTGAAGAACTTGCATTTCTCATATCTCCAGTATTCGAAACTTTGGTGGCAAACCAATCTTCGGGCGTAAGAGTTTCAGACTCGTTTACCGTAGGCAAATTTATTGTAGTCGAATATGATTGAGAGTTTGTCATCTTTGGATGTTGGTCTCCATCTCTACGATCAGTGTATAAAGAAGTTGTTTCTATACTGGCGTAGGTGGTTGATTCAAGATCTTTTTTGTTCATCTGCAATGTAACGCTGCTGCCAGTCGATTCGATGGCTTGTGTTGGATTCGTCGAGACTTCGGAAAACACAATTGACTCCGTGAGTAAAATTGACGGGTCGATTTTTGTTGATTTCGTTGCAATCGGTGAAAAAGTGGATCTCATTGCCTCGTTAGTTGACGGACTTAGAAACGAATTTTTCAATTCAGCATTGTTTTCCTTATCGATAATACTTCTATTCTCTTCTTCAATAGCAATAACACCTGATGGAATTGTAGAAGCAATCGGATTTTCTCTGCTCCATGTGGTAGAATCTTCAGTTAATCGCAGAGACGAGCGATTATTGTTAACTACAATCTCGATTGTTGTTTTAGTCTTATCCGCTGTACTATAAGTTGATCGTTGATTGAGTGGAGTGACATTTGATAGCCATTCTTCGACGGTTTGCGTAGTCTTTATAGTGTTGTTGTTTTTGCGTTTGGTTGTAACGGTCTCCGGATTGTATGATGTTGAATGTCCGTCATTAGGGGCGATTGAGGACGTAGGATTGTTGTCTTCAAAACCACCATTTTCTTCCGTCGTCAAGTAAACTTCGCGATTGATTGTTGCTGTTGACACAGTTGCCTTGGACCTCGTTGTTTCGAGGAATTTAGTTGCTTTGTTGGTTGATGGTGATAAAGCGCTAAACGTAGAGCTGTGAAAAGTGGGTTGAGTTGTTTTTCGATTTAACTTGTCGGTTATCGAAGCATGAGAACCGGTTGCCGCAGTTTCAGTGTTCTTGAACATGATGCTTGTAGAAATGGACGGCGTACTATTTACAAAATTTGTTTTCGCTTGCCTGTCATTAGGCTGGGAGTGTGACGGTTTTTGAGTAGACGTAACTTCTACACGTATACTTGATGATGTTGGTATTGAGTTTGTCTGAGAACCTTTAAAACGATTATCAGTTGGATGTCCAGCGTCTTCTGTTATTGCAGCATTCGGTTGTTTGACTGAGTTATCAACAGGAATTTCTTCAAAGACTTCTGTTGTTTTTGTCAGTGTCGTCGAAGCAATTTCGATCTCTTCACGTGGTGAAACTTGAGGAGGTTGTGTTTGACCAAACTTGCTGATATTGTTATTAATGACATCAGTGACAGTTGCTTCAGTTCTCGTTGTTTTAAGCAAAAGATCGATTGTTGAAGTTGGTGTGACGGTCGTTTCTTCAGTAGACGAAACGGCTTTAGAAGTGGTCGTATTAATGTGGAATTCAGCTAACGGTATTTCAGATGCTTTGTAATCATTCGGTTGTTGTTGTTTTAACGTTGTATCTAGTGCTGAATTTTGAGTGGAATCTAATGGGCTCAAGGTCGAGAATAACGTTGCTTTTTCAGGTCGAGTGTTCGTCAAAGTTGTCGGTTGTTCAACATTTTGTATTTTTTGGAAGGCTTGTGTAGTAATCCCGTTAAGCTTGTGAGTAGAATTTGCGTTCGATGTCGAAATTTTCGGGAATATGGTAGTGCTTAGATTCTCTACTTGTGACATTTTGGTAGTAGAATGTATTGTCGGTTGCACAATTGGTTTCAATGTCGTCAAAAGAACTTGTTTTTGACTTTGTGCGACAATTGTTTCATCCCATTTGCCTGTTTTCGCAAAGATCTGTGTTGAAGTTGTACTGGGGAAATCTGCTGGCGCTTTCCGACTCGTCGTTTCGTTGTAACTTTTATTCCACATGTCTGGAGTTGTTGTTTGAAGTTCGTTGGTAGAATGAGTGTTTCTGGACACGTCAGATGTATCTTGTTCATTTCTCCGATCCCCGTCATTTTTGGGTTTTAAAAGGTCGGGTACCGTTGTTGTATAAGAAGCCATCGACGAGAATTTGTTATTTTCGTGGGATTGAATTCTAGTTGTCCACTTCTCTTCATTGTTGATAGTAAAAGTAGACAAATCATCAAATTCGTTCGTAAAATTCATGCTGGACACAGTTGAAGTTGAAAGCAACGCTTCGAGGTCCTGTTCCTTGACCTCAATTGGAGTGCTCGTTAAAATTCCATCTTCCGTTATTGGATTCGTGAATTCAGAGGTATTTAGCAATTGGGTTTTAAGTTGATTATCACCAAGAGTTACAACTTTTTGATCATCGGTTGTCATCGGCTGTTGAGTTGTCGTTCTGGTGGTGTTTAGTATGTTTTCTTCAAAACGATCAGTAGAAGAAGTAGTACTTGATCTTCTATTTTCTTTTTGAATGTATGGTTTTGCAATTTCAAGTCCTTCTTCTTGGATCGATACTGTCGATGTCAAAAGTTCGTTGACAGAACGTTCGGTAGCCTCAAAAATAACCTCTGGTTCAGCATCTTTTGGATTGAAAATCCACTCGTCATAAATCGGCACATCGGTTGACGGTTTGATTGGAATCGTTGATGTCGTAGATGATTGTTGAGTGAAAGAGATGAAATGTGATTGCTTTGTGGTAGTTGATACGCGTGTGTTTGAAGGGCTGCTTGTCGAATAAGCAGAAGAATGAACATGATCATCTTGTTTTCTGTCAAGAGCACTTCGTTCATCAGGCTCAATAATCCAATCAGCGTCTTCGTTGACTGTCGTATACATTGAAGCTGTTGTTGATGTTTCTAACGGTCGTTCCAGGCGATTGAATTTAACCGCTGTCGTAATATTAACCATTAAGTGTCTGTTAGTCTCGAACTCTTTTTCACTTTTGTTTGAATGTGGTTTTTCGGCTGATAATCTTTCTGTACCATCTGTTGTCTTCGGATTAATGAACGGTCTTGAAGTTTGGTCGTTAGGTCTCTGCTTCCTCTGCTGGTCGGCCTCATTCTTAATCTTGTTGATTTTTCTACCAATTATTTCCAATCCGGCGAAAAAACTTTCTTCCTGGTTTTTTGGCGAAATAGGTGGGGAAACGTAATGATCAGTGGATTTGGGCGTTGATGTTGAAATGTGTTCGACGTTTAACTTCCCAAATGGTTGTTCGATAATCGTTGTCGGTATTATCCTCGACGTTGTTTGAATTCTGTATTTACCTTTAGCAGTATAGGTGCTCTGAGTTACATCTTCAAAGTTATTTTTTAGTTCATCATCCGGGCTAGCAACTTCTTCGAACGTTCTTTGATTGGGAGTTTCAGTTGTCATTGAGAATATTTGGTTTTTTTCTTCGTTTTCGATGGGGAATGGTCCGTCTTCTTCGGTTTTTGGAGTATTAGGTTCGTTGATACGCCCACGAGTTTTGCCAACCGCTAACTCAAGACCCCATGGTGTTGAAACGTGATGCTTTCGACCAATTATCAATTGACCGCCAGTAAAGTTCTTCCATTCTTTGTACATTCGCAAACGTCCACGAAGTTCGTTAATCGCACTAGAGTTATTTCGTGTAGTTGATTTGTTTTTTCGTTGTTCGTACGATGGCATTGCAACGATTTCCAGACCAGCACAACCTTCTTCTTTCGATTCAACACCCGAAGAACAACAAGAAAAGTTGCCGACTGTGTTCACACACCAAACATCAACATTGGGTTTCGATTTGCACGGATTGGACTCCAAATCACACTCGTTAATGTCTTAAAACGAATTTTAAAATGTTAGTTAAACTGCAAACTGTTAAATTTAAACGGTAATGCAAAAATGTTATACGTGGAAGGAGGACTTGAAACAAACCTTGACATTGACCGACTTTACTGTTCCATTCAAAGCCTAATCGACAACGACATTGGTTTGAAACACAAACGGAATAATTGGGACAACGTTCGTTGCTCTTAGATCCACATGATGGCAATGCGAATTTCAGACCTGAATACATTTGCTTTCTGTATTCCATGGTCATTTTTTGAACGTACCGCCAGAAATTTCAAGTGGTAGAAGTTGGCTTGACGAATTCGATTTTTTCGACAACTCCGTTGACCCTCGAACCAAAACGTAGCCACCAGAACGAGATTTGTTCTGATGATTGACCTTCAATTGATCTATAAAATTTCGAAGTAACACAATAGAGAGCTTGTCGTTACCATTTGCCTCTTCTTGCAAGTGATTTGTGTGATCATTGAAAGAAGACGATTGCTCGAGATTGTTTTCGTTGTTTTGTTGATCATTCGGAACAATGGCTTCAGCTTCGGCCAACGATATGCTTTGTGAAGATCCACCACGTGCTTTGGAATCAGAATTTGCGTCGGCGTCTGCAGCGGGTGCCATTCGTTTTCGGAGAGGTTGTGTGATATCGGTCTTATAAAAGTATTGATCGCGGCATTGGGATAACGATGAATGCTCGTTACAACACAAATAACCGCCAAGCATGTTTACACACCATTCGTTCACACCTTTGCAAACGGTTGGATTTTGACATTCGTTGACATCGACACAACCACTATAGTTGTCAAATTTGTAGCCCTCTGAACACTCACAAACACCGTTTCGGCATATTGCATTTGCTTCGCAACCGTTAGCACAAGATATTCCGTGATCTAAATTCCAAAGTTTCTATTAAACAATCATTTGATTTGTACCTTTCACAGATTTATTAACACAACCACCATTGCCGTCAAATTTGTAGTCTGCGGAGCATTCGCGAACACATCGGTAACTTCCGATTGTATTTTCGCATAACATTCCAGATGCACATTGTGCACTTCCCGTCATACATTCATCGATGTCTGTAAGCGACTAAATAAAACGCGCACCAAAACGACTGTTTACCTTCACATCGTTCAATTGGAAGCCCTACCCCTTCGAATCCCGATGTACAATTGCACATGTGTGTTCCTGGAAGATTAACACAAACTGAATTCAACGGACAGGTGACCATGTTTTCCGCGCATTCATTGACTTCTGTAGGACAATCATTTCATTGAACTCAATGATTAGCTATCTACCTGAACATTCAGTTCCTGATCCTTCATACCCGACCGCACATTCACAGTTATATGCTCCAAATGTGTTTTGACATTGAGCCATTTCGTGACACTTTTTTCCGTTGCACATGTTTGCAGCTAAAAAGTGTCGGAAATAATCGAAAAGATTGTTTTGAACTCACCAGTAAATTCACAGCTTGGACCGTAGAAACCGCCACGATTACAATAGCATTGACTTTGAACGCCGTTGAAAAGACAGGCACCATTTCCCGAACATTTCGCATCACAAGTAGACTCTAGAAAGCAAACTCAGAGTGCTAGTTACCAATTGAAACATACCACAAAATGGAAAGTTTTCATCATTGACAGCGCTGTTTGCATAACAATCGTTCACTCCGTTGCATAGAATGGACAGACCGTGTACATGAATGTCAGAGACATTGTCCGAATGCTGACAGATAACCGTCGAAGTATCGAAATTGATTACGAAGACTGAGCTATTCAGATGACCATTGCCATTATCAAAAAATTTTGTTAGGCCGTTGACTTCAGAAAGCAAGAGGCTAACAAAGAAGAGCTGTATAATGCCGAGCAAACTGATTGGCTCTCTCATTTCTGTGCCCAAACAAGGGGCCTCCAATCAAAAACACCTGAAATCCAAAATTCTCGAAGTATTCATTCCGCGGCAATTCGCACTTTATCAACAAGGTCAAAAGGTATTGGGTTTACAGACGGGTTTGTGGTTGCGCGTTAATGAAATAAGGTCGCTGTTGGATGATGTTAAATCTAATCTCAAAACAAATGTTTCGCAAAATTTCTCAAACGATCAGTGGATTTGTTGATTAGAAAACAATTGTTGGCTTATGAGCTTCAACAGCAGCATTCGCTTCGATGGTAATATACGATCCAATCAATGCATCTACATGACTTCCAGGTAAAAGACAAACGTTTAAGAACACTCGAATTGCTGTCGTAGCTGAATTCTGACGTACAAGGATACTACAGTTGTAAAAAACATTTAACAATTTTGCCGTTTACGACTTTCAGTCCGATGACCTTCTCAAGTCTGCACGGCAATCAAATTTCACGTATGTTCAGGTAAAGGGACTGGTAATGGAAAGCTCAAAGGAAGACGATAAGAATCAAAAAAATCAAATGTGAAAGTGACCAACAGACAATCAAAATTCAGATGTCTTTACTAACAAGGGAAGTGCACGAATTTACGGTGGGATTTCGGAACGAGCGATAGCTCATTCGAAGCGCCTCAAAAAGTTGCTGTTAGAAAGTTGTCTTCGTTTTATCCGAGGGGCACGCTACAGCACGCTAGAACGCTCCAAAGTTTGCGCTAATTTCATTACAATTCACTTTCAGAAATTGAGTCATAGAAAGTGTGCTGCGGTGACCGAGCGGTTAAGCGGCCTACCTGCAGAAGATCTTTTTTGCGGGTTGCGATTTCGAATTCTTCGATTGTGATTTCAAGCGCTTGCATTGGATCTAGCAAAACAACCCCAAAAAAGTCGATTGGAACCCTTGCAGTCACCTAGCGTTCACTCTTTTCCCCTTCTGATTTTCGAATGCAAAACAGGAACCCGCACTTGGCAATCGACGAAATCGAACCCGCGACCCCCAAAAGAAGAGCGCTTTCGCAAGCAGATCGCTTACTCGTTGCGCCACCACCGCACATTTTTTCTTGCCTATTATCTGGAAGACTATAGTTCGGCCTAAATTCAAAGCGTTCTAGCGTGCTGTAGCGTGCCCCTCGGATAAAACGAAGACAACTTTCTAACAGCAACTTTTTGAGGTGCTTCGAATGAGCTATCGCTCGTTCCGAAATCCCACCGTAAATTCGTGCACTTCCCTTGTAAGCAGTGTGAGTATTGGAGTAAGAAACATTCACAAAAACTATTGTAAACAGAATACGCTTATGAAAGTACAATCAACTAGGCCACGAAAACATCTGTTCGACTAAGAGGTCGTGACAAGAAAAAAGATAATTTTAGGTTCGAAATCTTTGAACAATTAGAATCCATTAGATGTCAATTGGAATTGCGAAAAACGAATAGTTTACAGGGTGTCTGTGTCAATGTCCGCCGAAAGGCGTGGTTTAAATTACACGGCAATGATCGTTCAGAATCGAGAGCCTCATGCGTTCGAATTATCAAGTCTGTTAAGTGCCGTTTGGTGCTATGCAACGTTTGTCAACGTAAACTCGCTTGTAATTATTTTGTAACAATAGAACTCAGGAACTGGTGTTTGTTCCTCAATTTCCTGAAGATTTAAGATGTAAATAAATGTCATTGCCCAGAGATTTCTCGTATGCAAGAACACTTCGACCTTCGAGATTCAGCTCCAACATTTCGTCTAAGCAACATATTTGGTTATCAAGTTTGACATTCGAAATGTTTGTTAGTCTTCGTGTCATTAAATGAAACTTTACAGTCGTTTTCTGTGTCAAGGTTACGTTCATATCGATACGTGATATTTTCTTACACAATCAGTTGACGATGCGATTGTTGGTGAAATTGATGTGTTTTGCGCAATCGAGTGCGATGTCCATTCTTAATTTCCGAACGGAGAGTGGTCATCAGTTTAATTTAAACCAAAACTTATGATCAACTAATAAAGAAACTTGGTGTTAAAGTTATTAAAGGAGAACAATACACCTGTTAGGCACTTCATCAAGAGTGATATAAATCGTAAAGTTCACATGTTAATTGGTTTTCAAAGTGCATTGAGTTATTTGTGTGTGCCATATGTTTTATCCGCTCGATTACAAACGACCTATTCAGCCGACAGTATTAATGTTGACGTCAACGAAAGTGAAACTCTCGGTCGTCGATGATTTTGTCCATTTGGCGGACAGTTTTTGGCCTCAAGGCAGAAAAGAGAAAAAGGTTACGCCCAGCAGACAACAAAAGTGTCGTAGCTACGAAGAGATTGGTGACGAGTCTCGTGTTTCCCTCTTTTTCGCGGTGTTATTTCTGCCCACAGAACACGAAATGCAGAGCCAGCAGACGCAAGAGCGTACGAATGAAGAGAGTTCGTTACCATTGAAGTGTGTGCTTTGAAAGAGACATTGCGAAGCGAACGAAAGCGGAGCACTGGCCGCGTTTGGCTGCTTTGGGACTGAAAAAACATCAAAGGAATTTCTATTTTGCCAACCAATGAATGATAACTAACTCGCGGAGTCTCAAACCGTTTCTATTGCAGAGTTATTTTTGTATTCAATTAGTTTGTACGCTTAACCACATTTGTTACCATTGAAGTTCTCGTCCACACAGTTCATTTTCGATTGTGTTTAACGATTCTAAGTGTGCCATCAATTTGTATATTGATCTATTGATTGCATCATCTTTAGAGGTCTAACAATCTTGCCGATTTCAGTCTCTAATGCATTTTATTCGAATATTCTTGAGAACCTGTCTTCTCTGCTCGAAGTGAATCTACGCTTTCGATCGAACACTCTAAACGGCAACTTGTTCTCTGCAAGTTGACGGTTTAAAAGTTGGAATGCGAGTGACTTGCGTAGCATATTGTGCCAAGTCGATTATGAAGTTCACTTGGTCGGCGGTTTTGATTGTCACCGCGCATTCTTCACGTTGATCAGCTCGTCGCTTGACTGCGACACCCTGCACACATCAAACAGCGTAAATGTACGGGAGTTTGTTATTTTGTGAATCGTCTTGTGCTTTTGGTTCATTCGACTTCACATGTTTTTCTTGTCGATCCGAATTCTGACAGAAGATTTGAAAGTAGCTAATCCAGAAGTCTGCTTGAAACTATGTTGTATTTCCGTTTAGATGTCAACCGCGTTGATCCGAAAAATCAAATTAGTCAAACCGAGTGCATCGTATCTTTCAGAAGCCGACAATGAACAAGCAGCTTTTTTCGAAAGAAGCAAGAAACATAACGTAAGCAGTGTATTTCTATCTAATTAGACGGCTTTTGCATTTTATCAACTGAACTTGTAGGGTGAATGTCGCGCTTCCGAATGGCGGTCCGGATCGTGATCTCGAAATACAATACGCGGATGGACGAATCATTGGAAACGGGTCTTTCGGAGTGGTCTACATGGCCAAAATCGTGAACACAAGCGAGAATGTAGCCATCAAAAAAGTGCTTCAAGACAAAAGATTCAAGGTAATTCTTAAGTGAATTGTTTTGATTCACGAAACAGTTTAGAATCGTGAACTTCAAATTATGCGAAAGTTGGATCATCAAAACATCGTGAAGTTGAAATATTTCTTTTACTCGAGCGGAGAGAAGGTAAGCTGTTGATTTTGTTTGTTTGTAAAGTGGACATTTTAGAAAGATGAACTATTCCTCAATCTCATTCTTGAATACATTCCAGAAACCGTGTACCGGGTTTCTCGACATTTTAGTAAACAGAGACAGAATATTCCCATGATTTATGTTAAGGTATTGTTGCTTACTAAGACAATATGATTCTCGAGTTTAGGCGTACATGTATCAAGTTTTTCGAGCTCTTGCCTATATCCATACTCAAGGGTTGCTTACAGAATGTAACAAATTGTGACTGAAGTGTTGATTTAGAATATGTCATCGCGACATTAAACCGCAAAATCTACTCTTGAACTCAAAGACATCTGTGGTGAAATTGTGCGATTTTGGTTCTGCAAAATTGTTAACACCGGGAGAACCAAACGTCAGTTATATTTGCAGTCGGTATTATCGGTAAGGAATATGTTAGAAGGTTGTTAATCTGATTTATTTTAGAGCTCCAGAACTTATTTTTGGGTAAGTGATGATTTTTGCTATTTGATAGCAGGCGTAATACTTCTATTTAAGAGCAACCGATTACACAACGAGTATCGGTAAGCGATTGTTTTGAATATCATCACAGTGATTTGTATTTTCAGACGTTTGGTCTGCTGGAACTGTTCTTGCCGAGCTTCTTCTTGGACAACCGTTCTTCCCGGGTGATTCGGGTGTTGATCAATTGGTCGAGATTATCAAAGTTCTTGGTACTCCAACTCGGGAAGAAATAAACAAAATGAATCCAAATTACACGACTTTTCGATTTCCACTGATCAGACCACGTAAGTTACGAAACCAAATGATCACAATTACATTTGTATGTTCAGATCCATGGTCCAAGATTTTCCGTCCACGTACACCAAACGAAGCCACAGATCTCGTGTCCAAGATTCTTCGCTACACACCCAGCGAACGCCTAACACCACTTCAAGCATGTGCGCACAATTTCTTTGATGAACTTCGTGAACCCGACTGTAAACTTCCCAGCAACACTCCATTACCACCACTTTTCAACTTCACTGAAGCAGAACTTAAGAATGCGGGTACACTTCGCAATACATTAATTCCAAAGAAAAACGGTGAGACGACCGTTGATGCACAAGCGAATCACGAAGCCGAAGCGAATGACTCACAAGTCGAACCGAAGCCAACTGACGATCAAACAGCAGAAGCAACAGCGGAGGCTGCTGAAGTTTAGCTCTTCAAAGATGTAATTATCAATCTAACAAATTTGTTAACATTTTTTCAAAATAACACTATTCAAATACCACAATGTTTATATTCTTAAATTTCTCTCATTCGTACATATTTACTCTGTTCAAACCCAGTTTCAATTCCGTCCTTTCATTCGATCGAACTGTTTCTAATTCATAACTTTCCATTTCATTCTTCTTATTCTATCAGCTTACCCGCTCTGCGGTCTCTTTGTAAGTTGCTTGCTCACGAACTTTCTAAACAGAGAAACCGCTACTGGTAGACGTACACAGCTACCTCTACACTTGTTAACTTCTTACTACGAAAATGTTATACGTTTTTCCATTAGATCAGTATTCCCATAGCTTTCGACAAAGATACTAACTCAACATTATTCTTTTTCAATTGGTCGTCCCGGCGTTTTCAAATCAATTTTCTTAACATCGAATAATCCGGTACAGCTTTAGACACGAACCCCTTAGAGAATGTTATCCTTTCGTTTTATTTACAACAGTTATAAGAATTTTTATGTTTTCTTTTCTGCGCTGTACTCCATTTCATACAGGTAAAATTTTTTGTTTTTGTCAACTACAAATCTTTTATTTGAACGTCAATTGAGCCACAAACGAACACCTTTGCATCCGACTATTTCCATCCAAATTTCGGTTCCCGTCGTGTTTTTGTACAACATTCTTATTTAACACGCTGTACACATAACCGCAACATATTTTTGAATGGCAACGGCATATTTTCATAATTAGTATTCAAATCTTAGGACAATAAAATCATTTTCTTGAAGAAACTCGTATTCAAATTACAATCATTTAATGATGTTTAAACAAGAATTGTGCTTGAACGATCACAATAAATCGAATTCTACCCGTATTTTGTGAGCATTAAAGCGACATTAGTTCCTCATTGAAACTGTCGTTTTCCTTTTTTTCGGTTTATCCGCCAATAAAGAGGCGATCATGAAGCTGTCTGCCGGTTTCTTGGCTTTCAACGTGTTCACCGAGAATAATGGATCTAACTGAACAATAGACGATTGATTGAATGATGCTTCTCAACCTACTGATTCGGAACTTAGATGCTCATCGTGCAAGATTTTGGCAAACTGGTCTTGAGTGCGTTCAATTCGAGCTACAAATGCAATTGACGGTTTACATTGAAATGCTTACCACTCAAAACGTTTATTTGCTTCTTAGCTTTGGAGTGAATGAGCTGAATCTGTCGTAATTGGTATCGCAGTTCAATTATTCCTAAGGTCATAAGTGAGTCCACTTCTTCGTTTCCCGTCTCAATGTCCTGGCCACTTGATTTTATTTTGCGTAAGAGCTGAAAAACTTTAAATTTCAACAAATGAGCAACTTTGTATGCGAAAGATTAATTCTGAATTGATATTTGCATCTAGTTTTGATGTAATAAGTTTACTGTTTCAACTGAAGATACTCTTCAATGACTGCTGATGGTAACAGATGTGCCGGTTTACCGTTCTCACACTCATAACCAATGCATATTGGAATGTTTTCGTTGGTATCAATTTACGAATTTGAATTGCACAGTGAAGACAAGACGTCTGCTCGGCAAAAAGAAACGTTGCGGCACGAAATTCACAATCTTAAGTGACTTTATACTGACAAAACGAATCAGATTCATGATCTGTTTGCTTGCCCACATCAGCGATCTCATTGGAGAAGTTCGTTTTTAATTGGTTTTAGTTTATTTGAAATTAACGTGAAAACAGGACAAAACACAGATTTCGGTATTCATTGTGAGCGAACTAGACAGTAACTGTTCAGTTCGAGACGTTGTGTGCGTGTCTCCGCAAAAATTACAGAGCTAAACGAGCTCAGTCAGAAACCGTGTTTGTACCCCAAAATTATCGCGGACTTATTAATACATGCGACAGAAGGTGGGACGAAACTGGAGACACGAAGGAGTTTGTTGTTGCGCGATTTTGATTGTTTGACTAAATTTTGTGTAAGAAGATTATATGATTTTAGGCCGTAATTAGCGTCGAATATAAACCATTTGATTGGAATTATTCGAACCGCCCGGGACAAGCCGACAGTCGGTTTAGCGAAGCCTTGAATGAACCCTAACTACTTCAACATTCTTTCTTAGTGCGTAAACGTCAACTCCGGTTGGCGTATTTGCGTGTAAATGTCGTAATGTTGAATTCGACCATATTTTGGTCATTAGTAAGTGTAAGCATTGATAATGCAATAAGCAGTCCTTATTTTAGCTTTTGATTGCCTTCGTTCACGGGTGCAATTGCCAAATGCCATGTTGTCGTTATCTTATGGCGCCATCTACGATTTACGTTCAAATGAATCCCAGTCATTACGGATTAGCACCTGCTGAACATCCGTCAACAACAGCAACTCCACCGTAAGTGACAAGTTTTCGTGCTTAAAAGAACGTTATTCAAAGTCAAAATGCCTTTAGAGTTGATCATTCGCAAATTTTTGCTAACCATCTTCAATGGGTAATTATGACTGACAAACCGTGGACTCAGGGCTCTTCGGACATCTACTATGCAGTCAACTCTCTTCCTACTGCCGAGCAACAATCCAATCAACCGGCTTCTGATCCACATCAACCGACGCTTTATTTCATGCCCAATTGGTGGAGTAAAATACAACAAACAGTTGGAATAAACAACACATCATTATCCATTCAATTACCCAAACCGTTATTTCCTTCGGAGAATCCGGCGTTTCAAATGACGCATCACAGTTATCCGCCGTTTAGTCCTGCCGCTGATCATATTGACGCCGCCAGTCAGGAATCGCAACAACCAGCTGCAACTATTACGGTATTAAACGAACAACCGGATTTGTTGATTCAAAATGCAAAGGACGCTCAAAATCTGTTACTCGAGATCCAACGCCAACTGCAGCGTATCAATTCACTACCTTCGATGCCTGAAGCTTCAAAATCCAATTCTGTAGAGGCGATTCTTTCTACTTCAACTGTTTTACCAGAAACTTCGAAAGAAACAAATCAGCAACTATTGCCAACTGTCGCTTTGTCTTCGAACAACACATCAGAGAATTCAAAGGTTGTTGCCCACTCGTCAACCGTTGAAACGAGAAACACCTCGTCGACTGAAATTGCAGTTACGACGAGCACTTCAAAACAACCACCAGGACCGGAGATTGATGTTAAAGCAGAAGACGATAACAATGACGACGATTTAGCGGAAGAATCACTAAACAGATCGATCCCAAGTGTAATCGAAGAGGATGAAAACGTTGGTGGTCGACGACCAGCGGCCAAGTTGAGTCGTAAACACAAATTCGACACATCAAACGTCAAATCCCATAATCTTTCACGCGGTAAGACACAACATACGAAATGATTCAACAAGAAGCATTTTCAGGGTATGAACAATCGCCGTTTGTTCTCATTTCTCTGATTTCAATTTTAACTCTCCACTTTTAGTCGCTTAAACTCTTTTCATTGTTTGTGAGAAACTAAATTACTATGAAACCTTTTAATAAACCCCAATGTTTATACCCAAAACTTTCAAATTGAAATACGCGGAAATAAACGAACTCACAGCAATCAAATCGTCCGCTTCCAAACCCTTGACTGTGTTGGAAATCGTTGCCTGATGACATTTCTGAGCAATTAACTGAAACAACCGAACTACCGGAACGTTTTGTATTGTTACCTTTAAAGCGGGATAGAGGGGATGATTTCGAATAAGTTCTGTGGATTTGGTGTTAGCTTCCGGCGTATGTTCATCAACAAATTGATCCTGTTGAATGGGCACAGTATCATCTTCAACGTCGTCAATGAATTTGTCGTCCGAACATCGCATTCGAAGTTTAGTTGACGAACAAGGTACCTGTGCATTCGACTTTTCATCACTTCGCTTAAGGATCGCGTCGACGAAAAACATCAAAAAATCAGAGGCGAGCAAGACACGCGTCCAATCAAACTGATTACGATTCGAGCTAATAATTCCTGAATCGGGTGGTAAAAGGCGTTAAGGGGCGCTTATCAAAGGTCGTAAAATTTTGGCCACTTCTCATCGACTTAAGAACTTGAGTTAAATCAAAAATATATTTCGAATCGCACCACAAACAAACGTATCGATTGTCTGCTAATTGGAGCATTCAAAGAAACGACTATAACGGTTACTACGCTTGACCTCCCATTTCTCGATGTCACGCTTGAGCACAATCGGTTCGAGGGAAACAAGTAGCGTCGAAATGATTAGCGGATTTCGCTCCGGTCATCTTGAGAAGTGTTTTGATGCGTTCAACGAACGCAAATCGAATACCCGCAATAATCGGGCAATAGGTAAAATACAACGCGTCGAAGCGTGTCGTTAACGCATATATTCAGTAGGTCAAAGTGATAAAATTTTTCGGCAAACATTGAACCGAAGGGTCAGTATAACGAACGCTGCTTAAGTGCCAATTAAACGCGCGGTTCTTACTTTGTGCCGATAACTAAAAGTCAACTTGGATCGAGCAATATATCATTTATTCACGTATTTCAATAAAAGCGCCATTCCGCAAAGATCATCGTACTTACAAGGAGTGCTTGTCATCGATCCCCGCTGTAATTTGACGTCGTTGGTATCAATCGACGCGTCTCGATGAGCTGAGCATTACTGTATTAGTTATTTTTGCTCAATCGTAGAACTGGCCAAGTTATTGGCCAAAAACCAAAAATAAAAAAATCGCTAAAATCGTACTATCGATCATGCTGATTATCGTGGTGAAAACCGTTTCTTTTTATCGCGCTTCATTCTGGAGATATTGGCCGTTTTATTTGGCCTCAATTTTTTTTGAGTTATGGTCCGGTCGTTTTCAATTGAAAGTGTGAGCAGCGGTGGCCGAGTGGTTAGTGGTTAGCGACTCCAATTGGGTCGTTTGTTCGACTCTCTCTGCGGTCGCTATTATCTTTTGTTTGGTTTTTACAAAACACGGTTTCTCTTCAAAAAAAACTCACAACAGAAATTCGTTTCAATCAAAAATTTCCCTTGAAAATCAAGGGCTCGAAACAAGGGAAAATCGGGTTTCACAGGGGGGAGTACGTGCAAAAATTTCAGAATTGAAAATTCACTTTTCATCAACAAAAAAGTGAAGGAATTTGTTTAATTCTTTAAAAATTTTTGTTTTAGTATTTAATGTCAAGTAAATTAAGTGTATTTTTTAAAAAATAGCTACCAATGTACGTGGTAGTCGACAAAGAAATGGCGAAAACACAGGTTCTGTTCGCAATAGCTGCAGATAAGAAGTGATGAAGATTCGCAGTTTTCGCGATCGCATGTCAAATTGCCGTTAAAACAGTATTGAACAGGGTGTTGAAATTGTTCCGTCGCTTCGCCGTCATCGTAGCCTGCTTGTCTCCACGAGTGTCGGCGGAAATCGTAAAATCGCGGAGCAGAAAACTGATTATGAGTTAGTGACATCAGTTTGATTGCGTTGTCGCGTTGATACATCATCGTTTCGGTGTTGAACAGAATCGCATGGTCGTGGATTTTTGCGGACAAAATTCTTCCACATTCGGAAAAAGAAGACGTCTAGAGGCTGCGCCAAGTAGGTGACGTGCTTCGGAATTATTCGAATGTTGATTCGGCGATCTCCAGGTCGAACGGAGTTGACCGCGTCTTCATTACGAAAGCCAACCCACGAATCCAAAATAAAGATTGCGTTGTTTGGCATGAACGGGAACGCGCATTCATCCAAGAACTTCTTCATTGTTTCTAGATTCATGATGGAACTTCGCCCCGAAGCCACGACCATGTTGCGGCAATCATTTTCTGGCTGCAAAAAGATGGTTAGGTCATAAGAAACGAGTGGACTTACCCGTTGCGCAAAGTGTCTAACGTTCGGACCGAAAACACCATTTGGCTCTTTCAATTGCATAAACAGTCGCGGGTGAAGTGTTCCGTCCATTGAGACCAACGGCACAACGGTAAAGGAATGGGTCATCGCACTGGTTGAACTTGTGCGTCCATACACTTGTCGTTGCCCACGATCGGCGAGTCCACGTCCCGAATGAAATTCCAACTGACATCCGCAGTGGTCGGCATTGAAGACAGAACTCGCAGGAATACGAAGACGTTGAACTTCTTCCCGAATTTGGGCGACGAAATTTTGAGCGGTTGCCGAGTGCTGTTCTTCGGTGTTTTGCGACGCGCGAGTCACAAATTTTGTAATTTTCCTGTCTACGATTCCAAAACGTCGTTTGAAACGGTCGCACCACGAACGAGATGCTCTGAACGTAATTGGTTCCATCAACTCGTCGTTTGATTTCGCAGCAAAACGGCGCAAATCGTGCGATCGGATGACTTTATGATCGTTTTTAGCCTCCTGGTACTTTGCGTATGTCGCTGTTTCAATTTCGAGTAGAGCTCGTCTTCGCGTTTCTAATTCCGTTTCATTTCGCAACCATTGAGTTTTGAATCTGAAAGACTCATAAAATGAAGTAATTGCACATAACTTACATTTTGAAACGCCTCCAGGCCGTTTCGCTGTCGAGAAATCGATAGCGACGTTGAACAGCCGACTTGGATCGATAGCTTGCAACATTTGCAGGAACAGGGTGATTGCCCTCAACTTTGCAGTAGAAACGAACGGCTGCCTTCATTTGATCGATTGTAATTTCACGACCGCCGATAGTGTAATGATGTGCGAGCGGTTCAGAAACCTCTTCTTCATCGGATCCATCACGAAACTCCAAATCCACTGTCGCTCCACTATCTTCGTCATCCGAACCCGGCGAGCCCAAATACTCATCTTCTTCAACGTCCATTTTCATCGGCGCCAGCGACTGTCTCGATCAAACTTGCAAGTCGGGAAGCAAGTCGACGTTCCATACGATTAGCATTGCGAGTCGATACATCAAATGGAGTTTGAAACTTCTCAACCAAAAGTCGAACAACCACATTTGCGTCGATCATTTTTGTCGAATGTGTCGAAAATGAGAGTTTCGATTTTGAAGCACGAAGGACCGTGGTAACAACTCTCCATCGGTGCAATTTTGTTGTAAATGAAAAAAAGTAAACGCAAAAATCTTGTTAGCTTGCACAACAACATTTCCTCCCTTTACACCGCCTTGCTCCCTTACTTACACTGCTTCTTAACCACTCGGCCACCGCTGCTCACACTTTCAATTGAAAACGACCGGACCATAACTCAAAAAAAATTAAGGCCAAATAAAACGGCCAATATCTCCAGAATGAAGCGCGATAAAAAGAAACGGTTTTCACCACGATAATCAGCATGATCGATAGTACGATTTTAGCGATTTTTTTATTTTTGGTTTTTGGCCAATAACTTGGCCAGTTCTACGATTGAGCAAAAATAACTAATACAGTAATGCTCAGCTCATCGAGACGCGTCGATTGATACCAACGACGTCAAATTACAGCGGGGATCGATGACAAGCACTCCTTGTTAGAGTGAACCCAACGGTTTCTAGCACCGCGTTATGTTGTTATTTGGTCTCTTTGACAATTAGAAAGTTTATTTATTAGTGGAGACGATAATTGAAAAGGAACGATAAGATCAACGATGTGCTTGAGCTTCTTCGTTGCTCATATCCGACGATTGTGAGAACATGCTGTTGAAACAATGCGAACTTTTGCGCAAATAACGAATCTGAAATTGCTTTATTGGACTTGTGAAACGTTTGGTTTGTTACTTGTTGATAGTAGCCGTCTCTGATGTTTGTAAACATCGGCTCAATAAGTTGGCTCCAAGCTTCAATAGTCTCAGAAGGCGAATGACTGGCAGCATCTAACAACACACATTCGTGAGTTAATGAGCTTGCCAGCACGGCAAAATAATCGGCCTTGAAGCCCGAACCCCTCAGGGAAACTTGTTGAATACCATATTGAATGGAGATTTCTTTGATCTAAAAGTTTACTTAGTTTATTCATGAGCTGCAAACTAACCTTTTCTAAAGATTGAAGATTCTGAAGAACGAGCATAAAATAGCTGCGCAATGAATTCACAAATTCTGAGTATTGTTCAGCCGAGAGATTGCTGATGAAATGAGCAAAGTTGTCGCGTTTACTCGCCCGGTTTACCACTCTTCCAACAATGTCGCCTTTCGCATTTTCGATACAAAAATTGATTATTGTCTACAAGCGAAGAGTATTGAAGACATTGAACATGCGGATTTACCTGTGCTGAATTGGAGATTCCAATTTGTTGGGACTTGCGATTGTTTCGTCCGGAAGTGTTCTTTTCACTTGTCTTCTAGAATCTGTTCATGTTAATATTCAAACAGAGATTCGTTACCTTCTCCGATAATAAACGTTTAGGATTGGAATTAGCTGGAATAGAGCCAGCCGATGCCGTGAGACTCAACGAGTCGCCCAAACCTTTCATGTCGAGAGCGCCGTCGTCTGATGTCGTAGAATCTGTGCGATTGGGAAGAACTCTATTTTTCACACTGGAATCGAAAGAACCACTGAATATTGTACGTGTGTTATTGGAATGAAGAGCGAGGCGTGAAGTATCATTTCCCATTGCATTCTGAAGACAGACTGTTACGTGAATGCCGAAGTAAAATGGTCTATTGAACAAAGAAAATTGCAGGAAATCAGGGCACGCAACCGAATTTTTATTGTCAGCTTTCTCTTGGTCAACACGAACATTCGATTTGCGTAATGAATGAAAGGACGTTAAGACGTAAATGCGCGATTTCGAAAGGTTACGAGTTAAAAATACCATTTTGCTTGATGTTATATCGTTTGCTGTCACTTTGCGTGTTCTCGAACGAATAGGCCAACACTTGAATGTTACAAGCAAAACCTCCCATTAGTTAGATTCGAAAGCTTATTAGAACTCAAAAAAGACCCAATTAAAATACTCGACGACTTACAGTTTCATGAAGACATTGTTGTTGGAAGTTCGATCTTCTTGTGGAAGCGGTCAAAAATTGCGGCGATTGGCGATCCGATGAACTTGCTGAAACGCTCGTGACCGTTGGTTCTTTCGGAAGCTCGCGGGTTGATAGTTTTCTTTCTGGTCGATTAACCGAATCTGAAAAGTTGTAAGAATTAGAAGGCACAGTGAGCCACAGCAAGCTGACGCAAAAGGCTGCTAGAACGAATGTACAACTAAACGGCCGTGGGAAAACGTTCGAGTTTGCGCGACCCTTTCTTGAAATCTAATAGGAAAAAGTTGGACACGTGACGAAACCATTCCTAATAAACGAAGGGAACGAGCAGTTTGAAACCAGTGAACAGAATTCGTTTCATTGCTAGGAATCAGACTGAACAACGTGCTTTCTTCACGTATCGAAGTTTATGGTTAAATGTCCTAACAAATCATATATTTTCGTTAAACAACAAACTCGCTAAAAGTTGGAAACGTGTTGTACTTCGTTGAAGTTCCTTGTCTACTTCAAAATTTTTTGCATTTCCGATTGTCACTTTTCTCGATTTATCAAAATGACTTCTAATATGCACGAACACCAAAAATCAACTTACTGTTTGTTACGTAGTGCTGAGTAGTCGAGTGATCGACAGTTAAACTGCGTTGTGGTGTTTTGCGGTTGTACGGGAAGGTAACCAACGATTCTATTTTCAAGAGTCCATTGTTTTCCATTGGTAGAGAGGGATTTTGACGGAAATATTCTTGAGCTGAAATCTTCATCGGCACGTTTGGGAGAATTCGTTGACCTAAAGGTAAACATGTGGAAATTTTATTAGCTAACAGAATGTTACCGGGCATTATCGAATTAGTGATGTGATGTTTGTTTATTGTACTTATCAGCAGTCAACAGTTTTTGTAGGTTGCAGCTGCAAATGCTCTATTCGATTGTATTCTTTGCAAGAAGCCGAGATGAACTGCACGTTTTCAAAAATGAAAAGGCTTAGAGATTAGATCTTAGGGTAACATCCGTTCGATGCTTTGAATTGTACGAACCGGAAGAACATGAAAAAGAACAGTAGAACCATAACATCAATTCATTCAAATACGCGACCGTTACTCAAACGACCCGGAAAGATAGGAGTTCATTCAACGATTGTGGATATGAGACATTTAAATGCTAAACAAAATTTGAATAAAATATGAAGGTGTTTTCCATAGTCATTAGTTCGTATCAAAAGCGGATTATCAAATCATATCATATCGACAGACGACTCAACATCATTCGATGCTAATCCGTCGCTAACACGAAACCTACCAACTTCACTGGTATATCGCATTCAACTTCCGTATTGGAAGCACATTGACTTCCATTTCATGGCTGTCAGACAAGGAAAACCGTCCCCCATTAATCAACCAATTCGACATACATTTCTACTTAAAATTCCATGTTTGTTGCTTTGCATCAACTGCACTTTAATCATTCGAAGGTCGTGAAAAAAGAATACGAAGATACTTCTTGCTAAGTTAACAAAAAGCGAAAAACTAGAAATCTACGGCTCAATAACTTCGATGAAACAATCACCCAAATCAACTCGGCATACTTCCTCTACGTCCGCTGGAAACCCGAGAATTAAAAGAACACCCATAGAGTTAAGGCTCAAAGATCGTTTTCATTAAATTTCGGTTCGGCAAGCAGAAACCGAGTATTGTAGTCGAAACAACGACTAGTAATGGCCACAGGACTTTATAATATAGCATGAAACATAATGACCGTTGAAGGAAAACAACCAATGCGCAACGACAAATAATAACTTCCTTTGTTTGAGATACATTTCCATGGAGTCAAAAATTAGTTGGTCGTCGATTCAATGTTTTAAGGAAATATGACTTTGGATTGGCTTTCGTTTCCAATCATTAAAAGGACAATACGTGGGCAATCAAATTACTGACGCATATTTCTTATTCACAAATAATGATCGTCATAAAGAATTGGAAATAGCTTGTCAGGCCTCAATAGTTCAAATAAGTTTACCTAAAATCAATTTGCGGACCTTCAAATGTCAATAAACAAATTTCAAGTGTTGACATGGAATTCACAAAGTGTGGACATTAAATACGCAGACCAACAGTCACGATTCTTTTCAAGTAATAGCCGGTTTCGAAATGGTTCCACTCGTGTTAAAAATTGCCATTTCTGGTCGTTTATTTGGACCACAAGTTATTGGAACGAGAGTACCGCTTATTATTTATGAATTTGTCTGACCATTGTGCACATCCGTCGACTTTGCAACGGAAGTTATTCGACGGCAACTCGAACTCTGACCCTCGATTTCCGAAGCTCTAAACGGAAATTTGCACGTACGATCTGAAACCCAGTTAATTCATGTATAAGCAAAATACCGAAATCGTCATCGTGGACCACTTGAAACGTTTACTCTCGACGCAAATTCAAGCAATTAGTTCCAAACAACGCACATTCTTAAACAAATAAGTCAATATGAATACGAAGCTTATTAAAGCAGAGCACATGAATTATTCAGGCCGTTACTTCTCCATATAAGCTGTTATTGTGCCAAAAAATGCCAACTAAGAGCTCGAAACAAATTTGATTGAAATCACTTTTACGCATCAAATTGAAGGTGGTAGTATCAAAAAATACTATCGTTCTGTTTATGTAGTTTGTTCCATTACAAGAATAGTCATCCGGCTGAGTGCAAAGCTTTCTGAGGGTTTAGAATCCGTTTGTAGGTCGACAAACTAAAACAAACTGAACAAGCAGGAGATACGGGCGTTGAACTAATTCGCAAAAACAATTTGCATTTTATAACACGAAGTAATTGCCGAGCATTGCTTAATTAAAAGCTTGATAGGAGCAATTCACATTTTCTTGCATTCTAAACAATCGAACTTCCATGCTGCAATCTCTGGAGTTCAAGGCGCCTACAAGTGAATTATTAGATCAAGGACTTTTGTTGATGGAAACAGTTTTTTTATCAAAATTGTTGGTTTTTATCGTAAACAAAGTTTTCGGAACTTTAAAGATTTCGTGAGGTTTCTGTCGAGAAAAGCGAATAAAAAGTTTGATTATTTGGAAACATGAAACAACCTTTTAGTTTACACGTCTCCATTCATGTCACCTACGCCAAAGTCATGAGTCTGTTTCTCGCTGCGTTTAAACAAGAAAAACGGAGAGTGTGCTTGAATGCGCAACTGGCGACTGATTGTTGTTTTACCTCCGAATTTTTGTTGCAACATTTGCGGGTCGTTTTTTGCGGAGCTCATAGCGAGTATTCGCAATTGGGTTGCAGTTTCTCGGAGGAATAAATTTGTGCGTTTTGCAATTTCGGCGCCCTTCGATTTGCATTTGTTCGCTGGGTTCTTTGTGTTTAATGTCAACGTACATCCGGTTCCCCAGTTAAGAGTCTGTGTTCCTCATCGCCGTCGACCGTGTGTTGTTTTTTCGTTTTCCGAGTGCATTTTCTGCGCATCAGCTATTTTTTCGTCAAAATTTGGTGAGCACGCGGCGCCTTCGATTAACATAAGGAACCTGGAGCTCTTGATCAAAAGCCTACGATTTGACTTTTCAATTGGTGCACGAGTTCAGAACGCGTTTCTTATCGCCTTCCCAGTCGTTTGCTTCGAATGTCCGATTGACGTTATTGTTTAAATGAATCGGATGGTGAAAAGCGATTTCTACGTAACTTGGCGCGTTCGTGATCTCTTTGCATTTAAGGCCAACAACACGACTCTGTTCGGAGTTGTTGATTGTCCGAAATGCAATAAATGTTTTCCTTCGTGGCTTCTTGCCTTCGGGCCCAATGTCTCATCGTTTCATGGAAAAGAAAAGCGGATGTTGTGAAGCAACTGAAAGCGAATCATCACAATATGCGGACGATAAAATTTCTTTTTCGAACATCTTTCGTTTATTACAATTTCATCTACGACCTACTTCAACGTGTGCTCGAATTTGGATTCTGAAAAACGGGAAAGAAAACTTGAATTTCAGTTTTTGTTTAGTTGCATTAAACAGAGCTAATTGAACACAACTACATTTTCAATGTATCTTTTCTTAATCCAACTTACGATATCTGTGCCCGAAGAAAATTGTCGAATATGGGCGGTCAGCCCTCTTATTGTGTTCACCATCACCGTCCAAAGTTGTTGGCTTTTAAAACCCGAAATGCACCCAGGAATCGCGCTCGCTTTCAACAATCCGTTCGTGTGTGGTGACTGAACGAAGTCCCTTCTTCTCTTTTCCTTTCTAGGAGTGGCAATTTCTTCGTGAGTCAGGACGCTTGTCTGCTAACTACGTTCTCATTCAGAACCGGATTGTCCAATACATTGTGCCGGAACGTCAATGCCCCAAGAGAGTCCTATTAAAAAGGAAAACAATGGGAACTTGAGGCGGCGTAAACCGTCCGACTTTGTGTGTTCAATTTTGCGCTCATCCGCCCGCTCTCACGTTAGGAGTTTAATCGGTGGATTAGTTGATGGACGCTCTCATGTTATATCTCTTCATGTTGTCCTTAGGAATCTAATCCACGACCAAAAAACCTTTTGGTTGATATGCGGTCATTAGCCCACTTTCTTCTAATGACCAATTTCCCAATTACCGTTCAAGTTATCCAATTTATTTTCTCTATCTCCTCAATTACAACCGATCGTTTCTGAGCAAATAATTTCGCTTCCTATGAGAGACAATCGTCGCACGGACTGACTATGGACCGAGAACCGGCGACTGATGAAAAATCCGGCGGGATGAATTGAACGCGTCTGAGATCGTGTTTATTTTCATAAGTCAAAAAAGAAACGAGCAAGCCAGCCAAGTGCGAGAGGACAAAGCGAAAAACGTCGGTTCGATGTCTCCGAAGCTCTCTCTCGGATCATGTGGCGAAGAAGAAGATACCGATATAAACGTTTCTGTTCGCGTTTTCGAGAATTCCTTCTTCGGCAATTTCGCTGCTCATCCGTTTCGTTCGGGTCGCGGCCGTTTCCCTCCGACCGACAACACTCGATTAGCGGCAGAGTCGCGCAGCACCCTCGCTTCTCTTTCTCTACGTGCGTTTACAGTCGCGTTCGCTCATGTCGTTTGCGGAGTGTGTGCCAAAAAACTGGTCGACTCGTTGATCTTTCCGTTGCTTTCAGTTTCGATCCGCTTTGTTGTTGCTTGATTAATTTCGTCTATCAGCGGTTTTGTTCTCCGGCAATGTCATTGCTGATGACGCCAACCGATCATTATCCTGCGAATCATGAAAACTCACCGGTAAGTGACATTTTTACCGAACATTTATGAGTTTGTTTTCAGACACAAGCAACAATGGCCTATAACGGATCTTATGCTTCCATGTATGCTCAAAATAATCAGTGGCAACAATTCGGACGTTCGCCAACTTCAATGGGTAGTAATAGCAGTCCGTCGCCAATGAATCCAATGAATCCGAGTTCTTCATTAAATGCTCCGGCTGTTCCATCTCCGCTTTTACATTCAACGAATGGAATGACACCTGCGGCTTCCGTTTCTAATATCCCCGGCTCTCATGGCAATATGCTCAATTCACAGCCATCATCAATTGATCCGCCAATGCTGAGGTCTCCATTTGAAGAAGATATTTATGCTCGACCGCATTCTCGACAACAAATGCCTCCACCAGGACCATCTCAACCATCGCAATTTGAACTTATGAAAATGCAACGAATGGCGTACTATAAGCCAATGGACATGAACGTTCGAGCACGTTGTCCATTTGCATTCAACACAGTAGCCAGCGGAAGTTTCAACTACAATTATCCTCCTAAAGTTCTGCCCTTTTTGAGGCGAACACCATACGATAAGTTTGCTCATTTCATGGAACGTCCGATGCCCGTTCCAATGCCGCCTCAAACAACAAGCGCTCCAGCATCGACATCAACCAACAAACGCGCAAAGAAAAAGAAATCGGAACCTCAAGTACACCCGGCTGCAGTTCCCATTCCTTCAACCGCAATTGAGCATGATCTACAAAAGCAAGCGATGGTTATGAACGGAATGATGTCTCATCCAAATACTCCCTACAATTGTGTTCCACATGATCTTGGAACAGGTGGTCCCACTCCCGACGGAACGAACGATTTGAGTCAATGCAATTCACCAACTTTCAATAACTTGAAAGGTTTGTACTACAAAAAGATTGCTATAATCAATGGCTTCAGGTCGTCCAACGAGTACCGACAATTTTTCGTCGTTTCCACCCAACACTTTTGCTCGACCGTTGAAACTGATGTACAATGACAAATTTGCAGTGAATGTTGACTGCCTCAGTTGTAGAAAGCTAATTACGGTAAACAAAACTCTATTTCCATTTTTTGATGTTCAAAATTTAGAGCGACAAACGTGGAATTCGATGTACGGCATTAGGTCAAGGCTGTGGCTATGGTTATCATCCGGTAAGTGGGAAGCTTATTTAGAATCTGTTTTTACCGTTACTTTTCAGGAGTGTGCCGGTTTGAGTCCCGAATCTTTTGTTATGTTTCTAAGAGATCCACGATGTGAGTGGGTTTGTCAAAACTGCAAACAACAACGTCCAATTCTTATGCACAGTTGAAGCAAGTGCCAAATTTTATTGATTAAAAGTTACTATCATTTACATCTAACAAAATGTTATCCATTTCATTCAATTCACGTTTTTACTGCTGCCATAAGTAGCTTTACATTTTTGATGATCTTCATTTGTTTGTATTTTTTCAGTATTTTGTGGGTCTTTCTCTTTTATGTTACAAGATTTTTATCTAGCCAATTTTTGCCTTAAGATTAAAATACTCTCAAAGACTTGTAACATTTTTCGGTTCATCGTCCACATAATAACGATTGTCGGGTTTGTACATAAAAAGCTATGACATAAACAAGAAGATTGAAGAAACTAAGGACTTCTTCTACTAAAAGTTGTATATGATCTGAAATAAATTCAGTTTGTTTACGTGTTCCGAAGATACGAGTTCTGGTCAAAACTGTTTACTATGCGAAAACATGGAAATTGAGATCGAAATGTTACGAGATTGTTTAAATTTTTTGACTATGCCCAAGCGGAGATCACAAATAAGAAGTTTGAAATCGACGGCGTAATTGAAATGAAACTATCACTCCTTGGCATTAATGACAAGTTGTTTTTGTTTCGGATCGTCAAAACGACCAACACTCTGCACAGAGTTTAGCATCAGGAAGCCGAAAATGAAGACCATGGCAAGGATAAGACTGACAATAATTCCCATCAACGATGCGGCACTAAACACACCAACACAATCTTGTGTGCGTAACGTAAATCGAACATGGCCGGTTTCCTCGTCCACTAAGTAGTTTGACGGTTGAATCTGAAAATAAGCATTGACAATGATTAATTAAACCGATTCTACCTGAAAGTTTTCGAATGCCAATCCAATCTCGTAGTCGTCGTCGTTTGTGCTAAACACTGCAGTTTTTGTTCGTGAACAACCAAAGTTGTAGTCCCATGGAGCTTCAATGTTCAAATTCTTGACGTTGATTTCATTCGCTTTTTCACGTCCAACGCTCAAATCCTGAAAATGATCATCACGTGTTTTTGTCTCTATTTCAAACCTTATTCAACCAATTCTCGCTGTTTCCATTCACTTGCAGCCCATCAGTTTCAACGGCTACAAGACTCCAACTCGAATCGGAATTGGTTTCAAACGTAAGTCTAAAGAACTTTAGTTTTCCGTAGCATAGTCTCAACTCACTTTGCAGAAATGACTCCATCTACTGTGAACATCGTTTCATCGCGACATTTGGCTTCAACTGGCTTTCCAACTGAGATATCGATATTAAAACTGCAACTAAAATATGATCGATACTAAACTCGCAATTAACCTGAAAGATTGCGGTTTGCCAGGAACAACTTCATCGACGCAGTTAACAGAATCACTAGTGAAAATGAACTTATGATCACCACTACTTCCAATTGTCGCTCCACAACCAAACGGTTCTTCAGATTTTTTGTTGAAGACATAAACGACCACTGTTTCCAAGTACAACAAACAACTTCCCCATTTTGGCTCAGCGTTCTTGGACGTTAGCCCGCCACGATTGAAGGGCGGTAAAACAATGGGAAAGGAGTATGATTTGCCTTGCTGAAGTCGGCGCGATGAACTCTGACTTCGAGAGTTTTGAACTCGTGATCCCGTTTTTGCAGACGGACGTTGTGGTTTTCGTTGCTTTTGTTTTGGTTCTTCCTCTTCCAACTCCTCATCGTTCAATGTCACACGTTTAACTCTAACTCCGTGCTCAACAAAGGCGTTGGAATTAGAAAGGACAAACAATCTGGAATTGGCTGATGGTAGAAAGTTGTCAAGAAACTCGTCCAAGTTTTTATATTCTTCGTAGTAAACGCCATTTTCCGCAGAAATTACATTGGACGGAACCTAAACACAAGGGTTTAAAGAGTAATCGACAGAAAACTCATGACTCACCTCCAAAGTTCCGAAATTTGAAACACGAAGAAAATGCGAATCGACAAACAGTTTCTGTGCAGAAGTTATGTTATCAAGGGAAAAATTCTTAAGAGCCACAATATAAGTCGGTTGCATAGAAGACGCCAAGTGAATGGAATTTTTCAAGACATTTCTTCTGAAAGGGCCAATTGAAACAAAATAAAAAGCGGTCAACTCACGGGTCTTCGTCCACAAGCCGATTGCCATCCGCTGGTTTACGAATCAAGTAGTCGTGGGCTTTGGATTCACAAAAAAGAATCAGAAAAACGGAGATCTGTTTGAACATTTGGTCAGTTCAAAGGAACATAATGGAAATGAAAATCACGAGCAGCTCAACGGATGCCAACTATCTACTCGACTATGCCAAATTCGACAGCATTTTTGGCCAAAAATCGTTAAAATGCCGACTTTCCGCTCGAAAATGCCGTTTCCCGAGGAATACTCGAATGCTCCTTCTCGGCGTCTTTCAATTGGAACGTCTCGTTAAAATCGTACAGACGTGGACATTTTATTGCTGCACGAAAGCATTAGCTTCAAACACATACCTCGTGAAATAAACGATAAAGGAGTTGACTGCCTGTAAATGACGACTCTTATTCTTCGCAAGTTCAAATTGCTTGAAAGTTTGCTCAAAAATCGTTTTCGATAGTTTGGATTGAAAGGTGATCTCCAACAAAATATCAAAACTTGAAGCTCTTAATTTAAAATACGACCGTTTGAAGAGATACTCAGTTGGAAAACGATGGAATGAGTTGGTGTCTGGGATGAACGACCGATGTGTTTCTCGAACGTTTATCGCCGAGTTACGTAATTTCGAGTTTGATTATGGATGATTGTTTACGAATAAGTAGCTAAAGTTTTGATTTCCCGTTGCTTACTTATAAACGTCCAAGAAGTAAGGAACCTCACCACTAAAATTATGAAGAGCAAAGTTACGAACTTGTAAATTGGAGTTTTTAGATTTCAGGAAAACAAACGTAATGACAATTCTTGCGAATACTTTTGATTGCTTTTTCGAATAGGTTTTGAACGAAAATAACTGATATTTTGAGATGATGAAATATTCTTGTGAATATTTGAGTTACAACCTTCTCATTCAATTCAATTTGAAGATCGTCCATTATAAGTAGCGAATTTGGAGGCAAATTGTTTAATGTTTCGATTGTTGGCGCACGTACGTGCAACTGAACACCAAGTTTCTCAATTTGAATAAAATCTTCGTTAAATTAACCTAACAGAACATAATAGACAAAATAGACGGTTCGATTAGCTGATTTCATTGCTCGAGTAGTCTGATTAATCACTCTTCTTTCCTGATCCGGTCGAACCAAACACACAGCAAGTAAAAGGTGCACGAAATTTCAGTTCCTGTTCAGTCACTTGAAACATGACTGCTCTTTAGCAGGCCAAAAACTATAAATAGAAATCATTTCATTGTTTTTTCATTCGCAATGTACTTGACCACAGCAGTTAGGTTGACAACAACAACTGTCACACGTTTTGCCATTCATCCGACCATAAAGACTAAAAACGAATAAAATTATTGGTTTTTAACGAAAATTTTGTCTGATTGGGCAATGCATTTTCTAAAATTGGAACGAAAGAAATTGACTGGTTGATTGGAAATTAAACGAAGTGTCAAATTCGATTTATTAGATCTGCTGTTTCTCGACATTGCTACTCCTGTTTCCTTGACTAACTTCGTCAAAATGGGCCTCACTCGTGAACAAGTGTAACTTCTGCTTCTCAACGAATATCGTCTCCATCACTCGCCGCCACTATCAACTCGGCACATGGAGTGCGAACGACCACTGAGAGGGCAGCATGTCGATGGTTCAGAAAGTTCGACGGTAGACTCGAGGATTTGGCCGGTCAACCACGAACAGAACGCCCGCCAACGGTTCATCCAGCGACGATTCTTGACGCTGTGGCCAATTGACCTGCGCAATCAACTCGCGAATTGGCCACTGGTTGTTCTGCAATGACCGTATGGAGGAAATTGAGACGAGTGGTCAAGCAATTCTTTATGTTTACAATCACTAATGGTTACTCTCGTCTAGGTCTCCGGCATCAACGAGGAGGCCGATTCAACGACGTCAATCATGTCTGCCGGTCCCTGAACTCATTCTTCGCCTCCCGTCATCCCTCATTCTACTCCCGCGAAATCACCCAATTGCCCGAACGGTGGCGGCGAATTATCAACGCACACGGTGACTATTTTTAATGCTCGGTTAACAGATAATAAAGAATTCTAATCTACAACGGAAACCATACTTAGGACAGTAGGCAGCTGAACAGCCAAACTTCGTTCACACACTTCCAACCGACCGGTCAATTTCTTTCATTCTAAATTTAGGTCACCCATGACGCAATCGGAGAAAATTTTCGTTACAAACCAATAATAAAAAAACTGTAAAAGTGAAGCGCTTACGTTGTTGTGCTCGTCCGACATTTTGAGTTGAAGAAGCGGAAAAACTGAAAATAAACGAATGAATACCGAGAATAAATACTGAGAAGACAGGCAAACACAAAATTTGAATGAGAAAACTGTTTTTCTCAACAAAAGCAGGCAAAATATGACGCTTTGACATAATGTCTCATTCGTTGTAAAAGTGATTCAAATATTATTTTTTGTCAAGATTTGGTATTCTTTGCATCTTTTTGACCAGTCTATCCACAAAAATATGCAATTTACAAAGATAAAATTTCATGTGGGAGTCCTTAATGGCAATATTTTTAGTCAATTTATCCATAAAAATCTGCAAAGCACCAGGATGCGCCAGAAATGACTTATATATATTGTTTGAACTAGATGTGTGTTGTAGACTTGATTAAAGTTTTCGAGTTATCAAACCACTTTGACTCCATAAAACGTAATTTTCTGATTCCTTCGGAAAAGCATTAAACGTCGTATCTTAATTTCAGGATTCGCAAACTCGACGTCCTTCACCATTCCGTCTCATAATGAAATAGAAAACCAACTATTCGCCTCCAGTCAAGTATACACTCCTTCTCTTTACTCTTTTTCTTTGGCTGGTGAGGCCTCCGGATGGTTTCAAGAATCGAATGGTTTTGTTTTTTAATCATCTACCAACTGATTTCGTTTAGCGATAACTGTCAAAAGAACAATACGACTGGTGGATGATCATCGAATTTCTCTTCTACACTTCGAATAAATACGGTCGTTGTACAATCACTATGACGTTCTTTCTGTTGTTTAGGTTTGGAGTTCAAACAAAAAAGACAGCTGTAGACAAAGTGAAACGAAGCCACTTTTGGACTTGAAACAGACGGCGAGTGGCAGCAAAACGACCAAAAGAGTCCGATGCCGAAAATTAAAACGGCGCAAAATAATCGTTGAATATTTGGCGCCAACGGTCGTTATTGCGTAGTTTACGCGTACTTTCCCACATAATCTCTTCGCATCCTCTTATGTTCTACTCGGGAACATTTTTCTTTGTGCCACTTCCAAAGAACACGTCAATCTTCGAAGCCAAAAGGATTTCCACTTTTGATTTGTCATGCATTTGGTAATTTTTTCGTTGAAAATTGCGCGAAAATCGTCGAATTCCCGGACATTTTGGCCGCTGCGTGAAATTAAATGGCGGTCCTTTCGAGTGGAACGTTGCTTTCGTTTTGAGGAGTATTCCTACTTCGGAAGGCCAAACGTTCGAAGTGAACAATCAATGACCGTTTGACATTCAAAGTTATCGTATGAAATGGTTATCAGCGAAACAAATCAAATTTACTGCTGTTAGTACAAATTGAGTTTTTCGTGCATTACTTTCCGTTTGTTTGCGCAGTTGCAAACGTGGTTAAGCAATCGTGATTGCACCTTTCATATCATGATCGTTTTTTGGTGGTCATCTTTGCATGTGATCGATCTACGCGCGTTTGATCGGTAACGAAAACTGTCCAACTACTCACTTGTTTTTATCACGTACGCGCTTCAACATGCGTATCTTTTACTTTCTTGCCATATGCCATTTGAGTGCTTCGTCGTAGTTTTGTTCGAACACAAATGGTTAGCAGAGCGCGTACTTTGAACCGCAGATGGGAATCACATGTGTAATAATGATTGCCGAGAACTGTGAATGGAATTGTTTTGATAAGACAAATGACTTCAAGTCATTAGCGCTCGTTAGAACGCGCGTCCGTAGACCTTAGGTTACATGCGCAAGTTGAACTGTTCCCATGTGATCGTCTATTTTCAACATCACCGTAAACCTGTCAGATTCATGAAATTTCTGTTTACGTTTATCATTTGAACCGTTGATTTCATGAGCGGAGCGTGCAACCCACGCGGACGGGTCATTGACGGCACAAGAATAACTACACTTAAGAAGCGTTCGATGGCGGCTGTTTTCAAACCGCAACGTATAAACTTCGATGCCCGTCGTTTGCTATCGCTCAATGATTCCTGTCAGAAACAATGCGACCAAGTAGACAAGCCGACAAAACGGCGAACAGAGTGCTGATCGAGAGTAAACGCCTTCGCAAACGTTCAAACGGCGCGATTGGTCATTCCGAGTGGCTTCGTTTGCAGTCGCGTTATTTGTTTTTTGACGTTCAGAACCTTTTAAACGTGTTGTTTATATTCGGGATTCTTAAACGATTAGATTTAACATACGATATCACATTTGAATGTTGTATTCAGTTGCTTGTTTAGTTTTGCAGCTTAGAATCGTGAAAGACAACTTCTGTTTATGATACGATGGTTATTCTAACGGAAACCCAAATTGCTGCTTCTGAACGGGGACTCTGGATTCCACAATTGGAACGAGATGCTTGCGGCGTTGGTTTCATTACGTCGATCAAGGGAAAGCCTTCGCATAAGGTTGGTATTCCATTCGAGGTACCTAAAATCTTTGATGCATCTTAGATTCTGCAAGAAGGCAAAATCATGCTCGAACGAATGGCTCATCGTGGTGCTTGTTCGTGTGACAACGATTCGGGCGATGGTGCTGGAGTTTTGACTGCAATTCCGGATCAACTCTATCGGGATGAGCTCAAAAAGTAAGTTGCAACGAAACTCTTGGAATTCACATAATCATTGATTGTTGTTGATGGTAGCACTTGAGTGATTTGCATTCTTGACTTTAGTTTCATTTGATTAGTTCGACGATCAAAAATTACTTATTTTAACGTAGATCGCAATCTTGTCGAATGTTTATTTCATCAATCACTTATTCCATCGTTGATTATTACAATTGCGAAATAGTGTGCGCGAATGCATGTCACTTGTTTTGCACTTAAAATGCCCGCGAAAAGATCACAAACATTGGGGTTTGATCGGCAGAAAGAAACCGCTGTTTTGACTACCAAATTAATAAAAATGCAACAATGACTCCGAAATTCTTCAGGACAATTGACATCGAATTGCCACCCGCTGGTCAATATGCTACCGGAATCATGTTCATGGAGAAGGACACGTACAAACTGGCGAAAGGAACAATCACGAATTTGGCTCAAGCTTGTGGATTGCATGTCATCTGTTGGAGAAAATTGAAAGTCTCTTCAGAATGCATTGGCGAAGAAGCACGTAAAACTGAGCCATGTATGCGACAAGTGTTTGTGACCGCATCATACGCTGATACGGATCCTAAACGATTCGAACAAAACGTCTATTTGTTACGCAAACAATGTGTTCATCACGCATCCAAACAACATCTAAAATGCTATGTTGTTTCATTGTCGCCAAGTACTATTGTTTACAAGGTGCAGAATTCAGGCCATTGAGTAGTTTGATGGTTGTGAAATTCAGGGCAAATTCTCTCCGCATCAACTCTATCATTATTACCATGATCTAACCAATCCGGAATTCGTCACACACATTGCTCTTGTACACAGTCGTTTCTCGACGAACACATTCCCGACTTGGAATCGCGCTCAACCGAACAGGTAGACCAAAATGACAACTAGAAAGGCCAACTGATCATACTCTAGAATGTTGGCTCATAACGGTGAAATCAACACTTTGCGCGGAAACATCAATCTTATGCGGGCAAGAGAAGGAGAAATGCACAGTGCGGATTACGGTGACGATCTGAGAAAAATTTATCCGGTTGTCGAAGAAGGACAAACGGATTCGGGATCATTGGACAACGTTCTCGAATTTTTGGTATATGCGGGAAAACGCACGTTGCCAGAAGCAGCAATGACAATGGTTCCTGAAGCGTGGGAAAAGAATGAGGTTGTTATCGGAGCAATTGAGCGATTAATTTCTGTAATTGTAGGAAATGAGTCAAGAAAAACGCTCGTTTTATCGATGGGCAAGTATGGCCATGGAGCCGTGGGATGGACCCGCTCTATTGGCGTTCAGTGATGGACGATACGTGGGTGCAATTTTGGATCGTAACGGATTGCGTCCGGCTCGCTACTACTTGACTTCCGACGATCATTTGTACTTGTCCAGTGAAGTCGGAGTGAATGATATTCCCATTGAAACGATCGTTAAAAAGGTGGGCAAAGGTCTTGATTCACAATTGAACACAAATTCGAGTTTAATCGACTTATTATATGCTTTTCAAGCAAACAAATTGCGAATTAACAGTTTATTGATAAAATTGAAATATGGCACACAATGTTCTCTTCTCTTAAGTCCGCAATCCCGTTGGATGTTCGAACGTTGATCAAAAATTAAAACAAATCCGATTTGTCGACTGAGGAATCAGCACGTTTTCCAAATCTCATTGTTCCAAGAGGTCGTTCAGCTCTTTTCCCGAAGCGCATTGTTCCAAGTGGGCTATCACCACGTTTTCCAAATCGCATTGTACCCAGTGGACCAGAGGATGCACGTTTTCCGAAGCGCATTGTACCTGCAAGAAACTTTTCGATTAGCAGCGGTTCAAAGTTCGCAAGTGTACGAACAAATCACTTGTGTCTCGAGTAAATTTACCTAATGGTGATCGAATATCGTGTGCTCCTTCATTGCTATCACTGCGCTTCTCCAAATACTGTAAAATATAACTGATGTCGTCGTTGGCGCTGAACGCTTTTAACGGCCGACTACTCAACCAATTCGATGCTCGAGGCATGTAATAGTCTCCAGCACTTCGTTTCTCCACGACTTCACCTTGATCAGATGTATTCTGTTCTTCTACTTAAAAGCCAATCGATTACTCGATATCATCTTCGGTTTTACCTGCGTGTGAAAGACCGAACCAAATCGTCAACGCGGCCACGATTGTAAACGTCCAAGAGCACATGGTCGTTAAGATAACTGAATTCCAAATGTCGAAATGGTCGAGTTTTAAATCGCTTGACGTATCAGGTTTTTTGTTTTATATCTTCGCCTTGGAAATTTTGAATATTCGTGCGAACTGTGACACTTGCCAACAAAGGCGTGGTTACGGTTGTTGCGATTATCGAGCACTTTTCGTATAGTAACCGCACATTTTGAGAAATCCACGTTTGTGTTCTGTCGAAATCCATCGAACTGTGAATAACAAATCTCTGGTTTTTGCAGGATACTACGTGAATTAGCAAGAATTTTTGACTTCTAGTCATGAGCTCAATGCTCGTAAGTACATTAATAACGTAGTTGTAATAGTGAAGTTTTTGAAAGTAATTCGCATAAAATCACGTCATTTTATGATTTGATGTCGTCAAGGTTTCTGTTGCTGAGGTCTCGTTTCAACGTAGTTCTTCTTGAATGCACCTTCCGCTTCAAGTAACACTGACGTCAATGTCGCGGGCGGTGACCTCTTCCGAGATGACATAAACTTCGTTAAAGATCACAAATTGCTGTCAGAGGTCCGAACAAACGATGTTATTAAAGGCCAGACGACAATTATTTTCGTTAACGACACTTCACGATTTAACATACGGTTTTATTGAATTGCGAGACAGCAAGAAAAGACAAATCGGAAGTGCGAAAGAAAAACAAAGTTGATTGGCGGATTGGAAACAAACACGAGTTACTGCATTTGTTGCTGCTAAAACCGAGAAGAAAGTAATAAATTAGACTGAAACGTTTAAAGAACACATCTCAATCGGTTGGTTTACTGCGGACTATTGAAACGGGATCGTCGTTTGTTCAGATTTCGCAAATTGATGATCGTAATCAGACGTACGGGGCCGCGAAATATACACCATAGCCTAATTCATGTTCCCGTCGAATTCCGAGGTTCGATCGAGTGCACTTCTCGTTTGTTCGCCGTAGGATGCACGCTTCCCAAATCGAATCGGTTCTCGATAAGCTCGTTTGCCGAATCGAACAGGCTCACCACGAAACTTGGGAATCTTGTTGAATCGTCTTTCGACTTCAAAAAACTCAGATGGAGCAATCACGTCCTTGTACGAAGCATTGATTGGCTGAAAAGACGTGTAAGATACGCGACACATGAAGACACTCTGCTGTACTTACGTGAAGGCAAATAGCGAAGATGGAAAGGGCGAGAAGAATGACAATCGATTTCATTTTAATGTTTGCTCAAATCTTGCCAATATTCGTAGCAAGCAACAAAGGAATGAACGAACCGCTGAAGCGCGTGTGTCGAGAACCAAGTCGAACTAAATTAATTGATTAGATTCGAAGAAAGAACTCGAAATTTTGTTTGTCATGCTCCACGGATTGAAAGTACACAAAATGGAATTGTCTGAACACAAGACACTACTGTCACAGAAAGCATAAGACAAACAAATCGACGGCTTAAATACGGTAATGGGGTGAAAATTCAATTTGGCGGAAGTCGAGTTGACACTTTTCACGTCAAGCATTCCACCAAATCGTATCATTTGGCTTTTATAGCGTGAATCTGTGGAGAGCGCAATGTGTTTGCCCATCCCCTTCGAACCTTCTAATTACCGACTTGAAGTGCTTCTGCGACCATTCCTATGATGAAGTGAATTGCTGTGAACTGGACTTAGTACAAAATTAGCCCTTCAAAGCATAATATTTTCTGCCGCGAGTTTCCGGCGCATGAAAAACGAGGAGTCTTTCCGTTTCGACTAATTTGTCTCAATTTTCGTTGAGACACAAGTGACCAAAAGAGTTTTGAAAAATCATGTTCAACCACACATCTGACGCTGGGATTATAATAAGGAAATCAATTAGATTAATTAGAAATACAACTAGCATACAATGAAACCATTCAACTGCCGATAATAACCAAAGGGTTTTTAGGATCGTCTTCGTCCTGGTCGGATGTTGTTAGTTGATACTGTAGAAGGGAAAATTGAAGAAGACGAATCGTTTAAGGCGCGAATTTGTAGTTCACGACCACACAAACAACTAACACACAATCGAGTGTACATGGATCAACTGCGCAAAGATGACATCGTAAGTGAAGAGCGTCTCGATGATCGTTCACTTTTTGTTTTCAGCTAAACTACGGCGCAGTCACAAATGAGTTTCTGATTAAACGAGAACTCCAACAGTTGAAAGTCATCGAATGGAGTGGTGGACGTCGAGGTGCATCGGGAATTCAGAGACGTCAACAAGACACACGGCTTGACTCTGACCGTCGTTTGTCTTTCTTCTCATTTTCGCCTGATAGCTTCAGCCTTCTGCTAGTACCAATGATTACGGAAAAGTAGGTTGTCAACTGAAAAAAAAACTCAATTAAAACCCATTTACTTGCAGAAAAGAAGCTCTTGGATCTATGGGCAATGACGCGGCATTGGCATGCATCTCTGATTACAGTCCACTGCTTTTTTCTTACTTCCAACAGCTGTTTGCGCAAGTCACTAATCCACCTATCGATCCATTTCGTGAACAAATTGTCATGTCGTTACGTTGTCCTGTGGGACCGGAAACTAATTTGTTGGACCCGGATGCAGTTCTTAATGGACGACTTCTGCTTGATCAACCCGTTCTCTCGCTTGTCGATATGGAGGTTGTCAAATGTCAAGGTTTTAGTGTTCAACAATCGTGTTTTAGATTTTAAAACGCACCACCTACAAAGGCTGGAGATCTACGGTCATTAACATTTGCTTTCCGGTTCGTCACGGAGAACGTGGATTATTGCCGGCGTTGGATCGGTGGGGTTTTTGCGTCGTTTTCTATTGACTAAATCGATCGGTTTGTTGCAGAATTTGTAGCGAAACTTGTGCTGCAGCGTTGGATGGATATCAAATCATTATTTTGTCCGATCGTCAAGTGTCTAAAGACAACGTTTCAGTTAGTGTGTTGCTTGCACTTGGAGCAGTTCATCAATGTTTAATTAAACAACGATTACGCATGAAGGCAACAACTAATTGATCGTTAATATTAATTTCCAAAATCTTTAGGTCGCGCTTTTTGTGGAATCTGGAGAAGTAAAACAAGTTCACGATTTTTGTGTTTTGTTGGGTTACGGTGCTGATGGAATTTGTCCGTATATGGTCTATGAAACCTGCTATCGTCTCCGGAACATGGGTCTAATGGACAAGAACTTGAACGACGATGAAGTGAGTGAACAAGTGAATATCTTCAAATTGATGCTTATCTTGTACATTTACAAATGTCGATTGGCTTTTGTCGAGGTTTACGTTTCGGTTTTTTCAGGTAGTCAAATGTTATCGTGCTGGAATTGAACGTGGAATCTTCAAAGTCATGGCGAAAATGGGAATCAGGTTCGGATATTGACTACTAGAGTTTCATATGAAAGTTGTTGTAGTACGTTGCACAGTTACAAAGGAGCTCAAATATTTGAAATTGTCGGGCTTTCACACGAAGTCGTCAATCGTTGCTTCACAAACTCCGTTTCTCGACTAGGCGGTGCAACGTTCGATATTCTTGCTGCTGAAGCGCTTCATCGTCATCGCATTGCGTATCCGGTTACCGAAAACAGTGATTTGTTTCTGTACGGCGACAGCAAAGTTCTCGTTAGTCCGGGCGTGTATCATTGGCGTGATGGTGGAGAGAAGCATATCAATGTACGTTCGTTTAATCGCCCCATAAACAAGGTTATGATTTTAGGAGCCTGTTAACGTCGCCAGACTTCAAGCTGCAGCACGTTTGAATGATCACAAAAGCTTCCAAGATTATACTCAAGCGTCAAATTTGGCACAACGTCTTTGCACTTTGCGCGGACAATTGGAAATCAAAACGAACGACGAGCTTCAGATTCCATTGAATGAAGTTGAACCGGCAGCCGAAATTGTCAAACGATTTGTTACCGGTGCAATGTCGTTCGGTAGCATTTCGTGGGAAGCACACACAACACTTGCCATTGCAATGAACCGAATTGGCGCAAAATCAAACACAGGAGAAGGTGGTGAGAAACCGGAACGTTATCGTGCAAATCAAGATCCCGAACAAAACATTCGATCATCAATCAAACAAGTTTGTTCGTGACATCAAGCCATATTCCTATTCGATTACTTTTAGGTTGCTTCTGCTCGTTTCGGTGTGAACAGCGCATACTTGGCCAATGCTGATGAGTTGCAAATCAAGATGGCGCAAGGAGCAAAACCCGGTGAAGGTGGAGAACTACCCGGACACAAAGTTACAAAAGAAATCGCATCAGCACGAAAGTCGACTCCGGGCGTTGGATTGATTTCGCCTCCACCTCATCATGACATCTACAGTATCGAAGATTTGGCGCAATTGATTTTCGATTTGAAGTGTTCGAATCCAAAAGCTCGTGTTTCCGTTAAACTGGTTTCCGAAGCAGGTGTTGGAATTGTGGCTGCTGGAGTTGCGAAGGGAAATGCTGATCATATCACGATTTCGGGGCATGACGGTGGTACTGGGGCTTCGAGTTGGACGGGAATCAAACACGCAGGATTGCCGTGGGAACTGGGAGTTTCCGAAACTCACCAAGTACTCACAATGAACAATCTGCGTTCGCGTGTCGTTCTTCAAGCTGATGGTCAAATTCGAACGGGCCGTGATGTTCTTATTGCTGCGATGCTCGGTGCCGATGAATACGGTGAGTAGTTTGAATCAATAACTTGGAAATTAAACAATCCAATTTACCTTAAACATTTTGCTAATGGACTTTTTAAAGGAATGTCGACAGCGCCGTTAATTGTTCTCGGTTGTACGATGATGCGCAAATGTCACTTGAATACGTGTCCAGTTGGAATTGCAACTCAGGATCCAGTACTGCGAGCAAAGTTTACGGGAAAACCGGAGCATGTTGTTAATTTTATGTTCATGGTCGCTGAAGATGTTCGTTACTATCTTGCGAAACTTGGACTTCGTAAATTGAGTGAAGCCATTGGTCGTGTGGATCTTCTTTACGCAAATCCCAATCCAGTCAACAAAAAAGCGACGATGTTGGAGTTCGGTCAAATTCTCTTGAATCCAAGTCTAATCTACCCGAACGTGGATATCAGAGGTGGAGTTGTAAAGCAGGTGGGTTGATTGCTGTTATTAGACATTTTCATTTTCACAATTTTAGGAACATTCGATTAGTGAACTTGAGAAACGTGTTCTAAACCAATTAGGCGATTTCTTTGACAATGGCGGTGACGACAAGCGAGTTATCAACGATACAATCAACAATGTGGATCGAACATTCGGAGCTCGTATGAGCTACGAGATTTCCATTCGACATGGCGAAGAAGGTTTGCCGTCAAAGCGATCGATCGAAATCAATTTGAACGGACATGCGGGCCAAAGTTTCTGCGCTTTCCTGGCCAAGGGCATAACCGTTCGACTTATCGGCGATGCAAACGATTATGTCGGAAAAGTGAGTTGCTTTTGCTGTTAACAGAATTCAGCTTCTCCATTTCAGTGTTTGTCTGGTGGAAAGATCGTCATTCGACCGCCCGAGAATGCGAAGTTTGCATCCGAAGAAAATAGCATCATCGGAAATGTGGCGCTTTACGGTGCAACTTCAGGTAAAATGATTTAATGAAAAGATAAAAGATTCGAATTTTAGGAACTGCATTTTTCCGGGGTGTTGGAGGCGAGCGGTTTGCTGTTCGAAATTCGGGAGCAACGGCGGTAATTGAAGCGGTCGGGGATCACGGTTGTGAGTACATGACTGGCGGATTAGTGGTTGTTCTGAAAGGAATTGGACGTAACTTTGCTGCCGCTATGTCAGGCGGATATGCCTACGTATTTGACGAGTAAGTGGTCATTTCATTCTGGATCACTAGTGAATCCCGCACTGCGCTTACGCGGATTGTCGCAGCAATCAAGTCCACAGCAAAATTGCGCGTAACGTTGGCATCTAAAATAGTCGATAGAAGTTGATTAATATTCTCTGCTTACTGATACACAACATCCAAAATCACTTCTCCATCTTCGTACTCCAGGTTTTCACGTTCCATGTCGTTCATTCGATAGATGCACGTGTCACGAGTAGATAAATAGTAGCGATTGTCCTAAAAGACCACTCTGTTAAGTTTGCTCAATGAACCTACCAGTTCGTAGTACCGCGTTCCTAGCCAATAAGAACGACGATAACGAGCCAAATAAACTCGATCGTTGAATGCCTTCACTCGTCGAATTGCATAGCCTTCACGTAATCCAACGGTGATCAATTTGATGACATCGGCACGCGTTTGGTTGTTTCCATCGGTAGCTAACGTTCCCGACAAACTGCGCGTTTGTTTTGCTGGTCCAAAAAACGTCACCGAAGGCAACGGTCGACGAGGAATGTTACTTTCCCTTAACAGCACAAATCAGAAAAAGAGTGTAAATTCTACCATGGTTTATTGGGATTTCCGTAGTCAACTTGCCCGTGGACAAAGCAACAAAACACAATCAAGAGCTCTAGAGCAGTCAACAAGCGAAGCATTTTGAGCGCACGATCTAAACAAGTGACCTTTGCGGATGAACTCTTGAAATCACGAGCGCGATAGAAACTTGCGACGTAAAGAAATCGCTGTCTTGTGCGTTTATTTGCATGTTTAGCGATCAACATATTTGATATTAAGAACGATACGATCTGATGTTGCGCATTTCAGAGACGAAAGCGCCATCAAACTTATGAATCAAGCAACAATCGACATCGACAAACCAACGGACGAGGATTTGGATGAAGTGAAAAAACTGATTGCCGAATTCGTTAAGGAAACCAAATCGGAAATTGGACAACAAACTCTCGACAGATGGAATGCGTGCTCACAGAAGTTGATCAAAATCTTTCCGAAAGACTACAAAAGTGCGTTAGCTGAAATGGAAGAAGAGAAACGAGTGGAGGAAGAAGCCAAAGCTAAGAAAGCTCAGTATTTGGTGAGTAGATTTTCACATCAATGGGTTTCGTTCGTGATGTGCAAAGAATAGTTTGCTGTAGAATAACACTTTCGGGATCAAATATAAACATTGATAGCTGCACATTCGAATTTATCGTGGAAATAAACAATCGAAAAGTAAAATAAACTTTTCGTCCAACTTTTGAGATTTCAATCGTCCTGTGAACTTAAATTAACTTTCGTGTCTTAGTATTCCAATCAATCATGTTTGCAAATTCAAGGGATTGCTTCTAAATGTTGTCGGTGATTCTGGAGTTTTAGGAGATTCCGCCGCTTCCAAAAGTTCGTTCGTTACGTTCGTTGTCGATGGACATGCAAATTGCGCCGGAGGATATTCGCACTCGACGCAAAGAGTCGAAGAAGAAAGTCGTAAGTGGTATTTTGTAGATGGTTTTTAGCGGAAAGAGAAATCAATTTCACGAGCTCATGTTTTCAGATGATTCGACAGGGCCGCAAATACTCGAAGAGTGTTCCGATTGCTGATTATGCCGGATTTGAAGCTACCGAAGACATTCAAGAAGCAGACGTTGAGGAAGAAGAGGACGAACTTGATCGCGAATCAGAAGGAAGTCTTAGTACTGATGAGAATGATGAGAACAAAAAAGAAAATGAAATGGACATTGAGAATCTCGTAAACATCGCCAACAATCAAGAGGACTTGGACAAGACGCGTGGATTTGTGAAATATCAACGCCAAAAGCAAATCTATCGAGCACCGGAAGAACGAATGAAGGATTGGAACGAAGTTACCGACTATCAGGCTGTTCGATCGAATATTCGAGAGCAAGCAGCTCGTTGCATGGACTGTGGTATTCCGTTTTGTCAAGGCAATACCGGTTGTCCATTGGGTAACATTATTCCGAAATGGAATGATTACGTTTTCAAAAAGAATTGGCGTCAAGCACTCGAACAGCTTCTTCAAACCAACAACTTTCCCGAGTTTACTGGTCGCGTTTGTCCAGCTCCATGTGAGGTATGTAATGAGCAGGTAGTTGGTCAAAGGATATACAATTCAGGGAGCTTGTTGTGTTGGTATCAGTTCACCACCGGTTACAATCAAGAACATTGAATGTGCGATTATTGATTATGCGTTTCTTCAAAAATGGATCGTTCCACAACCACCACCGGCACGAACTGGAAAGAAGGTTGCCATCATTGGCAGTGGACCATCTGGTTTGTCGTTTGATTTGTTCACAACTTACTGTTGTTTAGGATTGGCATGTGCTGCGCAGTTGAATCGTGTCGGTCATGCTGTGGTGGTTTATGAGCGAAAGAATCGAGTTGGTGGCCTTCTTCGTTATGGCATTCCACAAATGAAGTTGGACAAATACGTGCTTGATCGTCGTATCAAACTGATGGAAGATGAGGGAATTCGATTCATTGCAAACGCTGAAATTGGCAAACACGTGAATGCCGACTTGCTGTTGAAAGAAAATGATGCCATCGTTGTGTGTACCGGATCGACAACGGCGCGTGACTTGAAAGTGCCGAATCGCGAAGCCAAAGGAATCCATTTCGCAATGGAGTTTTTGGAACGCAGTCAAAAGATCCGAGCAGGCGATGACATCCAATGGGAAGGTCTGAATCCCGCTGGCAAACGAGTTATTGTACTCGGAGGAGGAGACACAGCAACTGATTGCATTGGCACTTCACTTCGTTTGGTATGTTCATACTCGTACACATCGTAATTGACGTTAAATGATTTAGGACGCAAAATCTGTACGTGCGTTCGAGATCTTGCCTCAGCCGCCAGAAATTCGCAAACTGGATAACCCGTGGCCACAATGGCCGCTGATTTTCCGTATTGATTATGGACACGATGAAGCGAAGATTCGAAACGGATGTGATCCCCGGGTTTACGCGATTTCTACTAAAGTGAGTATCATTTCTTGGGAATCTGCTTAACGAGATCTTCAGGAGTTTCTTGTTCACGAAAACGATGCCGGAGTTAAAGTGTTGAGAGGACTAAAGACCGTGAAAGTGGAATGGTCAAAAACCGAAACGGGTCAATGGAAAATGACTGAAGTGCCGGGAAGTGAAGAAACCTACGAATGTGATATGTGCATTCTGGCAATGGGTTTTGTTGGTCCCGAACAAGATGTTTTGCAACAACTGAAACTCGAAGCAGATCCCCGATCGAACATCAAAACTCCACTCGAGAAATACAACACTTCTGCTGCACGTGTATTTGCTGCTGGTGACTGTCGACGTGGTCAGTCACTTGTCGTATGGGCAATCCATGAGGGTCGTCAGGCAGCACGTCAAGTTGATCATTTCCTCATGGGTAAAACAACATTAGCCGGACCCGGAGGTATTGTCATGGCGCCAATCAACTAACGAATCTACGTGCTCTGGAACTTACTATTCTCGTGGTTTTCCGTTAAACAGTGATTGTTTATTGTACGGCTAACTCTACAATTGAGACACATTTCCAATTCGTTGCTAATCTTGTTGTTGATTCAAATAGCTTGTCATAATTTTAATAGTAAATATTATGTGAACTTTATGATAACAAATAGACTTATCGTACAAAATAAAGGCGATTAAACAGCTACCGGTGGAGGAGAATTAAAATCGTCGTGATCCTCGTTCTCATCATCAAAATCGACATCAGCACTCAAATTATTGAATCCAACATGTGGCATCTGTGGTCTGTAGAAAGGATTTCCGCTTCCACCATAACGTTTATTGCAAAACATGATTCCAAATATGAACATTCCGGCGATCGTTGCAACGAACATAAAGGCTAGAAATGCTCGGAGCAAAGAGAAACTTGAAGCCGAGGAAGTGTCCGGACTGAAACCCAAACTTTTGGAGGCGTTTACAATTGATTGTCCTTTAAGATCATCTGGAGCAGCACAACTGCAAATAAGAATCCTGGTAACTACTTAAACTGACTAATAAAATACATTGGTTCTTTCGCGTTTACGATTGTCTTTAATTTGTAGTCCTGTAGATTTTTGAGCAACCAATACAAGTTCTTGTCACAATTTAGAGGATTGTCCCAAATTGCGGTTTCTTCCAATTTCTTCCAGTCGACGAGATTTTCCGGTAACTCTGCAAGAGTGCAGTTTTCCAATCTTAGAGACTTCAGATTCTTTGGGCTTGAATCTGTGTTGTTAACATTCCCAAAAGCATTTGGATGAATCTTGTGCAATTTCTTGCTTCCACTCACATCAACTCGCTAAAACAACTCGCTCATTAGCGTTCCAGTTACTCTATCTACCGCAAGATTTGTTAGCCCGCAAAAAGCACAGTCGTCCAATTCGTACAGAAATTTCATATTTTGAAGAAAGAGCTGTTGCACGCTGTGATCGTCTTTCAAAGCCTGGGGTGTGAATTCGGGAAGATTCGTGGAACTCAAATCCAAAATTTGAAGGGTGTTGATTAAATTTAAGGCTTTTGGCACAGCCGTCAACGGGTTGCCAATGAGAGAAAGGTATTTGAGGTTCCTAAACAACTTGTTTGTCAATTTCTGTTTGCAAACTTACTTGAGATTACTGAAGATGCTGTCGGGTAATGACTTCAAATTACATGAATCGAGACTTAGCTTTTCCAATCGTTCTAAGCCTTTCGAAAAAGTTTTCTCTGTCAATTGTATTCCCGGGTTTCCGTCCAAAACCAACGTTTTCAGGTTGTGCAACGGTTGGAAGACGTTGTCGTTTATTTTTTCAATTCTAAAAGTGCGTGTTAAACTTTTTCTTATGCATTAGATTCTAACTCGTTGTATCCGAAGTATAGTTTTTCCAACGTGTCTCCAAGTGACTCAGAGATCCATTCACTAAGGTGTGATAGAAATCAAAAAATTATTTCGCACACTTACTCCGTTTCTTCGGTTAAAGTAAGAAAGTTGTTGGTGAGACGAAGTTTCTTCAATTTGCTAAATTTACTGAAGGCTTCACCATCAATTCTTCTCAGATGATTGCTCATGAAATCAAGTGCTATTACGTCTGCTTGAAGTCCGGGAAGCAACGTTTCTGCATCAAGATAGTCGAGATGATTCTCAAAGAAAGAAACGTATGACGGTTTGAAGTTTTTGTCGGCCGGAACAACGTTTGCCGTCTTCAAAGGTTTTCGATACTCATCATCTTTTCGTTTACAAAGAAGTGATGGTGGACTTGATTGTTGACAGATACAATAATTCTCTAAAATTTCACTTTGATGACCTGTGTTCTATGACACTGAAGCAACATACCTTTGTCGTCTGAACCACAAACGGTAATTTGTTCGGACTTTCTCGGATGTACAGGTTCAAGAAAGTCAATATCTTCCTCCTCTTGAGCATCATACTCATCAATTTCGGACTCCGAACTGCTCTCCATGGCTTTGTCTCGGGCATCACAGATCCCGAACACAATTAGAAGCAAAAGACCACAGAAAACAATCCGCATTATAGTCGAGAACTTACAACCGAACAATTGAAAAGACGTTCGATCGAATATAAGCAGTGAGAAAGTGTTTGCGTTTTCAGATTGCCCAAACCTTCAAAATAACTTTTCCCTATCACTCTTTACTGTTGCTGTTCTCTCAATTGATAAGAACAACAGTGTCGTTGAGGAGCGCACTTGATTATCATCGTGAAATAAAGCGGAAATCGATAAAACGACCAGATTGTTTGAGTAGATGACCAATCAGTTTTTAAATTGCTATTTTGTTCTAATGTCAATTAAAACACCACGTTGTTTGATTGACGTTTTGTTCTTTACTTTAACAAAACAGAATCTAAGTCAAAGATGATTTTGTATTAACAAATGTTCAAAGCAAAAAAACATCACAGATTTCATCGATTAAATTTCCGACATTTAGTTTACTTGAGTTTAATGGTTCATTTGAATAACAATGTCAATCTCCGAATAAACGCAAGCACTAGATTTCATTTACCATTCGAATAGCAACACTTGACAAACAAATGAAGAGCTTACGAGCACAACGTCGATAGTTCTTCAAGCAACAAAGTGGCTAATCAAGTGTTTTGCAACGTTAATTTAGACGATTAGCGAACTCTTGATCGCTTTTTTACGCGCACAAGCTTGCAGAGCTTCTCATCGTTGACCCTTCGCGCCTTCGCTTCGTTTAACATGTGTGACCACCGGCCCGTTAGTTGACCCTCTTTACATTCGCACCGTTTAAATCTTCGCCAATGAATCAGCCTTTTCATCCTGTACGTTGGGAACGCACCCGAGTGACTGGAACAGCGGCATAGTTTAATGTGATCAGCATTGCAGAGCTTATTTCTCGCTTTCAAAACGAACCACATGTTTTTGGTCTTCAATAAGTGTCGATGAACGGTTTTTATTTTGCTCGTCCTGCTAATTAAATCAACCCAACGCTATCTTTATTTACAGCTAAGAGTACAATTGAGTTTGATCAGGTACGTTGTTTTAACAATTTTGTGAAAAAGTTTGCTAACAAACAAAGAAGTGGGAACAGTTCGGTAAAAAAGAGAAGGTACGTCAAGACGATCGGAGAAGATTGCACCGATTTCGCGGGTTTAGCGCAATTCATCGACGTGATGCGACCACGAAAAATGCGACTAACTTCAATCGCTGTGTTTCTAAAGAGGATCAGTCATCTAAAGCCTCGAAATCAAGCAATAAACAAAAACAATTCCAACACTTACATAGTCCGTGATTTCAGATGCTTCTTGCAACAATGTAAACATGTGCGCTCAGATACGTGGTGTCAAATTCAACAGAGATGGCAGTTGTTTTGCGTTCGTTGACGAAAACGGTTTTCGTGTGTTCAATTCCAATCCAATCAAAGAGATCTGTCACGTTGAAATGGACGGAAGAATTCAAATAGTTGAACCGATTTTCCGAAGCGGATTAATTGCGCTCGTTGGCGATGGATCAAGTGCTGTATTGCCAATGGAAAAAGGTTAGTTCAACAGAGAAGTGATAGAAACGTTGTTTCAGTTTGTATTTATGATTGCCATCGGTACACGATCACTGTTCAGTTGAACGTCCGATCTGCAGTGCGAAATCTAAGCTGCCAACAGAATCGAATTGTTGTCGCAACTCAACAATACATTTATGTTTACACATTAGCGGACATTCCCGAGTGTTTGTTTTACTTTGAAACGTACTTCAACCCATTTGGTCTATTTGCAATTTTTGGATCTCAAACGTTTATCGCATTTCCCGCTCATTCTTGTGGATTTGTCGGCATTATCTTTGATTCGACAACTAAACATAACACAGACAAAATCATCAGAGCTCATCGACACAACCTGCAGACAATCTCAATTAGTCCAAACGGTAATCTATGGGCGATGTAATTTGAATGAACAAACATTTTAGGGTATTTTTTAGCTACCGCATCGGTCAAAGGTACTTTGATTCGACTTTTCGATCTTCCAACAATGACTTTAATCTCGGAATTCAGACGAGGAAACAATCCAGCCTACATTTCGTGGTGCAGTGTTTCTTCCGTGCTTTTTACTAACCTTATTTTGCAGTATAACTTTTTCCGACGATTCTTCTTTTCTTTGTGTTGGAAGCGATCGTCCAACTCTTCACGTGTTTTGCACCAAAAAACAAAAGGATCAACAAAACAAAAGGTGCTTGTTGTTTATACGCTTGTTAAGACAATAGTTTAGCTTCTTAAAACGATACTTCACTTCCCAAGAAAACTATCTTCGTTTGTCTCGCCGTTCATCCAACGGTACTCAACTCACGAGCACACAGATTGCCATCTACCACGAAAACATCATCGGTAGGAATGTTGATGCAACTTGGTATATCAAAACTTTTTAGCCATCGACTCTAATGGAAATTACAGTAAATTTGAGGTCGATTTGGATCGCTCAACAATTTCGAACTCATCACATCGTGACATTTCTGTTGTTTAATTTTTGACGTTTGCTTGCAAGTTGCTCATAATAAAAGTTCAAAAACAGTCGAAGAAACTAATTAAAATGAATCTGCGAAAGTTCAAAAACCTTTTTGCACCAACGTCTTATTCCCTTCCTGTTTTGCTTCTAATCAACGGGAATACAATTTAAATGTTCAAAAATGGGTGGAATGAAGCAAAGAAAGTTGTTTTTTTGGTTACAGTCATGAGTCCTTTACTGACTATAGGCAGAACATTTTGGACAAACGAAGACTCCGCCTACGACCAGAAATTGGCTTTTCCTTTTCTGTACATTAATTGGCAAAATGCGGGGGTGTGATCACTTCTTTCGCGCCGCCCATCTCCCATTTCGGTCCTGATAACGTTTCGTCAGTAGATTTTGGTTAATCGTTTAAATTCAGGCCCGCTTCTATTCAACCCTTAGTTGAGAATATGTGACCCCAAAATGTGTAGTTCGCTTTAGTGGCAGAAGCGTTTTGAACGATGGAACTGTTTTTATGGCTCTTCAGAGAGTTCATACCACAGTTTCGATAGTTTTATCCGGGCTGTTAGCTGAGCATTTTCATACCCTTGGCTTAATTGATGGGAAGTATCGCAGTTGTCGTAATGATATGTTTTTAAAGGGTCATTTGGGTACTTAAAAACGTGTAATTAAAACAGCCAACCTGAAGATCTGTTGGCTGATTTATCATTTGAAAGGTTTCAAGACATTTACGTCAAGTGACAATATTCCTACCTTACAAACATTCTTTAACGTATATCCGTTCAAATTAGCTATTGACAGCTTCTAAAAGTTTATTTTTTAGTTTTAGAGTTGAACTTAAAATTGGGTGCGCTCTAATGCGTTCGCCGTCACTTCCGATGATCAGCACTGGATCCTTTGTACTTTTGGCTATTTTCCTTGTGATTTCCGGTACTGAACTGACTGTCGCAAGTCCCTTAAGCTCCTTCGATCAGACAGTCTCGGAGAACGATTCCGTTTTTAACAATGCAGCTATTCGTGAACGTCGATCTTTAGCGAACGGAAGATGGGGTCTGCGGTGAGTTATTTACATGGAGTAAAGCTCAGAAGAGTTTGCTTTATTGCACTTCTCATCGTTGTCAACAACAGTGAATAACTATAAATTTAGTCCCGGCAAACGGTCAATTGGAGAATCCGATGACCAAGCTCCCGCTTTGAACGAGTTGTCGAGAGTCGTTGCTGCCGAATTAAACAAACGATTTGCGAAACGTTCAGTTGCAACAGGCCGTTGGGGACTTCGGTAAGTTTACATAACAAACAACTCATTTTGTGGTTTCAGACCGGGAAAACGTTCAGTTCCAATCGACGCCTCCGGATCAGATCTTTACCTGCTTGTGCCGACAGTCTACGAACAATAATAACCCGTTTGTTCTTCGATTTATATGTGCATTAACTGAAGAAACTTTTATTTTTGAATGAACGAAATTGTTATGATTGTCGTCTTCGTAATTGCAATTCTTGGGTTACGTTTAAAAAAGAACAAAATCGGAAAAGTGCTCTCAATCGTTACGCTTTCATCAACCTAAGACCGTAGAAGCAAATAAGATTCTGTTTGATCAATTCGTTGTCCCTGTAAAGTGCTTCATAGACGTTCTGTTTTCTATTCCAAGAATTTGAATGCCTTTTTATATTTGTAACAAAGTAAATAAATTACGGAATAGTAATGCTGACAAGGTTATAGTTTTCGTTCAATGCTCTTCCACTTCATTCTTATCGTTCATCACGCAGAAGGCAAAATGTGATGCTGCAAGAGGCTTTGGCGGTTTTTCTGAAGCATCTGAAACTGAAGACTCGTGACTTCGATAGAAATTGTTAATGAAATCGCGTCAACATCTTTACCATGAATCTATTTCCTAAAGCGTTTCGAAGCGAACGAAATTAAGAACCCAAGATGCAGACACTAATCATCTCAACGCGAAAATTAATCACATTTTTGGTCGATCACTGTGCTTAATTTCCTCGTGACCGTATTCCAAAGACTTTAATTCGCTTAGCAGTCCAAATTTTAATGAAGGAAATTTGGTTTATTCCAACAACACTTTGCTTTCCGTGGTATCTTCAAAATAGGAAATTAGATGTTGAAATTGCTGCTTTGTGGGTGTCTACGCAAACAGTTCTTGAGTCTTTCTGCTAATAAATTCAAATCCTAAAGCATGTTAGTTCAGTAATAGAAACGAACCACTAACCGCCAGAAAAGATTCCTCGATGTTACGCGGTGGTATCAAATTCTCCAACATTTGTGCACTTTCCTCAATATCGCCATGTTTATACTCGAAAACAGCGCAATTCAAACGTAATATGTAATCGTTATCGTCACCATCGAGCTGAAGAGCTCGTTTGTAAGCTTTTTTTGCGTTAACAAAATCGTTTAATTCGGTGAGAATAACTGCAAAGAAGTGTTTTCGATTTGGTTGGTATCTAAATGAACCTGCTAAACCCATTAACAACGCCTTGTTTCTGGGTTGTAAATTGAGTGCCGCTGACATAAAAAAATATGCCGAAGCCGATTGCATCATCGCACTATAGACAATGCCTAAAGACTTGCATTACAATTCTCGAGATTTCAGTTTTGTAGGTCTTCCAGAAAAACGTACTCAGATTGTAAAGAATCTTCCAATCTAGTGGACAGAGATAGTTGGCTTTCTTCAAGCAACTAATAGCTGCAACCAATTTTCCTTTGCCCAAGAAACACATCCCGATGTTGTTCCACAACTCTCCGTTATGGTCGCAGCTGCTGGCCGCAATTCTAAACCCCCATATTACATAAACATTGACTCTTCAAGCAGACCTGTATTTTGTCAAAGCAACGTCGAAATCACCGTTCATCTGCAAAACTGCGGCTGCAGCTAAGACGCTTGGCAGATGATTGGGATCGTAAGTGAGAGCTTTGCCCAGACATGAAAACGCTTTTTCTTCGTTTCCACTCTTTAGATACAATAGACCCAAATGCGAGATAACTTCCAGGTTTTCTGGTTCCAACTGAAACACAATCATCTCAATGGTTATGTAGAAATATTCGACTTAACTCTTGTGCCACTTTATACGCTTCGATAGCAGGTATCAAATCATCTTTTTGGATGCATGTCTTGGCAATAAACAATAACATTTCAACACTTTTGTTTAGTTTTGGACATCGTAACAAGCATTCCTGCGTCTAAAAATTGGATTCACACGCGTAGCATAACGAATGTTCACCGCTTCTAATGAGTTCACTTCCTTCTTACTGTCCGCGTGGTAAATCGACTCCGCTTTCCAATAATAAGAACGCTGGAATTCGTTGTAAACGATAATTAGAAAGCTACTTTTCGATGGACTCACCCAGTTGTTCGGATCCGTTTCTATTCCTTTTTGGAAATAAGATTGAGCTTTTTCATGTTCGCCAAGCAAGAGATACGTGCGACCAATTTCGTAAGCCACCCTGAAACAAACTTCGAGTTCAGTTGATTTGTTTGAACAAACCGCTGTGAACTCGGATTACTGTCGACAATCTTATTCAACCACTCCATTGACTCCCGAATTTGTCCTTCTTCACGAGCAATCAAAGCACGAGTCAAAAGTGCATATTCGCAAATCGACTCACTACTTTTTGACAACAGCTCCTAAAATCATACTCTTTCTTTTATTAAACCCCGTATATCGAACATACGTCAATCAGTTTCTTACATCGATCCAGTTTTCTGAGCGTGTAGGTCCGATAAATGCGATAGTTGTAGCGATCTGGCGGTTCAAATTTCTCGCACAAACCGCCAGTTGAAATGTCGTTGATTCTCATGGCAACATTCGAACCGGATGATCGTTTATGTGCCATCGCAACAGTTGAAGATTCACTATCGTGTGGTGAAACGTCGTTGATTGAATGCTGCGGAATTGCGGCATCTTCTTTAATGTCCAAATCTTCCAACATCATGGAAATACTGTTAACTGACAACTTTTATTTCAGTTGGCTTGTGGTTGCTTGGCAACTGTTCCCTTGCAATTTTATGCCAAGAAATCGGAATCTTTGAACTCAAAAACAACATTCGAAATACGAACAGTCACTGGCAAAATTGAATGCACATTCCTGATTTCACATCAAATTCCCAATGAAAATGAACGAAACGCTTCACGGTCGACGGGTTTTTTACACAATTTGACCGGTGTTCCCAACGAACGCACGTGTGAAGTTCCGGTTGCCGTCGAAGGGCTCGCGGAATGCCAAAAAAATTCGACAAAACCACCTGCTCCGCTTTTGCGTTTAGCTGACAGCCCGTGGACCGAAAGTGCGTTTGCGTTAACACGCCAAACGACACGGTTTTGCGTTTTCAGTTGATCTGTAAAATGAACAAAAAGATTATGAACAGCAAGCAATTAAACTTTTTACGTGCAACAGCGGCGTGGAGTGAGTTGGCGGGTCGTCCAATCGCACTTCCATTCACGCCCACAGACAAATGCTCTCTCCCGGCTTTTCCGTCTAATCTTTTGCCACTCCCGCCTTCGATCAAAAGCGGCCGCAGGCAGCAATCGAACATCGGGAATTTGGGACGCCGACTTCGCATCCGCGGTTCTGTTCTGCGAATTTTTCGTTGCGCACTCACGTGGCTCTTGACCGTGAACTTCACTCATGAGGAGAAAATTTCGAAAATCTCAAGCTCCGTTCTATCCGCGTCTGTCCGATCATTCACTCCCGCCTTGCGATTCTCGCGGGTCGATTTGCTCGCAGTTTGAATTTCGCACGAGCGTCTTCTTTCCGTCGAAGCGTCTCGCGAAATACGAAAAGAACAATCAGGTGGAGAAATTCTTTTTCGATCGTTTCCATGCACTTGAAATGCAACCGTTTCGGTTTACTTTCGACGTTTTGTGCGTGGAAATCGACGGTTTTAATTCACGAATTGCGCATCAACGTTTTTGTTTACAAACGTCTTTTTTCCCTTTCGTGTCGGATTTCTCGGCATTTTGCGCGTAGCTTCCACTCGAAAATCATTTCAATTAGCGATCGATGGATGGAAAAGTAATTAGTCGGAAAGCGTTTCACTGGCAACTTCGACGTCGACGTGATGATGTGCAGCGCGTGTTTACAACAAACGTCGGCGTAACGCAAAAATTTCGAGTCTTTTGCATCAGCGGTTTTCAGTCGTTCATTTTTGACGCGATCACTGTCCTCCAGGCGGTGGCATTTTCTCTGCGGATCGTTTCGACGAGTCCGCCGGGAACCGAAAGACAGTTCGCATGTTTTGGTTTTAACGCACGACATGGACAGCAAATTTCCGCCTTTTACGTGAAACGATAAGCCTTCTGACTGTCCGTCCGTGAATGTGCGATCAAGAGCCGTGAATCAGATCAACTAAGAGCAGAAACCACGCGTAAAAATGAACAAATTTCATCAGTTGGATTGTAATTTTTGTACACGTTGGTCTTAAGAACGTTGAAATGTTGTGAAGCGTGTCGGCCGTGTGGCTCAACTTCTAATTGCCATTCGTAGCTACTCACAAGATTTTAACGTGCCCTTCAATGACCCTTGTCAACATCTAGTCGTTAAATGATCAAAAAGTAAATCCAGTGGCTTTCCTCAAGTTTTCATTCAGCAACTTCCGAGATTGCGGACGAGCGTCGAGAAGGTCGAAAGAGCGAACGGCAAAACAAAATAGCGGAGCGTGTGTGATGGCATCTTTGCCGTTCGACTACTTTGCGTGTTGGCGTCCTTTTCGAATTTGTTAGCAGCGTGGTTCTCTCGACCAACTTGAAATCGTCGACGTTTTATTGCCGTTGGGATTGAGAGAGAGGGCGTGAAACGTGATCGTAACGATGTTTTGGTTTTTCAACTTCCTCACTTTGACGTCACGAATTGCAGAAGAAAAGAGAATGAGTTCGGAACGTCAGATAAACGTTGCGCGAAGCAACCACTCGGTTTTGGATACCGAGTTCGATGCCATGCGTGAACGTTTCGAGAATGAAATGCATCGAGTCGAAGAGGAAATGCAACGGCTGAGACACGAATTCGAAGGCTACAAGCCGAGTCGTCCGTACAGCAGTGCATCCGACGGTTCACATCGAGCCGGAGCTCCTCCATCCGACCGTCATTACGGTGAGTTCTTTTTACTGCGTTGCGCGTCCGAAATGAAAAGCGGAAAACTTTTCATTCACTTCATTTCCAATAAACCGAAGTCTTTTGTTTGGCACTTGGACGAACAACCGACTTTGCGGTTTCCAATAAACACGTGCCGTTCGACCGTCTTCTCTTCATTTCGCCTGTTTTAGGACGAGGGCCTGCTCCATTAAACGGCGGCGACTTGATGTCCACAAAACCAATTTACGATCCATATTTGGATAACTTGCGTAGTCCGTTGATTAAGGACGAAAGTGATGGAAAGACACTTCGATTGCGGTGAGTCGAAATATGTTGATGTAAAGCGCACTCTCGCCACTATTGCAGCTTTGATGTTGCACAGTATCGACCAGAAGAAGTGACCGTGAAAGCCGTTGACAATCGACTTCTTGTTCATGCGAAGCATGAAGAGAAGAGTGCATCGCGTACCGTGTTTCGGGAATACAATCAAGTGAGTTGTTAGTTGAGGTTATTGTTCAATTAAGTTTTTAGGAATTCATGTTGCCTCGTGGTACAGATCCGGAGAACATTTCCAGTGTCTTAAGTAATGACGGTGTCTTGACTGTTTCCTGCCCGTTGCCACAACTGGCCATTCAAAACAACTGAACTTTCGAATTTACTCTTAAAACTTGAACCCCTTTGATTGCATGGATATCAATGTAGTTTTGCGAAGTGAAACCGCAGTTTTGCACAATTTTTATCTTTCCAATAAAATCCACGTACTTAACGGTAATTAGCTCTTCATCGTTTCATAATCCCCAGTTTATGTCGTAGGTTGGCTTTCAAACTTGGAACAATTGTTATTATTTTTATCCTTCAACTTCACATTATACGTTTACTGTCAAGTTAATCGCAAACTTTTGCACTAAAATACGAGGCGAATGTTGTTCAAAAAGGTTTCGAACAAAAACACATGTATTGGGCTCTTAAGACAAAATGATATGCATAAATCGTTTGCGTGTTCGTCATTCTACTGCCAATAAAACTCGTTTACACAATGAGTTTATGACAACTAAGTAACCTTTTCGACTTGACAGAGTAAATGAAAACTTCTCGTTGGTTGTCCGGATCGACGAATGCATTAAAAGTAAATGTAAGCGTCCATTTGATGAGCAACTTCCCAACAAATATCCACGCTGTTCGCCTAAGCAAAAATGAGATTGAGAGTAAGTGTTCAGAACTATGCAAAAATAAATTAACATTGAAATTGGATAAAACGAAGAATCGCTTAAGAAATGAATGCACCCAAATTTCTACCCATCTCTCCAGTGGACGTAAATGTACTTTGAGGTTAATTGGTTTCGAAAAGATATTGCAATTGTTTAACGATTCGGTTCAGAAAACAATCTGTCATCTCCATCTCGATCTCGTTGAAAACGATAAGTTGGTTCTCGACGTTTCTGGAATTTTCGAATATCCGAAATCAGTATAGCGGTAAGGATCAGAAGAATAACCTTCGAATAAGAATCCGATTACTAACTTAGTTGGTTATTTTTACCTCAATAAGCACAAATGAAACGGAAAACATTTTCACAGCCATCAGATGATGTAGAAGCCAATCTGCAAAAAGCTCGTAACAGCCCTAAATAGAACAATCACGTTTACGTACAACCATTTGAAAGCTCTTACCTGCTTGAAGGTATAGTCCTTGTGGTTTTCAATTGTACCACAATTTTTCATTGATGCATTCGCTTGAAATGCAGAAGGATTACAGCAACTGTCGGGTATAAAGCGATTTGTAGGCCATTGAGTAGCGTAGTACCAATCCATAAAATTTTCCACACCACAACATTGCAGCTGAAAAGAATAGTAAGACATAATGAACAAAATCCACTTACTGTTTTTTGCATGTAGTCCCATGTAACACCGAATCTTGATTGCGGTCCCGTTGGCACAGGATGTGTTCGATTGATTGTCGAGTAGAGGCTTTGTTTAACTCGTTCTCGAGCGAGATCGTCGTGAAGAAATCCCATAGCTCCGGTCGTGGTTTGTACAAGTATAAGCAAAGCCAAAAATGTCGTATACTAAAATTGTGGGCATAAATTGCAGTAAAGCCGTAGATTTACAAGATAAAGAAGCCATTTGGAGCCAATAGATGCACCGATACAACCGATAAATGCCATTATAACAACCGTACAACCTGCACAAACACACAATCCGGCAGTAGACATTGCCGAATAGCTGGACGGTGCTAAGTTTGCATATCTGTGGTGTTCAATGTACAAATAAATTCCAACTGCCAAAGAGGCCCAGCCAAGAAGCTAAAGTCATTTAAATAGACAATATGCAGTTAAAATAACTCACCCAAAACAAAATGTTTCCAATGTAAAATGCTCGTCGATGATGAGTGGCAGTCGAAAAGAACTTCATCTTACTGAAACACTCGTGATCCTCTACTAAACATCCTTGTACGTACCTGTAAAAGTTTTTGTTAAGGTTTATTTTATGTTCTTCACATTGTAGTCATAGTTAAATACAATTCACCAGGAACTTTTTCTGTTGTTATCGAGATTACGCATCACATCCATTGAGCTGCAAACTGCGATCTTTCGGACATTCCGCGAGACCACACACGATTATTAAGATAGTCAATCTCCATACAACGTCATGTGACTGTTTTTATCAATTTGTAGCATTTATTTGAGGATATGATTTAATTTCACACGAACTGCTTATGATTAGAAATATGAGAAATAAACAAAACTAATTAAGATTACAAGAGATCAGTTGGCGACAGTTAACAACCCGGAACATTTCGTTTGTACTCGCAAAGACCACGTTTCTCATCGAAGACCAGCTTCTTTGGACAAGATGGATATTCGAAAGCGTCGCCGTCGAAGCACTAAAATTGACTATTAAAAACAGTTTCGACTATCTCCACAAACCTGAATTACTCGTGAACAATCGGAGAAATGACGATAGAATCCGTCGGTTCGCACTTGGCAAAACTCATCCATAGTACCGTTGTGAGCAATTGGAATGGTTGCACTGATCGGACGTGCGACAACAAACGAGGGACACTCCGGCGCCTCAGATTTGGATACACAACCGTACAAAGCTTTGGAGAAGATTTCACCGTGTCTTGTGCACATCATTAATTTTGGCTCTGAACTGCAACGAACATAAAACTTCTTGCAATTTCCAATTGCCACCAAATCGTTCAGATGATGTCCGACACAAAGCGTCTTAACTTCACGATTGCTTTGCGTAGAATGAGTGGAGGTCTCCAAAACGACAGAAGGAGTGTCGATCTTAGTGTCGGGCACAACTTTCTTCTATAATATTTGAGTAAATGCAATCAATGAGTTTATAAACTAACTGGACGCCATTTCAAGCATTTTCGTTTTGAATCGTTGACCGCACGCTTTGAACGTGGATAAATCACATCCCCATAACCAAATTGATCAAGAACCGGTTCCGCAGGTTTCAGTACCGAATATTTCGGAGCATATGAATAGGTCATGTCCTGTGTTACGAATTCATCAACCACTGGGGCAAAAGGTTGCATGTTTGACGGCTTGGGTGCGTAGGTGCTAGCAACTTGTGAACGATCGTACAAACTACCGAATCTGGAAACGCCAAAAACTAAATTGTTTACATGCTTCAAGTAACTTACAAACGTGCGTTGTCAAATTGATCAAAGACTGGTTCCGCTTTGCTGGGAGTTGGATCTAATGGCACGAAATAAGTACTTCGATCGGGAACCTCCATGTAATCCCTGACAGGTTGGACGACGTAATTCTTCTTCGGAATATTTACAGTCGAAGCTTTTGGACCGTTTGATTTTGACATTTTCGGGATAAAAGACTTTGAAGTTGGGGGAATGTACGTTGTAGCTGGAAATCGTGTGAAGGGACTGAAACATTCGGATGTTGTTAAACGCTAACAAATCACTGACCGCTTGGTTGTAGGAATCGGTCGCATGTTTGTTGGTTTGGGTGCGTAAGTGCTAGCAGCTGGTGAGCGATCATACAAACTACCAAAACTGTAAAAACAAAACATTAAGTCGTTTATATTATTTCGGTAACCTACAGACTTGAGTCGTCAAATTGATCAAAGACTGGTTCCGCTTTGCTGGGAGTTGGATTCAATGGCAAAGAATAAGGGTTTCGATCAGGAATCTCCAGATGATCTCTGACAGGCTGGACAACGTAATGTTTCTTCGGAATGTTCACAGTTGGCGGTTTTGCCACATAGGAGGTCGATGTTTTTGGAGAGTACCAATTTGAAGTGGCTGTCAGAATGGGTGAACTTGAAGTTGTCGTCGGAATGTATGAACTAGTTGAAGTGTACGAGTTAGTCGGAATGTGCGTAGCTGATGATGGCAATTGCGTGAAATCACTGAAAGATTTTTCCGTGTTATTGCGCGTACGTGGATAAACTAACTGTTTGCGTGTAACAACTGGTTGCATAGTTGACGATTTGGGTGCATAGGTGCTAGCAATTGGTGAACGGTCGTACAAACTATCAAAGATGTTTGAACTTGTTGAAGCGTGAGTAGTTGATGGCGGCAATTGTGTCGAATAACTAAAATATATGGTTTCCATTAAGAGCTAACGTTTAACTGACCGTTTTGTCGTAGCAATCGTATCCAAATACTCGACGCTTGGTTCTTGAATTGGTCGCAAGGTGTTCAAAAACTCGATGGGTTCCGTTGTTGTGTAGAGAGTATCCAACAACTCAAAACCATCGTATTTGCCAGTCGTTGGCTGTTCAATACTCTTTATCGTGGTTGTTTCATACGATCTAAAAGTCGACTGATATAACTATGTCTGATCAATTTCGAATATTTTGTTGTTGAAATTAACTGACCGTGGGGTTGCAGAAATCGAGTCCAGAAGCTCAATATCCGGTTCTCCGACAGGTCGCAAAGTGTCCAGAAACTCAATTGGTCCTTGTGATTCATAGAGTTTGTCCAACAATTCGAAGGCTTCATATTTGCCGGTTTTTTGTTTCGTAGGCAAATAATTCAAACTGAAATGTTGTTATCAAGACAAGGTAGATTGCAATCGCGCTCACTTGTTTGACGTCTGATCTGAAAGCGAACTCGGTTGTTCATACTGAGCGCTGGGTGTTGGTTGTAATGAGTCGAGAAAAATCACTTCGTCCTCGTAGACCAAGCACTCATCTTCGGCGTCTTGTGTTCCTTCGTATCTTCGTTCCGATTGTTCGAATGCACGTGCTGAGATGAGGAGAAACGTTGAAAAGAACAGAAATGGCCGTAACATCTGAAAAGAATCGTCTCAATTCGTTCAAAATTTGATCTAAGTCACCGTTCTTAGATCTCAACGATGTGGCAACCCAACAGTCAATTTCGTATGCTGCCGCCAACTATCGCCGCCGGTAAAACCCAAACTAAAAAGTCGATGTTATACACGAAATCAAACATATCCACGAGTTTATACATCGAATAACGAGAAATTTCTAAGCACATGTGCTTTAGGAAACCAGCAAAATATGTTCGCTTCTTAGGGTTATTGTCGTGGCGGGAGTTTCCGTTCATTTGACTGCTGATTAAAAAAAACACTTGTTAAAAACTCAACAAATTTGACAGTGTTGATGACAAGATTAAAAGTAAAAACATTCGAAACACACGTTCATATACAAACAGAAAAGTCGGCATTGCAAGAAATCTACAGACCTCGAATGAGTAATCACTCCGATAAGCCTTACAAGTCCAATTCATCGATTTTCAAACCCACAATCTCAGAGACCGATTCAGAAATCGGGACGCATATTTGAGGCGAAAACAAGATGCTCAGTAAGAGATCTTTCCCTCTGCTTTTTCATCCAATTTCTTGTTCTCTGTTCTTTTTGGTCGGATTGCCGAAGATGTCGGTCGATTGTGTTTTAAACCAAAACAAACGTCAGACAGAGAGAGAAGTCGATATTGAGGTGCTCTGTTTGGTGTTCGAATGTGCAGAGATACAACAGCAGTTCGTGGCCTTTAACCCCGCCTCACATCATCGGCAATCGTTTGGTGTGTGCGACGTTTAGAGGTGTGCTACACACCGTCGATTGGCATCGTGATGAAAAGATGTTCAGACCATTTGACTGTTGGCGTAAAAGTCATCAAAGATGTGCAGTTCCAAATACTCATGAATAGAATTCATAGTATCAAAGTTTGAGGCCAAACAGCAAAAATCTCGACTAATTCATTAGAACCTATTAGCTACAGTTGTTTCTCGAAGATTTCTCCAGCTTCTCGTGTAATGAAATCGACTATAAGTTTTTTAATACTACTTGCTAAGACGAATAGAATCGTTGGCATGAGATGGATAGTCAGTTTACTTTGCACTTTCAAATGTTTACAAACAAGTTCTCTGTTTCAGGGACTACAAGTCCCTAATATCCGGATGTTCAAAAATTGTAGGATCGATGGCTACGATCATTTGCCCCATTTGAATCTCGATTCTTACACCAAAAGAAAAATCGCCGACGTTTGCGCGCTAAATTTATTTGCCGGGAATTTGTTAGTTTATCCACTTGTTTTTCAGTCAACTTATTTTCGTGACTCTTTTAACAAGATCCTTTTATTCAACAAAAACGAGAACAGAATTGAAGACGGAAATCAGTTGATAGAAGTATCAGAGGGAGTATTCAACTTGTAAATAACCAAATCGCTGACAAAAGTGGCTTAACTCAATGGCAATCCTGAAACAGTTTTTCCTTTCTACTGTCAAGTTAAAAACCAACGTTCGACAATAGATGTGAAAACCGAAGTTCTCCATTGATACGTTTTGTTCAAGGGTGGAATAATCGCTTCGAAGAGATCGATGGTATTGAGCGACAAGTCAGTCCACTTGATTTTTGTGATTAAATCGACAATTCTTTCCACTGAAGCCTCATCATCGTATGGTTTTTCGAAAAAGCAGACATAACCGACTTCTTTTTTGTTCAAAACAACTGGACCGTTGAACAACTCGACTGCTTGCTCGAGTATGTTCGGTTCATCCCAATCCGCTTCTAATTAAATGCTCAGTCAGTACTTTTAATGATCGCAATAGAAATTGCTGCGGAGAATTGCTGATAAAACAAACAATAGAGCATAATCGAATTTGGGTTGGCTCTCAAACAACTCAGTAATTTTGACTGACGAATTCAAATTACCCATGTATAATTGTAGAAGATCATGCTGTTTTGTAGCCAAAATCTTTGAAATAACAGTGCGCGTGGTTTTGTGCTCGGAATCTTCGGTTACTTGAGTGGATGGTGAATGTGCGTGTTGGTAGACGAAGTGGAGTATTGGCCCGGAATCAAATGTCGGTTTTCAACAATGAGAATCTCGTCATCAGAATTGGTTTATTGAACTTTTTCGACGTTTTCTGAAATTGATTCTTGTGTGTTCAGACTCGATTGATCAACGACCGGAAACGTTGACAATTAGTTCACTCATTTTTGTTCGATTCACTTTAGTACATTCAATTGATTCGTTTCGTGGATTTGCTTGAGAAGTTTCGGTGTTGATTCGCGGAAAAGAAGAAGTCTGTAGGTTGCTCAAATCGACCAGCATGATTGTACACAACTGAACGGATTGTTCGAGAGTAAGCAACTAAATCACGTTGGCGTACGTGATGTGGCTTCACTAATACTCCTTTAGATAATTCGAGTTTCGACTATAAGATTTGTTTTTAAGCTTTTGTTGTGTTCTATTAAAATCGTTTTCTTACCTAATATTCGCCGTTTTATTAATCTCCAAATTCAACGTCTTATGCGACCCTGAGCTAATCTGTTTCAAGCAAAAACTACAGAGAATTTATTTATTCGATCAAAACAAGTGTATTCGAGAGTCCCGCAACTGTCTTGCATTTTTCGGGATGAAGGCTTACAAACGGCAGGCAACGCAAGGAAAACACGAACGGTGAGAATAACACAAACAATCAACAAATTCAAAAGTATAAAATGAAAAAACGCAAGGTAATGATCCAACGCCAAGCTACCGGTCAAGACGGAGGCGAAGGGTCCGTTTTGTCTTGAAGAAAGAAATAAGGATTGGATTGATTAGCAAGATTTGCTAATGCTTGATGATGAAGAATCGTCATCTGTTGGGCATTCAGAAGTCCGGGTTGAATTGTTGCTGGACGAGCAAAAGGCGCCGACATCGATGGAATTGTGCGAAGCTGAGAGGCAGCTGCTAACAAGAGTTGCTGTTGAACCTCCGGATTGGAAAATACGGGAAGATTATTGCTTGGCGAGTTTAGTGGAGGAGGAGGAAAAAAAGGTAAGACCCGGTGAGGGCTGGCAACATTTGCCAATGCTTGATGAAGACTCAAAATAGTCATCTGTTCGGCAGTCAGAATTCCAGGTTGGATCGTTGCTGGACGAGAAACAGGCGGCGACATCGACGAATTATTGCTTGGTGAGTTAATTGACCGAGGAAAAACAGCCAAAACCCGACCGGAATTTGCGTTGTACGGCGACGAAAAAGTGCTGCTACGGTTTCGAGATGATGCTGGACGTCGGCGAAGTTTTCCAGTTGCACTGCCGATGAATATCTCATCATTACACGTCGGGTCAAGTGTCCAGTAGTTTCCTAAAATTAGAAGATTTGTGAAAATGACGTAGTCATTTAACATACCTTTTCCGGGATCGTCGTACGTCCGCGGGATTTTTACAAAAAACTTGTTCAACGACAAGTTGTGCCGAATGCTGTTTTGCCATCCACGACGTTTTTTTCTGAAACCAACGATATTAATTAAACGTTTTATTGAGTAGTCTGACCTGTAAAATGGATATTTTTCCATGATGTACTCGTAAATGCCGTTCAAAGTCAACTTTCCACTTTTGCTGTTACGTAGTGCCATCGTTATCAAGGCGTTGTAGCTGAACCGAGGTTTGGACTTGTCGTTTGTTGTTGAATCGGGCTCATCAGCCACGTGCTCTGGTTCCATATCCTGCACTTGCTCATCCATTTCTTGTTCTTGCGAATCTGTTAATTAGTTCTTATAGATTTTTCAATCATTTTACCCAAATTTTCAATTGAGATATAAACGCCTCTATCTTCAGTTTCCTTCCGCTTAAGTCAATTAATAAGATCCCAAACGACCATTCGATCGGCAAACTTTTTTGATTCCCATCTTATAAAATTGTCTTTAAACTTATAAGAAACAAAAACTACCAAGAAAACAAATAACGCCAAATTATTTTAACTTTGATTCTACTCATCAATTTGCAAGAACTTACCATTCTGATCTTGGCTTTGGTTCATATCGCCGCAGAGATTGGCAATGCTGAAGCTGGAGTTCATCTTAGTCACAGCGTTCAAATGGTAGTTAATGACACCTATAATTTGCAATTTAAAATGCCCAGTCTAACACGCTGTTATTTAACGTAAAGTTCACAAGATCCGGATCTCGTTGCAAGTCGCAAGTTTTACAGGGTGATCGAATTTGCAAGGTGGTGGTTCGTTCAGCAGAAAAAATTCAAAAAATTTATCGCTTAAACTTCAATATGTTTGCCGTCAACGTCGAGAACTTGTTTCAAAACCGCGTCAATCGCTTCCTGAGTTACCGTAAGACTAAACAAATTTGAGAAGAAAGAGGAAACCAATCATAACCGACTTCTCTGTGGTTCACAATTGCCGCGTTCCAACAATTCTTCTGTTCATCGACCGAAATTTGACGCTGCTAGAACAGGAGCACGCCAATTAAAACCGTAATGACTTGTGAATCGTCGTTGAACAAACGTTGAACTTCCAGTTTTCGCATAAACCAAGACATAGAATGCTTTTTGTTGAGCTGACCAATACATCACAAAATCGGATAAAACCGAACGAAAGAGAGAAAAGCGGGTCAAAAAAGGACCGATTCCAGAAATCCCAATTTTTCGATTTGTTCCCAACCGAAATTAAGAATTCATATAACGCAAAACAAAATTCTTTATCCTTGATTATCAAACGCAAAAACCGCATCAAAATTCATTATTTACAAAAAGAGTTATAAGCGTTTAAACCCTTCAGCTTTAGCTGGGACACCCTGTACAACAAAATTTATGATCTTACAATAACCATGCAATAGCGAGGATCAAACTAGGCGGAGCATCTTCGATTTACGTGCAACTTGTAGTCATTGCTTTCAGGACGAGCTTTTGCGTCATTAAAAAGCCGACAGTTGCCCGCTGGATGCGTATAATAAACGCAACACAAACGACATTAACCAAATAATGAGCGGTATATCTTTTGTGATAGTGTTCTGGGGCAAAACAGTTCAAATCGGTGGCATCTGCTTGTACACAAAGTTCAAGGCGTTAGAGTTTCGGAAATTGGTTGGCGCGCGCTTGTCGATTATTTCAGTCGACGTTCCGCACGGGCCATTAATATCGAAAACGATTGAAACGAAGATCGTATGAATAAAGCAACCATGTCGCCATATTGGGTATATAAAACTGGAGTTTTTGTGAATGTAACAGAAGACCTCAAAAAGTGAAGAGACCGTCGTTTATGACCATTTCCGATCGGAACTCTATGCGACTTCCGCTTCAAAACGAATCGGCGATTACGGTCAACACAACGTCGATTGTATTTGATTCGAAACACGAAAACAGTTGTCGGAAGGTTACGGTATTCTGAAGGCGCGAAATGCACGAGCGAGTTGTATTTCGATTCGCGTAGAAACAAAAATCGGATGCTTCAGGCCACAACGACAAAGATAATGAAGTTGAGATGAGTGGGTAATTTGGTTGCTTTTGGTCAAACGTCCAAGTCATCTTGAAGCTCATCCCACAATTTGAAACGGAGTCCCCAACGCCGTTTAATTGGAAATGAAATCTGCGCACTAAATCCGCGAGCTGCTCGACACCAAATTAGCAAACAAAACGATCGACTCAAAATATGAGGATGCGCGCTTTTGGAAGTCGGCAATAATCGAGGATGTACGGGATTGTAAATCAGTCAGATCCTGAGTGTCAGAGTTGATTCAATTGGACTGACAAATGGTGGCTAATTAGAGGAAATCAGAACAACGTTGGGCATCCGCTCATCAGTTCAGCAGGTTGTAATCGATTGGGGGACAGACGTTTTGCTCATTATGTCCAGCCACCGTTTATAAGGAAATGAATGCAAAGAGCAATAAATATTATGCACACTCAACTGCCTCTCTACACCTACGGAAATCGACTACTCAATACACATTGCGCAAGACAATTGGAGGCGTCAGGTTGTATCATTTGGTATCATTCATTCGATTGGCTGAGACAGATTCCCTTAAGCAGTTGTGCTTCGTGCCAACTCCTTGGACGATTGAAATTCAACGTAAATAAACTTTCTGGATTCGAAGAGCAATCTAAGCAGATGCTCGTTTATTTGGAAGGCCTATGTGTCAACGGGATGCGTTAGAATAAATTTTTATACAAACCATCGACATTGTGCCTCGAAGTATTTGAAAGGCCTAATATTTATTACCGTAAGCCCGAATAATACACAGTTCCTACGGCGTAATCGGGGGGTATAATCCTCGATCTGAAAAGTCGAAGAAGAGACATCAATCCAATCGCCGGAAAAAGTGAGTCACGCGCTAATAATCTTATTGTTCAACTTCTTACACGGGCAATAATAATCGGAACCCAGTAAAACCTTTGCCAAATCCACGCTTCAAGGCCAGTAGCCCATGGCAATGAAGAAACAGTTTGATTTGGACGTAAAACTGAAGTCGATTGGGAGAAGAGGTTGTTGAGTGCGCGAACAGCCAAAAGAAGATGCCGTCAAGAAGGCGACCAGGTGCGATGTTGGCAAATACACAACAACAAAAGTCGACAATAAAGACAGAAACAAGAGACAAATGCAGATTATCTCAACGTTAAGTTGTTCTCAAGGATCCGCGGTGCAAATCAAAGATTCAAGGAACATAAACGGTTGTCATTCCGCCAAATGGTCGCAAATCGTGCGGTCACACTTCGATGGACGGGTGGGCGATCATGTTTTGCTTATGATAAATACAAAAAACTGGGAAACAAACGAACGTAGATCCTGATTGCGGACAAAAATCGCTTCCGCCCACTGTTTTCACATCGAAATCCCGATTGATGTTCGTTTTTGACGTGGAAATTTCTCCACCGACCAAACAGTTCGAGTGTTGTTGTGGTTGCCGGAGGTCATTTCGAACGTTCAATAAGAAAACTTCACATCAATGATCGTAACCGAGTGACCAAGAGGTTAACAATGATCTCAGGAACATTAAACAAATGACTGCAACCATCCCTTCTGGTGGTTTGTTTTGTAATATGTCCGACGGTGTTAAGCGGAAACCATTTGATCCGCGATGTGACCGTGATTGGCTGTCTTTTGGCGGTGAAAGAATCGGAGAAGGCCACTGAGTATCGAGTTTGTGCCGCGAACTGAGACCTACTATCGCGCGCCTGTTTAAGCAGATTAGCGGTGGTGTCGGTGGCCAATTGGAAGATAATGCGGAAATATGAAGGAGCAACTTTTGATTGGCACACTTCCGATGATCTACTTGTCCAGTTAATACTGCATTTGTCGCGCACTATCCGCTGAAAAGTTTTCTTTGGCGGTTGGAAAACAATCCGTCTGCTGGAGATCATCTTCGGACAAAAACAATTCGAACACCAAATGAAGTAGCCAAAAATGTGAATGAGAAGTCGCGGTGGGAGAACAGTTTCTTGTTCCGAACAAACTGCTATTGATACGCGCGTCTGGTCACGAATACGATCGTTCATCCACCGTCGCGGTACTTTCCATTTTTGGGCAAATAAACACACTGGTCATCGACCGGAAATACAAGAACAGCTATTGAAACAAACGCGCGCAATTCGACCAAACGATAAGCATAAGAGGTAAACAGTTTCGTTTTATAAACAACCGTTTGGTACTGCGCTCTCAATCGGGAGTTTGCCAGCAAACGGCATGTCCTTTCTGAGCTCCCATTCAAATGTGGAGACTGTGACTACAGTAACCCAGCGAGAAGGTCTGGTGATTATAAATATTTCGGGAATCAACTTGAAAATATTTGGAAACAAGAAATCGTGGGGATGTCAAAACCGTCAAAAACATCGAACAAGAGTTATTTGACAGAAAGTTCACTTACACCTGACAATCGACTAATCGCTCCACAGTGACAATGGGATGCACTGGCCGATTGAGCTCAACGCCTTCAAATGCGTCACTGCTACGGCCATCTAACCTGCACGGTTGCCGCCACCATGTCAATCAGGTTAATATGCGTTATTCTGACAAGTTTTTGCGACCACAATCGGATGTAGTAGTTTGTCAGGCCATCGAATCGTCCGTTTCGACGCTAAACAATTTGAGTGGTTCAGCAAAATAAAGGTTTCAGAAACGGCGGCTTCAAAACACAAAATTGCCAAAACGATCGCCCGTTGAGCTCAGCGGAATGATTTGCAACAATTGAAAAGACAAACAAATCACTGGTTACTTAATAGCAACCACTTCTTTCACGAATCGGATGCCGAGTGTCCTCAGTTCGGGGTTCATGGCTCTTTAATTAGTCGCTTGTTGATCCGCCGCTTTTGTAACAAGCGACGTTACGACACGAAAGACACCGCCACTTGTTGCAAATAAACGGAACAATCAATTAGCAATTTAAGCTCAACTATTGAAGATAGTCATTAGGAAACTGTTGAGGTTCCAAAACGTTTAGGGTGCCGACGAGCGGATTGAATTTCGAGAACTTTGGATTACAATCCTCTTAATAAGCAACGCCAATTAATCGGACATCATGGGAACACGCGTTCAACAAGGTTTCAAATCGGAAGGTTTCCATAATCTTCAAACTTTATGTCCATTAGAAGACCATTCGTGAAGTCAACGTTTCATTCATGGCGAGCTCTTTAGTGTTTCGAAGGATCTGTACTTTGATTAGATGTCTTGATTGAAACATTAGAAGCCAAAAAACAGAAGTTTATTGCGAAGCACAGACACTGTGCAGTTGAATGACAAATGCTACCTTATAACTAAATATACCCGTTATCTAATAAGTCATTTCACTATCAATTCCACAACAATTAAGGACGATCTATTTCAAATAGAGATGACGTTTTTGAGCCATGAAGAACTGGAGTCCGTAGTGCAAAAGCGGCGGTCCGTGGAGCGTGCGAATCGTTTCTTCGAGTTTGTCGATGTCCAACCAAACCTGAAGTTAAACACCATTGAATGTATCACTGCAACATCGATACCTTCTCGATAAACTCTCCTTCAGATCTAAAATGTGCAGTTTGTGTGAAGTTCTTTAATTGACATCCACATACGCATTTCCGCCTCCCGAGTTTTGTTTGTTCTCTTCAGAAATAACCACAAAATAAACGTGTTGCATTGCACCAGAAGCGCTGACATCGCTAAACATCACATAGAAAAATGATTCGAAAACATGCGAAGACTTACGTAGTTGTACAAACATGTTCCAATTGATCTAACTTGACGTTATAACCACATTCCTCCATCTAGTTGTTGATAACATGAAGTCTCTTCTATAAAAATGTCTAGTGGTCATATAACTACAGGCTATTCAATTGGTGTTCAAGGCGAACTAATTTTATTGTTAACTTGATTGCAAACAAGAAATACACGATTTACTGGGCCGAAGTAACAATCTACACAAACATTTGCTCAACAAAATAAGAAAAGTTAAACGAGAAGCAATGCAAAACCGATTTGTTATAATTCGAGATTCTGCCCGCCTTAAAGGTAATGGAATTTTAAGTCAAAAAGTCTCTTCGATGGAATTAAACGAAGCCAACACGAAAACACACACACAGAATTAAGGCCGCGTTTACGACACAGAGTACCGGATTTACAAGCTTAGATGGGACCCAAAATCTTGGACACTGCTAAGCGAAAGTAAAAGACAAGACGATGAACGAAGAAGATCATCAATAAAAGCAAAAGAATATAAATGATCACTACCCACGCATGAAAACTCTTTACTGTCCCAATCTGAAATGATGTTTCAAGTTATTATTGTGAACACAAAACCGACTAACCGTGATAACTAGACCAATCAAAAAGGTGATCATTGCAGCGAGAAAGAAACCGAAAGAACGAGAACGCACATAACCGACACTAACTGATGATCTGAAAGTTGAAAGATAAAAACATGAAACACTTTTGGGTATTAACCTTTTCTGACAATGTGGACATCGTGCAATGTGACTCGCAATTGTATTGAACCTGAAATATTCGTTTGAGTTTAAACTTGTTGACTAGAAAACTCACATGAAAACTTCTTCGCAGTAATAACATTGAACTCTCGCTGTACCGGCTGGAGCCGGAATCGTCGAATCACCACTCGACGTCGGCTTGAGAATAATAACACGAGAACAATTGGGTCGTGGACACGCAATACGATTGGATGAAATCTTGCAAATCAAAAGACAGTTACATGGACATCGAACGAATTTCTTTCCGGTTGGTGCGGCTCGAATCGGTGTTGCTTCATTGCACGCCGGACAACGAATCACGTGTTGCATCGTTTTGTTCTCGTAAGGTATCTGATTCTCGCAAACACGACAAGTGACTGTTTGAGCTAAAAGATCATGAAATATATCAACAAACAATCCTTGAGCACTCACTTCCATTCAGCCGATAATTCGAATCCGTCAACGCATCATTATCGTCTGTTTCGTCCGTGATAATCGCATTGAGTAGCGGTCGATCTTCATTGGCATCAACAAAATGATCCATACCGGTATTGTGTTGAACAGCATAGACATTGGACGAATGCGGATCGATTGGATGTTCATTTACCATCGGAACCCGTTGACTTGAGCTCTGTTGTTCGGTTTGTTGACTCATAATGTCCCGATTAGATGAACGAACTAATGCAATGGATTGGTTGAGTCGTCGAACATCACCACCCCACTAAAATTGACTCACAATTAACGTTCCGAAAAAGTCTCAAAAATCCGTAAAATCTCGAGGAATCTTGAATTTACGCAAATTTCCTAATGGAGAAAAGACTATCGAACGCAAATCAACAATTTTTGTCGCGAACACTCTCGCTTGTCAGCAATTGGAGGTTTCGTTTATCGTCCGATGACTCTCATTCTTGTCAACATGAATCACAACCGAGCACAGAGACAATCTCCGTGAAAATCAATTATCAAGAAGTTCGTTTCTTCAGCTCTGGTTTGTTGCTGTCGATCGGAAACAATCGGCAAAGTGGTTGGCATCTTTCGCAGGTGATTGCAACTAATCTTGGGCATTTCAGCGCGGCGGTATGTTAACCAAAGACTTGAACTTGCCATCCGATGAGGAGCTTACCGTACCGCAGGAAATCGTTCTTTCTACTCCATGGTTGAAGGCCGTAGCTCCATATATGGCGCGAAGTTGTGAAACACAGATCAAGGTAAGAACAATCTTCTTTGGCTAACTTCAGATTTCTAGGAATTCATGTTGCGTCGAAAAGAGTTGGAAGATCCGCGCAAAACGTTGAAAGAAGGAGCGGCGGTCACGGCGTGTGGTGTTTCTTTTCTGCGTGCCTTGAAGAAGACATGTCGACCAGAAGCCGAGAAATTTGCCGATTGTATCGATCACGGAAACCGCGATCTGCACATTGGATGTTGTCGTGAAGAACAACTTTTCATGGATCGTTGCTTGGAAGACAAAATGGGTATCGTTCGACCGCCGTTGGGACATTTCGCTAAAATCCACATTCACGACTCACCGCATTCGGTACCAGGTAAGACGATTTTACCCATAATCACGATTGTCTTTCTTGTGATTTAGTTGTTGTGCAACGTGATTACAAAGCTGAAGCTGCACGTGTGCTCTCGGAACTTCCAGCAGACACAAAATTGGACAAAAACTACAAAAACTTTAGCGATTGGCGTATCGCATGGTTCAAAGAATAAATGGATTTCATGTTTGCAATAAGATTGGCAAATGTACCTACCGAAGAGTTTTGTGTCTGAAGATTAGGTTTTAAGTTGAAATAAACCGTTGTAATTTCTCGTTTGCTACACATCAACGTTTTATTTAAGCATTTTATTGTGAGAAAGATAAGTTGAGATCATGATGAGAAACGAAATACAGCGTTTTGTGTGGCCATTAACAAGTTTTTGAAGCAACGGATAGCTTTTTAGTTGGTCGGTGTTTCAACAACTGCGTCGAAAGTTCGTGAATCACAAATAGCAACTCGTATGTTGTCGATTGCAATTGCCGACTTTTCAGTCGATCGATCCAAATTATGAGCAACCAAATAGAACTAAAGCACATATAATCAATCTTCTAAACGGTGGCTTCAACGAACGTGTGTTGTGCCGGGTGGAATTTGAATGTGCACGTTGTTCCATTTAAACGCGTTCTTTGAAGTCAATGAACGCAAAATTGGTGGACATTGGATGAAAGATGAAATTGTACGTAACGGTTTTGTGTATCTCGTTCCCAGACATAAACGAATGGTTGAAGAGTGTGTGGGTCTAGAATCGAATTCATTCAACAAGCGATCCAACTTCTGACTTGCCTGTAGTATTGAAAGAGAAGTACGTTTATGCCCTGTGTTAAATTGAATCGTGGACTTTCCAAGATTGCAAAATCACCCGGACCGAGAATCGTGCTGACAAATTGACCGTTTGTAGGAGTGGGACGCAAATCGGTATGCCTCGATAATGGAAATCCGTATCCTTTGTTTCTTAATGTCCACGGGACTTTTGTCAAACCATGATTCAGATATCGACACGCATTGTCTAAACAGGGAAATTAGACCATCGCTTCATTCGATTGTCTGCGAACCGTTGAAGTCACAATTTAATAATTTGCAATAATCCAAAACTGCCTCGGTAGTTGTGCTAATAGAACGTGGAGTTGTCGTGTAGGGAATTGTAAAAGAGTTCTTTAGTGTCGTTCGTTGAACAACCATTCCCGGATAGAAAGTTACGGTTGGTATTGGACGTCGTGTTGTTGTGACAATTTCGCTTGTTGTTGTTGTAGTCTCTTCTTCGGTGGTTGTCAATTCGGTTGGGCTTTCTTCTGTCGTCGACGGTAATGTGGTTGGTGGATTTGTAATCTCTTGCGCGTTTCCTTTTTCTGTCTGTTTAGTTAGTCGTGACGATGGAGTGGTTAGAAGAAATGGGCGAGTGTTCATGCCTTTACGCCTGAAACGAATTCAAAGTTTTGTTTAACGTGTAGAAACGTACGAAGTTATCGGTCGAACTTCAATAGGCCCGGTGGTTGTTAACAACGGTTTCACTTGTTTCGGCTTATGATCACCTTTGCGTTTTGGCCATCGTGTGTGTTCCTCTTCGGCACTGCTTTCTAGCAAGGTTGTATTGCATTCGCCCATATATGCAATCTCATCTAAAACCAAATATCCGTTTCGTGCTGATCGCTCCCACATTGGCACAATATTCAACTAAATTAAGCAGAGTTAAGTGCTCTGTTGCCGAGAAAACTTACTGTAAACGGTTCATAAATATCGTGAATCAAATCGAAAACTGACAATGTGATCTCGACATTCTCTTGATTTGTATGTTGTTCGGCACATTGGATTTTGTTACTGTCCAAATTGTAGCCGAGAGCACAGACTTGAAGTGTAACCTTTTTGTTTGCCCAATAGCGAAACATAAGCTAAAAATATTTAATGGCTTCTTACTTCGTTTTTCACTTACTTTTCCAGGTCCTGTCTGACATCTGAGCGGATCGCTGGCAAACATGGCGGTGCCTTGAATCACGATTGCAGCTGGATAAGCAGGCAATTCCGAGCGTTCGTTTGTGTTCTCTTCCAAATCGGGAATAGCACCTGATTCATGATTACAATATAAAGCAGAAGCTTTTCAATCACCTTTTTCGATGATCGCCCATCGACCTGCTTCAGGACCCCAAAAACATGGAAAATTGAAACCAAAATCGCAAAGTAAATCCTGTGTATCTTCGATGATTTTTCCACGTCTTCTATCAAATAACGGTTGAGTTTTGTTACCGTAAATAAAAAGATCAAACGGTGGATCTGGCAGATTTGTTCTAAAGCTTTGGGTACGGATTTTATTCGCTCAATTACTTACTGTTCGGTTGTTTCTTCTGACGTTGTTTCAGTTGTTGATCGAGTTTCTGAAATTTGATGATCCACTTCATTTTCTTCGGACTTTTCATTTTCAGTCGTTGTGATCGGAATCTCTGTTGTGGTTGTGGATAAGATTGTCGTAGAGAAGGTTGTTGTAGAAACTGTAGTTGATGATGACACTTCCAACTCTTGCGTAGTTTGACTAACTTCTTTTTCTTTGATTGCTTCTTCTGTTGTATATGGTGTCCAGGTCGTTGACGATAAAAGTGACGGTAATACTGTAGCAAGCGGAGTTGATAATGTTAATCCCTGCCACGGTAATACAACTTGAGGAGAAGTGGGAAAAAGCGGTGGTGACGGAGACGATTCGATACTTCCGACATTTCGCGGTAACTGACAAAATTCGGCATCGTATTTAATATCGTCAACGACGAGAATTCCAGGTTTTACATCAGGAATAATAGCTATCTGTAAGAGTCGGCTGTGTTAATACAACTTTGAAAGCTTGATTACATGGAATGGATGATCAATGGGCGGAATTTTAAGCGCGACTTTTCCGGGTTGTACTTGTGATTCCAAGATTCCGGTACAATTGAACTGTCTCAGTGTTTCGTCCAGCAAACAAATCTGCAGGTCAGCACTACCTTTAAGAAAACATGAGTAAAAAGTGCCAATCAATAACTACGTACCTATTGTCCAATATGTAAAACTAAACATTGCCGTATCGATTTGGCAGTTTATCTGATGTGACGAAAGCATATCCGCTGGACCACCTTGCAGTTCGATTAACGTAAACGGTTCACTTGGCAATATTGATGTTCCTGTTGCAGCCAACCAGAGCAAGAAATCGGGTTGTCCACGTGCTAATCGCCAACGATCCGTCCCACGACCAATCGTACCCCAGCGACATGGATTATCGAAGTTGCAGTCAAAAGTCAAAGACAAGTTGTTCACTTCATTTGGAGCCAGAATGGGCAATTCTAAGGTTGTGACAAAAAGACCCAATGCCACTTGAAGAATCCGTGATACAAGACCACCGGGACCTTCATCTACACTACGGAAGCCCACCTGGGGGTCCATGTAAATAACTGAACGAAAACGGCCAGTCAATTATTGAGCACTAAACCTAATAAACACATTTTTGTAATCAAATACCAACGCAACACTATTCGATTGAACACGAGAGTATCACAGGACGAATTCGAAGACTTTTTGATAGAAAGTTCTAATTTGTAGCCGTGAATGACCGACGGCAAAAGTGAGAGTGCGATGGGCATTTCAATTGCACAAAAATTTTCCACGGGGAATCACGATGGACGCAGCGAAGGAAACATTTCGTGTGCAGTTTAGCGCAACGGGATGCGCATAGAAGAATGCGGTTGGCATTGTACGTAGAAGTCACTTTCACTATGCAATTACATAAATGACTGGCTCTTTACGCCAACAAATCACTAATCTCACGAGCAGCTTGCGAACTGAACAGAAATCGAATTCAAGTGTGAACGCTCAAAACTGTAAAACAAACGTCCGGTTGAGTTACTCGATTAGAAAGCATATGGAAAGTTTAGGCAACAAAAAGGAGTGTGTTATGGGTTTTGATGCGGCGATTAGCGACGACGGCAATCGACGGACGGCGATTCGGTGGAGTTGAAGAAAAGGAAAACGATCGAAACACGTTCATTTCAAAGTCGACCCACTTCGAAATTCGCAGTCGCGCAAACTTCTTTTTGACAACGAAACGACTTCAAAAATTTGAATAAACGGGCAAATTCGGGATTTAGATTTGCCATTCAAGGACCACAAGCAAACAACTCGCTGAACGATGTTGACTAAAGACTAAAAACTTGGCATCTATCGACCACAAGACCTTAGGTTACCATTAAGAAGCAAAAAGCGAATTTAGTGCGTAAATTTTCGACCTGAAACCGGACGAAACATCCCGTTATCGTTGACCCACTGGTTGTGCAACAATTGAAATCCGTTAAAACCACTTGACATCCGTTCAAAAATGATCGCTGGACTCTGCGAACTTGGTCGCCGATTCATGTTACTTTTGTTGTAACCTTTTTTGGACTCACTGCTGTTTGTTTGTTGGTGCTTCTCGTTGGATTTCAAAACATGGTTCAGAAAATATACGAACTACAAAGTTCAAGTCCCAAAAACAACTAACGACTCAAATCTACTGCTTTTAAATTTCAATGAATCAAGTTTGGGTTAAGTTAAAACGTCAACAAGCTTATTAAACATATTTGTTAACTTGTTAGTTCAATCGCTAAGTAAAAACTGAGAACTTGGCGATCGCTGTCAAATGCAACGTTTCTATTCACGAGCAAATCGATTCAAATTCAGAAGTTTGTTCCGAAGCTCAAATCATTTTCGAGCGACTGAAAGCAGATGCGGTTCCCGTCCAAATCAAATGAGCAGTTCAAACATATATTCGGATTTGTTGATTTGGGCGGCGGACGACTGACTATCACGTGTCTTGTTCTCATCCTTTACGTGTTTGTTTCATCGATAATCTTTCGAGAACTCGAAGGTCCCGTATCGCAAACGGAACAAGCGAAATATCATGAACTTCGAATCAAATGGACAAAAAAATTATCAGAAAGTACATCAGTGGGTAGGCTCTGAAAATAAGATACGTTGCTAATGTTTATAGAAAGTAAGGTTGATGATCTTCTGAGGGAGATTCAGGAAATCCAAAGCAAAAGAAAGGATTCGATGTGGACGCTCAGCAAAACGTTCTTTTATTTGGGCGGAATGTTGACAACCAACGGTAAGTTTGCTATTGATTTTAGTTCACAAAGTTTTCAGGTTACGGTGAAGATCGACCACAAACTCGAGAGGGAAAAGTCTTCATTCTGTTCTTTGCGATCATTGGTATTCCAATTTGTTCCTGTTTTTTCATTGCGTTGACCGATCGACTTCGTCGTCCAGCGGTTTGGTTTCGAATGAAAATACACGAAAAATTTGCACACACTTACGATGAAAAACAGCGGAATGTGAGTTGATGTTCGAAGCGATTCATGGTCGTTTAGATCATCTACTTGATCTTTCTGGGCTATTTCGTTATCATTACGCTTTTTATTGTTCCATCTCTGGGATTTATGATCATCGAAAGCGAATGGACATTTGTCGATGCATTCTACTACTGTTACATGAGCATGTCAACCATTGAATTGGGAGAACAACAACTCGGAGAGAACTCAACTGAACCACATCGTAGCATCTACAAGATAATTGAGATTCGTGAGTTCGATGTTGGCGTGGCCTGTTACTGTTTTCATTCAATTCAGTTTATCTTTTTTGCGGTCTCAGTGTGATGATGGTCTTTGTGGAGCTCGTGATTGAAGGATCGCTTCGTAGAATCTCTAACATCTTGCATGCTCAAAATCGAATGAATGAAATCAATATGATCGATGCGGTTGGTTTGTTTCTATCTCAAAGGCATGTCTTAGTTTCAGCAAACTCGTCGAGTTCCATCGTTGAGATATTACGATTTTACGAAACTCATTGACTCACCGACAAACACGAAATCGCTTGTTAACATTTGAACATTCAATTCTGCTCCTTTTCAAATAAACGCTGATCAGTTTGTGTTTGCAACAATCTTTTAGTTCTTTCGTAGTGATAGTGTGAACATTAGCGATTGACCTTGTGAGTCTTAGCACGAAATCGTTTGGTTTGAAATGCAATGCGACGAGGTAACGAATATCTTCGTCGTTCGTTGTCGGTCTGATTTTACGGTTGAGATCCTTGTATCGTCGAAATGGAACGTGTCACGATCGTTGGAGCCAACTGTGCTATTGGCAAACATATTTTCTCTCGTCTTCAAGGTCGTGTCAATACAATCAATGTGTGGACGTTGCACGAGGAATTTGTTGACAGTCTGGAAAGTGAGTTTTAAAGCAGAGCTTTTCATTGTTTTTGTAGGCAACCAAAATAATCCAACCGATGGTGTTGCGTACTTCACTGGTTTAGACGGACTTCGAAACGCGATAAACGGAAGTGACACGGTTTTCAATTTGCACGACTATCAAGACTTTTCGATTTTGCCCGACAAAAAGCGATTGAATGATCAGAACGTAGAGTGTAAGGTTCTTATTGGTCATGTACATTCAGTAACGAAGAGTATCTAGTTGTGAAGCGACTACTTCGAATTTGTCAAACGGAGAAGGTGTCGAGTTTGATTCATTTGAGTTCCATTTTTCTTCAATGTTCGGGTTGGTGGCCCAATGTTGGAAGTCGTGAATTGGATCCAAACAGTTTTGTTAATGACAATCCGTGTCCTGCATACTTTTCAAGCAAATTCGAAGCCGAGAATTTGGTTATGAATGCCGGTACATGGCCCCAATTTCTTCGTATTGAACCGTATACATTTCAGAACGTTTGAGAAGCATTGTTGCGCGTGTTGGTCCGGTTTATGGCGAAGGAGACAAATGTTCGATCATTTGTGATGCAATCAAACTGCACGAATATTTCGGCTTTCTTCCAATTATTGGTGACATGGGAGGGGCTTTGCAGGTCAACCGGTTTATTAACTCCGATTTAATTACCTGTTAAATTTTAGTTAACATACGCTGGAAATGCTGCAGAAGCGTTGATTTGTTGTGCTCGCAAACTTGCCAACGATTTGTCAATTCGAAGCGAAGTAGTCAACGTTCTCGACTCGACTCCCGTTCAATCGCCATTTCTTGGAGTCGCACGCAAATGTTTCGAGGTTCCTTGTACCAATCTGATTATTCGTTTGAAGATGAGTATAATTCTAGGCAAACGGTAAACGTTTTTCTACAACGCAAATTCCATTTTGGGTCTTCTTTCCGCTCTACGTTCTTATCTGCATTTTTGGCACATTTCTCAGCAGAATCTCGTTGATCAAAAACCCATTGGAAAAGGTAGCTTATCTGGTTGTGCGTCAAACTTTTGCTACTTACTTTCAGTTGCCATCAATTTCGTACGTTTATTTTTTGTTTCGTCAATGGACTTGTCTCAACGACTATCGTCTTCGTCTTTTTATCGACTTCAAACCGCCATTCGACGCGAAAGAATCGCTGCATCGCTCTCTTGACTACTATCAGAATTTCTTGAGTATCGACGATGTCAAAGATTACTCGTGGAATTCGCTTACTCAATAGTTGCAGACATAGATCTACTGTTTCATTGTCTTGTATCAGTTTGCTAACCGTTCCAATAAATTAATTAATCTCGAAGATGAATACCTTCTATGCATGAGATGACCTTCTAACTCGCTGTCATCTCAACAAAAAATTCAACTTCAATGATCGCATTCTACGGCAATCAAGAGTTTGAGTTTGTTTATAAGTTAGCAGTCTCAAAAACAGTTCTTACGACAGAAAGCAATAACAACAATACAATTTAAAGTTGTAGAGCATGACTTTAAGTTTCAATATGTTCGAGAAACGAGATCTTTTCTACATCATTACTGTAAAGAAAATGCGTGAGTTTCAATCTTTGACTCCAATGTTCGACAAGACAAAGTAGTAAATTGATTAGTGTCATGTTCAACTATATAACCCGTGTTTTTTAGCAGGAGGCAACACAAAATGAAGACTTGAAGTAAAAACCATCGTAAGCGAAGAAAATAAGTGAACAGAAATTGAGCAGCAAAAAAAGAATCATCAGACAGACACCTAAACCAAACTATTTAAACTGGCGATCTTGGGACGAACGGCGGGAATTTCAGTCACTGCGAAAGGCTGAGCAAACGAAACTGCAGGAGCTCGATCGGTGAGATTCATCTCCGCGTAATTGAGACTTTCGTGACTGGCAAAGCGACTGAGTTTTTTCTATAAAACAAATCGATATACGATGCGTGTGGAGTTGGCTAGAGAGAAGAACAAAGGGATTAATTGGTTGTAAGAAGCAAACAAAAGAAAAAATGGTGCGATAACAGATTTTGAGAGAAATTGTAGAAATGAAGATAAGGTGACTGTCACACAAGACCTTGTGTTATGCAATTGTTGGTTTAAACGGTTGTACCATCGTCAAAATATAGCCGCGATTTTGAATAAGCTTCAGCCATTGCAGCTTGATATTGATTCTAAAAATTCGAAACACTAATTATGTAGTTACTTGGGTGAGAGTGATAGCACACCAATTGTGAACGTTGATATGTTAGTTTGAAAGAAATGAGCTTCTGATTTTACAAGAAAACAGTTAGATTCAGATGGCTGTTAGTTGGAATACAAACGTTACAACGTGCATCTACAGTAAACAAAAGGCACTACACAAATGAAGAATGAAATCACGGGTTGAAAAAGACAACAGAAAGAGTAAACCATGAGAAGATGTGCTTTGGGAATTGATGATGAATTAAGGTAAACACTCAAACACATCAAACCACCGCCTCACGACTGACGTAGATCTGCTGATCGTTTATTGGGCGCATTACCTCACTACCATTTGAACTGTAGAGACCGCGTTGCATGTCGTCAGAGTAGTTGTCAGATACTCTGAAAGATTTTCGATTAAAACTTTTTGATCGAGTTTATACTTACGGAGTCTTGTAATTGTCGTTTGAATACTGAGCTTGCGCTGTTTTCTCTTCTAAAAGTATTTGAACATTCGTTTATTGTTGGTGTTAAAATTGTACCGTTAAAGCAGAAAAGTTGCTGTCTCATACAAATGATGACCGTGAATACGCAAACCAAACCCAACGCAATTAAACCCAAAATACTGAGAACCCACGACGGAATTCCGGCCAAATCGGATCCATCAACACCGAGTAGATCGCGTAATGAAACAGTGATTCTGTAATAATCATTAGTTTGCATGCACTCTGAAGATATAAACGTACTGTTTGTTTCCATATTCGTTTTGTAGTTTGAGTAGAATCTGACGTGATTGATCGTCTTCACGAACTGGTGAAACTTTCAGTCGTGCCATGTGACAGTTCGGAGAGGAGTTGTTTTGAAGAATGTTAATGAATTGGAAGTTTTGCCACGACTTTCCGACTTGAATATCATTATTGTCAATTGTAAAAACGACGTCGCGCGGCGGCCGAGGAGCTGGTTCAGCGCAGTAATGAACCGATACAATTGCAGTGTCAGGAGTTTCCGTTTGTTCAACACTTGCCGGAATTTCAGACTCCATAGGCGAACCCTGTACTTGAACATTCAATACTCGTTCACCAGGTGAATCCAACGATGGTAAGCATTCGGGTAATCCACGCGAAACGGCCGAACAAGCAGAACACCAGTATTGACCAGAAAATGAGTAGTTGGTAACGTGAATTTCGCAACTAGCAGTAAGACGCTAAACAAGCGATTAAAAACGTATTAGTTTATTCACAACTAACCACCATGTTTCCTTGACCGCTAGTCGATAGCTCTCGATAGTTTCCTTTATCTCCTTGAGCACATGCTGCATACGCAACCTTGCCATTCGATTTGCGTAGACGCCAATAGACTGTTGGTCGAGGATTTCCTTCGACTGCACATGTAAGCGTAAACTTCTGGTTGATTTGGATTTTGTTGCCGGCAGTGAATAGTGGATTGCTTTGAGTTACTTGAAAATTGTCTCCAGTAACACGTGCAGCCGCATACGGATCGATGTAAACCGCTTCGGAACTGATACCTTCTTCCGCCGCAAAAAGACCGTTGTTTGCTTGACATTGAATCGAATGTCCAATCATTTCCGTTCCAATCGTTATTTCTTGACTGCTTTCCGATGAACCAATTTGTGCTCCATTTTTCAGCCAACGAAACGATGTCGCCGGAGGATTTGCTTGAACTGAGCATCTCAACGTTTTTCGTCGTCCCGGTTGACATTGTTGATCGACTCCACGAACACATTCAACATAAAAATGTAGACCTTGGTCGGGAATAACCACCGGAAACTGATTTCTTTCGTCCACAACATGCACTTGACGTAAATACTTCACGTTGATAACAACAGGAGACGAGCTGATTGTTCGACTATTTCCCGTGATACCGTCGTGAATTTTTGCTTGACATACGATGCTGATACCCGTCCAATTCGGATTGACTTCGACATTCTGTAGGGACACCGTCTGAATACTAGTTGTTAGCTGCGTCATTTTCTTGCATTTACCGGAAATCCAGCGGTTTGTGTCATGTCGAGTGCATTATTTCCGAGCACGTCTGCGATGTCGGTTATGTTTTTGCTCGGACAGTCGAGACAAATGAAACGTAACTGACTGACCGGCTGTTCGGAAACGCAATAGATCGGTTGATTTGCAGTTCTGCCGATCATCGTCCAATCGAACTGCGTCAGTTGATTGGCACTAGTGACCGGAAAAGGGTGGGCGGAGATTTTGACTTGAGCCGTGGGTAATAGCTGTCCTAAAAAGTGAAATGAATGACCACCTTTGCGTCCACATTACCATCAGTTCTTCTCAGCCAAAATATCAACAGCAGCCAAATGATGAGCAACTGCTTCATCGTGGCGCAACTGAAATGCAAACTTTAAGGAAAAAACAAGATGGCGCGTAAATGCACAGAAAAACGCAAATAGCATCGGAGTCTCGACCTTGGCGGATCACAACGTCGAAAAGACTATGCTAACGTTGCTGAGGCAAAAAAGCCATTCGATGGGAATGACCTTCAATAAACAGAGAACTCTGGAGAATCGTATCAAATGAAACGAAAAGTTGACGAACTGAATGATCTCCAGAATGTAATGCTACGAAAGAACATTGCGGATTAATACGTAAACAACTTAAGCGTATAATTCAAAAAATAACTCCGATAAGCCTTGGAACAAAAGAATTTTTGTTAAGTTTTCGGAATGAGGTTGCAATGATTGCGAGAGTTGGAAGCGAGTAGGTCACGGACAGGAGCTCGCAAAACCGCACGTAAGACGTTTACTCACAACGATCGTTTTGTTTACCAACGAGCGAAAATACTTGGCTGGTCATTTGAAGGGACAAACAAAGCGAATTCTTGGGTTCAATTGCGCGCATTTTCAACGGCGATTGGCTAACACGTGCTACGTGATTACAACCGTCAAACCGCTCGAATTGACAAGTTTACGAAAGTTGATCCATTCGTTTCTATCGTCACGACTTTCCGGTGTCCAATTGACCGGCTCTCGTAACCTTCGGTTTTAGTGTCAAGAAAATGCGTAAAACAATTGCTCGAGAACCGGTAGAAAACATGATCCGCGCAGCTGCAAAGCTCCAAATATTGTTGTACAACAAACTCTGTGGATGGGCAGATCGGGTGAACATACGAAAACCGAGAATTTCGTGTTTTCTTTTGATTAAACGCCTACAAGCGGTCGAATCAACAATGCGCGTAATATGAGTGATGACGAAAAGAATTTCGATTGCATGCACCTTTTCAACGATATCAACGAAACCGCACGGCTTAACGCCAAAAGCTGATTAGCAAAGAACGCGGTAAAACATCAATCCACAAACACCCGGACGACGTGCACAAATCAGTCCGACAACACGCACAAGAAATCAACACGAGCGTTCGGCAGCATGCCTTTACAAGTCGGTCAGAGAAGTACGTAGTAAATGACGCGGTGTTCGTCCATCAGCGCTTTCCCCGAACCTTTTTGTTTCTCTCGCGCTCGGACTTATCCGCTGCGTTGAACCCCACTGACTCCTGTGATGTCCATTTTGGGGGTCAGTGAGATGGTCAGTCGGACTGACCATTTCCTTCTTTTCGCGTTGCCAAAACCTATCGCAGACCCATAAAATGAATGCCGACGAACATCGCACAGAGTAGCCACTTGAATCTGCGGCCTAATGTTTACTCCAATGGAATGCCGTAGACGGACGCGACCTTCGGCCGAACGGATCGAAACGAAATAACGTTGCGACCTTCTCATTTTTCGGAAGTCCCGCCGTTAATTCGCCCGGTAATTAGCGGCTCTCTCGGGTTTCGGCAGCTCGAACTCTCAACCCACGCGATTAAGCGTTCGAGAAATGCATGGGCTACAGCCGATTTTTAGCGAATCCGTTACCTTTCAATCCGGTAATTTTCGTCCGAAAAGACACATCGTTTTCTTGGTTCAATTCTCGAAGTGCAATCGATCGGCTGCAATTCACCGATTTTCACGAATAATAGCGCGTTGAATATCCGATCGCTCTCATAAAAACTTCTTGCATATTGCGTTGGATCGCGCGAATCCCACAAACCGTTGGGTTTTTGACCTCTGGTGAAGGCTGCAAGAAAAAACACTAAAACAACTTGCATTCCCCCGTACTATGACGACACGAACTCATCATTTCAACCATCGTAAATCAATTAGCCAACCAATACTGCTCACAGGTAAGACTCAATCTTTACGGTTACGTAAATCAACACACCTTACGGCTCTGACGAACATACATTGCACTTAGAACCGTAGAATAAAACAGCCACAAGAATTAGTTGTTTGAATGAAAAGATGGAATTAACTTCAAAGAAAGAAAATCGTCCGAAAAACAATAACTGTACGGTATGTAAGCGCAAATTGAATAGCTTTCGAGATACGAATCAAAGAAAACAATAAGATTTCGTCTCCTTGTTTCCAGTGATTTTGCTTTTTGTGTACAAGTGGTTGTAATTCGTGTGTTAGGCGAGAAGTGAAAGTTGTTGAAGAAGAACCAACGGCGCGCCAATTATCTTCAACATAGTCGATGTCACGCCTGCTAATAAAAGTCAAAGCAAATCGATTATTAAGAGAACATTTGCGTTGGAATTTCGCACGGCTCATCTTCCGACTCATCATTGTCATTTGGATTCTCAATAGCTAAAGAAGAAACACGAGTGACGCAGTAAAACTGCATTCCGTTTCAATTCAAATGCCGAAATGCTACTTTCAATATTCATTGGAACTATCGTTCGAACAATGATCAGCGACAGTTGAGGACGAGGGAGTTCGACAAAACGATTCTGAGAGAAGCGACGTTGCACGACGAAAAGAAACGAAGTGCCGACGGCAGAGGTCAAATCTCTCAAATTCATCGCTCGATCTCTTCATGCGCTCGTCGGAAGATGAGGAAAGACGGATGGTAATTCCGATTTCATTTATCGAAATTAAACCTTTTCAGTTTCCGAATTTCTACGAAAATGCGAAGGATAATCAAACGGTGTCCGTACAAAAGAGATCGAGATTTCAACCGCACTTTCCGATCAGTCAACACTCGATGAAAAATTATTGGAAGCTCGGAGATAAAAAGTTTGTTCCAATGTGAACAACTCCGAAGACACGATCTTTGCCGAAATTCCTCCAACAAAAAGCAGACGAATCAACGCGATGACTAAACTGATTGTGAATGCTGCGCAAAAGATGGTATCACAATTGAGCTCACTGAAGACATTTCTTGTCTCCAGAACTTTTCACTTACAAGGCGCTTTCACACACAGGTGGGTAACCAATTCGCAAAATGGTGTTCCCGATGCGCATTTGCATATTACCGGACCTTGCGAGGAGATCGATCGTTTGAATTTAATTGCCGTCTCCGAAGAATAACAACCCATCAACACTGACACTAATTGATTCTAACCCTTCAGTTAGTTAAGTAAGATCTTTGTAGGTTTAGTGACTCATAATACAATGTGACATGATTCACAGAATAAAAGTTTGCGTACGTTAACGTATTTTTGCTTCCAACCGATCTCCGTAGGTCGCTACTCGATCGGAGCATCAGAGGTCTTGAAAAGGTTGAACGCAACTTTTTGACGGTTTACAATCAGGATCGGGACTTACAAAGCGGTTCGATGAGTCGACGACAACCAAAGAACTTGAATGAATTTATGAAAGTCGTCTATGATGAATGTCCTCGTCAGCGATTAGCTTGAAAGGATTGTGGAAGAAGCCGAGTCGTGCGTCCGATCAAAATTCTAATCAAACAAAACTCCAGTGGTCATTCGTTTCTTACGTCAAACCTGAAGCATCTTAAAGCCGATAATCGGTGGCTTTGATGTTAACTTGCTCAATACTATTTTTGTAAACTTCTGTTCAATCAAATGTATTGGCGAATCATTCTAATAATATTGTTTGTAAACATTCGAATTAGTCACACTGATGGAGTCGTACCAACTCCCGTACTCACATTGCATTCCGGTCATATTGGACTCTATGACCGTTTATTGGAAACTCAATTCACAGGTGACATGTGAGTAGACCTTTCGATTTAACTTTATTGTTTAGGTAGTATACAACCCGGAGAAGCTTACACGCTCGATATTTACATGGGAAATACCGAGGAGTACGACTATGTGATTGAAAACTGTGTCTTCAACTCACGACTTAATTTTATCGACAATTTTGGGTGAGAATTCAAAGAAATTTCTAAAGTTGATTCGCTTAAATGGTCGACACATGTTCGAAGAACGACGACTTGAAACCTTTTGATTGCGTTTGTTGCGTACGAAATGTCCAATCATACGTAACTTTTCATTTCGTACGAAAACACACGTATGGAATGCGAAAAAGTTAAAAGGATTGGTTTGAAGTCGTCGTCTGCGAACAAAACCGATACGAAAGCCGATCGAATGGCCCGCAGAATTGCACCTGAAATGAAAAAACTCCGGTCTTTAAATGCAGGTGTTTGCGGAAAAACAACGTTTTCATCCAAAAATGGGAGACCGATCAGTATCACGAACGACCGGGGGCTGTTAAAAGGACGTTGATACACTTCTTGGCAAACGAACCGATTGTTCGCTTTGAGTGTCAAATCAAAATCATTCACTGCGGAGGTAGTTTCACTAAACTTTATCAGCAGTCCAATTCAATTTACAGGATGTGCTGAGGTAAACGCAATAATGACGTCTAATCGATTCTAAATGTTAATTCTTCATAGTACAGCAGTCTTGTGAACGTCGACCGACTTATAATTACTATCCAACTTACGATATGCCGCTTAGTTGCACTTATCCGATTGGTCCCGTTCCACCACAATCGCAGCCTTATCCAATTCAACCGTTTCCTTATCAAGGTCCTAATCGCGATTGTTCATGGTGGGACGGTGGAGGAATTTTGTGTATTCCATGGTGGTTATGGTTATTATTTTTGATCCTTCTTTTGCTTCTACTTTGTTGTTTGGTTGGTATTGTTGTGTGTTGTTTGGTGCGTCGGAGACGTTCCAAACGAAACGATCAATCCAATTACATTCCACCACCACCGCCGGAAAAGCGAGTTTACACGGTGGACGGCGCCGTTCAAACGCTGCCCGAATACAAGCAGGTGGCACAACAAGTCGATCTTCACGATGCCAATACTCGTTATCATGAAAACAGCGGTTATCGTAACACTCGCGAAGATCGAATGAACAATTTGAGACAAGTGGACCAACACGGGAGTGTCGAATTGCGACACGAAAATCCTCAGGTTCATCGGACAGCAGCCTATGACAATCCACATTTCTACGACGGTGATTACTACGAAGAAAACGGTCAAGAGCAGGTTATCACAAAACATTACGGTATGTTCTTTTGCTGATTGCTTTTCAAACCTTAAATTTATCTACTGATCATATTCGATTAAAGTTTGGATCTTCAGTTTTTGTTGCAATCAATTTGTTCATTGGCGAACTTCAAAATGCTAACGATACATTTCAGAGAACTACAATACTCCACGACGTGAAAATCAGCAAACAAAATACGTGAACGAAACGACACCACGTTTTTCGAATACCACCACACAGCAACGACTACAACGTGAATTGGAAGAACATTTGCGACATCAACATTATTTTCAAGATCGAAGTGAAGAGTTTGTCGAGCGTATTGAAGAACAATTGCGAAGTCAGTATCATTCTGAACTTCCCCAAGAAGCATTCAGAGAGGAAACGGTGAGAACGATGCGACAGTCATCTGTTATTTGAATATCTTCGGCATTTCATTCGCAATCTTTATTCTGCATTGTTCTTCAAATACCAATTGCTTTCAAATACCGAATTGCCATCTTACTCCAACGTCTTTCGAAACTTGTTTTTAACCGTTACGTAAACTTAATTTGACATTCTCCATTACATCGATAAAGAAGTGAAGCAACACGGTTATTTATGAACAAAAATATTTTGAAATGCGATTGTTAACTGGTTGTTTGATTGGTGGCCGAAAAGACCGGTGATCGCTTGTCGCAGTGATCACAAGTATTCGTAGTTGACTTCGCCTCTCTTGTCGAACTTCTCACGAATTTGTTTTGCAGCGTAGATGATGTCTGAAGTCATAAGTCGATTTGGAAACAATTGAAACTTACTGTGTTGGTCGATTTCACTCAACTCCGGTGGGGAAACGTTGATAACACGAGTGTAACGTCGTCGCATGCAACTCAAACATCCAACAGTGAAAATAACGATGACGAAACAAGCGGCAGCAAACACAAAAACCAACCACAAAAGCCAATCAAAACCTAAAACTCTAACAGTAATACGAGTTTGTGCAAAAACATACGTTTGGACGACATTTGTGTGGTACGATGGTGACCTTCGCTAATGTCCGCTTTTAATTCTTCACGAAGCTTATCGTAAAGTTTTTTGTAGTCGTCACATTGCCGGAAATATTCCTCGTTCATCGTTGGATTCTTAGTCAAACACCAATCACAAACGGTATCACGATCCGGTTGGCATTCCTCTTTTTCGTACAAGTTTGTGCCACATTCTGTGCAGATCATACAACGATTGCGGGTTTCCGAAAAGTAGTAGTTCTGCAATTAATTCTAGTTATGTTTTCGAATTGAATGCCCAGTAGTTACCTGCGGACATTTCGCATCTTCCACCTCCTCGGAAGAGTAGACTTCAATAGAAGAAGCACTCGGGATCGAGAATGACAACTGAAATCATACAAGGTCTTTCAGATACTTTAACCTTAATCGTTGGTTTTTACCGTAACTTTGTTTAGTTCAAAAGTCTTAGATATCAACCAATTTTCTGATAATTCGATCTAATTAAACGGAATCACTAAACCGTTTTCTCGACCTGTCAATCCAAATCGTCGCGCCATTTTGTCGCTCTTTTCTGGACATTTAGTTCTGCTTATCAAACCGCAAATGATTAGCAATGAAAAGCTGTCAATCTCAAGTTACCGTATTTGCTTTGCATTCAAGTTTGTTAATCGAAAGTGATGTCAATGTTCTAGTGAGTGCGCAATATCCCTAAGGTTATCTTTGTTGTCTTTTGATTTGACATTTAAAGCGAAATTTTATTGATTTAACTAAAAATTTTACATCGGGAATGAACGAAAAGATCAAACGTATTGGCCGAGTGATTAATTTGAGACCGAACAACTGAATACGAAATGAGTTAAAAGCGATAAACCGGCAAAAATTGGAAGTGGTTGAAGTTCAACCGCGATGTTAATTCCGAGGAACGTAGCTATTTACACAAGCAATCAACAACATACCTGCAAACTAAGTGCAACCAACAAAAGAATCGAAAAGACGTTACGCATCATAGCACTACAATAGAGAACGATGCTCAACGGAAGAGTAAACGACTGACGATCAGTCGACTCGGCAAATGGCGGCGATTTTTGTTACGAACAAATAACGGCCAACTGTCAGTTTAAAATCAAGAGCCTCATCGATTCGCCCCAAAAGGGGCGGTGAATCAACGATACAAGAACAGGCGAATGATTTAGAAAACAGCCGCAGGTGGACAACGATATTTCGCTGCCGGCCGTCACTCCGTTAGATTGATAAGAAGTGCGCAGACTCTCGCTGAAGGGTCATGTGCAATTGAGAAAACAGTGCGAATTGGATAATGAAGAAGCAAATGAATATTCAAGAATCAATGTAAAAAGGCAGAAGAAACGTATTAATCTTCAGAATTAGCGGGAATCGGTTCGTTTGACGGCAATTCGAGAGATTCGCTGAGGAATGAAATGGTCGTATCGCTTCTACGAAGTCCAGGCTCAATCAGATAGCGTCCGAGTTCAAGCACCGGCCTTGAATCTTGTTGACGTTGAGGCACATCACGCCACGATCGTAGTGTACGTCTACACATCAGTTCGCGATTACTTTCCAACCGTTTTTGTCGTAAGACAAGTCGACGACGATGAGCAAAAACTGCGGCGAATAGAGAAAACGTTCCCATCATTGCAATCATGTAGAAGCCTAAGCTTAAGACTGTTGTCGAGCGTCTTTGGTGAGTTCGTTGCAATTCGATGACTTCGTTTTGAGCAACTGACACCGTATACATGATAAGCAACGAAAAGATACCTTAATCAAAAGATTGAAAATACAATTTTGGCGTTAACTTACAAACAACCGCTTCCAATATAGTCATCAGACGTAAGTACGTAAAGAACATGAGCGGTGAACTCAGATGCAGTACCGCAGCAAATATCGATACGCACATCGAAACAAAACAGAAGGCTGTGACTATGTAGAAACAGTTGGAGACTGTCGGGGTTATACAGTCCATAAACGCTGAAATTTTGCATAAAAAGACAACCGAATAGATTACTCACTTTTGTCGTCATATTGATAGAAAATATGTCGCTGACCGTTTTTGATCAACGAACTAAATTTTGCCGGAAACAAGAAATACCGAGGACTAACTGTGCAGGGTAGAACATCAAACTCGTGTTTCACTCCGTTGGGAAAATATTTGAAGTGAAGCGGAGTCGGTAGAGTTGTGTTAGACGCCTCAAAACTATCAAATTCGGTTGCATCGTAGACCGTTACAAAGTTGCTAAAAATGGCCGCCAGAGCCTGAATACAAAGATAAATACAACTTCCTCATCAACTTACCAAACATGCAGCCAATAAATTAAAAATCACAGAAGTTGGATTTGTATCGTTTGGATCCAATACGCATATTCGTAAACACAACATTGCACATTACGAGTTCCAAAGCATCGGAAGTCTTTGGACGTCAGCGACTTTTACAGAACTGTGGTTGGATGCAAACCAAATTTCTTGTTATCGATTTCAAAGTATCTTTAGTGGCAAATTACTAGTTCTGAACACAATACGCTACTTGTTCTCCTTTTCCTAGAGAACAAGCTTCGGGTTTGAGCTGAATGGCGTATCGACTCTTCAACAATGTAGATCACGTTTGCTTATTAGCTTCAATCTAATTAAGACACATCACAGTTATTGACTGTAATTTAAGAGTTAGCAATAGACATTGATGAAAAACGCATGAATCTTCAGAACGAAATCAGTGGTTACGTAAATCGGGATTCTTCAGATGAAATTTTCAACATGCCTAACAGATCAACATCCGACTATTCACCAGAAGCTTATTGTTTTAACAATCGGTAGTATGTGGTTTTAAAGCAAACATTTCAGAGGATATCCAGCGATATTAACCTGCACAATGTCGTTCGTCTGTTCAATATGTGACTTCTTGTTCAAAGTGTAATCGGTCTCCCGTTAGTTTTCAACAAAAATGTCAATCAACAGCGGAAGTTTGTTTGCGTGCTGTGGGCGTTCCAAGACAAACAACAACCGCGTTGCTCCATTCAATTGACCGTAGTCAATTAAGACTCACATTCACCGAAACTTTTGCATTAAAACGACAAAATTGAACGTCTAGAGTTCGCACCAAACAGAATCCTTCGATCAACAAATCGAACTGAATTTCGTGAAATTGGTGAACGTTTTAAGAACTAACTGGTATTTGCGTCAATTTCACTTCTCTCTCATATTTACCGTAGTTCACGAGGTTATTTTGGGTTTCGGGTTTGAGGAACGACTTTTCAACTGGAGGTCAATCCTGCAGACGAACAAACAAGTCGCAGAAGCGTGAAATTAATCGGTATGAACATTCGAAAATGTCACGTCTGGATCACTTTCTTCTTTGCATTCTTCATACACGTAACTTGCCAAATGTGCTGCTGTTTGAGAGACACATCTGCTCCTCGGATTATCGATCGAACGAAATATGAGCAGCCCGGGGGTTAAGTTGACAAGCAACATAGCAATGTGGTTGCGCCAATTCCCGAAATAACACTTCGGAAGTTGGTGAAAAAGGTGTCGCGTTCGTGTTCTGTACCGTATGAAACCACAGGAATATTCGGCACTAGTCGTTATTTTATTCGCATGCATTTTCGACGACTCAATGCTCGGAATCACATATCGCACCGAACTGAGACGCGAATTGTTATTGCATATTGGCCAACATTACGCACGAGTCTTGTTGATTACTCACTCGATGGAATGCTCTTCTTCAGCATTCTAAACGCAACATTTTCTAGGCGAACTTCAAAATTAACATTTCTGTTTGTCAGAGATTGTGAAGATCTCGTATATCACGCTCTAAGAGTCATTTTGGGTCTTCACATTTTCGGTTAAATTCGTAAAATTTTTGTCTTATTTTTGTCGTGGCTTTGTTCTCTTTTTGGAAGAATGGTTGTTTTAACTTACTGTTCATGGTGCTTAACGGTTGTGGAGTTGCTTGTGCGTCAGGTTACCACGACGGAGCGCGACATTCGAGAAGCTCCGATTTTGCACAACGAACTGCAAATTCCACTCCATGCTCTACAGACCGAAGGGCAACTCCGTTTCCGGCGTCAATCGACATCTTCGAACGGCGGTGAGCTCTATTTTGCCCACTTGCGGCAATGGGAAATCAACGATGCCGACGAAATTAGAAACGTCGTCTAACACAAAACGTTGTTGCATGTCGAGCAACATCCCACATTACATTTGGATGGCGTTTAGAGTGACGTTGTTGTAAGGAACAGATGTTCAAAGTGACTGTCTTGAGGCGTTAATTCATATTACAGCACTGGGTTAGTTTCGAGATAATTTGATACGACCATTTCGAGTGTAATTATTTTTTGTTGATGTTGTAAAGAAATCTCGGCTTGAGCAGCGTCTGACGGTTTCAACTACGAGCCGCTTCTACGCGCCGACAGTTGTCGTTTCGTGACGAACTGTTGGTGCGATTTAACGCTCCTTTTTCGTTTGCCGTCCGTACGGTCATCATTGGCATTGCCATACCGGTTTAGAAGGAAAACAGCGGTTGGCTTAGCAGGCGACTCGGTCTCGGAATACACGTCGTTCTGCACGTCTCCTCAGGCAGTAATCTAAAATAAGAAGTTTGCTCAAGTGCGCAAATCGATGTTCTCAACAAAAGGCATAGAAGCGACAAGCTCAGCGCTTTTTGATTCTCCATCCACCCACGTATTTTGAACGAAAGTGTGCCCAAATTTTGGCTCGATCGCATTTTATTGCCTCGTCATCGAAATTCATGAGATCGCATTTTTAGCAGCCCATTTCGTGTTTTCTCGAAGATAAATGTGCTCGAATAGATCGATTCACATTCGTGTTAAAACATTCACTGGATAACTGAACTTTGTCTGATTGATCGTGTGAATAATTTAGATATCAAACTGGAAGGACGTGAACGGTGAATGAGTGGCGGCACAAATTTGTGGCGATTCACACAAAATGGATTCCGACAGTCCGGGATGAGCACTCCACGTTCGGGCCTCAATTCGACTACAACAACTTTGAAGTTCGCGGAAGAAGCAACTTCGCTTTTTATCACTCATCCGGTTTTTGCATCAGTTCTCTGTTTGTTTGTTACTGCAATGGTCGTTTGCACGTTGTTGGGGAACCTGATGGTTTGCTTGGCCGTTTGTTTCGTTCGCAAGTTGAAACAACAACCGGCCAATTTACTTCTTGTCTCGTTGGGTATCGCGGATTTCTGCGTCGGACTGTTCGTCATGCCCATTGCACTAATCACAATTGTTGATGATCGTTGGCTGTTGGGTGAGTTTGAATTTCAATATTCGCGTTTTGCCTAAGGCCCTAAAACAAACGCCATAATTGTAAACAAACAAAAATGTGGCCGCGGCAAAAAACGTGAATTTTGATCGCTAAACCACAACTATGCAACGGAAAATTAGCTTAAGGAACGGCACAAGATAGGGACCTAAGGGAGTTTAAAAAGTTCAAATGGAGCGATTAAATTTCGCTTAAAATCGACCCATGGGATAAGAAAAACGATGTTTTCTTTGGACAATGTACTTTTGCAGGCGACGTGGTATGCCGACTGTGGACATCTGCTGACTTAATGCTCTGTTCGGCTTCGATTCTCAACTTGTGTTTGATTTGTGTGGATCGTTACTTGGCCGTTACGCAACCGCTAACTTATATCGCCAATCGAACTCGTCGTCGTGTTCTTTTCTACGTACTTGTTGTCTGGGTATGTGCGTTGCTGGTCAGCTGCATACCACTCATCTTCTTACCGTCCAGTCAAATTGATGGCATTTGTCAGGTAAATGAACGAGCTTAAAACCAACTTGGTGAAAACGCCAAGCAAACTGTGACGATGCTGCAAATGAGTGCAATCGGATTTCCGTAGATTCGCGCGTTAATTCACTTTTCTCATATCGAATTGCAATACTGAGAAACGGGGTTTTAAAGTCAGAACTAACGGATTTCAAAAGACAACAAACACTTCAGATGCATTACAATAAGCGTTTTAAAAAAAAACAACATGAATATTTGAAGGATTACAATACAAAACTTCAGGTGTCGCAAAACCAGTTATATCAAATCTATGCAACGGTTCTTTCCTTCTACGCACCCGGCTTGATCATGGTCATACTTTATTGGAAAATGTGGAATGCAGCAAAAATACTCCAAAAACGTGACTACGCCGCTACTAAGTGGAGTCTTAGTATTCAGAAAGATGATACCGAAGAAGAAGGTTCGAAATCAAATCGCAACGGTTCTGCACAAAGTAATGGGCTGTTGAATGCAAATGAAAGTCGTAAACTGTCCACTGAGTTCATTAATCCAAAACGTCTTCATCGACCATCTTCTATATTACAAGCAGTGCGAGTACCTTTGGTTAGTTCGAATAGTTTTTGTGTGAATTCAAACAATTCTGTAGATACATTCGCATTCTCGACATAACGAAAAAACTGAAGACAAAGCACGAAAAACATTGGGTGTGATTATGAGTGTTTTTATTGTCTGTTGGCTTCCGTTCTTTATTTTGGCGCTTTTGAAATCACTGTACGTATTGCGTGTACCAAAATGGTTAGATCTCCTTACGCTATGGTTGGGATATTCGAACAGGTTTGTGAGATTGTCGATGTTCACATTGTAACCTTTTACTCACAGCTTCTTCAATCCCTTAATCTACGCCAAATACAATCGTGAGTTTCGGGTTCCATTCAGAGAAGTAAGTCGAAATATTTTGAATGATCGGAAAGAAAACTTCAGATGCTCTGTTGTCGGTTTCGAACAATTCGCAGTGTAATGCGTAATCAAAGTTTTCAAAGTAAATATGGACAACCACGGTAGGTGTTGAGTTTTTCTCTTACACTAAGTTTCTTGTTCCAGTTTGAATGAACTTCGGAATTCGACGGTTACAGCGGCCACGGCTGCTGTTTCAGCAATGCCGGTTAAGGACATGAGAAGTAACTCATCTAACTGGCCCGATGAACATATGAACGGAACCGGTAACAGTTATGCTCAGTTTGCTGATGCGAAGTCAAGAAACTCCAGTGCGGCTAATCTTTCTGTTCATATCGCCATTTTGTAGTCTTGCAATTAGGTTGCGGTCACTGGTAAACTGTTATTTATTTACAGACCACTTGTACAATAAAAATGTGGGAACTTTATTGCTGTTAATCATAATTAGATTAACAGCAAATTCTTCTTGATAAGATGTTGACATTGGTCGACTCAATTTGGATGACGAATAGTCCCAACTGAAGACAAATGCCAGTTGAGCGGCGGAAGGATAACACAATTCATAGCAATATAGGCTCTAAAACCATATGGAAAACCAGCGGCAATTCTCGCCTTTCTAAGGGTTTATAACACAACAACAAGAAGACGGTCGGTCAAACAAAATGAAAAAAAAGAAGACGTTTTCTTCGTCTTGTCGTACCACAGAACGCTGTTTCTGAAATTTTATTCGATAAACTGCAATGTAACAAACGTCTACTTGTTTCTGTTTGTTCAATTTCCCCCACTCCATTTTTGGCTTTTCAACATCAACTTCCATCATCGACTTAAGTGGACACCAACAGTGCAAAAGGTCTTGTTTTCGAATTGAAAACTCTGGTGTTGTTCACTTGCTTTTTTATCATCCAGTTCCTTAGAAGGGTATCTATGTCATTACTTGAACTTAAATGGACTTCTCAATTCGTTTATTTCTGCTCCTTGTCAGCATTTGATCTTTTCATACGCAGATTAGAAGTAATTAGTCAAAACTCGTATTTGTAGAACTTGAATATGTTCGTTCGAATTCACAAGTTAAGTTCGAAATGAACAGTTGAAAGTAAATTGAGGTTTTTTGGAGACAATTTGACAGACGCGCTCAGCCGACGCCAAATTGCGAACGTTCTTCCGGAAGATAGATTTCTGTTGGTTCATCCGTGCTACATCGCAATTAAACACACGTCGTGCAAATGAAGTTTTATCATAAGAGTTGGACACAGACTACGATGACAGAAGATCCTCTCAACTTGCTTGTTGGCCATCAACAGCAGTAGAAGTAAAAATGAAGGAAGAGTGATATTAAATTCATCGAATTTGGTCTTTCAAAGCAAAATCGACGTGAATCAAACGGTCAACTCTCCGCCCACTCAACTTTTTGTATTAGTCTATGTTTAATGTGCTTAGTTTCTGACATTGAAACGCTTTCCGTAAACTGCAGTCTCTTGTTTCATTCTCGTAATTTGCGTCGTTATAACCTTTCAGCTTCAATTCGGTCTGAACACTTTGTTTGGTACGAAGATTCAAAGACCGTTTTCGACCATTTGAGTTTGTTGTTGAAGAACAAGCCTCCAATCAAGTGAGTTCAATTTGCGATTCTACACTCAGCTCGTATTTCTAAATGCTCGAAGAAGTCCATTGAAGTTCACAAAACAAAATGTTCTTTGACTTGTTCTACGACACTTTTTAATCTTTATAATTCGCATTCGAACGTTCAGCTAAGCCTTCGGTTTTATTTGCCGCTATTGAGTTTGTAAGTTAAAGAACAGAATTCAAGAGAATGAGCAAAACGGAAAGGTTAACGTCCAAATTCTCAAGGGTCAGGTTTCGAACTGAAGGTTCGACGCGAAAACGCCCTTTGAGCTTAACGGTCTTATTCGGTTATAAGAACCATAAATCCATGTGATTAAACGGCTTCTTTCGGTGCCTGTTTTCTACGTGCATAGAAGGTGTATTAGAACACAACTGATTGATCACATATTGATTGTCGCTCTATTCTTTTAGTTGCGAACATTTAGAGGAGGGTTTCACAACGGCATGTTATGTACGAGGGAAAGGATTCGATTATTAGCCGAAGAGTCTTGTAGCAAAGTGCCGAGAAACCAAGCAGGGATTATATGCAAAAGCGACACGTCAACAGGTGAACCATTTCGAGGTCCGTTAATTCCGTGAATTTGTCAACATTGTTTGAATTTGAGACTAAAATCCAAGAATATTCATTTTTATATACGCATCTGATGCCTGATTTCTGATATTCGAATGGAATCGTATGTGATTGTTTTTCGGGGTTTGTTTCAAACGAGTTGCGGTAGTCGAAAACACTTTGCGCACGTCAATTAGCTCAACAAATTGGCCGACCAGTCCATTTCCATTGAATGAGCATCTCATTTCGAACGCGTCCGCCCTTCTCTCATTTTATCGTCCACGTTATCTCACTGGTCGGCAATATGCTACGAGTATAAAACGCCTTGAGCGGGTTAAATCTTGCTTCTGATGTTACTTGTGCCTTCTATTGTACGTGCAACGTGGTTGTGTTGATTCTAATTAACGAATACTCGTGTTAACGCTATCTATGAAATGCCGAGCACTAAACATTCGATTCCGACTGTGAAATTTACTTTGTAAGTTAATCTTTAAAATTTTAGGGTTTGCCTCCACTGTGATTCGGTTTATTGTAAGTTCCTTTATGCTTCAAGCCGATCTAATGCCAACAATCGGCACAGACGTTGGATTGGCGAATGCCAATTCGAAAGTTAAACCACGCTCACAAAATCACAGTCATTCAACATTACAAGTTTGCAATTCTGGTAGGCAAGAACGAGCTTCGTCGGTGCACACATGCCTTGGTATCTCAAATGAGGACGCGAATGCACTCGAAGTTCAACATTATAATCGAATTCGCAGACGTTCAACTCGCCGTCACAATCAGCCACATCACAAAGCAGTCAACTTCAATGAATGGGCAAATAAAAAGTGAGTTAACAGTTTTCACTCACTTCTAAAGCAATTGCATATACGCGAAATCATGTCTACGGTTAGTAAGAGTTTGGAATTCTTAAATATACGAACAAAGATTGAAGACGACTATCAATCAAGAGATACAAACGGAAATCAGCCTCAGCGAATGTGATTCGTCAATTCATTTATTCATTGATAACAATTGCCGCGCTAAGACGTTTCTCGAAATGACCGACATAAATTTCTGAATGCCGAGTTATTGCCACAACGAACAGTACGTTGAAGGGCGGGTGTTGCATCAAAGGTCTGAATGACTAACGCACATCACGAATAGCAACGCATGAAATTGAACAACCATGTCGTCCGGTTTTGATGGTTTTATTGTTGTGCCTGAAAGAATAAATTTCGTTCGGACAAAATAGCCGTCTCTCTTGTCTTCTTGACGTCCGTGTCTTTTGAACACGATTCCATTCGACGCTCTTCCTTTTCCCATTTTTTGCATCGAAAGGCGCTAAGCATTGCGCTAAAGGCCAAGTTGGTAAAATGAAGAAAAGAATAAAGAAAATACCACGCTTCATATCCATTGTCCGGGCGTTCTTGATTTCAACGAGGGAATAAAGACGACTCTTCCGTTACAGCAGTCGACGGCGAGCGTTTTTGGTTCCGCCTTTGAACTCCAAAATGAACTCCAGAGTCGCTTTGTTTGTCTTTTTAATTACCCACTTTTGATTAAACGTCTGCAAGAGCGTGTGAACATTACCTCTGAAGTTCTTTTGATATAACCACTGGGTTTTCGCAAAAGTTTACAACGTCGAAGAGTCTACTGAACTTGCTGTTATACGCCTATGGAAGCTATTAGTTCAAAAATGTCTTCGAATGTTAACTCCCAGTTTTTGTGAAGAGACTAATTATTTATTCGTTTGTTGTCCGCTCGGTATGTCCGGGTTGAGTTGAGAAATGGTTGGGGATTAAGCGTCAAATTTATTCGGGCACATGGCAAATTTCCATTGGTCATGTTTTAGAGTATAAAATCAACATCAAGGACAGTTAATACTCAAATAAGGTCGTAAGATTACAAGAGGATTAATGGCGGCATTATTAAAAGACTAAAGTTAAGAATTAAACTTAAGTTTTTGTCTTAACGCGTTGCTTCAGCGAACATCAAATTAATTTGGTGAATAAGATCCAAAAGCTTTCAACAAAAAACTAAGGAGTATTGGCCTCAAGTGTGTCTTATGTTGGCCCCCAGTGAAATGGAATATGAGTCCGATGACTTTATACTGATTACTTCGCTCGTACATTAGGGGTATGAAAGCGCGGAATATGTTCGATTTTATAGTCTTGACCAAGGGTATGAGTTAAGTTTAGACAAGTTAAGCAGAAGGGTTTCTTCAAAAATTCATGTTTTTGTTTCTGTCCATTGTAGCGGACGAACGCGTTATGACAAATCTTAACTCTGTTTTTGGGTATTCATTTGAAATTGCTCTGTTCCAATTCAGAAACCATCGATCAGTTTAACATCATGTATTTCCTGTTAGTTTTAAATTGCTTATGATGTCACGGTTCAATGTTCCTGATGTTGTATCTTTAGGTGCAAAAAGCTTAATTGTATACTCAAATTCGGGTGCTCCATTCCCACCTTTCGGTGTTTGCATTTATCTCCAATTCTTAAGTTGTATCAACGGTTTGGCAAAAAGTCAGCTGTTCATGAAGATTTGACGACTATAATTTGAAGCATCGTTTTGGCATTAGCAGCGATCAGAAAGTAACACGTGAAAGGAGACGACTTTTATTTGGAGTCCATTGAGTAATTAGCGTTGTCAGCTTATTGAAAGACCTTCCACTTTTGTTTTCAATCTTGTTTCTATGTGGCAGTTTAACGAGTGCGCGTTATTGATTGACTCAGATCATATGTTTACGTGTTCAGGGTTAGCGAACGTTACCGAAGTAGCCAGCCATTGCAAGATGGACAAGATTCTTCCACAACGAATGCAAAATGTTGGGGCCTGGGCTGAACGGCAAGTCAATCGAGCGGTGATGTTCATTCGCACCGCATCGATGTCAATCACTGGTGGCGAGGAGGATGAGGGGACGGAAATTAATCAGTTAGTTTTTTTGTTTATGCAAACAACGGAAACTGGGGGGTTAGCGAACAAATGGAATAATCGAGTTGCTCGTCTGAAGGCTTCCAACGAGCTCCGTATTGTCGAAATTAATAAAATTGAGAGCACGAAAGCGCCTTTTTCTTCGCCGCCATGCCAACGAATTTTCGTTATATCGTGACAGAATAATAAATGTATAGGGTGTAAGATGGAAACCCGAACGGCAAACCGAGTAATTCCTTCTGATACCATTCATACGATCAATACGTTTGTCAGCGCGCAGCACATTTCATTGTTATGACCGGAAACATGACTTTTACACTAATTTCGTCTTTGTTGGTGGAAATCTTTCTGCTACTCATATTAACACGTTAGAACCGAACGAATCTGTGGGTAATCAAATACGACCGGCGGTTACACGTGGACGTTATTTGAGATTCGAGGATATTTTGCTCGTAAGGTCCTTCTTCATTTTGAAGTCACCAGCACGTTCAATTGCTCGTGTTTTGTAATCTGTTCGACAACTTCCGTGCCAAAACGCTAATTGATTATCGAATGTGGATCTTTGGCCCCAAATCAACGTGAACGAACGACTACAATTCGGTTCTTGGGCGAAGTTAATTGAAATAAAAAGCGCGTGTCGGATTGTACATAAGACGTAGCGATTGACGTACAAAGTCGTGTCGTATTGGACAAAAACGAGCTAGTGAAAACCTGTTACACAACACTTTCGTTGGGCAAAACTTTTCTTCCGCTCTCTCTGCAGTAGTTTACCTTTTTTGCCATCTGTTTTAACATTGTTTTATTATCCGTCATAATGCCATCAACTACACGTCAAGAATCGAAATGTCGTACGCATCCGGGAATGAGTTGGTAAGTGGTTTGTTGCAATCCAACCAGCTCTCATTACTAGCAGTTGTCGATGAATGATTCGAAATGAAAATGTATTTTGGTTATTGTGTGGGCGCTAATTTTAAGTTGAGTATTGAGGGAACTTTAGTCACTCTTACACAATGACTTTCATCGCCAATGAAGGCAATGAGTGCGCAACTGTATTCTTTCTTCAGTGCCCATTTCCTTCTTTGACTCCATTTTCTCATAAAAACGAGAACAAAATAGGAGGAGAAGAGGTCGGACCAACAAACCGACTTTCTGGACATCGAGTGCCATCAGCTATTTCGACAGTCTGTTGCTGTCTCTCAACTAAAAGTATAAATATTCGATTATTCTTTATGAGAATGGGATTACGGTTGTAAAAACAACGTGGTTATCGAATTATCAACCTTCTTGTCAAAAGCAAGAAGTTGATGAAAGTCCTGTTCTTCCTAAATCCCGTATTTGTTTTACGACCAATGTAAAACTAAGGGCAAAAAATGATGAGGTCAACCGTGTGATATGATTAGTTCTAGTTTTATTCTACTTTTTATACGCAAATCGTCTACAAACATCGAGGATCGAAGTTCATTTCAACGACCATACCCTCTAACTTTTTCTACTTATTACTACAATATCGCAAGTAGAGGATATTTTAAAGTGCTGCATAGGCTCGCTTACAATAAAAAAACTCTTAAAAATGTCCGATTTAACGATTCGCACGCGACATCGTCGAGTTCATCGTCGCTTTCTGCGGTAAGAAGTTGTAATTAAGGCAAAACAGAACACTCAATAGTTTAGCTGAAAGTTTATCGAGTCTAACTATCAAATTTTCAGGGTTCAAGCATCCGACGGCTATTTCTTCGAGCAGTTCATTCAGACACCAACCGTTGAAGAAGATAGCACAGCTAATGACGGTCAACTGACTATTGTTCGGCTGACGATTAATGAAAATCAACAAGCATTGGATGTAACTAATCGTTCTTTTACTTTTGATGTATCTTTTCAGAATTTGTACGTCGAAGCGTTGTATACGATCGTACATAAAGTCGGTAACACGACGTGTATTCCCGAACATCAACTAATCGAATATGTCAAAACTGCCTTTCAAATCGAAGATTCGCGACATTTAAAGCTTATTGATCGAGCACGTAAAGAAAAAGTTATTAAGCGAAAATGACTTTCGAGTTATCTAATTTCTTATAGCCACCTGTGGTGTTACTCAACGTCCATTTACTTGAAGCCAGAGATCTGATTGCCAAAGACATTAATGGTAGGCTTAACAATTAGATAGAAATAAATGCGTCTAATTTGTAGGCTTTAGCGATCCGTTTACTATGATGGGTGTAATACCGGGTCGGCGTCGAAAAGAGTCGAGAACACGCAATTCATCCGGCGACAAAACTCCACCCGAAGATCCGTCAATTGATGGACAGCCATCATCACCCTCAGCTGTGAGTAAAACAAGCATCGTTACTGCTCCAGCTCGTCCGCCGTCGTCCACACGCCGAGCAAGCCTCACGGTATAAACAGAAACCGTTAAATGCACATTTTTCGGGATATAACAACTTTGATTTCCAGCTTCTTTTCTTTTAACATTTCGGTTTCTTTTTTGCATTTAAGGGCGTACTGTGGACTACGGTTTTCTTCCTGTCTGTTTCTCTGGTGAATGATTCGAGTCTCGAATACACACGAGATTTTGACTAATGACAAAAAATTAAATTTTAAACTCTTCAGCAAGCTGTTCAAAAACACGCCGGAGTTTTGCATCGATTCGGTGGTTCGTTCAGAAGAAAATTGGGTTCGAAAAAAGGCACAACTTCGGAAATGAAGGGAATTCCGGCCAAACTGATCAAAGCATCATCGGTTCAGCGCAAAACTTTGTTTCCGAAATGGAACGAAAAATTCCAGTTTATTGTTGAGGATGTAGCAACCGATCGTTTCCATTTAGATATATGGTGAATACGAAAAGAAAATTGAAATAACGTCCAACTCATTGCAGGGATCACGACGATGAAGAGAGCAGCGTATTGGATGCAGTAACTTCACTCAATCAAATCAGTGGCTTGAAAGGATTGGGACGATACTTCAAAGAAGTTACACAAAGCGCTCGAGCAGATTCCGACGATCTACTGGACGACTTTTTGGGATCAGTTAATTTACGAATAAAAGTAAAAGGGATTCCCGATACTCAAATGTTTTGATTCTTCAGGACATACCGTCCACTGGCACGGAAGAATGGTTCACGTTGGAGAAGCGATCAGAAAAATCCGAAGTCTCGGGCCAAGTTTTGTTGAGGTTGTGGTTGAGCACAAAGGAAGAGCGAATAAACGACCAAGAAGATGACTTGCTCGATGTCAAACAACACATTGAACTCATTCGACAATTTGCACTTCAAGAGATTCGTTTTTCTGGAGTTAGTGCTCAGACACGCACAATAATGATTGCTGTTTTTAGGCTCCGGTTAGTTTCTACCACGGAGATTTGCCGGAAACCGCAAAGATGATTTTACATCAACACGCCGTCCAAGGAGATCTCACGGAGGTGCATCAGAATATGTGTAAGCAACGTTTATTGGGCAAGATTCAATATAACTCAATAGGTCAATGGCTGGCATACAGTGCAATGACGAACATTTCCATATCTTATGCGTTTTTATACGAAATTCTTCAAAACTTGATTGCCAAATGGGTGCCGTTGGCTTTGGACAAAGAAGAAGAGAACATGTTGGCCGATTCGTTTCAACGTTTCGATGAACATTGTCACGAGCAACTTCTCAAACATCGGACGAATATTAACGTGGAGAAGCGTGTACAATTGGAGTTTTTTGGAGATATGATTCGGTAGACAGAATTATCCATTGATGACAATAACATTTCTATTTCAGGTGTTTGAAGTTGATGCGTAACAGCGCAATTTACCAGAAAACTATGCCCGCAGCCCGATATTTCGAGCAGGACATTGTCGACTGTTTGACTGTAGGTTAAAAGACAAGATGTTGATCTGGAAAGTTGTTTAGAAAAGCGCAGTAAATTATTTCAACGAACGTTTGAAAAAAGTGGAAAACCCATCGGTTAGATTGAACATATGAATTCGATCTTAAACGTTTGTTTACAGAATGCTTGTGAAGAACTTTACAACTTGTTGTTGGTTTTGAATGCCGCCTGTGCCAAGAGTACTCATTTCGAGCCGATTTTTCGAAGCAATGCAGATGTTGAATACGCCGTTCCTATGTACCAAGTGTTCGACCGAATGGTATTTTTGTTCAACGAAAATGAAATTATGTTAACCCTTAATTGCAGCTCTACGAGTATATTGCGGCCGAATTGATGAACGAAAAACAGTTTGGATTGAAAATATCCGTAGGTTGATTGGCAACTTTAACAAAAGGATTGAAAGTTCAGATGTTGAATGCACCAGACGAAGAGTCTTCTCTAACTTCTATGTTGAAAATTCATTTAGAGCTTAGCGATTTTCGACGTTTTCGTTCGTCTAAAATAAAGTAAAATCTCTAATGCAACGTGTTTTTACAAAAGCTTTCAGATACAAAATGGATACGATTGAATGGGACCCGATGTTCGATCGGGCGATTGCCAAATGGTTTGATTTGGCGCGTGTGAAGGGTTTTGCACGTGTTGATTTGGCATGTCAGTTGGATGCACAGGTTCAAATCTCGTCCAACGAATTTCGACACACCAGCTCGTACATCGATGTTTGTCACATCATCGATCAAATCATGACAACATGGGAACGAATGGCCGTTAAAGACGTTTACACACAAGTCGATTTGACCGAGAAAATTGTTCAAACTGTTTGCAAGATTGCCGAGTACTACGTTGATCGAATCATGGCCCAGTTGGCGGCTGACGGCTTCTGCGGACAACTAAATCCGGTCCTTCCACCGGCACTGGTCAACATCGTAGGTGATGTGAATTCAAGCACTCACTAATTTCATTTCAGTTTTGTGCGGTCATCAATAATGCTGAACAAGTGCGAAGAACGCTAAGCATTTCGGAGAAATTGAATTTGGATGAATTGTGCGATTCCTTCACGAAAATTACGAAACAAAAAGGCGGTTGGCGTGCGAACGTTGAACGTGAATTGGAGACCTGTGAACGATACATCGGTGAACAGATCGATTGTACCGTAGAGCGAATGGTTCAACGACAAGTTCCGCAAATGAAAAAACACGTTTTCCACTTGGCTTGGAGTCCTGGTGCTTGTCCGGTTGATCAATCGTTAAAACCACTAACCGATATGGTAAGTAGAAGGATGGCGATGCATTTAAAATTCTTGTTTCAGTTGGACACCGAGTTATCTTCAATTCATCGAAATCTTTTGCATCGAAATTTTATACGGATTATGCACGGTCAAGTTAATGTGTTGGTGCGTCTGTTACAAGACTGCGTAAATGAAAACCCGGGTCTTGAGCCGCCGTTTTATATGCGTTTGTCCGAAGCGTGGAACGTTTTGGTCGAGTTCTTTCACGCCGGTGGTAAAGGTATATCAATGGAAGCATTTGCATCAATGCCATCACATCGGGTAAGCAACAACATTTGTTCCCGCTTTGACCATACTCTAAATTTAGGCCTTAGTCTCTCAGTTAACGTTGAACCAATTGAGCACGGTTAAATTAATAGAACAATATTACATGGATTTGCTGAAAACACAGAGCGAGGTTTCGGAGTGTAAGTATGGCATTTTGAATGTCCGCGCTTATTACAACTCAAATAGCCAAACATTGAACATGGACGGTGAGCAATCTTACAGTTTTTGTAATCGACTGGACAATTTCAGTTATTGGCGCTAAACAAGTGATTCCACTCGATTCAAATGGACTAAGCGACCCGTTTGTCGTCATTGAAGTAGTACCCCGAATTCGTTTTCCTTTGCTTTCAACGGCTAAAACAAAAGTTGTTAGCAAATGTTTGAATCCGATTTTTGACGAAACTTTTGAATTGTAAGTTTCTATCATAATCCACGAATAATGTTCCTTCAGTCACATTGCACCTAAATTACCACCATGTGCACTCGTTCATTTCGTTGTCATGGACCACGACATGTTTCGATCGAACGACTTTGCTGGCGAAGCGTTTTTGGATTTGACCGAAGTTCCAGGTTTCGGCACTGCCGGTGTTTCGAATACTTTACGTCAATTCAATTTGGTTCTTATTCATTCCTCTAACAAAGGTAAACGAATCGAAAGACATCAAACTCTCGTTTAAGATCACAACGCTTTGGAAGTTTTGGATAGCCGAAAAGAAGACAAAGACGCTCAGGAGTTCATGCGATCTCTTCGAACTAGTTACTAGGAGCTCAACAAGTAACTTTGTTGTTAGCTGCTGTTTCATATCCGATTGAAATGAGAAGAAATCAGTGAAAACATTCGAACACTCGATTTCCAGAGTTTTCGCACAAAATTTCACTAAAATTCTTTGTAAGAAATATGCCAAATAAAAACCATTGCTATTTCAATTTTATTTCCTTTAATCGCCAAAGTACAACAATAAAAGATCATCGTAAGAAGGAGTCGAAGGATGCCCTCAGTCGTTTCCACTCAGATGTTGAGACAACGTCCGTGCATGAGCGATGTGGCTAACAGTTCGTGCAAAGTCGTCGGTGAAGCGAGTACGTGACCGCCCAATTGGTCGCGTTCTTCTTCAATTGCGATCCCACTTCCCGTCCGCGTTGAATGTTCGCATGGATATTTCGAATCTTTATGAACGATGTTTATGTTATTGTAAGCAAAATATTACAAATTACAGTAGATGGATATCGTGAAGAGAAACAAGCCTTAAGGGCAAAATGGTGGGAATGGATGGGAGAATCAGGAACAATGAAGTTAAAATTCAAAACCAAAAGATCGAGGGTACAGAATACGAAAAACATTCGAATTGGAAGAAAAAGAAGAAGAGAATTCACGAAAGAAGTCGGCGTTTTAGGATTTGCTACTCAGTGTTCAAAAAGAAGGACGTCTCAGGAAGAAGTTCGGAACCCGGCATCCTCGTTGACCCGAAATTCTCGGTTCTATTGCTAGTGGGATGAGATGTTACGCAAAGTTACGGTTGTAAATAAGTTTTGCATTGGAGGACATCAGATAATGGATAATTCCAGTAGTCTTTTCCGTGTATTGCGTAAATTATAAGCGATGTGCGGCGCGTTATTGGTAGATCGTAGCTGTGCATAAATGTGCATTCGGTGAGCGCGCCACACAGTATTCGAACTGAATCCGCTTGTATAACTTTTGTTGTTCTTCGTTGAGTTTGTTCCTCCTTCGTAGAATTTTTGTTATCTGGCCGATTCCAGCAAGATAAGCGGCAAAATAAACTGGTGTTCTTCCATCCGATTGTTTATATCCAGTGGGTCTTTTCCTGGTTGCCAGTGGCCGTACCCGGTTAATTCCATATTATTCATCATATTGGACAATGTATTCTCTGGTTTGCCAGGATCTTTCTATTCCACCGTTGACAGTATTCTTGTCGCAACGGCGGGAAGAACACATCTATCCAATTATGTAGCACAAGTGATGGCCACAGAAATGCGACGGAAAACTTCTTCGGGTCAAAATCGTCGTTGGAAGTGTCTGGAAAATCTTTTGAGGTTTCATCGTCTGGTAGGGCATCTGGATCGACAGGTTCAAATGGGACGTCTGCATCATCATTAGGTGTGAATCCCTTGAAATAATGATCGGCCAACGCTCGAATCGTTTGAAGACCGGTGGCATCGCCGTCGTTGCAGATTACAATATTCGCGTCGTATTTGATGGAGATTGCTTTTGCCAAATTACGAAGTTTTGGAGACTGCAAACTTTCGCTCAATGCGATTATTGGTCCTTCAGTGTCTTCAATTTGAAGAGCAATTTGTCTGTAGTTCAAAATTGCTCGTCCTCTTCCTTCATAAATTAGCACAGCCGCGATTTTGTCCATTTCTTCGCCTTTTGAGTTCATGAACTTGAATTAGTTATTACTTACTTCCGAGGCTCTGTCTCTGGTTATTATAAACGGTCGGAGGATGTTGTATAGTTCCTCTTTTTCTTCTTGGTTCGTGTATTTGAAGAAACCAATCAGGAAACTGTCGACTTGTCCCGTCTTTATGCAATTTCCGACCTTGTTGTAATTAACAACTGCTTTGTTGTTAGCGAAGAGGCTTTGGAAGCTCGTGCTACCTCCAAGGTCTGCAGATAATCCAAACTTTATATGTGCGAAATTTCGACGGACAAGATGCTTGAAACGTCCGGAGCCAATTCCCAGAGCGATTTGAATAGCATGAAGTGATGCTTGTGAGCTACTTTGTTGCCAAGTAATTGAACGACCCGCATTTTGTGCGTTGGCTATAGCCCATTTGAAATCGACGTCTTCGTCTTTCACTGCGTTGAAGAAATCGATGAGTGTAAACAGGGCGTCAAGAGCATATACGAGAACAAGCGTTTCGGACTTTTGATTTGGCGCTGTAAATGTGACCTCGGAGTGTTTTTCTTGTTGTTTCTTTGTTTCAGCGGCTATTTTCTTGGCAGTTGTAGTGCTACTACTTCCAGGTCGACGTCTTGTTAAACAGTGGATGAAGTTACTGAATTACAAACATTGTCGGTGTTCGGGAAGGTTGTTTTGATCTGTTGTTGAAATTCTTCGATGTCGCGTAACACACGATGAAGTTGAACGTCCATCAGCTTTTGAGCCAGCAAGGATGTGTAGGTCTAATAATGAAGGGAATGTTGCGTGTATGATTTGCGTACTTCTTCGGGCACTTTGTAGTAGCCTTCTTCAGCTATGTTTGGCATGTCCCTAATCTGCAGGTAAGACATTTTTGATGACGCTGAGTTCCAATCTTCGATCATTTGTTGAGTCATACCGCATCTTTTGAATTCATCAGGTATTGAATGCGCGATACTTTGGTTGAACCACCACTCGATATTGCCGATGAGTATGAAATCCATTAGAGAATCCAAGGCTCGTGATTCATCGGTTGGATGTGAAATGGATTTAATGAATTGCTCGTCCAGCGAAAATACTTGTTCTTCATTGGGTTCAGTAACTGGATCTTCAAATATTGCAAGTAATTCTAACAATATTTGTGAAACTTCTTGGTTATCAACAGCCATCGAAAATTCTTTGGCAATGATTGGTTCTATTGGTTGAGTGGGATCTATTTGCATTTGCATGTTGTTAATCGCGTTAGTGACCTGTAGAGCTTCAGCTGCTGTTTCGGCACGAATTTTTTCATTAATTTCCGTATCCGGAGCGCCCAATATATCGGCAACTAGCCTAAAACAGTTATTATTCTCTGGTATATCAGAGTGCACTTACGACTCTCGATGATCCTCGGATTCACCAATCGGTGAATAGTTCCGGGGCGCCGGTTGATATTGTAGTTGAGGAGCCAACTGACGATGATGACTAACATCATCATCGCCAACATCCAATACGCAGTGTCAGATTCACACTGCATTCTAAAAAACAAAGCATCAATTAAATCAACCAGAGGCTGGTCGCCGCTACCGCGGCTCCCGGGTATTGTGTGTGTGTGTGGTTTTGTGTAGTGATATTTGAAAATAAAATGTTGTTAGATTTACTTCATTAATTTCCATCAACAACTCAGTGTTTGTGTTTTGATTCGTTTGTTTGGTTTCTGTTTGGCCCAAACTGTTGGTTTCAAGTTCATTTGAGATTTCGTCGATTAGTTTTCGTTCGTTATGATTACTTCTTTCAAAATTTCATCATTCGTTAGGTTACTTTTATTGGTCACGGTATTTGAGTTAGTATTGCGAGGTCAACCTCGTTTTTTTCTACCCCCGCCTTGTAACCGACGATAAATGTTCAAATCGAATCTGAAACCATTTGCCTCGGATCCATCGTATTAAGAAGCGCAACCTTTGTGAGGCTTGACGCAACTCTTGAGGTTTACAAAAACCGATTGGCTGTCGAAACCCGCAAGAGTTATTCTCCACAAATTTATGTTTCACAGTGGAGTAGAACTCACAAGGAGTGCGTCTGAAAGAATCCTGTGATATTTCGTCGTCATTGATATCAATCGATGCGTCTCAACGAGCTGAACATTTATGTGTAAGTCATTTTTGCCGTAACTCTGATATGGCCGAGATTTTGGCCAAAAACCAAAAACACTAAAATCGCTGAAATCATAGTATCGATTATGCTGATCATCGTGGTGAAGTCCGTTTATTTTTATCTCACTTCATTATGGAGATATTGGCCGATTTATTTGGCCGAAATTCACTCCGAGTTATGGTCTGCTGATCTTCCTTTGGAAGTGTGAGCTGCAATAGTCGAGTGAGCAAGTGATGGGCTTGCGAACTCTTTTGGAGGTCGCGAGTTCGACTCCTTCGATCGTCTCTTTCAATTGCTGCGTTCTACCAAAACGACTCCAAAAAGTGAGAAAAAGTCGATTGGATCCTTCGTACTCACCTGCTATTCACTCTTTTCCTTTTCCCTTTGTGGATTCAAGACAGCAACTTGCATTTGACAGCAGAGAGAATTAAACCTGCAACCTCCAAAAGAGTTCGCAAGCCCATCACTTACTCACTCGACTATTGGACTATTGCAACTCACACTTCCAAAGGAAGATTAGCGGGCGATAATCCGGAGTGAATTTTGGCCAAATCAAACGGCCAATATCTCCATAATGAAGTGAGATAAGAATAAACGGACTTCACCACGATGATCAGCATAATCGATACTATGATTTCAGCGATTTTAGTGTTTTTGATTTTTGGCCAAAATCTCGGCCATATCAGAGTTACGGCAAAAATGACTTACATAGAAATGTTCAGTTCGTCGAGACGCATCGATTGATATCTATGACGACGAAATATCGCAGGATTCTTTCAGACGCACTCCTTGTCAGTATGATAAGACTGTTGCCAAATATCATTTGGACTCCGTCGATTTTGTAAAATTTCTTTTTTTCGGTGCAAAGAAAATTTTATAGAACAAATAGACAACGAACAAAATCGATTATAAAGATAACCGTGGGTGACTCCTGCAGAGCGACCGAACCGTTCGTCAACGGGACGTTCTGCGGTCAAAGTGGCGTGGGAATCATGGCCACCGGCTGATCGGAAGTCCCTTTATGTACTAAAGGACTTCGATCGTTTTTCTGCGCTGCAAAGCGGACAATTTGCTTCGCGAAGAATTTAAATCGAGATGGGAACTTGAGTTTCAATTAAACAGATAATGGAATCCGGTGACTTAGAATTGCCCAACCCCACGGCATTATGGAACCATTGCTATGATCCTCGAAGTTGATATTAAAATTTTTATTACGCAAAACCTATGAGAAGAATGAATGCAATAGTAATCCGGTGAGAAGGCAAGACGCAATTGCATAAATGATACCTGAACAACGAAACAAATTCTCAATTGAACATTCATAGAAGGGCAGGATTGAAAGATTTCAAAGATATGCTGGTTCTTCCATCGGCCGAAGTGCCGTTAATCGTCGAATATACTCGTTGTCGCGCAGTAGATCGGACTGGAAACTATTGTGTCTAATTGTGTTCATACCAGAAGAGCTGGTTTCGTCGATGAATCGCAATTTCATGAGCAGCTCGTGCGGTTCAAATGGTCGATCACGCAACTCATTGTCAAGAAAGTCACGGACGTCATTCCAAGTAACCTGAAACGTAAATTTTTAAATATATTCCCGAATCGTATGAAACCCACTTTTCCACCTTTCTTTTTCCTCATTGCACCAAGGAGTGCGACAATCTCCTTCAACTCTTCACTCATTCCAAGGAACTTCTTCGCTCGACCAAAGTAGTGAATTCGTGTAAAGTACGCTTTCAAGTGAGTTGATGCCAAGTCAACGCACATCGTAACCACGGACAAACCTACAATTTTCAGATTAATTCATCGTATAAACAAACAATACATACCGACAATTACAAATGCAACAATTAACGATAGAAAAACATAGTTTGTAACCACGATATCACCTAATCCAACGGTAACAATCAAATTGAAACCGAAGTGGAAGGCATGAATGAACGACCAACTTCTTTCCCAATTAATGAACATTGCCGATCCCATAGAACAATAAAGACAAATACAGGAAACATAAGCGCCGATTGGAAACCATAAGGTCTCTTCGGCACCTTCCAAACCCAACATGCCCAACGTCTCCACATGACCACTGTTTGATTGCATCGATTTTCGACGTACGTATTTTCGACGGAAAAATGTTTGAAGACACGTATCCTGAAGTAGTGTGTGTAAAGGACGGCGTCTTTGCGGGCTACAGAAATACCTTGAATCTTCGGAAAAAACGTGACCAATTCTTCACAAATTTGAGCAATGTTTCGGAAAGAAACTTTCCAATATCAGCAGCCGTGATGAACATCAACGGAATACCGACCAACGCGAAAATAACCGAAAACACTTTCCCAACGTCCGTATCCACCGAAACTTCACCATAACCTAAAACCCACTTATTTCTCTTTTTTTTAATGCTTAAAAAAAGCAAACCGCAAGTTGTTAGCACAGTAAGAACATAAAGTAAAGCGGTTGGAAATGTCCACTTGTTGTGCATATTTTCTAGTGAATCCGGCTTTCTAAGCTCCAATCTGATTGGTCGCCGATCATCTACGGTTTCCGAGACCCGCAACATATATTCTCTACAATGTGCTTGTTATTCTTCGGTTCACAGATTTTCTTCCAACCGAAAGATTTGCTCCCATTCGGAGTGATGAACTGAACGTACACCCGTTTGAGCGTCGTTTAAAATTTGCCAACTATCAGCGGTAAAATTTGTCATTAGGTTTGTGAGACGAACCAATTTGCGCGATATGTAACCAATTGCAATTAATTTGTTTGCTTTGTTGCTTCTTACCGTGCCATTAGTTCTGTTCTCGTTTCGAGTAACATCAAAATCCACGCTCCCAAACACAAGTAGCCAATCAGCACACTCACGAGTATGACGTGAGGAAGTAGAATTTTGATGTACTGAAATGAACGGGGTTTTGAATTTTGCGCCATGAATTGCGAAATTTGATGTCAAGTTCTGATTTCAGAAGTCCGATTCTGGTTATCAAAAGTAAACAAATTGTTCCCCACGGAGTGGTTATTTTGACTATTTTGCGAAGTCAATCATAATTCACATTCTTCTCAGTAATAAGACAAAGAAAATGTCAGAATTTTGAACGAAATGCACATCAGCACAAGGAAATGTGAGAACTTGATTGCATGTGTTTTCATACGATTGACATGACTGTTAGTCGAAGACTGACCTTTACGACTTGTTGTGGGCAACTTAAGGGCGGTTCTTTCTCTACGTCTTCTTTGAGCGCGTCTGTTAAGGCGGTTGCACCATCTTCTCCATCCAACATTCCGCCCTGTGATGTGAGCGGAATTCCGTCCCATCGTGCGGTAACATGATCTACAACATGAAGGATATAATTGAAAAGAAAGTCATAAGAAGATCAATTGAAATACAAGGACGCTATTTTGTTATGCAAAAGGCTTTTATGTTGCTGTTGATTGCAATGCGCAAATGTCGTCTACCTATGAGTACACGACCATCTTCTTGGATGGTAATCGTGGGTCGACGAAGAATTACAGCGCGTGGAGCACGACTATGACGACGAGAATCGATAAACGAGTAAACCGAATCGACAGGTGACAAAGTACTTGCATCGGTATGAAAAGAATGAAAAAGATGCGATGTCGGTAATACATTGTTGTTGAGCGGATCATTCAGATCCAAGTCCAAGGAAACTCGTGGCGGTTGATCCGATGCTGCAAGAACGGCCGATGCGGCACCGAGAGCGTACAATTCTTCAGCTACTTCTTCGGAAATTGGTCGTGATCGACGTCTTAGATCAATGATCGAGCGTCGTATTGATGATGGACCGCCGAATTCGGATTGAACTCCGCCAATACCGGAGTGTTGTCGTTGCTGTAAAACCACATCGGCAATTCGTTGATGTTCGAGTGGTCCGCCCTGTGAAAAGAACGTAGAAAGTTGTTGTTACAATGCGATACCTGATGTTGAGTGGGTCGACGAACAATATTCGATTTCTCTTTTGGCGAATAGAAAAACATGATTGATTCTCGGAAGCTGCTCAGCTACTCAAATAAATCAAAAGCACAAGTAAATTCTCTTGGAAATGTCGATCTCATGCGCAATAACTTGAGATCTCTATATTGTAGCGAAAAAAAGTCTTCTATAGATGACGGTAAAGTTCGTGGAGTTGAGAACGCGTAAATAGCGATTGATAGATTGTCGTTCATTGGTGTAGTTATTGCATGATAAGCCAACGGTTATGATCGGCGATGGCAACAACGATTGGAGCTTGTGACATGTATATGACCAGCGAATTTGTGCGAAAAACGACGGTTACGAAAAAACGGACTGTCAGAATGCGTCGGGTCGTCGTACCCTCGTCTGCCACTAACGTCAGAAGCCACAGGGTGTCAGCGCGGATTCCGATGTTTAGCTTTGGTTTTTTGCAAGACTCCAAAAAGGCTGAAGGGCAGGCCGGAATCGAGCCGTCGAGAACAAGTACAACAACCGCTTCGCGCCTTCCGGATAAACGAAGATCTTGGCGTTGGTCGGATAAACGAGCAGATTTAGCTCCCGGAACAAAGTCGCCGTTTCATCGGCCGTCTTCTCTTTTTCCACCGGAATTTGTTTAGATGAGTGAAAAGCAAAACTTAAGAAACGGACAGCGAGGGCGGACGAGATTAGCTGTTGACATCCGAACATACAAACACAATCAACAGGTTCACATAATCTCTGCCCAAACAGATCAACACATGGTTAACGTGTATTTTACAAAATGAAATCAAATAGGAGAGCGATTGAATGGGACAGTTCGACGAATTATGACTGTTCCCGTCACAAATTACAATCAAGAGTATAAGATAATGTTTGGACAATTGTGGTAGAAAGCCGGAAGATACAGTTTTCTTTTATTCTTACCTTCGTACAATGTGAACAACCCCGTGACATCAATTTGATTACACGAATCGTCTGCCGAACTAACACTCTGACCGTCGATAAGTGGTATCTTCGAAAGCGCTAATGGCGGTCGAAATGGCGCTGTTGAACGTTGACGATGACGGGAAAAATAATGTTGAGTTGGCAAATGAAGAATACTAACTGTCGATGTGTGAAACATGATTATGATTTGGATCGATGAATCCAATTCAAGAAAAATCAAATGAAAAGAATTTTACACACTATCGATACGCTGCCTTTGAAAAAAGTTTGTCGTGGAGCTCTGAATTCTCAGTCAACAGGTAAGCGACGAGATGTTTAATGAATTCTCAAGTTTTCTGTCACTTTGAGCTTCTCGATGAAACGACCAAAAGCGACAACTTCCACTTTTGCCCTCTTTCTCTTGTGCTAACAAAAAAGCGAATCATATACAAAGTTGAAGTCCGAGTTAACTACACGTGGAAACAATGAATCTTCTAACTGCGCACCAATTCTTTTGCTCTGGACTCGAGCATATTGCACTTGTCGCGTTTTATGGTCTTGTTATCTACAACGACGTGCCAATTCATCATGAAAATGGACGGTCAGAAGTCACTGCAGAGCGCGCGGTCTTCGGTTGTGCAAAGTTTTCGAATGATGCACTTTCCGCATTGCTAGTTCAGCATGCTAATTAGAAACCATAACTAATCGCGAATAAATGGTTGACCACTCACATTATGTCAATCATAATGATCGTCAGCATATGAGTGAACGGGAAGTAAGGTTGACATACAACCATTAAACAACAATAAAAACATGAAAGAACTTACTTAGTGCATTTTTGCGAATCGCATCCGTTGGAACAGGAATACCGGCCTTCACGATTCCTGCTGTTGCTCCAAACAACGCAACAGCGGGATTGAATTGATCACGCAGAAATGCTTGTGAGTAAATCATCATCGACCGTTTGGCCACCGCCTGCTTCCGCTTGCGACTGTAAAATCTATAGAACATTTCACTACGCAATCAATGGACCAATGATCAATGTCAGATGTTCATAGAGACCTTATAATTTTGCTTGGACTAACATGTGATAAAGAGCAAGTTCCTGAGTAAATGATATAGCAATTGAATCTCTGGTCAGCAATTTGAGGTCTTGAAAAAACTTCTAATGCAGAAACTCCTCATGTTTTCTGCACTTTTTTACTGTTAGAAGAGAGAAGACGACGAGTAAGAAGCCGAAAAGAAGACATTTAGAGGTGCCAGAGGTCAAATTGTTCTGATGGAAAGTTTTTGTTCACAGTAGGACATCAATGATGCAGAGAATGACGGTCGATGCAAAGGCCGGAAAACTGTTGCGTGAAGAACAGTGGACCGATATTACTTCATGGTTGTTGCGTCAAAAACATTTCGCTTTTAATTTTCGTTTCACCACCGTTGCGTACGCAAATTCAACAGTAAAAGCGAACGTCTCATCGGCAATAACCCACGCTTCAATTGTGAACAACTCGACATAATTGATTTTAAAACCTTAAGTCGCGACCCATCAACTTGTAATCAGAACTCGATTAAACGTGATTGTCGTTCAAATTGTCGAAGTTCGTCGCTTCAGCGGATGCAAAGCAAACGAAGAAATAACGGCGATTTACATCAAAACAACATGACAGCGAGTTAAAAGTCACATCGTACTTTCAAACTGAGTAAGCGGCTCGTAAGAGTGACCCTTCTTTTCGAGTGCCGCCAACTCCAGAAATCAACGATAAGAAAAAGAAGACCGTGGCTAAAAAAAGTCCAACGAATTCTGATTTTGGACGAATAACAATGAATTCCAATCGCGCATTTGGGAATAGTTCGCTACGTTTAATTCGTTTGTTTCAACTACGAGCTTCCTAGTTCCGAGAAGCGGAATTATGCGTAATCACGTGTGTTCTTGCAAGAGAAAGTATCTTGTTTAGTTCGTGATTTCAAATTTAAGTCACTCACCATCACGAATGGCCGGTGGAGAGCTTTTGATCGATCCGCTGTTGTGTACTGTGCTTATTCGAAGGTCCAGACTTGCACGACGAAGTACTGGAGCGGCACTTTGTGCTCTTCCCCTCACTTCCGTATTCTCCCGATTCCATTCGTTCCAAAACCGTCTGAGGAACATGCTCTTTTTGGCGGCATAAAACATAAATGTGTTTAATCGAAGAAACGACGAGCAACGGTTTCCAAGTTTTTAAGCAACACGTGCGCGAGTGTGAGGAAATTGGATGTTGAAGTGAAATTAAAAGCATCGATGCCCGATGATTTTAGTTAACTACGAACTTAATTAGATTTCGGTGCAAACACTTAAATCTCAGTGGAATCTAAACAAACATTTCAACTTGAAATTTGCGGGCATCACGCCAATTCGGGTATACGATACGAAAGGTCAAATAGCCACCTACATGTCGACGGTGAAGTTATTTTTGTGAGATGAAATTACGAAAACTATCGTTGTTTTATCGGTCTCAGATTGAACCTTGATGTTAAAAAAACAAAATGGCCAACCCGGTTATTTTCCAAAATGAAATGCGCTCTGGGTGCAGCCTATGCTTTCCGTTCATAAGCCATTACTTTCGTTCGGCTACAATTTTTCTTTAAACTTCATCCCAAAAACAAGTCCACTGATTCTTGCAACTAATTTCTAAAAGAATACAACAAGCTGTGGACCATTAATGGTAAATGGTTTAAAAGTAACTAGAAAACGAAAACGTCAAACGATGTTCACATGTCAATGAGACGGTCGAATAAGAGAACAACTTTTCATGCCACTCTTTCGACGATCGATATCCGATTACAATTTCGATCGTGACATTAACTCGTCCAACTTAAACGGTTTGGGAAGAGTGTGAAATTTGGACGTTGTCTGTTTTCAAATTCATTTTCGTAGGAATCGACATTTTGAACGTGTTTCGATCATCAATCAATGGGGAGTATGCATTGTACGTCGATGTCAATCTTGTCGTTGCGTGCATTTAATCATTTCGCGTGTGCCATGATGAATACTTACCTTTCGGCAAATGGGCTCGAAATAAAGCGAGACTCAACGCGGCCATTGCGCTGTTACGTTGAAAGTGTTTGCGGTTCTTGGCTCGAAAAGACGGCATAACGAGAAGATTGAAAACATCATGAATAGGCAAAGTAAATACCGTTGAGTTTTGATCGTCCGGTATTGGCGGCGGTGTACGTGTGGGTATCATTTCGACGAAAGAAACAGAGAATGGTCTTGAAGATCGACTCATCAGTCGTGATCGAGAATCGGGCGAAATAATCGGAGACGATAGTTGGCCCATTTTCGAAATATTAAAGAACAGAATTTAGTAACTGCGTGCTCGTTAGATTAAATGTAAAAGTCCATGTAAACGAACTTTGGAGCTGGGGATTAAAGGCCAATAATTTACCGCTTTTTGAACACGTCAAAAGCTCACAACAGCATAAGCGTCGGGCATAAAGACAAGGATAGAAAGGCATTTATAAGAAGATTTGGACAAATGGTTACTTACCGTTCCATTCGGCACAAGTAATGGGCGGAATTAAAAACTGTTGAGCTTTAGGCACAATCCATTCCGTTTTCTGTGCATAGGGATTGTAACTATAAACTGAAATAGTGGCAGGCGACTGTGGTTGCAGGAATGTCAAACTGTCGTTCATCGTGAAAGAACTTATTTTACGCGTCGAAGACAAGGATGCTGATTGCCATCGCTGATCAGCCATCAAATTCGAAGACAACGACTGAATCATTCTCTCTGAAATTCACTTTTAAAACACATTTCAACGAATAATTTTGGCCTTATCACAAGTGATATTAACCAAGATATAAGCGTGTGAATCGGTCGTGAAATGGAGACGTCCATTTAAACGACTAATGCAATAAACGTCTCTTTTTCATATCGAAATCTGTGAGACTATAAATAGGAAAGACGTTGGTCATCTACGAACCTTTTTGAGCAATGAACTCGAACATATTCACAGTCCAGTTGCCTACCTGGAAACTGATGTTCATCTCCTCGAAATTTGACCAACATCGAAGCTTTGCGACGAGCCACACTCCTCTTTCGATGTTCGACGTCGATTTCATTCACAGCACTTTGAGGTACAAAAACAGACATTTCTTCGATTCAAATAGAAATTTCACGCTAAAACATCAGACGTCTTTGCAGTTTCGTTGTGTTCGTTGGAAGTGTACCGTAAGGGCGACAGCAAATGAAACAGGCAATAAACAATCTGAACAACATGTCCGTTGGCAAAAAATAAACGTTTTCAGGCACTTGTTCACAACTGACATTGTCTCTCATTAATGTTTGTTTCGTAAACAAAACCCATTTCCATTTACGTTTTCAAACTTTCATTTTCAGCTTCTTTACAAATCTTTGTGTTTGTTTGGGACTCGACATGTAAATAAATGACATTTGGCCAACATTCTTGCTCGACTAACAATTATGTGGATTAGCAAGTCTTCCGCGAACATAATCACTACTTTAATGTTGCAACCGCCCAATGTTCTGCGATCAAACATCTCTTTTATTCGATCTTTGTAATAGTGGGCCTTCATACTCGTACAGTAAAAATCTCTGTTGCCAATTGTGATTGAAACTAATTGTCGTCGTTCTGCAAAACTTTTCGTTTACGACCTCATAGTTTCTTCGAACATCTCACGAACACAATAATTTGCCAATTACGTCTTCTCGAGGGCGAAACATTGACCGGTCGTGGGTTGCCGTTTGATCCTCAGACATTAGACGCCGGTTGTATTCTCGAATTCCGTTATCGCAATTTCGAGAAGCGACTTTGCCAAATAACAATTTAACGAAGTCAATTAGAAGTCGAAACGCGACTTCCCGACTTGAAATTTAAACGTTGTTGGGGAGAACAAGTTGGCGAAATAGCCGCCCGTTTCCGGCAGCAGAACGTTGGTGATACGCGCGGACTCGAAGATTTCTAAAACGGACGCTTATAATCAATGCAAGTCGGCGCGAATCATAGAAAATTTACGAGGCACAAAAACGAGGCTAAGCTCTGACAGGCCGGTCCACAAGCTTTGTCTTTGAATAAATTGTTAAACCAAACATGTGATGTCAAAGATCGTGCCGTTCGAACCGTAGTGTCAAAACAACTTACCATAAAAGCCGAGAGTTTTTGTCGTATTCGCAAGTTTATAGTGTACAATTGAATGGTATGTCATTTGAATTCGCTTTCTTTACTGCTTATTTGTTTATCGTCTCTTAATAGCAACTAATCGAGAGGAGGCGGTTTGGTTCGACAGATTTGTGACGTGATTTCAACTACGGCGTTTATTCATGTCTTCGATTTCTATGTAAACGAAAAGATGATTGGCGTGTTTGTTGCGATGAATTCAAAATTTCCATTCAACCGAAGGTCACAATTCCAAAGGTTGAGATGTCCAATAAGAGGTCCCGGAGTTAAATACGGAACTCAGGAGGGCACCACCCCCAAAGTGTTGACATTCGCCATTCATTTCACGTTCGGTCTTCTACGTTGTCATTTTTTAATTATGCTAGTTTTGACAATTCGCTTCTAATTCTCTAATGATGAGCTCTACGACCACTTTGCTATTGAACTCGAAGGTGCGTCGGCGTTCAACAGGCGCAAAGTTCATCGACGGTTAATCTGCACTATGAACTTTTTTTTATAATGAGTTTTTTGTTCAAACACTTTTTCGAGGGCATTTTCTGTCTTTTACGGTAGTCCTTGGTTACTTGTTTTTGAAGGTTTAAAGCAAAATTTAAGTGAAAATTGTCTTTGAAACCTTGGCTTATTATCAACAATCTCTGCCAAGAGTATTTTGTCTGCGTTTAATTCGGCTTATGAATCATGTGGATGGATCGGAAGACGTCGAGATCTTCAATCCGCTTTCGTGCATTTCTTCGAACTGCTTACGCTTCAATTTCTATTGGACTAATGTGAATGACTTCCATTTTGCTTGAGATTTCTCCAAATGAAACTTTTTATTCGATACACCTCCGCATTTCCGTTAATTTGATTCATCATCGATTTCGACGGTTTGAAGACCAAAGAAACAAAAACGAGTCAATAAACAGAACAACGTCAGTCTTTGAGCAAAACCTCGGGAAACAACAATGCCGTTGAGATTACCAACTCTCGCTATCGAAACACTTCTACGTCCGAATTATTCCTTCGAGTCCAAACATCCACTCCCTCACTTGATATCTTCCGGTCGCTCAATTCTCACCAAATTTGTGTGCGGTAAAAAAGTTCTGCAACGAAACACGCAGATTCTTTTTCTGACCACTAAATAAGCTTCCAACTAACGGGCATTCTTCCCTCCCATCGCCGCAGGCACACGTTTCGTACGGCGCTTCGAGTTGCTTCCCACGCTAGCGTCAAACTCCTGACCGAATGTACGGTTTTGCGGACAGTTGAACACATTAACAATCTGCTAGAAGGAGCAGTAGATTTGCCGTAACCGTCTGTCTTTTGCTTCATTTACGACAACAAACGTCAGAAGGCGGTGCCTTAACGAACATAACCGACCGAGAGCACGTAGGCGCAACAGAATTCCTGTGTACGGTGCGGAAGACGTCTTCCTTCATTATGCTGCGACTGTTGAGTGGCATTTGAAGCATGACAGTCAGAACGGTTTGCCCTTTGAACCACAACTTTACGTTGAAGAATTTCCGCTAAAGTCGCCGTTGTTGCACACTTCAATTTAATCTCAGAATGTCCTTCGTGTACACCCGAATTGACAGACCATAAATCTCGAGGTTGCACGTTTTCGGCTAAATTTCCGGAAAATCGCGTGTCTGACTGTCGATCACGAATATCCACGAAGAGAAACTCGCTTCTCTATTTGCTTCGAACTTCTTCTACTGTCGACTTTATTGCTACCACTTTTACTGCGCTCTCGTCCATAAGAAGCGTGAGCGACAAGTTCCTTCTTATTATATTCGTCAGTCAGTTTTCGTCCAAAAGGATGCGGTGCCGCGCCCAGAAGTCAGATTGAATCCCGCGTTTCTTCCATTGACATTCGTGAGTTGAAAGCTTTTTTACCGGATGCTACAAACATTGCGCTCTACTGCTGTTTTTCTATGTCATCATCACGTTGTCGTCTGCAATCTTGTCGCAGTGATTGTTTCATCTACAGTATTTACGTAAAGTGATTATAGCCATTCTTTTGTGAAGTTAGTTCGCGCTAGAAATCAACTGTTGTTTCGCAACGTTTGAAGACAAGTTCGCTCCAACGCCTATTTTTTAATGATTCATAAACCGCGCATTTCGAGAGTATCCGCTCACTAAGTGTGCTTCTTTGTTTTCTTTATTCCACCCTGAAATATGTGCTTACGTGTTCGGATGTTCACATTACTCATTAAGGTGTTTACAATAAATTTCTTAAGAACGTTATTTTCAGGTTTGATACTTCGGACGTTTGTTGTTAATTGGTGCTACGACGATTGTTTTTAAATGATAATGTTCATTAAGAAAACGTCAACCTAAAGCCGTGTAATCGATAGTAATGTATACGAGAGGTACACGGTCCACGATTTCAAACATAGTCGGCTCATTTGTTCGACGGCTTGTTATGGTTTTGGGAGCGATATTGTCTGTGAATCAACAGCTGTTCAATGCGGCTGCAAATGAGTCGACTTCATCGACAAATTCAACCAATTTATTTGCGATTAATGGCAACATTTGGACGCTACCTGATCGAAATGTTCCTTCTGACTATAATGTCGCTCAAGTCGAAAAAGAAGAGCGAATGCCTGTGTTCGAACTCGTTCTCGGCACAATCACCTACTTGGTATGTCTTGGTTGTTTAATTCGTAGACAATGTTTTGGAAATGACGTTTACGATGTTCAACAAGAAAATGTGGGAGTACAGTTTTGTTATCTATTTCCCTTGTGCTTTTGGTTCGCCAAAAATGTATTTTGCGATTGTTGATATTCAGAAGCCTAAGACACGCGTTATCTTTTCAATGTTTTTGAACAAAAGGCCAAAAACGAATCTTTGAATTGCTAAATAAAAGGCGTATGGTCGTTTAGTCGAGACTAATGTATCACAGTCGAGTTCATTTCGTGCCAATTGTTTGCGCACGATATGCAAACGTCCAGAAACTTGTGAACCGCCTGCAGCCAAATCGTATATTCGACAAAACAAACCATGCGAATTGAAAGATACTTACGCGTAATGAAGCCAACTTTTCGCACGTTCCACTGAAATTTCAATAAAATTCATGAGACGTGTATGTCTTTAGCCTCGAAAAACAAAGACACTACTTCAGAAATGAAACGATTACTTTCAGTTGATCATTGCAATGACCGTAGTTGGAAATACGATGGTCGTGATCGCCGTTTTCACATATCGACCATTAAAAAAAGTTCAAAACTATTTTCTGGTTTCTCTTGCAGCAAGTGACTTGGCTGTTGCTGTGATTGTGATGCCTCTTCATGTGGTCAAATTCCTAGCCAGTGAGTTGACCTTCGTGAGTATACAATTTGCAAACGATTTGATGTTCAGATGGCCGTTGGCTGTTAGGCGTTTGGGTGTGTCAACTTTTCACGACCTTCGATATTCTCCTTTGTACTTCGTCGATTCTCAATCTTTGTGCCATTGCTATCGATCGATACTGTGCAATTCATGATCCGATAAATTATGCTCAACGACGAACACCGCGCTTCGTCTGCCTGATCATTCTATTGGTTTGGATCGTTAGCGGTTGTATCAGCGTTCCTCCACTCATCGGTTGGAACGATTGGTCTTCGCAAAAACTGCGGGATCATTGCGAGCTCACAACGGAGAAAGCGTTCGTTGTCTATTCAGCAAGTGGATCTTTTTTTGTACCATTAGTTGTCATGGTTATTGTTTACATGAAGATCTTTTTCTCAGCTCGACAACGAGTACGAACAAATCGTGGTATGTCATTTCCATTTGTATTTGCAATTAACTTTAAAATCTTAGGTCGTAGTGCTCTTCTTCGCATAACCCAACAAGCAAGAGATCCACGAACGACGAGTGTGACAACCAAAGCGAACTCAACCGGTGGATTGGGCGGTTCGAGAAAGTTGATTGCAGAACGAGCACCACTTGTTGATGTCTGCAGTGGAATGACCGTATGCTTAATTCACATACACTCTTTACGGGTTCATTTAGAACGGAGACATGAGTAGTGAAAACAAACATTCGGATGAAACGAACAACACTCACGCACCCAAAGTCCGGCTTACGAATACCGATCATCAGGCCAGCAATTCAATGCCTCAGGTCAACAAAAACGGTCGAACTAATGGAGTGATTATTGGTGAACAATTGACTACAACTGTTCTTCGTAAACGAGAAAAAATTAGTGTAGCAAAAGAGAAACGAGCTGCTAAGACGATTGCTGTCATTATCTTTGTGTTCACATTTTGTTGGATGCCCTTCTTTTGTGCTTACGTCATTCTTCCGTTCTGCAAATCGTGTTATTTGCATCCGAAAGTCCATCAGGCGTTTGTATGGTTGGGTTACATAAACTCGAGGTTTGTTCGCAGTTTTTATATTAATCGTACAACAATCCTTGAAGCCTGAATCCGGCTATTTATGCCGCCCTGAACTTGGAGTTTCGCAGAGCATTTCGTCGTATTTTGTTCCCCAACTCCATACAGGGACGTCGACGTTCATCGGCTATTCGACATTGAAAAAGTCAGATGTTTTATCATCATCCGGTAGTTTCAATACGTGTATTATGTTATTTTTAAATCAAATTAGTTACAAATAAACAAGTTTTATTTTACAACTATACACTACTGATGTCCTTTTAAATTAATTGTTTTATTGGCCATATGAAGTCTCTTCGATCTAATAATAACGTTGGTCTTACCAATATAGTTTCCTTAGTTTAACCCGAGAAAGAGTGCGAAATACGCGCTTGATCTCTAACCGAACCAAGACAAATGAGTTTCTGGAGCAGCTCTTGAAGAAACGTTGAAAGGCCTTCTTGCATACGATATCACTCGTTGGAACAATGAAGGTTTGCGGATTGTCTTCACGAGGTCTGTTTTGTGGACTTCTTGGGTGTCGTAATGGAAATCTACATTTTTAAAATGTTGATACGGATTTTCGCAAAATGTATTTTGTTGACTAAGTGGCAACGGGACAACCGGTACAAAATTTGAGTTTACGCGAGAGTGCTCGGCCGAGGTCGATCATTCACCCGTCTGTTGTAGAGTCCATGTCAAGTGCGTCGATTGGCAGTTACGCAGATAGACGGAACTGTAAATAAAAGTCGGAAAGAGCTCAATAGCATTCAAATGTACCGACGAAACTGAACGAGTCGTGTGAAATGAGCGGTTGATTTTCGTTACGACAAAACCACCGATGTAAAATGTCTTCACCCTTTCTTGCATTTTGTAGGTTTTGATGCTTTAATAGCTGCAACATTTACTCCGTTAACTACTACACTCACACGAAACAAATGAAGGGACTTACCTTCAAACGTACCCAAAACTAACACTCCCGTTCGATAAAACGAACGTTGCAAATGTTGTACGAAAAGAGATGGTGGCAAGAACGTTACTCAGCCTCTCTGAGTAACGTCTTTTCACCAATTTTACTAAAAAATAATGAACAATGCCAAAATGAAAAGACATACCAGTTGTTGCCACCCAGAAAACGTAAATAGCAATCAAGGTGGGTACGACAATTGCATCCTGCTCACTCTTTCCAAGAGTTGCAGAAAAGGACGTGAAAGAGTTGGCGGTGTAGACGAGGTCGGGGAAAGAAGAAGTCAAGAATGAAAGAAACTGCACAGCGGATATAAATAATCAGTTGCAAAAGATAAATCATATCACATTGATAAGATTCATGCTGATTGAGCGGTAACAGAACTTCCGCGCGATTCAAGTTGTCTGTTTTTCACACCGATACAAAAATAGCTGTTATTGAGTGTTCTTTATGTCAAAACTTTAGATGCTTCCTTATTCTATGGCTATAAATCTCTTTTCATAAAGAACGTCAACTACACGACATTTTCATTACAGAGCATTTAGAGTAGACTTGTGGCCGCAACTTCGGTATAAACGTCGTTCAATTGCCGTTCTCCAAACGACTATCGCAATCTTACACTCTTTAATTTCTTTGTTTTTCATTCGTCGATTGCAAAACCAAATTTTTTGTCTACAATTGAATCAATTGATTAACACGAAAAACTGACCTGTCGGAAGGGGAAGTGAAAGTCGCGCGCCGAACTTCTTTCTTCCGATTAAGTGCAATTGAAACGGAGTTCTCGACGACTTCGTCGATGGAGTTTCAAACACAAAAATTGGAACAAGAGCGACTTGTGCGCGTAAATTGCCTTCACAAATGAAAAGATCTGAATGAATCCGACGACAGTATTGCAGACCAGCTCCTCGAATGACTTCAGAGTTCGTCGACTTCTCGTCCATTTCACTTTTCAACATTCTCTCATTTATTCCGGTCGGCACTTTTGTTGAAGAGCCGTTCTATACACATCGATTTTAAGTGAAAACTCTCGAATCACCAAGACAGTTCCCCCATTATTTCAATCTCCAATTGTCCAGTGCTCGAAGATGAACACCGTCAATTCGTTCTACTGTTAATTGCTCTAAGAACTGTTCTTGATACTTAAACTTTGTCCGATTTTCATTATTCTTTTTATCATCATGAGACTACGTTGTGCTCTTCTGCTTTTGGTCTCACTTCCCGTTGCAATCGGACAGAATTCTTGCGGTAGAGAATCGATCCCGTACATGATCTCGGTTGATCTTGCTGGAAAACCTGGTAATCTCAACGTTTCCATCTTTTAAGTCACTTATTTAGAATTGGGTTGTGATACTCCGGCTTGTTTTGGACCGTTGAAAAATACCGAATTGGATGAATACGATGAAGAAACGGGTAAACATCACAAAATGCATCTTTCGGCTTACGAAAGGACAGCTGTAAGACTTGCATTTTGATGACATGGGGTTGAAAATATGTTTAGACATGTGCTGGGAAATTCACCGAACTCGCGTGCATGGCAAACGACGAATGGACGGGCGGTGTAGCGGAATTCAACAACGGAACGCACATCATTTTGACGATGGAGTGTTGTCAATTTCAAGGATTAAACTATGCAACCGAATACAAAACCTTGGTTTTGCGACCGGGGGATCGATATGTTGGTGGAGCAGTGAAAGATAAAAATCGATTGATTGCGTTCGATTTAATCAAAGAAGTCATGAAAAATGTAACTTCACAAAACGAGTATGGTATTATAGTCCAACAATCATTCAAACAAAGTATTCAGGATCCAATACATCGTAAATGTTTATCGAATGAGCTGTGTTCCTGAACCAAGTCGACTATTGAACAAAGGTAAGGTAAATCGACTGCCACACTCTCAGTTCTGTGCTTTCTAGTGGATGCCAACTTGCAATCTGGAGAGTTCCTAAGCAAACAATTAAGTGGAGGATCTAAACTAAGAAATTACGAATTGTCGCGTGATCGAAACTTAGAGAAAGGTCATCATTCAGGCTCAATTACGCACAATCAGAGCCCGCAGATGGATTATGATTATTCGAGAGAACGGTTGGTTGTCAAAATCTGATAGATGTATGCATGAATTTAGAAGCAGCAGCCGCGTTCGACCTTCTTATCGTTCTTCACATCCGTACACTTCTAATGGAAGATCGCGTTACAATCGTCGTCGATTTTATCGTCCGGTCATCGATGAGTACGATTACTATGAAATGGAGCCCGTACCATTCTATCGACGGGCAATGTACAAGCGACTACGATCTCGGTGAGTTTCATCTGATCAATTCAAATTTAATTGTCTGTGTAGCTACGATCAAGAGCAACTTTGGCCAATTGCTTATCTGTCGAAAAGCAAAAATCGTGCTCAGGGACTTCGAAGTTTCAACAACGATGCATCAAAGGTTTTGCTCAACAACAAAACTAAAGTAAACAAAGTCTAGGAGTATCCCGAGTTCACAGGTGCCGACAATAAACTCCCAGCAATTTACACCGAAACAACAGCGACATCTGTTATTCCTGCACCTCAACGAGAAAGTCGTGTTCAACCAGCAGTACAATCGGGAGTTCCGCTTTCCGCTACGTATCCAATTGCTCCAACTTACGCCGTACAATCGAGTTATCCAGTAAGGTGAAGTTCTTTAAACTAATTACAAGTTTTTGCAGTCACATTCGGTTGTACCGCAAAACAATTACGTTCAATCGGGGGTGCCAACAGCGTACAGTTCGTACGATACGAGTTCGTCCGGTGGTTGCGCTGATAGTTGCACAACTTCCACGTGCTCGTGTAGTATGAATGGCATGTTCTCTTCGTTGCAATGCTTTAGCGGTAAGATGTTGGTTACGACTCCAAGTGGACAAAAACGAATGGACGAATTAGAAGCAGGAGAATTGGTAATGTCTGTGGAAGGCTCCATGGTAAGAAGTTTGTGAATAAAGCTGTGGTTATAACAAAATGTAACTTCAGATTACCTTTTCTCCGGTTGTTATGTTTTTACATCGTAAACCCGATGAATATGCCACTTACATTTACATGCAAACTTCCACTGGAAATTCGCTGAAAATCACCGATCAGCATTTGATTTATGTTAGTAAATGTAAAAGTGGAGAACGTATTCGATTGATTAGAGCACAGAGTGTTCAAGTTGGCGATTGTGTTCATGTGGTCAGTGACATTGTTTTGCAATCGACTCGTGTAGTGTCTATTGAAAGGGTAAATGATTCTTTGATTTTTGGTTATAAAGCAATTTAGGTTAGAGAACTTGGCATCTTCGCTCCTTTAACTGCCAGCGGCGATATTGTAGTCAATTCAATCTTGGCTAGTTGTCACAGTAATGTAAGTTTTAGCTGTTTTAAACCAATAGTATATCAGTGAAGTGAAAAAAATTCACCTTAATAGTTCGAATTAGTTGAGTAACCATATGTTGATTACAGTTGGCAATGCAAACTCTCCAACAAACATTCTTTTCTTGGTGGAGATCAGCAAATTCGTGGACTCGACAGTTTGCTTCTGTTCTCGATCCTATCTTTGGGTTTTCACGCATTGATAGTGCAGCCAACAAAGAAACGCGTATAAACGATGCGGAGTTGCCATTGGGTGTGGAGTATTTGCTTACCGTTGTCGAGTTGTTCATTCCAAAGACGATGTTCGTCTAGGCGTCCATTACGTCAAAGGAAAAGATTCGGTAGTGCTAACAAAGTTGTTGCATATTCTTTAATTAACTTTGCATTCGTGATTGTGTTGAAGTTCTGAAAGAGATCAATAAATGTTTTCATCGTGCTGTGGCTGAAAATTAAATTCTTATTTCTGTAGAACTCTTAATTAGCGGTCTAACTTTGCTCTTGATGAGACATAAGATGAAATGTTAGTTTAATAGTTGGATTATCGTTGAGAGACTTCAATTCGATTAAATGACGTCGTTGAGTTTCTTGTCATCTTTTTGAGTTGCATCCATTGAGTAATGATATGATAGATTTGTTTTATAGTCCAAATCGTGCCTACTTTAATTGAAATTTAGCGTTCTGATTTCTCGTTATTTTGCTGTTTGGTAATCAAAATTGATAAGACAAACTGAAACTTAATGGTTGAAGACGAAAAACGAAGAATCATCGCTTCTTTTAGGTCTAAACCTGCAGCATAACCGCAGTGTTCAAACGCTGATAAGCTCACAATAGGCAAAAAAAACCAACTTGCGAAGCCTATAACGTTGCACGTTCGCGTCATCAATCTCCAACTGTCAGCAAGAACGTAAATTTTCGTTTTCCAATTAGCTTATCATCTTTCGTTTACTGACATATTTGTGTTGATATTGTTGTTAGCTGTTTATTAGCTAATTTCAGGTGAACTAAACCAACTAACCGAAAAATGCAAACCTCAGTCCACGGTTCATTTGTTGAAGAACACGATTTGCACTCCCATCAATTCGATCCCTTACTTGCTGAGGTAATCAAATAAGACTGTTATGTAATTTTGTGTTTAGGTTTTTTCGGCTGTTCAATTACCTCCGGTTAGACACGAAGAACTTCGGGAAAATGGCAACAAAGACGAACGAGATGCCGTGCTTGCTGAATTGGATCAGGTCTTGAAAACGCAACGCTCGCTATCCGAATCCTCGGATGAAACGCCAACTTTGAATCAGTATGTCAATTAATATTGTTAATCTTATTGGTTTTTAGTCACACGGCACCTTCGCGTTCTCGAAATCAATCGGTTTTGTCCGAGCATGGTCGAGAACATCACATAACTCCTGCATTAGATGTTGCTTTAGAACACACGAATGTGCGTTTGGTAGTTAATTATGCGAAGAAGTGGATTTTTAGGGTATTGCTCCAACTTTAAGCGAACGTTCAGAAAGCTTGGACTCCGAAGATGCGGATGTTTTTCCGTCCGATGGAGTTATTCAACGCGATATTGCTGCTCTTCGGTATATTCAACAAGCAAGCCGTAGTCGTTCGGCCACTATGGACAGTCAAGTTTCCGCAGCGGAAAGTCGATTTGGAACATTCGATTTGCAAGATGACAGTGGACGCTACAAAGTTTCTAAACCATCCGATTTCGTTTTACATTCGTTTTTCTAGGGTTCACAAATCAATTTGTATCACGACGAAGTAGCATATGTTCGACCAAAGGTTTATTCACAATTTTAATTATTGTAGCTTTTCTTTCAGTCACGTAAAATGACGGTTGAAAGTGAAAAGACGAGTTTTGTCAAAACTCCGTCGATTAAACGTGACAGTGTGAATGACATCAAATTGTCAGGTCGTCGAATCTCTGAATCAATTTCTCGTCGTACAACCACGAACAGCATTAGTGGTACAGAGATTGGTGAAGAAAGACATTACGCACATAAGGCAAATGACAACGTTGCAGAGGAGGTTGTTAACGTGAAATATGCAGCCAGTCCAACTAAGTATTTTAGGTTCACGCTTATGAAATGCCACCTGTTTATAGACAGGACTTCAAATCTGCTCGTAAGTTCTCAACAATCATGTTGACAGAAATTAAACTTTCAGAAGACCGGGCATCAATTAGCACCTTATCAATTGAGAAGAATGGAGAGAGCGATCACATTTTCAACGACATTCTCACTCGTCAATTGGAGAGTGGACATGTGATTAAGGAGCTGAACGAAATCGGAATTATTCGACCCGCTTTCCAAGAGTTCTATCACGGCAAATTTCGTCACTTTGTTGTCGGTGATCGAAAGCAAATGGGCGAAGAAGAAAAAGTAAACAAACACGACAAATAGTTTGAATAACATTCTTTTAGGTTGTTTTACTTGTCGGAAACTCGGGTGTTGGAAAGACGACATTCGTCTACTCGGCTCTCAACTATTTGTACGGTGTCGAAAAGGACTACGATTTTCGGTAGACGCAAAATAAACACAACAAAATGACTAGAGATTTTAGATTTGCATTTGAATCGCCGGATGAAATTGCCGCTACCAATGGAATTAACATGTATTCTTTCCGTCATACGGTTTGGGATCAAGTCATTACGTTTGTCGATACACCAGGCATCGAGAATGAAGATACTTTGCCGTTAATTAGCGATTGGATCAAGTTTCGTTTGAACAAAAAAGCACAATTGAAAATTGATGGTCTACTTGTGTTTACAAAGGATCATGATCGTAAATACAACGCGCATTTGGCATCTCAATACAAAAAGTTGGAACGTGTACTCGGAGATGACATTCGGACGTTGACGATTCCAATTTGTATGTTCGACGACAAGGTACGCGGATATCTTTTTCTTGAAAACCAGTTGTTTTTCAGTACAAATATCAACGAAATATCACTAATCCAAATCTGCCGTTTCCATTGGAAGAAGGCTTGTTGTTCAGCAATAGCGGATTCTTTCCGAATCTTCTCAAGAATCAGTCGGTTTCCAGTCTTCAACATTATGTTTGTTACAACACGAGTTGTTCGTCGTTTGATGAGCTTTTGGTTGTAAGTTTGCGACGACACCTCTTTCTACTTTAACATCATTTAGACATTGACTTTCAAGTTACATCCCGTTGTCTTGGCCAGTCGTTAAATTTCTTCGAATTCCACTCATAGCAGCAACAATGTTTAACAATGACTCGTATTTTTATTGGCAATTAAAAGTTTTGCACAAAAAAAGTGACAAATAATAATGAAGTTCGAAAAGATGCACAGAATTCAACAACGAGATCAAGTGAAATTTGTTTGAATACATGGATTACAAACAAACTTTATGTTAATGCAAAAATCGTACAATAGATTAGTGGATCTTTTGAACAAACATACGAAGTTGAGATTTTCATGAAAGTTCAATCTAAGTTTCCTCGTCGATTTGAAGACCATCAGTCGGTGAGGAATCAATTCCCGTCGTCAGCGAGTGCCCACTACTATCAGCCATTAGACCTCCAACGTTACGATCACGATACGGTCGATAATCTCTGTCTCTGACATCAAATCTTTCATTCGAAATGGTTTGATAGGTCGACTGTGCTGGAGCATTGTTGTGATAAGGAGGTGTTGGATTAGGTCGCTCTTTCACTTGTGGACCACCTTGATAGTTAACCCAATTTGTTGGAGTTGTCATTGACGGATCCCGATATTGTGATGTCCGTTGATTTGATGGATAAGTCTGCGGAGGACTGAAAAACACTATCACTTTACTGAACTAAATCCCACGCGCATAAAATAATTCCCACCATCAAACTCGCCCGGTTCCCAATTTTTTGCTGTCTATTGTAATTGGAGTATAGGAATGTGTCTACGTAAAAACGTCGACAAAATAAGTAGATTCTTAGTATTTTTAGGTGTTTGTGTCGTGTTAAAATGCGAATACAATAACAAAAATTAGTTTTACTCAACAAAAACAACAAAAGAAGATCAATTAACAGAAAACAAAGGTGCTTGTTGAATTGTCATTTAAACGAACCTTGAAATTTGATCAGGAACAGGTTTTCGCATGGGATTTGCACCAAAATTTGAAGCTCGGCCTCCACGAGTAATGGGCGGTCGACGAAAATGCGAAACTCCACGCTCATTACCACCTTGATATAACGAATTTGTAGGATTGTCGCCGTGCATTGAATACGACTGACCGGTGTGAGCAGCAAACGCTCCAGTCAATCCAGTTGGACGTTGTGGTGGGTAGCCAGTTGTTGCCATCGGTGGAAGACCGTGATGCGAAGCAGCGTGATAATTCCCACGTCCATAGTGAAAATTACCACCACGCGCTGATGGATAGTTTTCGCGTGGAGTTGTGGGTTCCGTCGGATAGAAACCACTCGTCGCGTCGACGCGTCGATCATAATAGGATTCTCGACGATCGTTGTAACCTTCTGTGGGATAGAATTCGCGCCGTTCAGTTCGGTCCCATCGATCTCGACTGTTTTCGCGAACATCTTTGTCACGTTCTTTTTCTTTGCGACGATCTGCAGTTGGTTCCAACTCCTTTTCAACAGGCACTTCTTTTTCGCGTTCCTTCTCCTTTTCGGCATTTTTTGCAGCTTCAGTGTCAACGACCTTCGGAATTCGGAAATTTTTCAAATTGCTCAATGACGAACGTCCAGTGAATTCGGGAATGTCGGGAAGTGCAGGAGTCGAATTCTTCGAATCTTTTTTCGTCGGCGCATCAGGATCCTTCAGTTTATCGGTTGCTTTCTCAATTTTTCGCAATTTTCGACGTTTCTCATCAGTTGAATTGACTTGAGAAGTTGTTGGTAACGTACGCTTTAATGCCCGTACTTCTTCGGTTCGAATAGGTTTGAGTCGTGCAGACGTTTTGTCGACTGTCGTTGGGTACTTTGCTTCAACTTCGGCAATTCGTGGTTTCTTTGCAAAAGACGTCATTTCGTCTTTTTCCTTCTTTCTGCTACTTGGACTTCGCTTTCGTGATTGTTGTTGCAACGGTGATGGACTGATTTCCTTTGTGAGCATCTTCACATCTTTTACGGTCTTCATTTTCAGCGGTTTCGCATCTTTAGCTCGTGAAGTCCCAGATTCCTTCATTCGCTCTCGTTCTTTTGCATCTTTTGACAGCGATTTCTCGATTTTTTGGATCTTTGGCGGTTGGGTTGCTTTCTCGAATTCCTTCGATCCACTAAGCCTAGGTTTACCAACGAGCGATGGACTCATTTCAGAAAGCTCGCGTTTTCGTTTGCTCTGAAAATGAAAGATTGTAGTTTTCGAATCTACTATAGAAGACAGAATTGCATAGGAAAAAGTTTACCTTTCGCTCAGCAGTCACATCGATCAATTCCGTAGAAGATGTAGCAGCTCGTGGCTGTGGACTCTCTCGCGACTTCAACGATTTGTCTTTGAGTTTCTCTTTGAGTTTTTCCTTTTTGATATTCGATTTTTCCGTTTCGGTAGGTTCACGACTCTTGTCTTTGGACCGCAGCTTTTCCTTCAGTCGTTCAGCATCTTTGGTTTTTTCAGCTGTCTTCTCTTTGGATTTCTCATCATCGCCGGTCAACCGCGACCTTTCCTTCAACTTGTCCTTCTTCTCTTTTCGAACTAGAAGATCAGAGCTCTTCGTTGTTGTTTTCGTTTTTGTTCCACTCTTCTCTTTATCACTCTTTTCAAAAATGTCGGTGTTACGAGCATCCTTCTGTCCAGTTTTCTGAGCTCCATAAGCAAAACTCCGCGAGTTGGCAGTGTCGGATTGAGTTGACGTGGAACTTTTACGACTTCCAGAGTGATCAAACAAGGACATGCCAACATCAGCTGATCCACGAATCGGTTCATGGGGTGCAAGAACAGGTGGTGGTGGAATGGAAGATGTGCTTTTTCCACTTAATCGACTTTCTTCATCCTGTTGTATTTCCACACCAATCGACTCTTGTCGCGACAATCGAGCAGGTAGAGGTGGTGGAGATGTACTGGATGATGTACTTGAAGAATCTTCGTCATCATCTGAACTGCTGGACTCGGAAGAATCGGATTTTGATTTGTAGATCGAAGATTCGCGAGTTGCGGAGAAATTTCGTTGAAACATTTGATTTGCATTTGTGTCCGTAAGTGAATTTTGCGTTGTTGAAGATTTTCGTCGCTTTTCGGAATCGGCGTTTGACGAATTGGAGTCTCCATTGAGGTTCAGTGCACCTCCAGTCGATCGTTGGCTTTTACGCGCTCTTTTCGAATTCGGTTCGCTTGTTCTCGAGTCATCGTTTTTGTCGAAAATTGGAGTTGTTGAGGAGCTCGAACAGGTCGAAGAATTGGAAGATGATGAGCTACTGCTTGTTGATCGATTACGTGAGAATGCATTCATGTCGCGTATGTAGTCTTCTTTTGACGCAGTTGGTGCGCGTCCAACTCTGCGTTCTGAAGTTTTAGTCGTTTCGTCGCCCTTCGAGTCGGATCCATGACGTGAAAGTTTGGGCAATTCGTAGAGAGATTTGAAATCTTCTGTGCCATCCGACGTTGACTTTGATTCGAACGATGCTATTCGAGACAAATCTTTCATTGGAGCTTTCGAATGAACTGGTCGAGGTTGACGTGCAGCGATTTGATGACGTTGTGCAAACTCCTGTTCTTGTTGTTCCATTTCTTTTTTTCGTTCAGCAATCTTCTTGTTGTTCTCAAGCTGCCGCTTTTCTCGAGCCGCGTTCTCTCGCATTCGACGAATTGATGCACGTGAAAAACGTTGCTGATTTTCTTTTGGAGGAGGTGGCGGATCGGTTTCTTCATCGGCCGAAGACTCGTCTTCGTCTTCGAAACCGTCGATGTCCATTGACATTTCTGCTTCAATTCCTGAAATCACGACAGTACTTAAATTTTGGTGAACAGTAAGCAGACATACCCAGAGGACGTGAACCTGGGCCCAGATTTCTTTCCATTCGACGTGCTGCCAAATCAGAAGCATTTAAATCCATCAAGTGTTGATTTCCGTGCATTCGTTGGTCCATTGTCTGCATATCATCACGTCGTCCGTCCATTAACTAAAACAATAAGTTTGCACCAGTTGTTTCATAAACAAAGAATAGTTACCATTCGGTTATCAAGTGCTTTGCCCAGTGAAGGTCGTGGAATTGAATTATTGAAATGATGCTAAAAACGTTGAATTCAATTGAATTCTTTGAAGTAAACTTACGCTGGTAGAAGGAAAACCTAACAGATCAGTCGGTCGTTGTGGATTCGTGGAATAACCGGCAGAAAACGCATTGATCATTAAACGAGAATCAGAATTCAATGCGCATTCTCCTTGCATTGATAACAACGATCCTTTTTGGTTTTGGAATGTAGAATTCTTAAAGAACGATAATACGGCAATTGGAGATCGTCGAGCACGTCGAAATATCCGAGAATAAAGTTTATACCATCCACGTAGTAGACCGAAAAACCGACGATTCTTTCGATTTAATCGACGTATCTTTGCATTGTTCAGTCTATTCATCGGGTTTATACTTAACCCAAATTGCTTCTGACTATTGGCAAATGACGTCTTCTTTGCTGGTCGATTTGTGCGTTTTGCGGGATCAGTGAGAATCGACTTGACCGGTTGAGCATTAGGATTGGGAGTATGAGATCCAGAAACTGTGGGAGTAGGAGCAGCCATCGCATTCAAACGAACCATTTTTCCCGGTTGTGGTTTTTTCAGAGCCGAAGACATGATGTCATTTACTTCGTCGTCTACTTCTGATCTTGTTGCCGGAGTTGACGATGCACTTCGCAAAATACGCGGCTTCTTGACAGTTCGTTCGGTTTCTTTTGGCACTGGATCGACATTGTTGTTTGTTGATGTTTCTAAATTCCCCCAAAAGCCTCCATTTTCCTTTGTCTTTACATCTTGACTATTCGCTTTTGCACAGTTCTTTAGCTTCCGAAGTTTTTTAGCGTATTTAGCCCTCAGTTGATCTCGCTGTCGTTTTGCTGCCGATGGTAGAATAGTTGGCGTTTTGTTGCCAAAACTCAATAGATAAGTTCGAGTTCGATTGTTTTGATTCGACAGGATAGTAGGACCGGGTGTCGAATATACGGTCTTCATGAGCGCGCGACGACGAGTTACAGTCGATCTAACAGAGTTGAAAGCGGTCGCCTTTCGCAAACGAATTACTTGACGTCGATGAAGTTGATATTCACTAAGAAGCCACGATCTTTTGGGACAAATTTGCAGAAAACCATTGAGTCGTTTTTTAGCTGTCTGGCTAGTCGAATTCTGCGTGGAATGTTCAAATTGCTGGCTGTTGACGTTTGTCGCGAAATCAACAAATGGATTGGAGAAATCGAATCGACTGCTATTGATCGGGTCTTTGGATTTGATGTCGAATGCGTCGCGAAGAAAACTGAATTTACTGAACGGCATCGTTTGTTGAGCGATTCGGCTGACCAAATTGTCATTTTGTAACGACACAAGTGGTTCAAGTAGTTTAGCAGCACTTAAGTCGAGTAGAATTCTATGCATCAGTCTTGGAATTGACCATGTCCTAAAAAAGACACGATTCAAACACCATATTAAAATCTTACTCCATTAGCAATCGTTCCCATGCGATAACCGTTTCTTTGACCACAAATTTGCCACTACCAAGATTGATTTGAATCTCGAAACCATTTCCTTTTACATCCAAGTTAACTATAAACAAACTAGTTGACTGCGTTCTGAACGATGAATTAAATGACTTACGCATTCCAAGTACACTATTATTTTGATTGAATTCAATCGTCAAACTGGTTGCTGTGTGGCTACTAATCGCTACAACAAGTCGCTCGTTATACGAAAGTCGACGACGAGATTTCGCTTGTAGAAGTAGGTTTTGGATTAAACCCGTGAAACTGGCTTGTTTTCGCAACTTTTTCAAGAGCCCAACAATTGTCTTTGGTGAACTGAAGGTTATTCGTTTGACCAGAAAATCATCCGATGATTTCAACATCGACTCGTTGAAAAGATAACGATGACAAGCTCCTCGTTGTTTTCTGCTCGCAAAACCGAATACCACAGCATTCTTCTAAAGAGCTAGCATCTTGCAAAATAGCAAACGAAACGACTTACAACATCCTGATTATTAGCCATTTCTTTAAACCAATTGATCGGTCGAACCGTGTAAACAGCAACTCCATCCGCGTCAAGGATTTCTTTCATCATCGATCGTCGCATGATTATTGGACGTGAGAAGTTCAAACAATACTTTCCGGGAGCGTAAATTCCGTTGATGAGTTCTGTCCACTCATAATTGCTGTTGAGACAAGAACTTGATGGAAACAATGTCATGTATTCATTGTACACAACAGACAAATACGCTACTAATGGAGGGTTTGAAGTTGTTTCTGTAAATTGAAAAGATCATAGTCAGTTAGTAAGATTGCTTATTACCTTTGTGAATCACATCGTTGATAGCGACAGAAAATTGGCTTTTGTACGTTTCCCAATGCACAGCAATAGTGTAAGGAGTAAGATCGGTGCGTAGTCGGTAAACTTCAACGTTTTCTTTACCGTAAATTTCCAATGCCAACTTGTTTTCGACAAACAAGGTTGTGAGATCGTGTTCGAGAACGAGAAGCCCATTCAAACAATTCACCCGTTCATGCCTTGATTGGAAATTACGATCAGTAGACGGTAGAAACTCACATTGGTACACAATTCGGAATAATCTGATTTAGAACCCGTAGAAAACGTAGGATGGTAATCCAACGGTTTTGAGATATCAAGATCCGCAACTTTTCGTTCACTCGCAACTGTGCTCCGTACCACGACGTAAAACATGTGGAAAGGGTGTTGTCATGGTCGACACAAACTTGGATAACCACATCGTTGTTCCTCAGTAGGAAGTAGCTCGGATCCTCTTCCAATTCGTATCTAAAGACAATTATATTCAAATAGTAGGATAAAACTTACTTTAACAGAGATGCCAGTGCTCTGATCTTACCGTTCATCTTAACATGCGAGTTGACTATAAAAACCTCGTATTACAAACGAAAAAATACTTCAACTTACAAAGTTGAGCGTATTCAAACTTTCTGATGAGGAAGCTTAGATCCACGTCAATGTTACGACTAAAATCCAACTCATCGAAAGTTGGCGGATCAGAGCGTGGTTGTCGAATCGGTAAATAGGGAATTGTAGTTGTTTCAACCGAGGCTACACCGCTTTGATTCTGCTCGAACTGATTGTAGGATGCAAAGTTACGTGTCGGATCGTTGAAAAATGTGGTGAAAATCTGCGATCGGTTGAGTGATAGAGACGGGAAATTGTATTGATTGGACATTGAGTTGTTCACCGGTTCGGTAATCATTTTCTCGTCTGCACTCGACTCCGGATCTGTAAGTTCAGGGACAACATTCGTCTCTGACGATATGGGAAAATGCATTGAATCCATTTGCTCGTCGCTTAGTTGACGTTGAGATGAATGCAAAAAACTGTTGGTGTTTAGCGGATGCGAGTTCATAGATGAAACCAAATTGTTGGGATCAGCAGCGGTTTGAACATTCGCAATACTTCCATCAGGATTCATTAACGGCGGATATACGCTGTTCATCTCCATGCTTGAAGGTTTTATCTGGTGGGAATAAGAAAGTCTAAAGAGCAAATGAAGGAAGAACATTTACAACAACTTACTTGGTATTTACATCGTTTGGTTATGAAATATCAGTTTTCTACAAGAGAAATATGTTAATTGTGACATAAGTGGCGGTAGCCGATCGCTTGAAAAGAATTTTTTGGTTTGTTAAGAGAAGCGTATTCATTAAACCTTTTATTCTGGCGGATTTAAACTCGCAATGTCTGAAGTAATCGCTTCAAACGGGTCTTGATCACGATACCGAGAGCGCCACAAATTCACATAGATACGAATCGCAGACTAAACGAAGAGTACCACAACAATTAAGACCAACGAAAAATAGATCGCGAGCAACAGGAATCGAACGCGGGACTAAATTAAACGCGAGCGAATTAGAATGCGAAACAAATTTGAGCGAGCGGTCGGATGGTAGAATCAAATAGGAGCCGCCAAACAATTCACAGCGGCAACCATGTATTGACACAGGTTCATGTACGCACTTCACCGCTCAGTCGCTTTCTCTGTCGACTTCCGCGATAAACGTGTCACACTTGCATTTGTGAAGCACACTTTTCTGTGCGCACATATCGAATTTTGATGGACATGTTCGTTTCTTCATTTACATTTGCTTATGGCATTTAGTCACGTTGGTTAGAACGAGCTATCACTCATCTCTTTAGCATCAATCCTTGATAGTCGTATTCTTTGTTTTAATGTGCGTTTTCAAGTTCGAATTTCGTGATCTTCCCATTTAGAATTTGATTTCAACTGACGAGTGTGCACAATTGAATTCACCTGTCGTATTTACTGCCATGTAACATTGGGAAAGCGCGAGCTCACGGGTTAGTTCCTTGTTCATCAGTCAGGTTTCTCGGAGAGTTGACTCAAAATGTAGATTGTTAATTTTGAACTTTTTCATCTTCAATATTCTTAACGCAAAGTTTCCAATATTGTTCTTCGTTTCAGTTTACAATGTTCAATCAGCGTATTCTTCTGTTTTCAATACTAGCAATTTTGTTAGTCAATTTCCAAGTGGGTGGAAGTAGCGAAGAACTTCTGCTTCCGGACTCCGATGAAACTGCTTCTAAAGGCTACCAGTTGCTCTTGGGTTCAAACACCAGCAGCGTAGCGAAAGTACCTCATTTTGTTAGAAACACGTATGGAGAATTGGGCGTGAATTATGATATGGACCATGAGTTGCCTTTCATTTGGTGTGAAGTAATAACCGAATTAACTTGTTTATAAGCGTACGATTTGTTTTAGCACTTAAATTCTTCTTGTACTGGACCCGTTGACCAATGTCTGCAGAAAGTCAAATGCTTTCCGGAAAAACGGTCTCATTTACTGGGCTGTATGGCAGTTTATGTGTACAATGTTCGTGATGCAGAAGCCAGCAATCAAACAGTTCCACCAAACGCTCTTATGCTCAAAGGATGTTGGAGTCAATACGAATCGGAATTGCGAGAGTGTGTTCACGATGTCGAATGTGTAACACACACAAGGAGAACTGGAGCAGCTGGTCGAGCAGCCAAATTCTGTTGTTGTCGAACTCACTACTGCAATCAGAATCTTACGTTTGCATCGAAAGAAACTGAAGCACAACGTGGTGAGTTTAAAGTCAGCAGTTCGTTTTATTTCTTTGGTTTACAGACAAAGACTTGGAAACTACAACCCCGCCGTTGATTCTTGTCGAAGAACTAAGGCTTCTACCGAATATTCTTTCCACTTCTACGGCCATCTTCATTTTCGTTTCAATTTTCTTTTTCGTCTGTTTGCTTGTCGTCAGCGTCTTTAGTATTTGGTGTGTACGAAAGAAGCGTCGACATTACGATGTGACGCGAATGAAATTGTCCGAATGCGTTAGTAGTCCTCAATCTTATTTGCAAATGACTAATGAATGTCACGCACTACTCGGTGGAAAGTCTTTGAACCTAAAGAACGCGCAGTTGCGTGAGGTAAGGGTGTCGTGTTGAACAATGTAAATGGAATCTTTTCAGCTTTTGTCTTCTGGACATTTCAGCGAGTTGTATCGTGCACAAGTTGACGATGTTTCGGTGGCTGTTCGCGTTTACAATTCGAGTGATTCCGATGGTTGGATGAATGAACAGGTAAAGCCCGCTTTTGTATTGATTGTATTATCGCGTTATTTCAGGACATTTTCACTCTAAAAGCACTGCGATCTCATGACAATATTGTCGATTATCTTGCTGCTATTCAACAAGGCCAACAGTATTGGTGTATTTCGCGCTATTATCAAAACGGATCCGTATACGATTATCTTCATGTATGTTATGAATTTACTACAATTTTTTAGTTTTTTAGAACAATACGTTGTCAGCTTTTGATGCGAGCAAAGTAATTTCAACGATGCTAAGTGGTTTGGCATTTTTACACGAAGAGTGCTATGTCTACAATGAACTAAAGCCATCAATCGTACATCGGTAGTGCCAGTGATATTGATCACTCGTTATTCTTTAATTTTAGAGATTTCAAGTCGAAGAATGTCTTGTTGAAATCCGATTTATCGGCGTGTATTAGTGATTTCGGTTATGCTGTAAAATGCGAGAATGGCCGAATGGCAAATGAGGAGAATCAAGCACAAGTTGGCACTCGTCGTTATATGTCGCCGGAAATCTTGGAAGGTGCAACAGAATTTAGTGGATTTGCTTTTCAACAAGTGGACGTATACGCAGCAAGTTTAGTTATGTGGGAGATTCTATCAAGAACTCGTGTGCCAGAACGTCCAGAAGGTATGTTTTTGCATGGAGCTCGGGATTAACAGATTTGATTGTAGAAGTTGTTCCCGAGTATATGTTGCCGTTTGAACGAGAAATCGGTAAACAACCGACGTTGGGTCGTTTACGTGAGCTAGTAGTTTTGCGCAAATTCCGACCGTTATCTCGCGAAAGTCTGTTTGAAAATGCTGTAAGTTGCGAATTGATAGATGGCTTGAAATTGGAAGTTTTAGTCATTGAGCAGAATCATTAAAACAATGCGTGACATGTGGGACAGCGAACCAGATGGTCGAATCACATCGAGTTGTGCACGTGATCGCGTATCTTTTTGTTTCAAGTCGTCACTGGAATCTGTTCCGTACAATGATAGACCATCACCATTGGTATTCGGAGATATCAATTCAATTACTTCGTCCGGCGGCTCTGATCATGCTGGGAGTGCCATTTCTTCGTTCGATTGTCCTTCAGCCACCGGCACAACAATACCCATGGAAGCACAGAAATCGGTTTCTCAAAATCTTACTTCTTCCTCGTCTATTGACATCTATTTGCCTACTACATCGGACGCAAGCTAAAGCAATCAATTTACTTTCTCATTGCATTCCGGGCTTTCAATTTTTCCTCTGTTACAAATGTTGCATCTCACTAAAATTTTAAGTTATACTTCAATGGTAATCTTCTGTGTGCGCATACTATCTTTCAAATTCGTTGTGCAACATCCTCGTTTCCAAAGCTCAACATAACCATTAACTCGTTGTATTCATTGTTTTAAGCGAATTGTTTTTTAAATAGATTAATGATTGTTAACGGCATTACATACATCCTATCTCCACGTCCTTAGACTCACAACTTGTTGTTAGAAATCTTGATGTACGGTGAATCTCCTGTTTCTAGACATTGATTGTTCTTATTTTTTTGTTTATTACTTTTTACATTCTGGTGTCAATTTCAACGTGCAGCTCAACTGAATATTGGTAGTAAAAGAACATATTCAGAAAATAAACGAGACTTGAAATTGGGAATGCCAATGGTATTGAATAGCAACTTCAGGAATGATCGGCTTTGTTGCTTGTAAACACTAAGGATAAACCATCATTTAAACGGAACTTGTGCAGCGTCGTGTTTTCAACACATATGCGGGATCGCGCATCAGAACCTAAGACTTAGGGATGCTCATCAAGAACTTCACAAAAGAATCACAGGCTTCAGATGTTCGATTTGCGGTGTTCGCTTCGAACAATTGAGCAATCGGAATCAGCCCCACTTTAAACGGCAAACAAAACAACGACGAAGGAGTCACCAGAATTCATCAGGTTGGTTTCATGCAAACTTTCATAATCTTTGTCTTTATCAGAATCAATTGGAATCGTTGTCAACGTTGGTAACAGTTTGGGTGAAGTGCAAAAAGTTTTAGCGAAAGAGTCAGGAGAGCCATACGAAGCTTCAGATTTGCATATTGATCTCCTTTGACAGAAAAATCCGCCAATGCCACAGTTTAAGCCAGTAAGTTCGAACAGTGAATAAAAAAGTCAACACTCGTTCAGAGAGAATGTTTAGATTGTGGAAGAAACGACTTCAAAAACGAACACTTCTGGAATATTTTCGAGAAAGATCATAAGCGTAAAAATCGTTATGTTTGTTCTTGCTGTGGAATCCAAAAAACCAATGCAGCAGGCCGCAATAGCCACAAAACGTCTGAGCACCATTACGATCGTGGACTATGCAATCACAACAGAAAAGAAGCACTGAAGATCGACGAGCTATCATGTGCTGTTCGGTGCCTCAAACACGGACAATTGTAAGTTTTCAATTGACATTATTGTTAAATTTCAGAGCTTTGAATTGCGGATTTCGACTCGAACAACTCCGCGACAGATTGCAATGTCCACTTGTAAGTTCCACAACCGATGTCATCTCACGTCCCATTTCCAGCCATTGCAATTTTCTATAAACTTATTTTTTATTCTTGATTATTGTACGACTTTATTCTAAAGAATAACCGTTTTCTAAACTCATAGCAGATTCCAGTCCCTTTGAAATGCGACATCACCGAGACAAACAAGTTTTGATTGGAAACCGTGTAAAAATAAATATGACTGGTAATTATGGCGTACAGATTCGAGAATAGAACGAATATCAGGCTGGAAGTACGGAAGCAAACTTGAGGACACACTTTCACGGACTAAACGTCCACTTAAAAGGGCACATTCACTGGTGAGGTTCACAAAAAAATACTGTAAATGGAAGTTCAGGTTTGGGTCCTGAAAAGAATACCTTTAGCAGTGTGCTCGTTTACGTTGTGATCTAAATTTTTATGTCGTTTGTTTTTTGCGGAGACTTTGTTGTTTTCTTGAACGATGTTAACTCGAGTAACATCGTTGAGTTTTCGACGTCAGTTCAGCATCAGTTCAAAACCATTGAATCAAACAAAAGGCGAATTGTTTCGATATGATGAGAAGAATCCGTTTACTCGAATACCACAGACGTGGTTAACAACGTTGGACGACGAGAAAGATGCCAATCTTCAGATTATCAATTTACATCCGGGTAAGCTCATAGGTCTTTTAGCGTTGAAACTTTTTTTGTTTTAGACGTTTTTCGAGCACCCCCACGTGTAGATCTTCTCCATCGAAACATTGTTTGGCAAACGAACTACAAAAACTTGCAACTCACGAAGCAGTTGAGTAAGGCCGAAATGCCTGGTGGAGGTGCAAAGCCGTGGCCGCAGAAGAAGACTGGTCGACATCACGCCGGTTCCATTCGTTCTCCTCATTTCGTTCGTGGTGGTTTTGCTCACGGTGTTCGCGGTCCACGTACGTGGTTCTACATGCTACCCGATGCAATTCGATTGAAGGGTTTGTGTACGGCACTTTCGATCAAACACGCACAAAACGATTTGGTTATCGTCGATGATTTTGATTCGCTCAAAAATGGCGATCAGCAAGTTTGTTTATGCTCATTAGATTTAAAGACTTTATATTTCAGCATTTGCTGGACATTGCCGAAGAACGCAATTGGGGATATTCGGTGCTTTTCGTAGAAAAGTGAGTCTAACGATTTTCTTTTTAAACTTTGAATCTTTGTTTCAGATCTATGGAAGTTGCCACTAATCTCGTAGATGCGACTACAAACCTGCCATATTTCAACATACTTCCGCTTTTCGGTCTGAATTGTTACAGCATCGTGAAGTACGACACGTTAGTTTTATCAAAAGGATGTTTGGATGATTTGGAAAGTACGATTCTGAAACGTTTACATTCGCCCGAACCCCTTCAGAAACCGTATCGTTACATGGATTTGAAGAAGCGAATTCTAGACGAAAGTGAACATGAAGAGCATCCGATTTATACGCCGTTCGTCTAAACTGTCAATAGGTTACATTGTTTTTTCTTGTTGTGTTTGTTCTTATTCTGCTCATAAAATTTACATCAAAAGATCGAATTTACACGCGTGTTTTGATGGTTTTCTTCCACGTTATCAATGAAAAGTGCGAGTTCTTTGAAAAGGCTTCTTGTTTTCAGGTTTGAATCATGGGTAGCTATCTGTCTAAGAAGAGAAAGCCAATCGACGAGTTGGAAGCGATCGTCTTCAAATTAGAGCAATTGAGCTCGAGATGTGGTCAAATCCAAAAAAGTCGGTACAATTTCATGTGGTGGACTGCTGTTCTTGCCTTCTTTGTATCGTCCAGCTTCTCTGCGATGGTTTATGCGTCGAACAACTACGATGAGCCGCGAATCGTGTATGTGATTGTCGCATGGATTGCGGTATTGCTGATCTTTCTTGGACTCAAATTCATCACCTTTCGTTTCTGCAATTTTATGTTGGAAAGACATCAACGCAACATCGATGACTTGAAAGCCCGTAAATCGGAGATTATCGAGTCGGTGAAGGAGAACGAAAAGTTCAAAGTAGCAAAATCAATCATTGAAAGTAAATAATCAGCATAAGATTTTAAGTTGACTTAAACTTTTTAGAATACGGTTCACCCGAAGACCTGGCCGAAATGTTGCCAATGAATCAGAGTGAGATGTCCGAAAAGAGAGGTAAGCATGAAAACATTAAAATCAAACACTAGTGTTTTTAGATGTCACACTAGACGGAAAACGACAACAGTCTCCGAATATAACAACAACCACAGCACGAGAAGATAGGACAGTAAATACCATTTCCAACGGGCATCAAAACGATCAAACAACCGCATCTCTTCAACTCGAATCTCATCGTGGAGCCATGAATCGTGCCTTTTTTACGCCCGCAATACGCCGACAACCAATTCGACCGTTCATTCAACCAAGTCGGACACCGATTGACAAAATCCTCGACTACATTGTTGGCGATGGTCCATCCAATCGGTGAGCTGTCATCGATTGCATTAACTTTTTCATTTCAGATTCGCTTTAATTTGCCAACAGGTAACTGAACTCACAACTTTTTCATACTTATAAACAACCAAATCGAATTTTTAGTGTTACGTACATAACGGTATGTGTCTTCCTGAAGAATTCAAAAGCATGGCCTTCATTTGTTTCAACTGTGGGATGTAGTAGGTGCTGTTTTCGAAAACCAATTTAAACAATTTGTTTAGTAATCCAGCACGAAATTCAAATGGATTGTTTACACCTAAACGCAGTATTACACATCAATATCCCGTTGAAGCGCCTTCCGGGCCGCTGATTCGTACTGCAACCAACTCTGATTCATCGGTAGTTTTTTTGCTTAAATCTTTCTTTAGCATTCACATTAAGGATTCGGAGAATACGGAAGAGGAAAACAAAACTGAACGAGCAGATACAGAAACATGACCCTCTACAAGTTATGACATTTTCTCCGAGATCCTTGCCGCCTTCATATTTTGATTATGGGTACAATCGACTAGTTACACGCCCTACTTTTCTAATTTATTCATGTAATCATTTGTTCCACTAGTGTATAAGCGCATTAAATGTTACTCGTACTTCCAACTCTTCGTTTGAGACATAATCGACGTCAACGAGTTTGAACCACAAATCTACGAAGTTTGTAATCATGTGTCTAGTCGTCTAGAACATTTTTTCTTTGTATTTATAACGCATACATCTGTTAATGACATCCTTCCTAATAAATTTCTTAGTCAGTTTGTTGTCTCAATTTCCGAAGAAACTCATGATCTGTCATTAAGATGCAGCTATCAAAACCCCCCCCAACAACAATTCATAATTTCGACTCAAACATCAAAAGTTTTCTTTGAAGTACAGTAGTCTTTATGCGGAACAGTTAGACGATTTAACGGTTCAGCGCCCGTCGTTTGCTGGTAATGAACTTCATCAGAGGATTGGGTTTTAGAAATTTGTGGTTTAATCTTCTGACGTTATTCGAAATTTTGTCGCGTGAAGCATGCCAAAGGGTCATAAAGAATGTTATTCGGTTGAGAAATTGAGACTGTCGCCGCTGAAACGGATGTTCTTCGTCGTGATTTCAAGAAAAGATGCTTAATGTGACAAACTTAACGATCTTGACAACAAACTTGCATGTCAATGGCACGTCTATTTCCAGTACAAAACACGCGAATGTGGCAGAACCATTAAAGTTGGTCAATTTATCTTCTGACGAGTTCGAACCGCAATTTGAATTGGTGAGTCCGCAATCCGAGAAACCGAAGGCAAAGACCAATCGCTTCCGGTCGTGTTTGAAGAAATTTACGACTCATGACTTCGCGGGTAGTGCCCATACATTCATCTCGTCCTTCCGACACTAGTACATTTCGTGTCAAGATATCGGCTTCCAATTCGGGAGTGTCGCCGCCCAATTTTTGGCAATCTCTCAGTGACTGGTCATTACCCTTATTGTTACTCACTTTTGCGAGTTCGAAGGCCGCTGGTGTAGTTGACTTTCCGACATTGGTTATAGCTTCGTGCATTCCTCATTTGATTTCTAGTCGAGACAATCGTCTAAACAATGAATCCTCTTTACATGCTCTCATGTCTTCTTGTTCTGTCGACTGTTATTTCCGCACAACGAGCTATTGGTAGTAAGTTTATTTGCGTTTGTGATCATAAATTAATGGAGAATAAAGTTGAAAGATACTCATAATCAATATACCACTATTAGTACACACATGAATCTTCAGATCCGAAGGGTACGCCAGAATTGCTCGATCCGGTCATTGGTTATGGTAGCAGTGATCCCGAGATGCTCAACAAAATTCAAGGCCAGTTGTTGAGTGCACTGGAGATGCTGCAAAATGTGCAAGATCGTACGTATACACTTGATCTAAACACTTAAAATCAAGTTTAGCAGCTGCATCAGTTCCGTTAAAACTTGCCGAAAAACGTCGCAACAAATTCGAGTTCATTCGTTTCGGTCGTCGACGACGTTGAAAACCGAAACGTATGGGAGAGCCGTTACCGTCAAACAGACAACTGGACATCAGGAAGTGATCCATTCGTAACAGTAAACCATTGAGTGCACCCGTGAATTTTTGTTAATAAACATTTGGTATTTAAATAGTTTGCAAATTTCACTTTTTTATAATGACTAAACTTTTAGATATAGGCTTAAAAATGAAAACTACTTCGTTACCCATACATTTGTGATTGAAAACGAGCTAATGCACTTGTCGTTCATAGAAAATTGAGAACATTGTGGAGCTTGAAATCAACAAACATGTTAAGCTTCTTAAAAATGTTCTTTTACAAACATTCCAATAGATAAACTTGGACGCCTAAAGATTATCAATGTAAACGTATTTGTTGCTTAAAAGTTACAACAAGAACGACAAAAACAATTTGACTGCATTCGATATACTTCAATTTCCGGTAACGATCTTCAGTTGCTTTCTATACCCAATACATTCCAATACATTTCGATAGTGTTCGTATTGGTTGGTATCTTTAAAATGCATCTTGACAATAATACCTGTTTTAATTCAGCATTAAAAAAGCATTGCCGAAACCCGTTTGTGTCGAACAACAACTCAATAAATTATTCAAAAACAATGAGCGGGAAACAGAGTAAAAGATAAAATCATAACAACGGGGAATCCATGTGATCGAATTGCGAAGGAAATTAACAGATTGTGTAAATATGTCGATTAACCGGATTATCGATGAGGTCATTAGCTAAAGATATCAAACAGGTGGATCAACACGATTCTTATCGTTTACAAGAGCAGCGGCACGTTCATACCAAATCTGACCGTTCTTTCGTATGTCTTCCGTTTTCTTGAGTACAATGTCGTCGGGAGTACCGTAATTTGGTGGATTGGCCGTTGGATCATAACCCAGTACTTTGAGCATCGGTGCAATTTCGGCCATTTCGTTTACGACATCACTAGGAATTTTGCCAACCCATTTAGTGAGCGCCTCCAAATTCACAGGTTTCGCCACTTGATCGGTGCTTCGCTCAGTTCTAAACGCATATGATCATCATTCACTTTTTCAATCAGTTAATTACTTCGACACCGAAATCTGTTTTCCAATAAGCTCTTCGTGTTTCAAAACTTGCTCGTTCCACGGCAAACCCAAGTAGTTGAGTATGCGTCGCATTTCGGATTCTGGATGCAAAACCAACTGTTCGTAGTAGACCATTAGACATCGTTCACTTCCGACCTAATTCTTAATTAAATAAAATACCATCATCTTAGTTTTTACCGCTTTGCATTGCTCGTACATGATCCCGATTCCTGCATTCCATTTAGAAAGGCATTGACGAAAATCGTTCAGATCGTAGCCCGTAATCGTAACTTTTCGTGATATGATCGAATGTACCGTAGCTCGTCCATCTCTCACCATGAAAATTGACTTGGCATTCGGAAACAACTCCATGATATAAGTGGTGGATTTCAGTGTAAAAGGATCTTTGTTGCAGTAACGCTTAGCAGCGGCTCCATGTCCAGCGATGACCTAAAAACGAATAGAAAGATTGTTTATTGAGTAGACAAACAAACCTGAATAATAAAAGACGCTATAGCCGAGTTGATGACTTCGTTCGTAACTCCCGCTTCTTGTAGACGTTTCCACTCACGTTCACTTTTCTTCCACGCACCTCGCAATCCCAATATCCGCGGAATAACTCGGGTTTCTTCGCCACTGAAAATTCTGAGTAAATTGATTGTTCTATTGATCAGTCTGCTCGTTCATTCCATTCAAACTCACCATCTTACATCCGGATGGGCATCAAGCATTGCACGCATCAGTGTTGTTCCCGAACGCGGAATACCACCGATGAAGATAAGTGGCGACGATGAGTTGATTCGTCCATCTGAGGAGATGATCGGTTGTTCAGAATTCAAAATTGGATTTTCATTCAATTCTCCAACTGAATCGTCGTACAATCGAACAAACAGAAAGAAAGTCGACGCGGTGAGAACACCAAAAAAATAGTAACGTAAACGATAACTCATCGAGCGATTCAATCCCAGCAGCTGCATAAGCTGACCAGCTCCAATATGGAGCCGTGCCGAAGACCGATCACACGGGCCTGAAAACACACGAATTCAACAAAGAATATGGTTATGTTCGTATAAGCAATTCGATTTGTTTCTTAATTGTAAGTGAAAACAAATTTTGTGCCAACCGAGAAAAAACCGCTGAGCAATAGAAATGAGAAGCATCGAGAGAAAAGGGCTTCCGACTGCCATTTAAGGACCCAGTTACACTCGACATTGGTCTAATTAAAAGAGAAACACATTCCCATAAAACAGTCCTGTTCGCCCCATCTTCCGAATATCTTAGTTCAGACCAAAAGTTCTGAAGCGATTTTAATCAAAACTTAATGAAACTGATTTGTTACGTAACTTTCGAATCCATTAAACGAATTGGACCACTGAACGCTCGTTACCTATTAATGAGCTCAAGTACGCGCACAACAAAAGTTTTGGTTTTCGGAAGATGCACACGTGAACAAAGAAAACGGAGCCGAAAAACGACCTCCGGTTTCTTTTCTCACCCAAACAAACGTCGCTTTTTGCTCTATTCCCGAGGCAAATACGAGCAGGAAATATGCCAATAAGCGTATTAACGATTTCATTAGCCCTCAACTTCTGCTATTTTCCGATTATCTTCCCCAACTCACGAGTTGAACAGAAGAAAAACGATATTTCTAAACGTGAGCTCATGTTTGAAAAGATGAGTCGATTGAAATGTGATTACAACAAAATCGATAAATGTTCCCCGAATGCCGGAATGAGCGATTTGACCACAAAATCGAGTCGATTGGATAGCGGCAGGAAAATGGCGGAACGTAGCAAAAGTTGACCGACATTTGGGCGTTGAAAGACAAGTGAAGAGGAGGAATATATGCAGGCAAATTCTCGAAAGCAATTCTTCCTCCTTCCTTTTCAATAACATGGAGGTTCGTCAGCACAAAGAAGTTTGACGGAAACACATTCGAATTGGGTTGGACGCAAAAGGGGCGGAAGAAGAGCGAGAAATTGGAACTTTGCGAACCTGTCGCCTTCAAAATGTGCGCAAAAACGGGATCAAGAACTTCGAGTTGAACTAGGATTCTTTTTTACGTCACCCCTCATTACCGCACATCTCATCAGCAGTAACGAGATGATCGAACATTTCGTAGTGTGTCGGGAGATCGCGTGTGTGGAGCAAGTGAGCGAAGAATAGACGGGAATGTAAATCGCCGTAAATGGTTAAACAAGTGCGAGCTGCTCGAAAAAGTTGCACGCGTTCGACTTCAATATCCAAATGGTCGTTTCCAGAATGTTTTCTCCGAATTATCGTCAATGCAGGACAATCTTATTCAGACAATTGATTGACATCTCATTCAGCAAGTTCAAAATTTGCGAGCCAACGTATTCGTAAACTTAAGATAAGACGATAAAACGAAGATAAGTTTCAAGCTATTTTAGTTGGCATCCTTGAATAGTTGACTGTAGAATTGTAAGAGATTGTCAGTTGGTCGTAAAGTCGATTATTTCCAAGTTCAACAATTCAATTTTCCGTAAACAACTTTGACAGTCTGCTCAATCAGATGTCACTCAGAAATTAGCAACAAGATAGTCCTAGTCGCACGAATGTCTTGAATAAACTTCACAGCCGATTGGTACAATAACAGCAACTTTGAAATGGACACTCGAAAAGCGCGTTAAGTAAATGGAAACTGCGCTAAAAGATCAAAGAAAAGGACCCGCAGTTGTGATTTTGACCACCCAGTTGAGAGTGCAGCTAAATAAACTCGACCGAAGGAAACGTGTTTGTCCAAAAGCAGGTGAGTTTTACGGTGATGTAAAACGGAAACTCGAAACTTCAATTCAAAATCAAAATAATGCAACTCGTATAGATGGAAAGTGGAGGGGAATTTTTACTGCGAGAATTCACAAGCGAAATCTCCTGTGAAGGGAATAGCGATTTGAGATCGAGGGCTTTTTTGGGGGATAAATTCGCTTTCTGTGTTCTTTGGTTCTCACGTGCGTTTACTTTATCTCTGAAATGACGATCCGGGTGTAAACTGCGATCAGACGTAATCAATGCGATCGCTGTGGTCGTGGGCTGCGCAGCCTCTGCGATGGTGCACCTTTCGCTCGCCGTGTAAATTTGGTGCGTCTATTTGCGTTGTATGCGGCTTTTTGGTTTGGTCCCAGGTAAACACGCACGCAAGTGGTCGTCGCGTACAAGCAACAACAGAAAACCAACGCGAAAAAGACGACAGTTAAGCGATTGCAAATTTGGTTTTTTATTTTGTTTTCATCTCCAAAAAGTCGTTTTGTTTTGTGTGTTTCAACGCCAAACGTGGGAATTTGTTCGTGACATTTGTTTTGATAATCGTGGAGATTGCTGTCTTTGGAGTGTTTCCGTAGAGTTGAACGAAGAACGTACGAGATTGCGGAATTTCAATTACATTAGTTATTTTGGGTGTTGGCTTTTGAGCGCATTTGCGGTCGTGTGTGAGACGATTCGAATTTTTGTTCAAAACTCTTTCAGAAAACACATCACGATGTTTAGTTCGTAAGAACACACCTCGGAATGCACGTCTTGAAACCTATGGCCACCGTATCGTCGACGGACAACTATGTAACGGTCAGTTTCTTGTTTGTGGATCCAAAAATCGGTTATACGAAAAGTGTGAAGACGATACGAATGAGTTGAAGAGACGCGTTTTCGATGATTAATCCCGTCCGTTCGATTGCTCATGCTCGTCGTTTGTCTCCACTTTCTAAACAGACGTTGTATGCATTTGACTGGCCGAACGACTCGCTTTGCAGGTTCTTTCAATCCCCGACGATATTCCGTCAACGAACGGATATCGCGGCGAGCCCTCGAATCACACTCCTCAAATGTTCTCCGGTCGCGAGCATCAGCCCAGTGGACAATTTGCATTTGCACAGCGTCAAGTAATTGAAGTAAGTGAAATTCGTCTACTTGATTAAATTGGTTTTCAGTATCCACGCAATTCTCCTAAACAGCGACGGCGCATCGAATTCGACGATTCTTCTCGATTTCGTGCAAAAAGTAAGTTGCATATGACGCATTCAAATATCATTTCTTAGGTTGTCATGAAAGACTTCCAACTTCGGTCTCTGAAGCAGAAGGTTTGGCGCGATTGAAACGTGATAGAGCTCATAAGTCTGGATACTTTCACGGTCTTTCCGAGAATCTGGAAGATGAATTGGACGAAGTTCCGCCAGAAGTTGCTGCTTTGGGAGTTCGCGCTCAACGAATCGTTCTGAATCGCGATACAATGGGTATTGCCACGGGTATTTCTGTAACAGCCGTTCCCGACACGCGAAATCCCGAACGTCTTTCTGCCGTTGAAATTTATCGAATTGAAGCTGGAAATCGAATTGCTTTGGACGAGCAGCTACGAGTGGGTGATCGTATTATCAAAATCAACAATCGTCCCGTCTATCAGGTAGAATCTCGGCTATGCACTTTAAAGATCAACAACGAATTTTAGATGTCGCTTAATGCTGCTCAACTTCATTTGCACGAGTTATGTCACGAAGCCGAGCCTTCAATTTTGTTTTATCGAATTCCGTCGAAGCCTACAACTGATGCCGAATGGCCAGTCAGTTCGAAACCAATCGTTGCCGAAGTTCAACAGGGTAATACGGCAGTTGTGCACGATGTGAACAAGATTTCGGTGAACAAAGAAAAAGGAGGATTTCAATTTGGTTTTGCTTCACGACCTTCTCAAAATGTGAACATTTTTTTGGTCACTCACGTTAATCCCGACGGTCCGTGTGCTGATTTGCTGAAGCCCGGAGATCGACTGTTGAAAGTGAGTGTTGAGAGTTGTACTAAAAAATATTATTTTCAAGATCGGAACTACCGATCTAACACATTTGCAACAACACGAAGTTACTCAATTGCTGCGGAATTGTCGTGTTGGTGAAACCGTTGAATTTGAAATCTCTCGAACACCAGAAACTCCTGTCGAATTGAACGATCTAACCGACCAAGTGACCAAACTTTGTGTTTCTTTGCCTATCGAACTGCGTGATCTCGATCCGAACGATCGAATTCTGGAGTTACATGTGCCAGTAAATGAATTTGCAGCAGCCGGACTCGGGATCGTTCTGAAGGGCAAATTATCGGGTCACGAAAAAGTTGGACATAGCGCTGGTGTGTATATTGATAGAGTACGTTTACTGTTTAATTGCATACCTTAACTTTTATAATATTTCAGATACTTCAAGGATCTGCAGCCTACAAAGACGGCCGTCTGCGCGACGGTGATCGTTTGTTGGGTATTGAAAATCTTTGTCTTCTACGGTTCACCCGAAACGCCGATGCTGCACACGCCTTTAATAGTTATATCAAGGCATTGCCACCATCTTGTACGAGCTTCAGGTAAACTCCCGATTGAATGAAAATAATCAATTTCTAGGATCTTCATTTCCCGCACCGGTTCTATCGGCGGTAACGAGCCGAACGAAATGTCGCGGTCGGACTTCACCAAATGGATTCAACAAGCTCAGAAATGTATGCTTAAACAACGAACTTGTAATTAGAGAGCTTTAGCATATGGCGATTCAAATCAGAATTCCGATTCTGCAACTGAAAACGTACAACGCACTGTCGATCAAATTGCAACCTCTTCAACGAATCCACCGTCACCAAGTGCCGAAGAAACAGCGAGTATTGTGTCCGTTCCACACGATCCATTCAATCGAGAATCAGCAACCCGACGTTCGTTCAGTGAAAAGGGACCCTCTGGAATGCGTGTTGATCCAACGCAGTTTGAGAACTTTCGACGAATTGCACATCAACGTCAAGTCAGTGGTAAGTGTAAGCTAAATTCGTCCGTCAGTTTGTGACTTTTGTTAATTCTGCTAAGTTAGCTTGCAAATTTTCTTTTTGTTGTTTGCAATTTTTTCGCATTTTGTTTTCGTCTTTAGCTCCAAGCATCGGACATCGACGATATCGTGCCACGGCTTTACAACGTCAAGCATCGGCCGTAATGGTGAAGAAACCCGAAACGAAAGCTGCGTCTCCCGAACCTCAACTGAATCAGAAAAACAACAGTTTTTCATTACGCTCCTTATTTGGTCGAAGATCGACAAAAAAAGCAGATAAACGCAAAGCAGCACAACAATTCACGGATAGTTCGACATCGGCTGACAAAGAGAACTGCGAAGCTTACGGTATGTTATAAGCTTTTTGTTCCCGATTGGTTGCTTCTTATGTTTTTATTTGGTTTCATTCATAATCGATTCAAACTTACGATTCACGTTTTTCAGCAAACCAAATTGAAACGAAACGAAGATCAATTAGTGGTGAACCACGCAAGAGGTAATTGACGAGAATGTTAATGTGGTCACAGCCAATTTAGCGACCAACAACTTCGATACAGCAGTAGAAGTCAAGAGAATGGAGAAATTTTAGCGAACATGTCGCCATCAACGACATCGCCACGAGATTTATCACGCAAAAAACGTCGTAGTGTTGGAACGTGAGTAAGACTTCATGAATTAATCTTATAAGTTTCTTTTCAGATCAGTTTTAAAGTTCTTTCAGCGATCGGAACCTTCCGCTCAAACGACGAATATTCAAGATGAACAGCCAAGTCCTGATTTGTAAGTTTCAAGTGTTTTAGCGTATTACTGCTTTTGCCAATCATCTGTTGCTTTTATCTTCTTACTCCTCTCGTTTTTATCGTCCTCAATGTCCCCGTTATAGACCCTCAGTCTCTCAATCACATAAAACCACAGCATCGCCTAATCGCTCAACTTATACTATGCAACATCGTCGATTTGGATCTGCACATGACGGATATCAGGTAACCAAAAAACTTCTTATTCTCCAACTTATTGACCAAATGCAAAAAAACTGCACCGTTTAATCGAATAGCGCACTTTCCACATTGCACAGTGTTGAGTTTGAATAAGACGATTACCCGTTTGTTTTTGTCATAGAGTTTAACCATATTGTCCCGATTATTGCACGTTATTTTGCTTCTAATAATCGTTTTTAGCGAGAAACTGGATCGAATCCGACAGGATCTTATAATTGGGGACGATATCCGGACCCAAGCAGTGCAGACAGTTTCCATCAACGATCCAATAGCCATCGGTATTCGACACTAATAGATATTAGGAAATTCTCGTTTAGATTTCAAGGAACAAATTTGGTCTCCGGACCACCTTATCGAATCTCAACGGCGACCCACACCACCGCCTCGCCACCACCGTACTGTTTCCCAACCTCCAATGTTGACTACTACAATACATTCAACCAATGGTTTACCGGAACTTCACGACCATTTGCCTACGATATCCCGCCAAATAATAACGGAACAATGCCAACATATTACAACACCGGTCCACAATTACCCGCCGGTACTCGTGTCGAGCAGCGACATGCTTCAGCGTTCCCATATCGTGCCATCGTTCCCATGTACACGCCGATCTATCCCAATTATGCCACCGCCGCCATTACCAATGAAGCAAACTGGTGTTCTCAAGGCACCGGCAGTGCCGCCCCGAACTACGAATTCAATCAAATGGCAAACGTCGCAAACTCACTATCCCGTCCATCGCGCATTGCTCAATCGCTCGATACGACCGTTGAACGATTGTAACGTTCAAAAACAAAATTTCTCGGACAATGAACTATTGCACTACAACGTGCTTCGTGCTCGTCCATCTGCAAGCTTCAATGAAAACTGCTCAACGTCTAATGATTTTACTTTTTGTTTATATCGCGACTATCCAACTATTATGCAACATTCTCGTAAAAACTCTGACAATTCGGTTACTGCTGCTCTCTCCAATGCGCTTCGAAAATCACGACGACGTCGAAGCAACAAACCGACTTCCGTTTTCTATGATGATGTATAATTTATATTTGGTCACTTATTTAACGATCTCGTGGCTTTCAATCGCAAGGGTATTGGAACGTGTGCTTGTTAAAGTTTTACGATAATAAAACAAACGCAATACTCCTGTTGATACTTGCAATCGTGACGAAGTCTTCGTTGAGTGTTTATTAAAAAAACAGGAGTTTAGGAAGAAGAAACAGTATTAACGGTGGCACTGCTACATACCGCACCTATTGAAAGACAAACGAGAAATCCATTAGTCAAATTCTCAATTATTTGCCAACGATATGGAAAACAAGAAGAGACTGAGCGTCGAATGACATTACTGAGCAATTACCTAGCAATTGATCTTCGAAGAGCGTCTTGCAAAATGCAAACAATGATTAAGTATATAGGAGATATTGGAAAACTTCAACAACAGTTCGTTTGACATGTTTTGGAGCCATTAAGAACGCGTAGCATGAGACCACAGATAGCAAAAAGATGGGCACATTTCGATTTAAATACGCAGACTCTATCGAGTCAGCCAACATTGAATCACCGGAAACTGTCGAATAATTCACCTAATTTATTGCATCAATTGAGGTGACTTATGATGGCGCATAGAAAGATGAGCAATTTAAAAAACAACTAATGAGCTTATGCGAAAATTGCCCAGAGATGAAAACATAAATAAAGATGTTAAATTAATTAAAACTAAGTAGCCGCATGTGAAGTCAATACGAAGTACAAGTGTTGAGTGAGGAATAGTGAGTGATAGTTAGATGGACTGTCAATTACACATCGATTATCGTTAAATCTTTTTTTACGATGTAGAACTCGTCTTTTCGACCAAAGATACCGAGTAAAACAGCAACATTCTCAATAGCGATGTTAAAGGGTACACATAGTAAAGCACCAATTACGTAGAAAACTAAGCGCCATACATTTTGTCTAAACAATTGTTTTCTATAGTTGTATACCTATTAAGTTACCTGCACTGAAACCATAGTGATTTGACCGTCCCATACAAATACATATATATATTGACGGCAGCAATGAAAGCCACCAAAATGTCGATCAGTGGATATTTGGGCAGTGGAGCAATTGCACACAAGACGACTTGAAGTGAAGTAAATGGCATCGTAATCCATGCATAAAGAGAAAGACCGAGAAATAACTTGTAGCGCATTGGAATAGCTTTCGAGTGAACGGTCAGAAAGATGCCTTGAAGCCAACGTTTTCGTTGTTGTAGAAAATCCCAAATTGTAAAAGGACTTTTCTCGTGCATTTCACCTAAACATTTCTCATAATAAGACGGTGATAAAAGAAACAAACCATCAATGAAATCAAAAGAATAACCATCACGAAATGCGATCATACTAAAGAAACAATCTTCAGCCAGTGATCCTTCCAGTCCATGATCCCAATTAACTTTTCGTTCGGCTTCCACTTTCGTGACAACAAAAGAACCTTTCCAAGCAAAAAGTGGTTTATGGAAAATGCTTAATTGATAGTGAAGTTTTCCCATATCATCCGCGACCCTAAAGTCCAATTAAGGGTCTTAAATGTATGCGAAACAAACCGAAATGAATCAGACAATGTGGTTAGCCAGTTGAGAATATGCCCATGAGCATAAGTAATGACTCCTTGACCAAACTGATGTTTTCCATCGGCACAGAAGTTAAGAATTCCGCGGACCTTAACGCAATCATTTGTTATACAGAATGATACAACTCACTGAATTCGTAGTCAACAATGTTTCTTCATCCAAGTGCACGACCCAATCCTCATCACGAACTTCACTGACTCGATCTTCCAAACAAAATTGTAAAGCTCGAGCTTTGAATTTAGCACCAGTTTTGGTTCTAAAACAAAAAAAATATTCAAACTTTCGAACAAATTACCGATATGTGGTTGGAACTACGATTTCACGTACTCGAGCATCTAATTCCAAATCAAGTTGTTTATCCGTTACGACCTCGAACATAAAGTTTTCAATTCCAGCTTCGTAGCACGTTTGACGGTTTTTCCTTAGGTTTTCCTAAAATATTATTCAAAATCGTTTGCATCAAATGTACGAACTTTGATCAATGCCGGATAATCACCGCGTGTCACCACTCGAAAACAAACAAAAGGCGAAAATATTGGAGCGTTTTTCAATTCGACCGTTTCCTTGAATCCATTAAAAAGCAACAATCCGAGAGCGTTGCAAATGCATTGTGGCAATACGAGCAGAGAGAACAGACGTAACAAGTACAAGACCAACGTAATTGTTGTCCCATATCTTCAAGATTCAAATATCAATAAGTAATGCAATTGCCAGCTTACCTTTCGACTGGATCAAAGACGCTCGTAGTGTCGATGGCGGTGTCGGTGAAGGCGAACGAATTGCAAAAGAACTCGAAACCGACAATCCAGGAGATAAAAATCACGACATGGACGGCGTACTTCAATTCAGCAGTGATTGGGATTGTAAACATCACCACGCTGAAGCACGACCTCGTCCAATGTCTACCGCCACTACGATCGATCGAGAGATGGACACGACGTGGTCAGTTGTAACGTCAAAAAGAAAGTGCGATGTGCCGTATGCACTACACGATCTTTTTTGCCGTTAGCCCCGATGAGTAAGTAACCTGAAATTTTGTTGAACATGTTGCTCATTCGCCCACGTCTAAATTTTACGAGCCATCGAACTTGTCACGTGATTTACATACAAAGCACGCAAAAGATAAGAAACAACAGTAAAATTTTTATGAAATGCTCTAAAAACTGTAAGCAAACTGAAGGCTATGACGCATATTTTTCACGAAACGAACGAGCTACAATCAAACAAACGTACACAAAACAACAACTACTAAGCTTTAGTTCTCCAACTTTGTTTCACTAGTTAGTGTCGAATCCTCTCGTTTATTTGACAATCTCGCTTAGTGATTGTCTTCAAAAATGGTTTGTTTTCTAGCATTAGTGCCTATTCCTGCCCAAACATTTGCACCGGTCTAGTCGAATGAGTGTCATGATCGAACAAAAAACTAACAGTTTAAGAGCGAAAGCTTAGGATGTTAAAGCTCGAAAGCCATACTGTCAGACATGCACTTACACCGAGATGACGTCTGTTGAAATCAACCGAAAGCGGAAGTTCTTCGTTTCCTAATACTCCAATTTAAACTGCTGGGAATTTTAAGGCATTCAATTTTCATTGGCAACACAACTTAGCTGTCCGTCCAAACGTGTGTTTTCCGTTTGGAACGTAACAGTTGAATCAGATGTGAGAATGTTAAAGAAAACCGCGTTGTCAAAACAAAACCCACGAAGTGACACAATCAAAACAATAGTTGGCAGACAACAAACGTGTGCTTTTAATCTGATGCTCATTTTCGTGTCTCGATCGCAATAACTGGTTTTGTTCTCAAAACAAAATAAAGTCGAGATCAAAAACGCTTGCTGCCTGTAAATCAACTCGTGCTTCAACACAAACTTAAAAACGAGAAGATGAACATAAACGAGACAATTTTTTCAGATCAAACGTTACGAACAAAAAGCTCAGTGCAATGTCTTATGCTCAATTGAGTAGTCAACAGTTAGTCGACTAATTTATTCGAACACAACGATCGAATTGATTTCTTTTTGTCAATCGTCTGCAATTTGTTCGACATGCAAATAAGTGCTTCTCTCTACACTTCCATCTAATAACCGAATGACGGATTATCATTGACGGGCGATACGCACCGTGGAAACCGTAGCACCAAAAAACCACAGGAGACACAGCAACTCACAAACGTCGTCTTTTCGTTTATTTCTTCAAAACCACAAAAATTGGCGCCGCACTTTTGAAAAACAATCGATTAAATGGCATACATGAACATTTGAGGTGGGTCGAGAAGTGAAGGAAATTACTCAGATGTTAACGAATACACGTCTACCACAAATATCCTGAGAAATCAAACTATTCTGTAGTTGCCTATCAATTCAAGTCGTACGACAATGACCAAATGATGTTCAGAAACGGACATTCCAACACTTTTGAATTGAACTTTTATTTAGTGTCAGGCGCTCGGAGAAAATTGTTGTTGCCTAGGTCACATAGTTTAACTGCACTTTTTTCTATTGACCCGTACGCAACTACAAACTTTTGGTAAGAGAGTTACTCTGTCGAGCATTCGGAAATTGCCGTTGTGTGACGTTTCAAGACTCATGTTTGCCGAAGAATTTTGTGAGCGAGAAGTCACTGATCGAACATCAAACAGTCCTTCACAAATTGCTGCTAATGAATCACCATGTCCCAGAAGAACACATCAAATACAATCGAAAATGACTGACCACCACTTCTGAAGCCTTCACTTCGAACAAGAAGCGATCTGTTAAGGAAAGTCGCGCAAACTGTTTACCGAAAAAAACCCGAAGAATTGACATTTCCATTCGACTGGTTAAATTTTAAACGACGACCGAAAAACAGCGGAAACAGAAGTGTCTCGCAAAAGAAACTCTTTTTTTTCAACTCTCCAGCACTTCCATCGAGCGATAGCCTTCTCGTCGTAATTTGGAATCTGCGTTACAAATTCAAAACTGCCGACTTACAACGCATATTCTCGACTATCCAATTGCACTTAGCGGCA